>OW584240.1:28278192-29478192 GCA_939192795.1 Bombylius discolor | reverse complement strand
AAGTTGATAAAAGTTATTTAAAAAAATGTTCTATAAATTTTCCTATATTTTTTATATAAAAACAAATAGGTACATATGTACTATACAGGTTTCCCATTTGGTTATAAGTGTAGAAAATTAAACAAAAGTTCATGAATTGCTTTTATTCGGAAACTCTTTTTTTTAGAATTGCTTTTGTGTTTAAATTTTATTTAATAAAAGCAGTAATCATCCTAAATTTAATGATAATTTGTGGTGTGTGCGAATACTACCTAAATTGTACCTAATACTATTGACAGACATTATGGTTAACCAAGCACCTGTTTGGTTCCGTACGTAAACAGCTCGAATCAAGTGGTTCTGATTTGGTTCACCATATAAATGAAATTGTTAATAACGTTAATAACCATAGTTAACCAAGAAAAATTTACTTGGTTTATGCGTTAACCAATTACTTTCCAATGAATAAACGTCAAACTTTTCAATTTCTTGTCATTGTTTTTCTTTTTTTTTTTAATTTAAATAAATTAAATGAATTAAATAAATTAAATAAATAAAATAAAATAAATAAATTAAAAAAGTGCAAAAAATTAAATAAGTTAAATAAATTGAATAAATTAAATAAAATAAATTAAATAAATTAAAAAAGTGCAAAAAATTAAATAAATTTAAAAAGTGCAAAAAATGTCTTCCACAAAAAATCTAAACAAACATACATATATCAAAATAAAACAGCTGACATTATGTCTGTCACTTATGTTACAAAGTTGGTTTAATGGAAGAATTGGTTAACCAACCTATGTCTGTCAATAGTATAAATTAAATTTATTGATATATCGAAAGTGCAGTTCGACTTAGTATTTTTTCGAGGTTCCTAAATTATTCAGGAATAATCTAGCCTACTAGATTAAGAAATTTCAAAATTTCTTTTCATTGCGCAGGTATTATGGGTGTATGCAAGTACTACCTAAATTGAACCTAAATTTCAAAAATCCTAAATTGGTTCCAGTAAATTTGCAATTTCAAAATTTAGTATGTTTGTGCTGTGCGAATTGTAATCCATTCTAAATATTTGACATTTGATATTGGACAGCGGTGAATTATTGTTTAAAAATTTATGCTTTATTTTTGAAGAAAACTAAAGTTAATTATTAATAATTATTACAAAAATTAATCTTAAAAATAATTTAGCTGCAATTTCGTTGTTAGTAATGTCCATAATATTTTTTTTTTTAAATAATTAATAATAATTAAATTTAATTTTTTTCAACAAATAAAGCAAACATTTTTAAACAATAATTTACCGCTGTCAAATATTTAGGATGGATTACAATTCGCACACCACAAACATACTAAATTTTGAAATTGCAAATTTAGGATTTTGGAAATTTAGGTTCAATTTAGGTAGTATTCGCACGCACCCTTAATGTTAAATATAAAGTAAATAAAGAAAAAAAGATCAATAAATCTAAAACAAATTTATATGATTATATTTTACGTGCAATACATTTAAACATGCTGAGTATAATATTTTTTCAAGGTTAACTCCAAATATCTTATTTTAATCGAGATGATTCATTTTGTATACATTTTACATTAACTATTTAAATAAATATCGACTATTATTCTTTTTTTTAGACTATTAGATTGATATGATTTATAAACACATGCAATATACAAATTATAGGATGTGAGAATACTACCTAAATTGAAACTAAACAAAATTTATTGGAATATCGATAGTGCTGTTCGAATTAGTATTTTTTCGAGGTTAATAAATTAATTTAGGAATAATCTAGCCTAGTAGATTAAAATTTTCTTTTTTCTTTTCATTGCGCAGATATTATATATAAAAATTAAACTTGGAAATAATATACATAGCTGCAATTTCGTTGTCACTAATATGCATAATAATTGTTTTTAATAATAATTAATAATAATTAAATTAAATTTTTTTCAAAAAATAAAGCAAACATTTTTAAACAATATTTCACCGCTATCAAATATCAAATGTTAAATATTTAGGATGGATTACAATTCGCACAGCACAAATACACTAAATTTTGAAATTGCAAATTTACTGGAAGCAATTTAGGATTTTTGAAATTTAGGTTCAATTTAGCTAGTATTCGCACACACCCATAGTTAATATTAGTTTTTTTTTTTTAAAGCGACAGAAAGAAGTCACAAACAATTTTTGTAATATGTTATTTTTAACATTGAAAGCTCATTCAACATTAATAAAATATAAAAGATTTTATTTAAAAGCATATTTTATGTAGAAAACAGGACTCACCGAATTAAGTGAATGGCGATATTCCATTGCATCAGTAGTAGATTTATCATCTCGATCCCAATCGATTTCTTTTTTGAGCGACTAAAATAACAAATGATGGCATTCTTGTCAATCATATCAACATTATTTCAAATACAATTATTAATCATTAAAAACATACCAATGGCACCGATTGAACTGGTCCAAGTCCAGATGGACCAGCAACAGGTTCTGAAGAAATAATTGGACTTGATATTCCACTACTGGTTGCTGTGTGAGTTACCGTACTTGAATGACCACCAGAGTTATTGCCTGTAATCCCTCCTCCACCACTTCTTGATGATGGTCTTAATATATCTACAGAAATTGAAGATGGACTTGATGAGTTTGTAGATGGAACAACGACCGATTGTACTGCTGTTGATTGAATACTCCCACTACTACCTGGTATAGCTGATAAACATGATGCGTTTATGCTCATATTTATACCAACTTCATTTGACATTTGATCATCTTCCGTTGAATTTGGTCTATCATCAGGTGATGATTGTTCATCTTGAGTAGGTGTTCGAGACGATGTCTCCATTAAATCACGATTACTTCTGCTGGAACATCTTTTTTGGTACAAATCCAAGGGAACTGGAGATGCTTGTCGCAGTCTTTTTGGTGGCGATGGACTACACCGTTCGCCATCTCTTTTCAGAATTAAACTCGGCTGGTTAAGAGTTAAACACGAACTTGATGACCGCTCTGCTCCCGATAATAATGATCCTGATGCAGACATGTGAGCTGCTTCAAGTGGTGATTGACAAGGTGACGGTTTTGACTGGGAATGAGATCTTAATCGATCTGGTTCTCTTTCAGGTTCTCGTAATGCTGTACTCTGATTCGTCATTTCTGCTAAGCCCTTAACCTAAATATAATTTTATTATTAATTTTAATTATTTTTAATTTTATTATTTTTTTCAAATTACTTTCAACGATTCTGCAGTTTTCAGCAATGCTGATAACTGACAATATTGCACATTCACTTCACCCTTGTACATGAATTCGACTAAAGTTTGTAATTCGGAGAATCTGACGTCCTTTAATATCACAATTGGATGTCTTGAGGGGTGGTCCAGAAAGAGGCTCTGGAAGTATGATGAGCAGGCCGAGAGGACCACCTATTAAAGAGATAAAAAAAGAATTAAAAAAAGAGAAATTTAACATTTTATGTACATCTTTCTATTACTTAAAATGTACGTGGCACAAAAATGTGCAGGAAATTTTTTGAAGTTTTAAGGTAACGTATACATATATTTTGTTTAAAAAACAACAAGACGAGTGTTAGCATGAATTTATGACTTTAAAACTGGTATTTATGATGTAGAAATATTACTCTAGTTATGAACGGGCATCGATCAGGAACTATTAGCGTAATGCTACAATAGTAAAATGATAATAACTATACATAACAACGAAATGAAATGAATATGATGTAAATAACATCCTTTTCTATTTTTCAATAAATGTATGATGTATTTAGCAGTTGTTTTCTTTCAAGTTTTTTCTCTTATAATAAAATAAAAATGCAATAATATTCTTTAAAAATATATATAGAAATATGAAGGCTTGCCCGCTAGAAAAATAAATTTGTTTTGAACAATTCTGACAAATAAAGGTACTCTTCTTATCAAAAATAGGGGAACATAATTTCATCTGGAAATAGAAAAAAATACCATAAAAGTGCTAAAGGCCTAATATACAAAAAATGTAGGCAAAAAAACTTAACGAGAAATAACAAAATCTTTAAAAATAATAAAAATCTAAAAAAAAAAAATAAAAAAAAAAATAAAATAAAATAAAATAAAATAAAACATTCAAACACGATGTTTTATTTAAAACTGTTGACAGCATGAATTTTTTCTTGTAAATAAGTTAATGCTGATTGCATGCTAGTTTAATATTTTAAGTATGTAGTACATATTCTAGTCTATTCCTTTTTTTTAAATTAAAAAAAAAATTAAAAATTGTTAAAGAGTTAGATTATAAGATGCATCAAAAGAAAATATTTATTGGTAAACACAAAATGTATCTAGTTCAATAAAAAAATATGCAACAAAAGTTGGAATCAGGTAAGCACTACATGATTTATAGAGCAATTTGAAAATTTGATTTATGACAAAATAATTAAGTAATTTAAGTAGCTTATAGGTAGCCTTACTGGAAAATTAGATAAAACTGTTTATTGGCTCGTATGTATAGTATAAATTTTTAAAAAAGAGAAAAAAAAAACAAAATAATAATAAAAAAAAAACAAAAAAGTAATGATACATACTGTAAAAAATTATTACATTACACTATATGGATGCGTACAAACAGTCGTCGTATGTCCCTATATTCTTTTCTTATTAAAGAACAAGGCTATCTTCAAAAACGTATCGTCGCTTTGTAGCGATGAGGCATCATTACAGTATCATGACGTTTGCTACATATTGATGCGATGCTATTACAAATACGATGCCGATGCAAATTTTTGACGTTTTTGAATGATTCTTATCGGTAATGTGATTTCCAATATTAATGTAATAATTTTAATTATATTGTTATAAATTCATTGTGTTAAGTGACAAATAAAAAAAAATTTTGAATTGACATATAATAATTGTGATTATGTATACATCGCATCATGAAAATTTGTGATGCCATGTTTGCTTAACTTTGACGCATCATATTCATATGACATGATAGTTTTTTTCACTTCCTCAATGAATACACACGTTTTTTTGGAAGTTACTTTTTCTATTCAACAATAGAGGTCGCTATGAAAAATTCCGAAGAAAATTTCATCATTCATCAGCTTTACATATTTTACAAGCTGTTTCTAGTGTCAAAGTATCATATGAAATCGAAGTTTGGGGTTATGACGTGAATTTGTAATTCGTATTTTATATTTCTTCTTTTATTATTTTTAAAGGTTAGGTTTTTATTAGTAAAATTTGTTCAAGTATGTAATTTAATTTTTTGTCATGTTTTACTGGGCACTGAAAGTGAAGCTATTTAAAAAAAAAAAAAGTAATCTGAGGAAAACTGAAATGATGACAAATAAATTCATCAGGTCCAGAAAAACACGACTAATGATGTATTATTGGATATTTGATTTATTCAGTGATACCACTTGTGATGCATTTTTGAACTACTAACGATAGTGATGCTGCATCAACAAAGAAACGATGCGTTTTTGAAGATACTCCAACTCTTGAAGATATTCTTTTTTTCTAAATAAAATGCATGTACATATGTAAGTGCATATATATAGTACATTGTACAGATAATAATAAGTACTGTGCTATTAAAATATTGTTAGTATGCACTTTTAAAATGAAGAATCGAATAACCGTTACCGCAAATCGATTTTTTGTGCGAATTTTCTTTTAAGATAATAAGAGTTTTTTGTCATTAATCCTCAATTTAGTGCTGTCGTGACTGCATTTATATAGGTTGAAACATGAAGTGAAATTGCGTTGTTTATAATATAATCACGATGGATGATTGTTTAAATATTTTAAGTATACATATGTACGTATTTATATACTCGTATAATGTATATATGTAGGTACCTTGATGATGCTAAAAGTACGTTAGCTTTTATAGTATGTTATATGAATATGTTTTTTTAGCAACGATGCATTTATTATTATTTTTATTATTATTACATATTATTATTATTATTATTATTATTATTATTATTATTATTATAATTATTATTATTATTATTATTATTATTATTATTATTATTATTATTATTATTATTATTATTGTTGTTATTACATGCGTCATGAGAGCAGCTAATCAATTTCTCATGCCAGTAATGAGTAAGCCACTACTAGCTAAACAATATTCATATAGGTATATGTATGTATAAATATCTACATATACGATGCTCCAAAGATAACAAAATGTACAATTGTACATAATATTATAATATATTAATAAGCCTTTTTTCAATTTTATAATTTAAATATTGTGTACTTTGCACAAAATAATAATAAAAAATTAATCAACAAAATGTATCGTCGAAAAATTTTTTTTTAAATATGTATTTGTATGTACATATATGTACGGATATGTCATATCTAAATAAATTTTGTTTTAGTTCAAGTACATATAATGTAATGTAGTGTCATGTACGTACTCAGAAATTTCGTTACTTAGAATAAAAAAAAAGATAAAAAAGAAATGGTAGATATGGTGAACTGTCTAGTACAAATGGTTTCCTGGATTCAGAATGAAAGCAATAAAAGAATAAAAGAATCTTTTGAAATGGTAAAGTGGCCCTTCCTGTTGTCCACATCTAATATTTTCTCAAATTTAAATTCTATTGATTTTACTTACAATATAAAAAATTCAAAAAAAAATCTCAAGCAAAATTCGTGGGATTTGTGGGAATGAATGTTAATAAACAAGTGACCATTAGATAGCGTTTTTGTTTTTCTATAATAATTTATTGTATAACTATAATACTTGCTGAAAAACCCGCACTTGATTTTTATAAAAATTCTTAGCAATCTTTGTCTCTGTAACCCATGTGTTCGTAATAAAAGGATATTTTTTTTATTACAGGGTATTTTCGATTAAAAAAAATAGATTTTCATATTTTTGCTTATAAATAAATGCATGGAAAACTTTTTTTCATTTATTTTTCTATGTATGTACATATAAGGTTTATATGGACATGTAAGGTATAATTATAAAGAGAACAAAATAACCTTTTATATGATATCAGAAAATATATACATACATATGTCCTTTTTCAAGTTTCAGAAATATCGTCATCAAAAGAAGTTGAAAAATCGATTTTAAAAAAACACGAAATTTTGACTTCAAGTCCCTATATCTTAAGCACTATTAATCCGATTGAAATAAAATAAAATGTGTTGGAAAGAAAAATAAGTTCTCTTTAAATCCATTTATTAAGTGTTATTCTAGAATATCCTGAAACGGAGAAATAACGGTTTTTGTAAAACATTTCAATTTTGTAACAACATTTTTAATGGTACTTTTCGGCTATAAAACGGAATTTGCGCCAATAAGAACATATGTCACAAAGAGGACACTTCAAAGTTTTAATATCAAAAGGTTTCAATTCAACACCTCACGTTCGCTAATCGGAAGTTTAGCTCCGTTAGCTATTAACGTAACATTAGGTAATAAATAATCTTCTTGTTGACAATTTTTTCAAATTTTTAATCTATTTAACTAAAAAATTATAAATATCCTTTTACCTACTTCTTAAAAAAATTTTTCTCTACATGTTACGTAAGCCAAAGTAAAAGGCAAAACTCGTTGGACTAGACACATACTCATTTCAAGATAGCGTTTTAGAGTTAGTGTACATATGTATGTATGTATATACATAAATATGTAGACTGATTCGGTTATAAAGTCGAAACCAAAAATGACGAATATGTCTCATCTAGACAATCGAAAAATTATATGGAAATGACAGAAGCCGGGAGAACGGTTTGTTTGCTTCATACTAGGTTGGTTCTACAAATCGAATTATTGTAGACGTAAATCTTTATAATTAATATTTATAGTGTAACCCAATACTTGATTTAACTCATCAATATAAAATTTGTACAATTAGAAAGATATATTTATTATTCTCGTGCTTCTACTATCTTCTTGTTATCCCTTATTTTTTTATCTGATATTCTCATACATAATAAGAAAAATAAGTGGGAATTTCGCACTTTCAAGAGGAAAGATACAAGATAAGAATAATAATTATTTTAAAACCCTAAAAAGCGAATCTGTTTTGTTTTATTCGATAAGAACATGTTAAAATGGTTATGAAATGATATTGTACATAAATCAGCAAGGTTTATACATTGAACAAACATACATACATATGTATATATAAATATAATAATATACATATGTGTAATTGTATGTATTTATATTATGTAAGTACATATATACAGGATAATTCAGTTGAGGTGTCGGATCCGAAAATAGCAGTAAAGTCTCGTTGAAATATGAAAAAAACTATATACATAGAAGGAAGAAGTATAAGCCATTTGTTTGCCACTAGAGGGTTTCAAAGTTTTATGCATTATTTACAAGAAATATCCTCTACTACTTATAAACGGTGCATCTTGCACCAATCACGTTCCTGGTAAAATTATACTATAGAATACCCTTCAGCCTCTGTAAAAAGCAAATAGGCTCTCTATAGAGAGAACCTTTGCCAGCAGTGTTTAAGAGTTAAAGGAATTCAAAATCCATGTTTTGTGTTTCACCCATTTTTTCGTATAAATATGCCATTTTTTTAAAACTATTGCAAAAATTAAAAGCTCTACAGACTCTCCAAACGGATCAAAATACAACTTTAGACGTTTGAGAAACAAAGAAATCTTTTTTTTATATTAGGGTTTTTGTATTTAGTTGCCCGTATAGCTATACGAGTATGTAGTATGTACATACATATGTATGTATCATTCATATACCTACACATTATGTATGTACAAACATAATACTCGTACACACCTACGTATATATACCGCAGTGGTCAAATAAAACGCACCAGTCTTCTTCGCACAGTTCTGGTACTTATATTTGCTCCTGTTTACTCGGACAAATCTCGCTGCAGCTCCTTTGATGTTTTTTTCCTATCCCTAAGGCAAAGAGATTTTAAAACTCGGTCCTCCTCACTAGTTTCCGTTTTTTCAGACCTGTGCCTTTTTTCTTTCTGAATAACTAGATTGTTTGTTTTTATTTTTCTCAAAAAGATTGAAGTTTGCTCATATCCCACTCTCCTTGCAAAGATAGTCCAACATCGCTAGAAAGCTGTCGACCAATCTTCACTTTTTAAAAAATTGCCCTGATTCTACAACTCTAACGAAAATTCGGTATTTCCCTATCTGCATTAAACTCTCTACCTGGGGGTACATTTTCTTAAAAAAACATGTTATAAAAATGAATTTTAATGTAAATTTTGAACTGCGTTTTATCTGGCCACTACAGTACATACTAACTATTCTTACAGAAAACGTTTTAACACATTTTGCTTGCTGTTTTGCTGTTTAGTTTTAGCAAAGAAAACGAATATTTTTCGTGTTTTTATATCGAAAATTTTAAAAACATAATAAACTATTAGTCAAAAGTCATCATTTTAACATCATAAGTTTCTGAAAATGAGAAAAGTATGTGAAATTTATTCATTATTTTTTATGTTCTGCTGTTTACATACACCCATGTTCTGATTCCATGATTAGATTCCACTTTCACTAAATTTTCGTGAATTCAAATCCGTAAAGTTTTTGTACGTGGAATTGCAATATTAGTTGTCAAATTTAACTGTGGCTTTTGTATTTATCGGTCGGAATTTTATTAGTGAAGTTTTTTTTTAATTTATTAAATAAATTTAATAAATCTTGAATAAATTTAAATTTATTTTAAAGTTAAAATATGTATTTTAAATCAATTTCTCCAGTTAATTCAATGTACTGTAAAGAAACAATATTACAAGTAAAAAATATTCATGAAATAAGAAATTTTTTGATAACAATTTTTCTTTAAAAAATAATATATTTTATCAAATTTCACTACAATTTCAAAAACTTAATTATTTTAATGCAAAAAAAAAAAAAAAAACAAAAATATTTTCATAACACCTCCCCATCTACAACTGACAAGTAACAGTTGATTCGAAATAAATGTCCGAAACACCATTTTCGATTTCGCATGGATTTGATTTCGTATTCCACTTCCACTTTTTGCGGAATCTAGAACATGGGTGATAATAATATTTTTTGTAAATGCTGTGAATTTATAGCATGAAATTAGATTGTATGTACATACATAAATTCTGATGAGTAAGAATAAGATACTTTATTAAAAAAATGTATTCATAAAACTTCTACTACTAAAATTTGTACAAAATAAAGTTCTTTTTTTATTTAATGAGTAGGCATATCCCTTTAATACATTTTTATTAGTACAGCGCTTGTGCATAAAGACAAGAAAATGAATTTGGAGAATATTACGGGATTAAAGACAGAATAGATGCTCCACTTGAACTTCTGCAGGTTAAAAAAGTGGACATGTGAGATAAAAGAGCATTTCACAATTTGAGTTTTATAAATGAAAGATTGAGCATATTTCAATGTACTATCAGAAGGTGGCTTCAGGTAGAGTTCATAGGTTTTCTTGGAAAATCTTGTATTTCTGGGGAACACGTATTTCGGAAGCAGATATGGGAGTTATATTATATGTAGATAGTGGTGGATATGGGACTTGTAGATGATGACAAGTTCAGATAAAGAAAAATATTTTTTACACCTCTGGAGAATCCCAGGCATCTAGCGGCAATTTTTGCTGGCCGAACAAATAAGTGTCCAAACAAAGTTTGTTGGTAATTTTGATACCTAGAATTCACAAGCTGAAGATGTTGGGGATACGTGCGCCATCGACCATCACCGAAGAACTATTTACTTCTTTTTCAACTTTTTCGATTTTTTGGAGAAGTAAAATTTGATGTTGGTACTCGTTTATGAAACATACATACATAATTAAATTATTCTTAGAGTTTATTAATAATGAGGAGTGTTTAATGCTACGACCAGTATTTTAATCAATTAATATATTCTAAAAAAGTTAAGTAAATCAAGTGGTTTGAAATTTGAATATATGGTCTTTTAGTTATTAATCGACGACGGTGGATACTGGAAAAATTTTGAGGTGAATAAAAAGGTTAAAAGGAGGTTTTTCCACTTTCAATTATAAGCGAAAAGCAAAAGATATTTAGGTTAAGCTACGACCTGCGATTCGCTTTTGATTTTCAACAAATTTTAACAAATCATTTTTTTACACACAATTGTATTCTAGATAGTTGTTAAGAGCCAAATTTAGTAAAAAATTTTTTCGAAAACAACAATAACATCGTCTGAAATGTATTTGTGTCTGCACCAACACAAGCAAATAAATTTCGTCTAAGTGTTGGTGTATATGATTTGAAAAATTTTCATAGTAATGGCTATAGCTATAGCTATAGCTTTATATAGCGATCATACTGCATGGATGATGTACGTTTGTAAAATGTGTATGTAGGTACAGGCTACAGCTAGCATGCAGCTGTTATATCTGAAATTATTTCAGTTGAAGGTCACAAATTTTTCATACAACAAATTTTTTATGTAAAAATTCAAAAATATTGAATTATTTTATTTTTTAAATTTTCATATGGAAGGATATGTGGCTTTTCAACTTTGAACTCTTATATCTCGGCCTTTGTTGCACCGATTTGAGTCAAATAAAATGCACTAGGTCAGAAAATAGTTCTAAATTGAAATGCATACTTTTTTCAAGGATCACGGTATAAACTAAAGAGAGCCTTATAGAAAGAAAAAAAAAGTTGTATGTTGGAAAAATGACTTTTTTTGTATTTTACCCTATACCTTTTGCCCTAGTTAACGGATATTCACCGTTAAAATTTCATATAATATTAGACCCTTCAAAAAATATCCAGACCAAATTTCAGTTCCTTAGTCTCACGGCAACATACTTTTATAAGGAGTCAAAAAATGTAAAATTTTGATACTTAAAATTGATTCGTGTGAGTTTTAAGTTTAGCGCCCTGTAACTCGCGTCTCAGTTCAGGGATCGTTTTGGTGCTAAGGAGAGTTTTATAGAGAATGACAAGACTAATATTGTGCAGAAATTTCAATTCAATCGGTTTTTAGAGTCCTGAGATATTCAACTTTAAAAACGAAAACGGTCAAAAATTGAATGGAGTGTTAAAATAATAAATAATACGGTATAATATAGGTATAAGGTTTTCAAAATATGAAGAATTTGTAGAAATTTTAAATATTGTACATTTTATTTTTCAATTCAATTCATTCTTTCGGCGTCACCTTGGAGGTAGAATGATTGACGAGTTTAACCTAGGATTGCCTGATCAAGATTTTCAAAGTTTTAGCCGTGCGTATACAAATGTATACCATACATTTTATATGGAAATTGTGAAATTTTATTTTCAAAAAGATGTATCTCAGCATCCGGTGAACCAAAAACTAACATTTTTATATTAAAATCTTTATTGAAGTGTTCTTCTTAGTGGTTTTTCTATTAATGTCCTATATTTTTTCTATTTTCGAAATAAAATAGAAAATAAGGTTAAAAATGTTAAAAATTTTCATGATTTTTCGCGTATTTTGTCCTTTTGGTTGAAAATAATAGTACTTACAGAATTACTGTATAAGATAGCTCAATAGAAACACTTCAACAAATATTGTAATCCAAAAATATTAGTTTTTGGTTCACCGGATGCTGAGATATGGATCTTCAAAGTCAAAAGTAGATGTTTGCCTTTATGAATGTAGAAAAATGTATGAAACATTCATGTTTTTGGTGTTGTTTTGTATTTTATCTTGAAAACAAAAAAAAGTACAACAACACTGTAAAAACAAAACTAAAGAGAACACTTTGATAAATCTTTTAGTATAAACATTTTAGTTTTTGGTCTATGGGATGCTGAGATATCGTTTTTTGAAAAAAAATTTTCAAAATTTCCATATAAAATGTATGGTATACATTTGTATACGCACCGTCAAATTTTGTGTTTTTGCATAAAAAAGAATATTTTGTTTTATCGATTTTGAGCTAGGACTTTGAAAATTGGGCTGTATGGTGAGGATCCTCCAATGGAAGAATTGGTGAAGTTTCAAGGTCCTATCTCGAAGGGATCATATTTAAATTAAGACTTAAAGTCCGAATGTATACATTTATATACGATCAGGCAATCCTAGGGTTAAAAAAAAGTAGTATTCAAAAATACTGAAATTTTAGTAAAATATTATATTTATCACCAAATAATCACTGAAATCTAAATTCTATGTAACACTATAATTTTTCTAATATTCAGAATATAAAAAATTAGCACCCAAAACCCAAAATACACTTGCTTCAATCCAACAACAATTAGTAAAATATGCTTTTATGCGTAGTATATATGTACATATGAATGTACATATCATGCTAATTCTATTATTTCATATTCATCATCACCGATCACCATTCCCATACAAAATGTGTTGCTAATATATCTATATACCTAGCTATGTGCAGCTTAACTATACATAACTTTTATATGCTGTTTACGTTACATTAATCATCACACATACTACAAAAATTGCAATTTTATTTGCACCGAGTTTATAGAGTTTATACTATCTGTGTGATTCTTATTCAAACCCATAAATATGCAAAAAAATTTATGTGAAATGAAAAATTAGTAATAAAATTTTATGAAAAATTAACAATTTGTTTTATTTATAATAATTAAACTACGTAACCAATTTTCCTGAATTTTTTTTTAAACTTTTTGGAAAAGGTTATATTTCAATCCTATAAGAAGAAATCACAGTATCTAAACGTTTTAATACATGAAAAAAGTGTGAAAAGTTTAGTGAATTTTTTTTTTTTCTGTACCTTCGAAAATCGAATATAAAAAAATTTTAGGATCAAAATTTAAAAATGTGTTCCACTTAAGGACCACAATTCCCTTCCACCTATCTATATTTAAAATTTCATGAAAATCGGTTAAAAATTGTAAGCTGTAGGTGGTCGCTTTGCAGGCCCAAAATCGCTAAACAGCCACACTTTGAATCCTTGTATTTTTGAAATAAAGGACTTTTTCAAAAATGTGTTCCACTTAAGGACCACAATTCCCTTACACCTATCTATATTCGAAATTTCATGAAAATCGGTTGAAAAATGTAGGCTGTAGGCGGTCCTTTTGCAAGCCATTTTACTAAATTGGGCTCTTAATGTAAAATTGATGATTTTATGGTTCATAATGTTGGGTTTTTCTCCATCTATAATAGGATCTGTCCCTCTGCACACTATATAAAGAAGTCCCGAAAGATTTATTCTTCTTTAAGTTCGTAGGTATTCTTTTGAACTAGAATTCTGAATTATTTTTAAAATTGTTATTTCTATTGCAAATAACAAATTTAAAGGAAAATTCGAGGTTATATTCATTGTCCTGGCCAGAAAAAACTCCTGACATGAACATAATGCAGAATTTTTAGGGTTCCACTGACATGAGACTCAATGAAAATAAACCGAAAACAGTGGAAGAATTGAAAAATTATATATTAAATATTTGATATACTGCTTATTCTTATTAAATTATATCATCATTATAAAAATCAATACCGCAGAGAGTCGATTCGTTGATTAAGGCAATAGGAGGAGCTATAAAATATAAACTTTAATTATAAACTTCAAAATAAATGTAAATAATTATAAATATAAAGTTACAGTTAACTAAAGTAGTTATACGATTTATAACGATGTTTAAAAAAACAATTCCAAACAGTAAATTTTATTTGAAAATCAAAAAAAATTTTTTTTTATGTTATTACAATTATTACACTATTATAGGGATAGGGTTCTGAAAGCAGCAAAAAAACATGTTTGCAGGTAGACTTACCTTCTCTTTATTATAAGTTTTACCTGTTACTGGATCAGTCTTATCATAGAAATAAAAATCCTAACATTAGGAGTCATAAAATGAACGCAAAGGACATTTGTTTTTGAAAATGTATGAAAATTAGCAGTGCGCACTTTTCTATGTCGCTAGCTGTATGTACATTGTACGTATGTACATATGTACATATTTTAGAATTTTTTTCATTTTACAACTCGGAGGTTAAATGATCTTTTGTAGGCTCTCTATTGATTCAAGCTTGAGGCTTTTAATAGTTCATATTTTTGGAGCCGCCCAAGCATTGTGATTGCGAAACAATTTTATACCAAAATATAGGTTAAAAATTTATATAAATAAATATATGTATGTACATATATATAATTTCCGCTGACATAAGTATTAGTCGTATTGTACATATATAATGTCATACTGCACAGATTATAATATTAATATGAATCCACTTTATTCTCAGTCATTTTCTAAAAATTCACCCATACATATGTATGTATATGTGTTGCAATAATTTAAGTAACAAGAAGACATTCTACAACACTTTCCAGGTGCAAATTGTTATTATACAGAAAATTAGACAAGGAAAAAATTTACAAGTAACAAACACAATTCCACAGACAACAATATTGTTTAGTATAATTTGATCAGAAATAAAAGTAAATGATCTGAACAGGTCGAAGCTCAATTTGAATTGAATATCTACAGTTTCAATATATGGAGTGCTTTTTGTTCCCCAGTAAGAAAAATGGATTCAATTCTAAGAGAATCGATTCGAAATGTATTACAAAGTTATCAATTAATTCTACTTTTGATTCTTAGCAATGTAGTAAAAATAAATTGATTTCATTATAGATTCACTGTAATGCAGAAAAAATAAATTGATTCCATTTTTGATTCCCTGTAATACAGACATATAATATATAGAGAACTGATAATTGAAAAATAAATAAAATGTTCCATTTTACTTCGAGAAATAATTGTTGCGTATTATTAACTTAATTATAAAAATACCGGTTGGTTATTTTCCTCGAATAACATTATTGTGCATTTTTAGTTCATTTACTCGAAAGTCTTTGAAAGTGATAATTGTGTTGTAGGTATATTTACGCATCAATGAAAATTGGTTGTGTATTCAAAACATGCGCGAGCAGCTCAAGGTCGCAATTAGCACGATCGACGATTGTGATTTCTAATAATCGGATATAAGAAAAACAGAAAGACAAAATATCGCGTTATGTGAACAGGTAAAAAAGCAGTTATGAAGAAAAAAAAAATATTTTTGTTGTAGTACATACATATATACATTTTATATAATTATCAAACCGTTGGTGACGAAAATATCTGAATTTTTTCTTTCATGATTATAAGTATTATTTTTCTTATATCTTATTATTTTTTAAGCTGGCGCAATATAGCGTTAATAAGTTATCTTTATTTTCTAAAGAAACTGCATTTTCTTAAATCTAACACTAGATGCAGCAACTACCGTTGATCGAATCTGGTGTGTTGTATTGAGAATAACCTGGATAAAAAAAATCCACCTGTTTATTGTGTTCTTTGTTACTTTTTTTAATTCAGTCATCACTAGTAAAACTTTTAAGTTAATAAATTAAAAGTAAAATTATAATAGATATAATATGTAAAAATTATATGTAAATTAATTACGAAAGTCACTTGCTATAAACGCGTGTTTCTCGATCATGCTAATTTAAATCAATTTGTGACGAGACTATCTAGCATTTACGGATAGAAAGTAAAGTAGATAAGAATAGAATTTAACTATGTATGCATAAGCTACCTGTCAAGGTTCAATGTTGAAATAATTCTGCATGCAAAAGTGGTTAGATAATCTTAAGAAATAAAAAATAAAATTTTATCAATTTGAAAATTCTAAACGTTTAATAAAAGATATATTGAAAGAGAGACAAGGCTCATTTTTGACTTTACTGAAAATTAAATGCAAAAAGCATTAATATACGTAGATAATAGAGGTTTATTTTGGCGTTATATTCAAATTTTTGGATTTTTGTGTCTGTATGTTTGCAAACATAATATTATGAGGAGCTTATTTAGCTTCGAATAAGCTCATGAGATGATTGGCAACACAAGGGTGCTAAAGGAGAGATGTGAAAATAAGAAGCATGTAAAGGAATTTGAAGAAATAAAGAATAATTCTATCGTAATACAATTTATCTTATAATGCGTTATTTGTTTTTGTATACCAAATGCTGATATTTTTTAACATTGTTTATTATAAATACATGCATGTATACATTTTTGGGTATTTTTGTTTTGTTTCGAAAAACAGAAATATCATAATTCAAAATTGACTATGAGATAGATGAAATGCATAAAAAAATTATTCTTTTTTTTTTCCTTTTTTTTTAACCGTTTCTATTATACAGTAATTATAATATTTATTTAATCATATGTATATATACATATATATATATATAGTACATATAGGTATGTACCCACATACTACCTATACGTTAAAATAAATAGTAGAATTCTACTCCTCTTTATATTTTATACTATTTTTTTCTTGTTATATTATTATTTTTATTTTTTTTTTTAATTTATTATCAAATTATCCATATAAGTTACATATTTTACATACTACAATATAATATTGGTAAAATATTTAAAAGAATTAAAGTGAAAAAAAATAAACAAAAATAATTCATTATTAAAAAAAACATTCATACAGATACAATTACATATAATGCATTTTGATCAAAGATCTTCTGTCTTTGTTTATCTTCAAATAAGTGATATGCATTCATAATTTGTATTAATATTTCTACACATTTTCTTCTTAATCCTTACATACTTTTCTGTCTACTTCCAAAATTGAACAAAACAGATGATTTATATTAGAAAATTCAAAGAGAAACGGAACTTAAATTTAGTTCAACAGTTTCAAAAGCTTTATTTATTGCTTTTTCGGAGCTAAATATTTATGTAGGTAGGTACGTTTGCATGTTCTGGATTTTTGAAAGAGCTTTAAATTAATCCTTTTTGTTGAAATGTTGCAAAATTAGCTTTGTGATTGTTAAATATCATCCTGGTGGGTTTTTTTTTAAATTCAATAATTTCATGCCTATATCAATAAGGATCTTTGTATCATACTTTAAAATTTGTTTTGGTTTGTTTTTTTCCTTTTGTAGTAGGTTTTAAATTAATGATTTCACTCCATATTATGGTAAGTAATATAATTTTATAGCACAATTATGGTTAGCATGATTTGTAAAAAATTAGAAAGAATTTGGTTTTTTGTACTTTTGTCTTTAAAGAAATAACATCTTTTCTTACTTTGTGAAATAAATTGTAATTATATTTTTAAAATAAAAGTCTGTTTATACTTTTTAATTGCCTTATTTTAAAAATTATGAATTTGTTCATAACTTTATCAAAATTTTAAAGTTACTATACTTAAAAATATATTTCCAAAGTGCTAGCACCATCACATACTGTTTGTTCTTGTGTACTTGTAAGTACAATTGTAATATTCCAATTTCCAATGGAATTGAACACTAGAAATAATGTATTATATATATTTTCCAATAAAATTGTATTATGTTTTATTATATGTATTTTAACGCGATCAGATAGCATAATAAAATGCGAATGAGAATTTCAAAACTGAACAATGAGCAATGAAATAATTTTACTAGAACATATAGGTGACATATGTAATGTCAGTTTACATTCACGGTATCGTGTATAATATGATGCAATTGTATTTACAAGTTCAATGAGTACATAATGTACATAATACATATGTGACTATTTAGGCTTTAAAATTATAAGATAATAATCAATATAAGAAGGTCTATAAGTATTATGATTTTTACAAATCGAAGTCAATACATGTAAGATAGGCATGCTTTTCTATATTCTTTCACAAATTGTTTGTATAAATCTGTCTCGTGTGTGGGGTGAGGTGATCGCATCTCAATTTCAATCGAGGGAAATTTTTTACTTTTTCGATTTTACAAAACAAAACAGGTAATTCTAGGAATTTTCGTGAAATTTTATAAAAAAATTAAAATAAATAATATATAATATATATATTATTATTAATTCACTTCAGTATATAAGTATAATTTTTTTTTCGTGTGTACTGTTCCTCGAGGGAACAAAGCGCCTCAAGTATTACTTGAAGTTTTTTTTGACAATTTTTCTATCATACATGCACCTACAGTTTAAAGTAGAATGCGAACCATTAAATTCGTTGATAGAGAACGAATTTATTCGTATGACAAGGCTGGTACTGATATTTTTGTATGTAATTGGTTTTGTGGACTTGCTTATGGTCAGTAAACAGAGCTACCAAACTACTTCAGTACCGAGCACTTATATACATACAATTCAAATGAATTGGTACTCATTCAAAGCTGAGTGAACTTAGGCGAATTCGATCTCGAGGCCTTCAGCATCAGAAGCCAGCACTCACAATTTATTTTTCTTATTTTTTTTCTTCACAATTTACACAATTTTATTTAAAGATTCAAAAGCGTTACGATTTTATACAAAAAATGATTAAAATTTTGTTTGATTGAGAATTTCGAAAATATTCAAATTTAAATTATAATAAAAAGTATAACTATTTAATTATTTAATTTTAAACGTAACGAAATTAAAGTACCTACATGAATGAAACAAAATAGATAAAAAAAGATAAGTAAATAAATACATATATGAATATATGTAGTGTACATATGTAAACATTTAATTCATACCAGAACAAAAATCAAATACATATTGCGAACATAATTTTATATATCAAACATCAAATACAAATTTTATCAAAAATAAAATATAAAATTAAAAATTACGTATAAATATTAAAAATTATCATAAATTCACTTTTTTTTTTTTGTAAATTTAGGCAATACTTCCAATAGCTACAGCAATCTCTTATACCTTCCCGCTGACACGAATCAAACAACATTTACTACTACAAGCCGTGGTAACGAACTGACAGCCTCATCAAGAGAAGCCGAACAGATATTGCCAGGGTCACGGCATTTATCACAGGGCACTGGCCAATGCAAAGAATCTGGGTATCCCCTTCAATACCAACTGTCGCAGTTGCAGGGAAGCAAATGAGAGAGAAACTCTCACCCACTGTAACTGTTCGGTACTTGCAAGAGCAAGGTTCCAGACAATGGGAAGCTTCTTTTTCAGGGATCTTGATGAAATAGAAAAAATCACAGTTAAAGACATTATACGATTCCTGAACGAAACAGGGTGGCTATAATGATCTGCCGGTCAAATGTCATTGCCTAAGGTTACGCGAGGTGTGGTATCAAAACGGCACTCTTAGTGCTAATTGGGTCTTCGAAAGATTTCGAAGCCACCACGTCAACCAACAAACCAACCATAAGCCATGGTGAAAAGATACATATAAAAGGTGAGCTTTAACTTTCTTCTTTAATATTGTTATTATATTTTTGTAATGTTTCTGAGAGAAGTCGATGATTTAATGTTAACTTTAAGAAGTACAAAGAAAATAGCCATGCTTCCGTTTCAGAAAGGAATTTTAATTAATAAATTCAGAAAAAACTATTCTATTAAATATATTCTAACAAATCGCCTAAATCAGGATATTTTAGAGAATTTTTTCAGTACCATTGGAGCTAAAGGTGGATTACATGATCATCCGACTTTTCTTGAATTTAAATATAGATTACGAGCATTTCATACTTGGTATTTATTAACGTGAATAAAGACTACCTCGTTTGTATCTCGTGAAAAATCCATACATGTAACAAACATTGAAAACTTAGTTATGTACTAACTTATTTTTTATTATTTTAATCAAATCAAATGTTCATTTCTGTTAAATTCATTATTAATTTAGGACGAAACCAATCCATCTTAAACTACAGATACAGAAGAGGATTCTGTTATGACAAGAGATGTTTCTAAACATTTTATTGGAGAAGATGTGGATGTCAATTGTGGTGATACCTTATACAGGATGTTAATTGTGACGAATTGCATTTGGACGCTCTGGAGAATTTTGCAGGATTTGTTATAAAAAAATCCAGAACCGAAAAGGAAAATTCAGTGAATTTCTCTACACGTGAAATGGTCATGGGTTAATCAACTTTCAGAAGGCGGTCTGATAAAACCATCAGAAGACTTCTTGTCCAAAATTTCTCAACTGGAAAACATTTTTACAAACTTTAAACAACAAATTTTTAAATCTAAAAATATTTTAAAACAGTTTTTAAAACTAGCAAACAATTTGGTGTTTTGTAATCAAAATTATGAATGTTGTATTTTTAAAAAATTGTATAAAATAAAAACATTTCTTACGTGTTCAATTTTTTAAATTTTTTATTAATGGTTTTTTGTTAAAATAACTATTTTTTAATTTTGCATTTAAGTTTCTTATTCTAAAATACATTCTTCTTCGGAAAAATAAGTCTTTTACTTTACTATGTATGTCAATATGTTCAGATAATTTTTTAAATTGACTTAAGTAGTTACATTCTATCTTAATTTTATTTTTATTGAAATTTTCAAATATATTTTCCAGGGATTTTATTATTTCTAGAAATGTATCAGATGGCTTAAATAGACCACCTTCTGAAATTTCTGTCACCCAAGTATAAGATTTCTTGTCTTCACATACAACTTCTAAATCTAAATAATTTTTACATTTTTCAATGTGCAATTCCTTCAGTTCAACTTTTTCAACATTGATGTTGTAATTGTAGGATTTATCATCTTCGAATACAACTTTCACAATTGTATTACTAATGATCATGTCATCTTCTGTGATTGTTTCCCAATTCAATGCTAAGGAAATATCAGGGAATTGTTTTTTCTTTACCTAATGAATACAACAATTTGCGAAAATATGTTTTGAAGCAATTAATATTTCATTAATATATTATACCAAAAAATATATAGACAGAAAGAATTCTTATGTAGTATCGACTAAAAATTGTAATTATTAAATTAGACTATAGAACAGTACGGTAAGAGAAGGAAGAAGGTGAAAGCTTTTTTAACTATGCTTTAAAGCGCTTTGAAATTTAAGTTTTGTTTTTAATATGATCAAGATGAATGAAAAATGAAAAAAAAAAATTTAATCTTGTGTGTTAAATAGAATATAAAAAAAATTTCAAATGGTGAAACATATGTGAATAAAATGAGTCACACCGACACCATCAATTACCTTGTTTATGCGAAGCTTTAATTCGCATTAACTCATGCCGTTTTGACTAAATACGGATGCATAAACCAAATTTTAAAACGCATTGAAACTTTATTTCGTTTTGAGTGAATACACTATAAAATCCGAATTTAAAATTTCAATGCGTTTTTAAAATGTGCATGTACACTTTCTTCGTTTTAAATGAATTGTCATATTTGACCTTTCAAAATGGTGTTGGTAACATACTAAACATCAATATGAACTTTTAGAGTAGTATTAGTTTATTACTCAAAACGTTTTAAGTGAGAATGAAATGTTGTACTACGCATAAACATCAATTAAAATGTATTATCTCAAAACGATGTTCAAAACGTTTTATCGTTAATACGTTTTAATTTTTGTGCATAAACAAGGTAATTGTCGTATTCGCATGTACATATGTATTTCTATGCAGAAGTAAAAGCTTTTTTAACAAAACTGAAATATGCTGATGTACATTCAAAGCTATTTCACTAATGGGGTTCCAATGTTGGAACCCCAGAACAAAAATTTTTGTATGAGACATTTTGATACTACATAAGAATTCTTTCTGTCTATATATTTTTTGATTATACATATATAAATGTTATTGAACTCTATAATGACATTTTTTGAGGTTGACAACACAAACACATGAACCATGGATACTTATCTATTTATGTAAATAACTTACCCAACAAATAAGATCTTAACCTATAGATAAAATCTAAGGCAGTTGGGTGGTCAATAAAACCACCCTTTCTTTTTATATGACTAAAAAAGTTCTCCAGTGCATCCTGATTGATATGAGTGGTTATTATGTATTTTATTTGATAAAACTGATGCAAATATGCATAAAGACTACTCAATGAATTATTATTCATTAACATACCTTTTTAAAAAGGTGCCAAACTGTGTTTTCCCAGAATTCTCAAATTCATAATTAGATTATCCGTTTCAGATAGGATTTTATTTTGTTCTACTATACTTAAACCATACGCTTTTATCCTATCTCTCGAGTCTGATACAGGTACTTTGGAATTAAATACGTCAAACCAATCATTTATCGTGTTTACGAAATCAGCAACATGAAGAGCATTCTCATTTTTTAATTTTCGTATTTGCACACATCTTCGGAGACAACTTGCAACCTTGTGAGACGGCAATAGTCTTTATATGCAAAATGCAATGAACATATTCGAGCATTCTTTATATTTGTTACACTTATAGCACATGCTTTAATCTACTTTTTCACAACTTCCTTGTCCTGTGGAAATCTATGAAACTGTACATGTTTATTTTCCTTATTATTTCTATAACTACTATTACTTGAACATCCTTTAATACTACAGTAAACCATTTTAATATTTTTCAAATTTCACTATTACTTCCAAATATTCATAAATAAAATTAAATATATAAATTTTCATAAGTCGCATGTATGTATAATCACATAGCAGTCGCGCACCAATAAAGCACTGAATACATTTACTTCTGTTACAGCTTTTGAAAAAGTTGAAAAGTTTTTTCTAATGAGTTAACCTTGTAGTAGTTATTCAGGCATGGCAAACAAACATTCGTGATGTTTGTCATCTTTTGTTTATTCGAGTAAGTTTCATAAAGTTTGCCAAACGTTGATAATCAACGAGGTGTGTGGGAGCTTACCCTCGTCTATGTGTGTATTCGACAAACCTTTGACGGGTTGTCTTGAAGATTTATTTTATGATCATTTGTCATGCGTTAATGTCCCGTCAACAACGGAAAAATAGACAAATGTTTGTCTTCTTTTTCATGTATTTTTTGTTGCTTTTTGTTCTTTGTTTTGACATTTTGAATAGTGTGCGTTGATTTTGTGAATATCAAAGTGCTTGTGAGAATTAAACTTTCATTTTCATATGTCAACATTTGACAAGTCTTTGCGAATATAAACCTTCGGCGAATGAACAAATTGTATGAGAGATCAATTTTGACGAGACAAAACGTTTGACAAATAATCATGTAGACGAAACCCATAAAGTAGGCGAGTAGTGTGGGAGTTCACACGAACAAAAGACAAATATTTAACCAAAGAAATTATAGACAGAAAGAATTCTTATGTAGTATAAAAATGTCTCATTGAAATAGCCCTTTATTGAAATAGCTTAGAAAGTACATCGGTTTTGTTAAGAAAGCTTTTACTTCTTTCCTTCTCTTACCGTACTGTTCTATAGTCTAATGTAACAATTTTAAGTTTTAGTCGATACTACCAAAAAATATATAGACAGAAAGAATTCTTATGTAGTATTGACTAAAAATTGTAATTATTAAATTAGACTATAGAACAGTACGGTAAGAGAAGGAAGGAAGTGAAAGCTTTTTTAACTATGCTTTAAAGCGCTTTGAAATTTAAGTTTTGTTTTTAACATGATCACGATGAATGAAAAATAAATTAAAAAAAAATTTTACTCTTGTGTGTTAAATAGAATATAAAAAAATTTCAAATGGTGAAACGTATGTGAATAAAATGAGTCACACCGACACCATCAATTACCTTGTTTATGTGAAGCTTTAATTCGCATTAACTCATGCCGTTTTGACTAAATACGGATGCATAAACCAAATTTTAAAACGCATTGAAACTTTATTTCGTTTTGGTAACATACTAAACATCAATATAAACTTTTAGAGTAGTATCAGATTATTACTCAAAACGTTTTAAGTGAGAATGAAATGTTGTACTACGCATAAACAACAATTAAAATGTATTATCTCAAAACGATGTTCAAAACGTTTTATCGTTAATACGTTTTAATTTTTGTGCATAAACAAGGTAATTGTCGTATTCGCATGTACATATGTATTTCTATGCAGAAGTAAAAGCTTTTTTAACAAAACTGAAATATGCTGATGTACATTCAAAGCTATTTCACTAATGGGGTTCCAATGTTGGAACCCCAGAACAAAAATTTTTGTATGAGACATTTTTATACTACATAAGAATTCTTTCTGTCTATATATTTTTTGATACTACATAAGACCTCTTTCTGTCTATAATTTCTTTGATTTGACAAATGAGCGAATATTTTTTATTCGCCGAATACATGAGTTGTCTGGTACTACCTTTAGAAATAAAAAAATTAGCAAAAAAAATTGAAATATCTCATTAAAAATCGAAAATTTTCATGATATTTTCAATTTAAGTTACTTTTTTATAAAATATAAATTTATAGAAATTCCATTTTTAAAATTGTTTGTATGTTAAATATGTTAAAAAGTACCCGTTTTAGGGTTGACAAAAATATATTTTTTAGAATTTCATACAAACAATTATATGTGAAGTTATCAGAAACACATCGAGTGCTGCCTCCTTCATAAGCACAATACTGACTTCGAATTATATAAGTACTATAATGTTACCTACACACGGTCGAGTTGGATTAAGGTTGTATACATTTTGTGTAGGCTGGTTGACAGATCAATTTTCAAGTTTATAGAACGGAAGGATTAAATTAAATTGTTTCGATTTTTTTGGGACGTGATTGTATATGGGAGGATTGGGACTTGCCAACTTTTTTAAAGGGACGAAAAGGTATACAAAAATGTTCTTAACATTGATGGGCGTAGATTTGCAGAGATCTTTTTTGTTTAAATTTTGTGTAGAATGATGAGAAGAATATCCTTATAAGAAATAAGAATAAGAAAGAAATTTCAAGTTATTCGGATGACAGGATTCAGAGATATTCAAATTTGAAAACTGAATTTTTGACGAAAATGTGCTAAAATTGATCCGAGTGTTAATTATCAGTTGTCGACATCAGTGTGACCAGACGATTTTTTAAAAAGAGGCTAAATCCGCTAAATAGCTTTTTTAAAAAGGCTAGAAACCGTCAAAAGCTATATAAAGCAGGCTTAGAAGTTTAAAACTTTATTATTCCAATATGTATCACATTCATCTGAATCTGAGAAACTTATATTTTCGTACAGCAACTTCTTATATTAAGCATTTCATCTGGCTTCTCAACATCATGACAACATCTATTGATAAGTTTTATAAATGATTTTGTGAATAAAATGGATTAATCATTATCGCTTTTAAAACGATTTCTAATTTTGGTTTTTAATAAATTCATTTGACTAAATTTTATTTCAATTTCTGCATAAGATACTGATAAAAGAAGCAAATTTTAAAAAGAAAAATCTACAAAATCATATTATTATCATTGACTTTGATTTTTTAATATCATTAAATAATATGGAAAATATGTACGTACATACATTACATTATGATTAAATACAATCAAATTTCAGGGCTCCTCATTCCTCAAGTAAAGGCTAAAAGAAGGTTAAAAGCCTAACCAAATTATAAAATTGTTAATTTTGTATTTTATTTTTAATAATATTTTTATATAATGTTTGATATACATATGTACATATACAATTATGTGTTTAATATGAATTTGATATTGAATTTTGATACGAATTAAATGTATACATATCATATATTCATATTTATTTACTTATCCTTTTTTATATTTTTCACTTATTTAAGTTTTCGTTATGTTATCGTTATATTCTGAATGTATGAAATTATGAAATTATTTGCATTGCAATTAGAATATTCAAATAAGCTGGTGATTTGATAAAGTACATACAAAACTTATTGTAGTACAATATAGTGCAATTGAAAAAAATTTTCAATTTAAATACTTTGTTTTTAGTTTTTTCTTGTTTTTTTTATTTCAATTTATTTTTGTTTCATTGAAGTATTTCTATTGTATAAATCGAAATGTTTCAAGTAAATTGAGAGTGTCATAGATTGAAGTGAATATACTCAAGTGGATAAACAATTATACATACATATGTATGTATTTATTTTTATGTTTAGAAAAAAACGCGCCTTTTGTTCTTTGAAACGGACATATTTCACAAAATTTCACAAAGTTGTTCACCTGTTTTTTTTTCGGAAAATCGAAAAAGAAAAAAAAATTAATCTGGAAGCCCTTGATAATATTTAATTAAAAAATTTATCTCGATTTAAATTAAGATCTGATCACCCTACACAAGAGATAGATTTTGATTTATATAAACGCAGTGTCAAAGAATATAGGAAATCATGCCTATCTTGTTTGTACTGACTTTGATTTTTGAAAATAAGTACTATAGAGAATGACGAGAAGAATATAGTACAGAAATTTTAATTCAATCGGATTGCAGTATTGATTCTAGTATGTATTAATTTTGGTAAATATTGTTTCCCAACACTGTATGTATGTACCTGTGTATTGCTTATCTATGGTTAGAATGAAAATATTTGTGAGTAATAATTAATCTAGCAACAAGCGAATAGTCAATAGTGATGCATAGAATAATACTTATCCATAAATCAATGTACATACATATGTATGTACATGCATATATATGTACATCTACAGTTACGTATATATACTATATAATTAAAGATAGATATTTCTTAAATACATAAGAGCACATTCGCAACTGACATAAAGTGTAATTATATTATTATTTTGTTGTCAATAATTCCACGATGCAACGAATGTGCTAATATTAACTGTTGTAACTGCAATTACTAATTAACTATGAGTACACCTCTAAAATTGCTTTTCGAACTTTCATGAGCAATTCACAACTGAATAAAGTCTCTACAATGATTTTTATTACATATGTATTATGTGGATATTATTCTTTTTTATTTTCATTCATTCACTATTAGGTTATTAGGGTATATAGGCTATGAAGGCCGCTGTTGAGCTTAATATCGGATTGTTGTTACATACATATTATTTGTAAAGTTTGTATTATCGCAGAAAAAGGTTATCTGTTTTAATATACATATATATACATACGAGTACATACATAGTACTCCTTTTTGGTAATAAATGAATACATATGTATGTTTTTTGTATGTAACAATACAATGTTAGCCATAAAATATATGTACATACAAATGTAAATATATAAAATCTTTCATTTACTACGTTTATACTTCCTCTTAAACCGGTATAACTCATACCGATATAAGTTATGACGGTTTAAATTTGTGGTATAAACGTTTCCTTAAACCGATATAAGTCCTTAAATCGCTTTAACATAAAACGATTATTAAACCGGTTTAAGCAACCTTATATCGATATAAAAAGAGGTATAAACACTTTATGACGGTTCGTGTGATTTTAAAATCTATTAAATAGAAATTTAGTTAGTTTAATACTTTAAAACAGATGTTATTTCGAAAATTAAAGAATCTTGAGTGTAAATATTTGATTCAAGTGTTCAAAATAATTATTTTTCTTTTGTTTGTAGTACTGTACCTTAAATCGCTTTATATAGAATTTTGTTTATATCGCTTTATCTTGTAACTTGTAAGTATAAACACCAACGTAATCGGTATAAGATAAACCGATTTTCTATATCGCTTTAACTTATACCGCTTTAAAAAGTAAGTATAAACGTAGTAATTGTTAATCTATTAGAATAAAGAAATTTAAGAACAGTTGAAAAAAGAAAGCTGAAAATTATTATTATTAAAGTGAATTAAAATTGTGGATTCTGAATAATTGAATTAATTAGAAAATTATAAAATCCACCTTCTAAATCAAGCCTCTATTTTCTCTAGTTTGTAAGTTATTAAGGGTTCAGTTCTGAAAACTGACTATTTTTTGCTTAAATTGTGACGTTTTCACCAATTTTCTTGGAAAAAGACCAAATTTTGGGATTTGTTTTAGCTTGAACGATAAATTAGTCTTTTTTTATTTCAACTTTAGTGAATTCATTGTGCAAAACCATTTCTATAACTTTATATACATATGTATGTATGTATTAGCTGATTTTTAAGTTCTTAGTTTTTTTGTTTTTCATATGTAACTGTAGACCTTTTTATTTATTTTTTTTTTTTGTTTATTTATTTATTCATTAATAATTTGTACAATCACATGTAAGATTTACAATCTTATATTATGTGAGTTTTATATATGATACTATAAACAAAGATATATATATATAAAAAATAAAATAATAATAATAGCAATAATAGTTTAAAAATCTAGTGTAATTTACATAGTACATATGAGTAGCAACATTAGTTATTATATCCATGTATGATGAAAAATACATTATACATACATACATATATGTAGAGTACAATTTTAAGGCGACTTAAACCGATCAAAAAGCTTATATCTAAACCCATTACATGTCCACTGTCTACCCAGAAGTAAAGGTATTGCAGAAACGAAAAATTGTCTTTTTGAGAGTAATGATTGTGTACAAAAGGTTTTTAAGCACATGAGCGTTTCGAGCTTAAAAATTTACTAAATAAAATTTTTTTGTCTGTTTTTATTATATACAGTTGAGCTATTCTGAATTTCGAAAATAATGTCAATTAATACTTACGACATACCCCAGTTTAGAAACTGTCTAAGCCCGTTTAAATGGATAAATTCCTTGTCAGTCAGCAATCAATGGGGATATAGAATTTGAAAAGTTGAGGTTTTTTCGCGCATGTTTTACATGTCTTTGTGATCTTTTTTGTGTAGATATACGAAAAAAGAAACGTGTTACAACAACAAAAACGCATGTGTGTAAGTATCTTTTTTTCTGTATAATACGAAACCTCAACTCTTAAAATTCTGACTATAAGATAAGAACGTTGTTAAATGATTAAGACCAACCTACTTAATATAGGTAGTAGCAAAAAATATATAGACAGAAAGAATTCTTATGTAGTATCGACTAAAAATTGTAATTATTAAATTAGACTATAGAACAGTACGGTAAGAGAAGGAAGGAAGTGAAAGCTTTTTAAACTATGCTTTAAAGCGCTTTGAAATTTAAGTTTTGTTTTTAATATGATCAAGATGAATGAAAAATGAAAAAAAAAAATTTAATCTTGTGTGTTAAATAGAATATAAAAAAAATTTCAAATGGTGAAACATATGTGAATAAAATGAGTCACACCGACACCATCAATTACCTTGTTTATGCGAAGCTTTAATTCGCATTAACTCATGCCGTTTTGACTAAATACGGATGCATAAACTAAATTTTAAAACGCATTGAAACTTTATTTCGTTTTGAGTGAATACACTATAAAATCCGAATTTAAAATTTCAATGCGTTTTTAAAATGTGCATGTACACTTTCTTCGTTTTAAATGAATTGTCATATTTGACCTTTCAAAATGGTGTTGGTAACATACTAAACATCAATATGAACTTTTAGAGTAGTATTAGTTTATTACTCAAAACGTTTTAAGTGAGAATGAAATGTTGTACTACGCATAAACATCAATTAAAATGTATTATCTCAAAACGATGTTCAAACGTTTTATCGTTAATACGTTTTAATTTTTGTGCATAAACAAGGTAATTGTCGTATTCGCATGTACATATGTATTTCTATGCAGAAGTAAAAGCTTTTTTAACAAAACTGAAATATGCTGATGTACATTCAAAGCTATTTCACTAATGGGGTTCCAACCCCAGAACAAAAATTTTTGTATGAGACATTTTGATACTACATAAGAATTCTTTCTGTCTATATATTTTTTGGTTATACATATATAAATATTATTGAACTCTATAATGACATTTTTTGAGGTTGACAACACAAACACATGAACCATGGATACTTATCTATTTATGTAAATAACTTACCCAACAAATAAGATCTTAACCTATAGATAAAATCTAAGGCAGTTGGGTGGTCAATAAAACCACCCTTTCTTTTTATATGACTAAAAAAGTTCTCCAGTGCATCCTGATTGATATGAGTGGTTATTATGTATTTTATTTGATAAAACTGATATTTCATGTACGTAAAATAATTTGTATGGAAAATTTGTCATGTAACCCTGGGAGTCTTAATTTAAATATGATCCCTTCGAGCTAGAAAAATTTGAAACTTCAGCAATTCCTCCATTGGAAGGTCCTCACTATACACTCCAATTTTCAAAGTCATAGCTCAAAATTTGTAGAACAAAATATTTCTTTTTATGCAAAAACACGAATTTGGTCGTGCGTATACAAATGTATACCACACATTTTATATGGAAATTTTGAAAATTTTTTTTCAAAAAACGATATCTCAGCATCCCGTGGACCTAAAACCTAATAGTTTTTGATTCAGAGGATGCTGAGATACAGACCTTCAAAGTTAAATTTAGGTCGCAACTATGTTTGAATTTGTAAGTGTATGAAAATTTAACGTTTTTCACCCTGTTTTGCACTTTATTTCGAAAAGTAAAAATAGTACAAAAAAATCGCATAGGGTGATCACAGAAGACTCTTCAACAAATATTAGGGTAAAAAAATTATTTTACGTACATGAAATTTGTAAAATATTTAAAAAAAATTTAAAGTGAAATAAAAAAGATTTTATTGTTACCAAATGACTAATAAACTTGAAATTTGACAAAAAAGAAAAAAAATCATAATCCGAATGAATGAGTTATAATTATTTAATAAGAACTATTAAATGCAATATCAAAATAAATAAGAAGCACTATATTTTAAAAAACATGAAAATTAAAAATATTTTTTCATTTCTCACATATCACAAAAAAAACGTGATAATTAATATCATCAACAATAATTGTACACAATTGTATTATTATATTTTTGTTTTTCGAAACAAAATATAAATATTCAAAAATGTATACAATTAGAATCAAAACAAAACTAAAAAAATATCATATGGTATACAAAAACAAATAAAGCATTTATAATGAATATTATAATTATGGGCGTGTTTTTCATTATTCTTTATTTCTTCAATTTACTTTACATGCTTCTTCTTTCCACATTTCTTCTCTTGAAGTCTTATACAGCCAATCATATCATGAGCTTATTCGAAGCAAAATTATTCCCTTTTTTATATTATTTTTGCAAACATACAGACATGAAAATTCCAAAATTTGAATTTAACGACTACAATAAACCTCTATTATAGTTGATGCTTTTTGGTGATTTTCACCAATTTAAACTTGAATCGCGGTCCAAACGCGGTTCAATCCCACTTCCGAGTTGTAGTGGACTAAAACCAAGAAAAAGACATTCGATTCGACTGGGATTCGAACCGAAGACCTTTGCCTTGCCGGGACACTGTTCCGTCAATTAAACTATCGGATCGGATGCCATGTCAGTCGCTGTTCTTAGTTACTACTACTTAATCATTGATGAAGAATTTTTTTTCACTTTATTTTTTTTTAACATTTCACCAATTTTATATACATACATACATATGTATGTATGTACCTACACTCGGTTTATAAATCGAAGTCAGTACAGGTAACATAGGCATACTTTCCTATATTCTTTTACATTGCGTTTGTATAAATTTTTCTCTTGTGTGGGGTTATCAGATCTCAATTTCAATTTATAATTTATTAAAAAACATGTATATTTTAAGTTATCAGAAACTAATCGGGTACTGCCTCCAAAGGCACAATACTGACTTCGATTTATAAACCGAGTATATACATATGTATGTATGTAAAATAATTCATATGAAAAATAAAATTTGTGTGAGGATCGCCTAGAACAAATTTTTTTAAAAAGAGCAATATACTTAATATTTTCCAAGCGTTTTTTTCGTACAACAATTAATTTTTGCGATACATTTTTTTTGTTTAATAACACATTACAGATAAAAATCTGTAATCTTTTTATATTGTATTTTTCTTCAATTTAACTATTGTTGTTTTGAATATCCTAAATGCACATCAGCTGACTTTTGTTTATTTTCGAAGTGGAGAACAAAATACATAAGTAAGAATTAAGAAAATGTCCAAAAAGAATAATACAATTAATGTACAAATGTATATCGTCTTTTTAAAGACAGAAGAAATATTTATTCAATGTAATATGGCATGAAATATGAATTGTACATATTTGAGACACAGTATAAGCAATGACAATATAAATTCTATATAGTATAGTATAGTATAATTTGAACCTCTTTATTTTAAACACCTAAATTTCTAACATTAGTTAAAAATGTTCTATAATTTCAGTTCCTATAATTTTCCAATTGTGAAATTAGTAAAACAAATTAAAATTTGTGAAAATTGAAAAGAATATACTTTGAAGGTTTTTTGTGATTTTTATTTAATAAAATAGAATGAAGTAAAAACAAATAAATATAGTATGTATGTATACACTCGTACATATGTATGTATAACCAAAAAATATATAGACAGAAAGAATTCTTATGTAGTATCAAAATGTCTCATACAAAAATTTTTGTTCTGGGGTTGGAACCCCATTAGTGAAATAGCTTTGAATGTACATCAGCATATTTCAGTTTTGTTAAAAAAGCTTTTACTTCTGCATAGAAATACATATGTACATGCGAATACGACAATTACCTTGTTTATGCACAAAAATTAAAACGTATTAACGATAAAACGTTTGAACATCGTTTTGAGATAATACATTTTAATTGATGTTTATGCGTAGTACAACATTTCATTCTCACTTAAAACGTTTTGAGTAATAAACTAATACTACTCTAAAAGTTCATATTGATGTTTAGTATGTTACCAACACCATTTTGAAAGGTCAAATATGACAATTCACTTAAAACGAAGAAAGTGTACATGCACATTTTAAAAACGCATTGAAGTTTAAAATTCGGATTTTATAGTGTATTCAATCAAAACGAAATAAAGTTTCAATGCGTTTTAAAATTTGGTTTATGCATCCGTATTTAGTCAAAACGGCATGAGTTAATGCGAATTAAAGCTTCGCATAAACAAGGTAATTGATGGTGTCGGTGTGACTCATTTTTAATATTTTTAATTTTTGCATATTACAAATGAATTTTATTGTAAAACTGTTCGGTATTTTTGTTTAAAATAGTGTTGAAAGTGTAAATTGGTTTCTATCTAATATTTTCAACTGTTCTAAAATTGAATATGAATTTTGAAAAGCATTGTTGCAAGTTTTATGTTTTATGAAATGTTATTCTGGTTGTGCTTCAAAATACATGGGATAAAAATATTATTTGGTAACAATGTATTATTTTTATAGAGTTTATTTTTTATTCCACTTCAAACTTTTTAAAAAATATTTTACCAATTTTATGTATGTAACATATGTAATTTATATGAAAAAATAAAATAAATAAAACAAAAAAACATGACATTTGACAAAAATTCGAAAAAAATATAAAATAGGTATAAAGAAGAGTAAAATTTTAGTATTTATTATAACTTACAGTATGTACTTATATGTATATGATTCAATAAATTATCATTTCTGTATATGAAATATAAAGTTCAGTATAAATTTTATAATACAAAAATGGATAACAAAATAAAAAATGTATATGCATATTATCCATTTCATACAATAACAAATATCATTATCAACAAGAAAAATCATAATAGTCAATTATGATATTTTTGTTTTTTGAAACATAATTTTATAAATAAAACAAAATTAAAAAATATCATCATTGAGTTACAAAAATATATAAAACTTCGAGCGCTGATATCTTCGAGGCTAATCGTGCTGTTAACGTTTGTAAGGGACTTTTTCAATATGTCTTTACGCAATCTATATCTGATTTAATTTTTAATAAAATTTTAATTTAAAAGAAATAATTTTAATAAAAAATTAGTCTCGTGATTATTTGGAAAATTGAAAATAGAATTTTAAAAATATCTGTTTCTAGTGACGTCCTATTCCAGCTTCCATAGAGTATTTATCTGTTTCTGCTTGAGCTTATACTGTTATCGATATGTCCCATAAGGATCGCGCCCTATACAATTTTGTTTTGCGAAAAATTGCATATATGTATATTTCAAATTAAGCTGGTTTTTATAAATAAAAATACTTGGTGAAAAATCCATTATATGTTCAGAAGTTCAAATAATGCGTCTTATATATTTTACATAGATAAATAAATAGCATTTTCGTTAACTTTTATTTTATTATTATAATATTTTAACTTTTATATAAATTTACCTTATGGGCTCTGATGGAAGCTCCCTCAGAGCAAGCTAATGTAACGTCCACCAGACTCTCGTCCTGTAACAATTGACTAAACACCCCTAACAGGTTGGATTGATGATTATTCCACCTTAAGCAGTAGTGCTCACTGCCCATGTCGGTGACAGCTTACGCTGCTAAAAATTAAAAAAATAAAAGAAAAAGAAATTAGAAAATAAAATTCAGTAATTAATCGACAAGTAAATTGAATTTTTTCTTAAAATAATACAAAAAACTAAATCGAAGAGAACAATATTTAAAATAAATAAATAAAACTGAAAATCTGTCTAAATACAATTTACCGATCTTCACAATAAATAAAAATCTTAATGTCAAACAAAATTTGTATTCTGCGTGCATTTAATCGGAAAGTGCATAATTGCCACTCACTTTATTCATCTTAGCTTGTTATTCATTTTTAATTTTATTTTGTATTTTTAGTAGATATTATTAAGGGTAAAACAGAAACTATATATATGATGTAGGAGCAGTTTGTTTATATATTATATAAACTATATACATTTATCGTTTGCTACATCCTCCATTCTCTAGTCCAAGAAGATCCGATGAAATTCAATCATTATTTAAGATACATAAATGTAGGGAGAAAGAATGAAGAAGTGAAGAAAGCCACTTTTTATGTTGTATGGAGCACGCGGTTTAACATTTTTACATGCTATGCTGCATATATGCGGGCATGCGTTAATTAACAAAATTAGTAGCCCACGCCTGATTTATGAATTAACGGAGTTCGTAACGAGTATGTTTAGCTTGGACACTATATGCATGCTAATATACGGCCCCACAGAAAACATAACAGAATTGATTTACCAAACATTTATCATACATACATATTATATATACATACATATGTACATACATATGTACTTATTATAGTATCTCACACTCACAACGGATGTTTATACAAGTACGTATTTGAGCTATGGTTATCGACAGTAAGTATACTTTTATGAACCATATACATACATATGTTATATGTACATATATAATTAAGGAGCTTAAGCAGAAATATTTTGTCGAAGTGATGATGCATAATCTTCCAAGGAATCAACATTTATTTGTTACATCTCGAATGCAATCGATAATCACATATAGTATGTATGTATGAAGTATATGTTTTATGTATGTGCATATGTTGTTTGTTATGTTAAGAAAATGTAAGAATATGTAAGTTGAAAATCAAAACAAATGATTATTGCAAATGTAACTTGTGTTGTGTGGAACAATGAATATGATTTTGAAATAATAATTATATGGAATTAAATGATATCTTTGAATTGAATATAAATTGATTAGCCCAACTATCTGCATGTTGTTTAATTTTTATTACACTTTATTGAAATTTAATTGATTTTGAGGCTAGCATTTAAAATATGAAAATATACACATATTTAGTTTTCTGTTTGTTTTTTAACTATAAAATGTTATGCAAAAATACTCATTTTACGAAGCTATTTACCTAAATACTTCTAAAAATATGTATAGTCCGTTATTAAAAAATTTCAGAATAATGACAGAAAATACATTAAACAAAATTTTGACATCACAAATACATACTAACAATTTTTGAATCAGTTTTAGTATTTATAAGTACCATAGTCTATGTTTCAGATAATTATTTTACTTTTTTCTTTCTCGTTGCAACTTAGCGTCACAAATTAACTTGAAACTTCGGATAAACTTCTAATTAGGACCGTAAGACTTCAGACATAGGCCTTTAGAATGTTCTCTTTAACGAGTCTTATGTTCTTATTGGAGCAAATTCTATTTTATAGCCGAAAATTATCGTTAGCAATTTGTGACAAAATTGACGTTTTACAGAAAGCAGTTATTTCTCCGTCTCATGATATTCCAGGATAACAGTTAATAATGAATTTTAGAGAGCACTTCTTCTTCTTCTTTCTAACACAGTTTATTTATCTTCGATCGGATAAATGGTTAACGGACTTAAAATCAAAATTTCGTAATTTTGTTGATGTTTTAAATGTTGATTTTTTAACTTCTTATGAAAGGTTTTTTGTCCTCTTTACAATGATAACTTATGTATATATCCGTATAAACTTTAAACATAGAAATAGAAATGAAACAGATAAAATTTTATCCACATAATAATATATATCTGTCCTCGCAGACCTGAGAAAATAGCTAATTTTGACACTCACTCCAATCACTCACTAACAGGTTAGCAAAACTTTTAAGGTACTTCTAATAACCCTACAACCATGAAACTTGAAAATTTGAAGATACAAATTTCATAATATGTACATACATACGTTTATGAGCTGTTACAATTTGTTCTAAAAAATTCAGATTTTCATAGTACTATCTGTAATTGATAAACAGACCTTAATAAGCATATATGTACATACATACATACATACCTCTATATAAATTCTATAGAAAATTTTAAAAAATTGAATGACACATTTAAAGTTTTTTTTTCAAGCGAACTAATTTCAATAAAACCTTATTAAAAATTTCCACTTTCAAATTATCTACATAATTTGTATTAATTATATGTATTTTGAGAAATTTTGGTTCCAATGCCAATAGCTGAATACGTCATTTTCATGAATAAACGTTTTTTAATTGGGTGAGTTTCATCAAAGAATTTCTATAGAAATTGATTCATGTTTAATTGAGAATACGTAAGTTATTATATTTTCCTAATTTTTGTATTTTTTGCATCAAAACGCTATTACAGCAACATAACAAATTTTTAGGTATTTTAAAATTTAATGTTCTACTTCAAAGATATGAAACATAAATCACATGTGTATTATCGTATTCTGTAAAATTTACTCCTAATGTTGATAGAAATCAATAAAAAAATTTTAATTCGAAAGTTTTTATGACAATATTTTTAAAGCAATGATTATATTACATACGAGTACTGAAATTATTATGTATTACAATAACAAAAAAGTACAAATATAAAAAATATATCATTAGTTATTTGATTCAATTACTTCAAATACTAATATTATTGATAAATACATAACATAAATACATATAAATAACATAAATGTCCTCCATCTCCTAATATGAATTCGATCATTATTATTACCATTATCAGTATGTTTATCAAGCTTTTACTTTACACTTCTGCCACGTTTTTCTTTTCCTCTTTATTATAATTCATTTATTTATTATTATTATTATTTTTCTTTTTATTCATCTTTCGATTTTTCTTTTGTTTTTTTGTTTTTTTTTACAATATCATGATGATAATGATGAAGATGATGTCGATGATGATGATGATCTTTTCTGAGATGTTGCGTAGTCTCTACATGAAAAAGATTTATGTATATCTTACGCAAATGTATAAGTCAGCAAATATACATTATTAAAAAGATTTTTAATACGTGTATGTACATTTTTTTTAAACCAAAACCAAACCTTAGTTCGCTCTTCGACTGATTTATGTTTTGTTTATCTGCTTAAGTTGAGGTTATGTAAATTGGGTCTTAAATCAATTTGAGCTGTTCACGTAATCGCATACATATATACATATGTACATACTATACATATAATCAAATGCATAATATATATGTACATACGAGGGGAGGTCAAAAATTTTTGCGGAATGGTATACTTTTTTAGAGATAAATGAAAAAATTTTTTTTTAATTTTTCAATATAATCGCCTTTATTTCTAACATACTTTTTACAGTGTTCTAAAAGTATATCTAGACCTCGAAAAAAGAAAGTTTGATCTTCAGCTTCAAAATAGTGATTTATGGCCTCCTTCAATTCATATCTCAATAAAGTGCTTCCCAGGTAGCTCCTTCTTCAGTTTTGGAAATAGATAATAGTCGCTAGGGGCAAGGTCTGGTCTGTAGGGCTGATGATCAATTTCGGTGAAGCTAACATACATTTCTCAATAGCGTTCTTCGTTATTGATGAACTATGTGCTGGTGCATTGTCGTGTAGCAACAGAACATTATGACTTAACATACATACCTCGTCGTTTTGTTTTGATGACGACTCTTAATTTCTCTAAAACTGGCGCGTAATATTGTCCCGTAATAGTGGTATTTTGATCTTTGTAATCAATGAGCAATATTCCTTGGAAATCCCCTGGCTGTACTTTTGCCTTTTTGGGTGCTGGAGAAATGGTGGCAACGGACGGTATAAGATCACCGTATACTTCCAACATTTCCCTTGTTTCATCAAAAACTTTATGACGGCACGATATTCAATTTTATTCATTTTCACTTTCACTATGAGGTCACTTCATTCAAAAAATTACTAATTAATATATTGATCTGCAACTTCATTTTTATATCTTTGAGAGTCTGATCTATCTAAGAACAAAAAGATTCAGGGAATTTCCACAAAAGTATATGACTCCACAAAAATTTTTGATCTCCCCTCGTATATGTATTATTACAGAAATAGCATAAGTAGCGCATTTAGCAAGAAGAATAATTTGCGAATGCTTCACCTTCATTTAAGAGTTCTTTTGTAGCTGCCGTTAGGCGGTGGTTAGGTGAAAAGTGTTAATTTAACAATTTTTTCCTTTTTGAGGTTATAAAAACTATTATATATAGTACATTCACACATAAATGTGTGTATTCACTTTGCATACTATTCATATTTTAATTTTATGTATGTTTATTTATTATTATAATATACCTACATACATACACATGTATGTACAATAGAGAGCATACACATAACTATATATTATACAGATTAGTTTTGATTTCAATATCTATTAAAACAGGTATCAACATAGTTTAGTTAATCGAGCTTCCAGCATTGCAAGGTAGATGTTATAAGAAAACAGAAAAATGTTTAGTGGGATTAGGTTTTTGTACCATATCAAAGAATTAATTCAACATTGGAAACATAATTGATTGCGAATAACAAGAAGCTAGTGTTTGACTTTTAATTTAATATTGTAGGCTGTGATAGTCAAAGTTGTCAGGCTAATGTTATTAATTATACTTTTTTCTGTAGCCTCGTCAATTTATTATTAAATGATTATTTTAATATACATATGTATATGCACATATAGCAGTCAAAATACAATAGAATATTGCAAAATTACTTAAAAATGAAAAGAAAAGAAAGATATTTTCTTTTTAAAACTTATCTAGTTAGTTAAGTTGATCATCAACAAATACATATGTAGGTACTATATGTCATTTCTAAATTAAGTAGGTGTGTGTAATCGAATTCTTGATTTTTTGTTGATTTGAACGTGAAATTGGATGTAGAAGTGATTATGGATTTATTGGTTATTTGTCAATAAAATTACAAAGTTAAAAAATAGAAAAGTTAATTTCCAAAATGCTTATACAGATTACAGATTTATATTAGTATACGATTATAACACTTAACTTTCTTTCCCCTAAGAAAAATGTGCTTCTATTTAACTATGATTCAACTTGAAGGATAAAATATTTTAAAGCAAGATTTATTTCTCTATTTCTTTAAATATAATAAACCAACATATTCCAAAAAATCTTTTTTCAAAGATTTTAGACCAATTTTAGACCTGTGTACACACTTTATTCAAATAAGATTTTAATCAAATAAGACATCGAAAATAATGGCCCTTATCGACAAAGTCGCGTCACTTGTAGACAAATGTCACCTGTTTTGTCACTTCGTCTAAAATTTCGTATCGCTGTAGTCGACTGTGGAGAATAAAAGTATGAGTGACATGGATATTCAGAAATGTCAGGGAAATTTGTGTGATGACAGTTGCTTTTGATTTTTTATAAATATTTTGTTCTGTGTATATGTGTATATATGATAGAAAAAAAAATATTCGATTAAAAAAAATATCACAAATTATAACTATGAGTTTTGAATTATGATATATGTAGTGATAATGAAGATAACGATATTGGACAAAAAGGGAATCGCAAAAGAATTCGAGATAATGTGTCCTTTAGACATGTCTAAAGGAAGAAGTATCCTTTAACTAAGTTTTTGTATGAAAAGTTACATATTTTTCAAATATTGAATTATTCTATTTTTTTTGCCAACTTTAACAACTCGTGCTGTATTTCACCGATTTGATTCAAATAAAATGCAATAGGTCAGAAAATAGTTCAAGAATTGAAATGCATACTTTTTTTAAGGATCAGGGTATTAATTAGGGAGGGCCCAATAGAGGCGGAAAAAAGGGTGTTTGTCGAAAACATGACTTTTATTGTATTTTACCCTATAACTTTTGCCCTAGTAAACGGATTTTCACCGTTCAAAGTTCATACAATATAAGACTCTTCAAGCAATATCTTAGCTAAATTTCAGCCTTCTAGTCCTACGAAAATATACATGTCTAAGGAATCAAAAAATGTAACATTTTGATACTAAAAATTGGTGCGTGGGTGTATAATTTAAAATATAACGAAGGGTTAAAGCTTGCAAATAGACTCAAAGAAGTTAAAAAACATAAAGGAGGTTCAACAAAGTACTGACTTCGACAATAAGCACCTTATTTTATGAAAATGTTCATACTGTCCGAATATTTTATTGGAATAAAAATTGAAGCTGAAATTTTTAACTGTTTATTTTGTAATTTTTTTGAAATTAATGTTGACTTTTTGTTTTTTAAATATGTTGTTATAATAATAATTTTTATTATTTTGTTTCATACTTTTATTCTAAAAATTTTTTGTTATTTAGGATAGATTGAAAATATTTGTACTACCCGAATACTTTGTTGTATTATTATAAATAAGATTCAAGATGATTCTTGAGACATTTGTCACAAAATTTCATGATGAAACAAATTTATTGTTTGTTTTCTATCATAATACTCTTATTATTTACTTGTTATTAATTATATAATTTACTAAATCTTAAAATCTCTTTTAATTGAAATGTATTTTCGGGTGCTTTTAGACATTTTTCTTCAGAAGTTTGAATATTTTTATAGGTTTCAGTTTGGAAAATCTATACATACCTTTGAAATAAGGTTATTCACGTAAATACATACATATAAGCATAAAATATATGTCTAAAATAAAAACAAAAAAATAAATTTTTAAAAATTAATTACATAAAATGAGCATAGGGATGAAGTTTCTATAAATAAATGTGTAAATTATAGTTTTTTCATCAGATGATCAGTATTCAATGTAATAAATTTTATTTGTCAAAGTACACAGAAATAATAGTTTCCAAGAGCTCTGTTAATTTTTGAAAAGATCTCACCCAGTCAATCAACCGAGCTATTCAGCTTAAAAACTATCTTACCTTACATTTATAGTTATCATTACATACGACTACATATAAAATTTAATTGCAATCAAATAACAATCAGTATGTAATTTTTAGAATTTCTTCATTTTCACATTTCATGCTTCTTAATCTCACATTCATAAATAACTATAAGATGAGTATCATCTCTTTTGTTCAAATCAATAAGGAAAATCAAGTAAATTACTGTAATTAATATACCACACATCTGTTGCAAAGTGCATTTAGATATCTGTTTTAAAGCTTTTCTTATTTTGTGGCAATACTTTTTTTTAACTTTATATATTATAAAATAGATTGAAATGAATCAATTTCAGGGACTGGTAAAATTATGGTATGTATTACCTTATTCATTTTTTGTTTTTCTATAACTTTTGCATAGTGAAAAACATAAGATGTATTATAATTCTACAATATACATACATATGTACTTATGTATACATTAGTAAGGCCCATTGGCCATTGTGTATACTATCTAGTTCAACTTTGATTTAATTGTTAAACAGTGTATAATAAAATTCAATAAATACACAAAAAAGATCTTTAAAAAGTTTTTTAAATACATTTGATGTCTTAAAATAAAAAAGTATTTTTAACATTGAGTAATAGTTTTCATTAAGATAAGCGAAAAAGAGAATTTTCATTTCTTGCGGCCTAAATGACGTTTCTCTATGCGATAATAAGTAAGTATGCGTATAGTATTTTAAAAGTGCTCTTCAAGAAAAGATCAGCAGAGTGTTAAACTTACAACAAAGAAGATACATAGGTCTCTTATATTCAAAAAATCCTATATGTAATGCGGAAGTTTTATCAAATGGTTTTGTTTATTTAACAGAGTCAAACAAGAATTTAAGTTTATATTAATTAATGAAAATTTCCACCTCCATTAGCTGATCTATTATTATAATATTTATCGAATTTCGATAAATCTTTATTTAAGATTCTTGAACTTAAGTTATAGGATCATTACGTACCTATGTACATAGAATTAAATGAATTTCTGTTAATAATGTTTTAGTTTTTTTTTTAAATTAAAATAACAGTAGCTCTGAATTTAAAAGTTATTTTAAAATTATATGTATACCTACTTCAATTAATTTTTTAAAAATTAGTGTAAAATTCCAAATTAATATTTTTATACCTTATACAATTTTTTTGAATTCTATCGTAATATTCGTGTAAGTAGGTATACATAAATATATACTACATGTATATATAAGCATGTTTTTTAAAAACGTGTGTTGGCCTACCCATAACAAAAATATGTACATGTATTATATGAGAATTGGTAATTGCACAAAATTTCATGAATATACTTTTAAATTTTGAACAGGAACTATGGTTAAGGCAAAAAAATAACGAAGAAAACTTGAATTTCGAGCATTTACTGGACAATTATTTACTATTGCAATGTCTTTACTATTTTACACATAACAAATACGTTGGCACTAGGAAGCAGAGCGGAACGAAATTTTTGCGTAAATAAAAAAAAATTCAAGCGCAAATGAACCATGCAAAGCTGCCTATAAGTAATATACATATGTAATGTAATTGAACGAAGAAAAGCAAATTCAAGTTAAGTTATAATAAAAGATGGAAACAGCATAAGTTTAATAATACAGAAAATCATCATCATCATCATCATATTATAGTTTTATACTAATTCTAGTGAAATAAAAAATGCGAGCAACATACTACATCAATATTTTTCTTTTTATATAATAAAAAAATCATTATGTAGTTTTGTTGAATTATATTTTCCAATTGAAATACAAGGTGTCCGGTTTAAGGTTGTTCAAATCATTAAGGGTCAAACGAAAACATGGTTTTCACTGACAAAAAGTGAATAGGTGACTTCATTTCACAGGCTGTAGCTTCTGCATCAAAAGCAGATAGAGTCATACAGTAGAGAGCTAATTTCTAGAGCAAAAAAAGTGTATGTTCATAAGGAGTTTTTTCGAGAAATCACTGGGTTTTTCCAAAAATTTAGGTAACAAATTCCAAATTTTTGATTTTGATCACTAATAACTTCTGTGGTGAGGGGGCTGAAGAGATGGTGCTTATGTTCATTGAATGGGCAAAGGGTTCCTTTTCGTTACGTATGTGTATCAAAACAACAACAACGGGGATACAGGGTGTTTCATAAAAAAGTCGCAAAAGTTCCCATACGATTTTTTGCTTGTCTCGACGAGACCTATGTGTGGCTAAATTTTGTAACTAATTTAACCGAACACCCTGTAGGTATATATTCGCATAATATTCTGATGTTACTGCGTTCAATTTATTACAATTGTAAATCGTAAAAATGAAATACCACGTATGGTAAACTTAACCAGCGAATAACTTCAAATAAAGAGTGTAGTAAAGAAGTCTAGTATCGTGGATGATGATGATGAATTAAAGAAAATAATAACTAAAAACAGAAAATGTTTTAGTCAACAGAAAACAAGGTTTAATTTGAAAGTTGAATGAAGATACACAGATATGAACTGAATAGGTCATGAAAATTTCATATCAAATTCTTGTATTTTAAATTATAAGTATGTATGTACATAATATGTATGTATGTTCATACAACATGTGATGTTATTTTTGTATAAGGGTTATGAAATTATTGGACAATTTCAAGTTCAAAATTAAAGAGTGAAGAAACAAAATCGCGAATGAAGGTGAAAAAAATACTACCTATTATTATATACTATATGTATGTACATATGTATGTACATATGTATGTACATATCTCATTAAAACATCCTCTGCTATTTAAAATTTTCAACCATGAGAAAATTTTATACCTCAATTATTCCTATGTACATACATATATAGTATGTTTAAATAATCCTACGCGAGACAACTCAAATGAATGTATAATTTGATGCAAATCGTAAACGCACTTTTACGATGCTTTAGATTGCTTTCAGTTTAAAAAGACTGGAATTCTAATAAAAAATGGTTTTAATTTAATTCAACTGCAAATAAGAATCACTTTATTCTTTATGATGTATTGTAAATAAATAACAAAATTATCTTAATTGTAGTAATTCAATAAATAAATAAGGAAAAAACTTTAAGAATTTGGAAGTACATACATATGTACATATATGTATTTTTTTGAAATATGTGATAATAATTCATTTTATAATAACACCGCAAGACCACAAAATCTTCTTGGTATAAATACAATTACAACATAATTGTGTACTTATGTATGTATGTTTTTAAAATAAAATAAACGAGTGTAAAGAATTAGTAGTTCTGTCAATCACTTTAAATCTTACTATTAGAGTTCTAGTTAGGGTTATAGTGTTATCTTATGTACGCACATATTTTATTGAAATCAAAAGAAAAGTTCTTCAAATACTTGAGACAAATAGAAATATTGAGAAAAATATTTCTGTTGAAAATGGTGGTTTCAGCACGCAGTATGAAAAGTAATTTTGTTCCCCCACATAAAAGTACTGACTAAGTTTATTTTACCTTAAAAAAAAAAAAGAAAAAAAAAAAAAAAAAAAAAAAAAAAAAAAAAAAAAAAAAAATTAAAAAAAGTGTATGGTAAATGTGATCGAAACCCCAAAAGCCACAACTTTCGTTTACGCCACGGTATCAAGATTCAAAAGGGGGTTAAGAGTGGAAGTGATGTACTTACAAGATCAGCTGATTACTAGACTAACGAATGACCTTGAAAGTAAAGGCGAGAGGATGAGGGGTGGTTGAATTCTGTTGAAGTAACCAAGAGTCTTTACCTGAATAAGAGGGAGTTTTTCGTTTGTATTGGGAAAAGAAGTTGCGTTAATGAAGGACTGCGAGAAGAGGTGTATCTTAAGAAAGATATGCTTTTCGGGCAATCAACAAGAATATGTGTGACTGACGGTCTACAGAAAGAGTAAGTTGGTTGAGATATTGAAATTTAGTTAGAGTGTGTAACATATGACTGGATGAGGATAATTTGTTCCCGTCTGGATAGTGCAGGATTAAGGGTAATTGTACTGAGATTGGAATTATGTAAAATATACGTGCTATTTTGTAGAAAGGTGGGAGAGGTGAGAGCTAGCCAGATTGCGGGGAACAATTGCTATTCCAACTCCAACTGAAGCTTAGTCAAAGTCATAACATTTCGGAAAAAAATTCGCATTTTTATGTACAAGTCTAAATACCTCGAAAATTCGTCTTTTTATTTATTTTTTATTTTGTCCACTTAAAACTTTTTATTCTATTATCTTCATAATTTTAAAAGTTATGAACAATAATTCAAAGGCAGTTTTTTCAAAATCAGTTAAATTTGTACTTGAGTATACACGCGCTTTAAAGAAAATGAATAAAACATGTCAAAGCGCATGTACGGAAGTACAAAACTAACTGATTTTGAAGACACTGTTCTTTAATTATGGTTTATAACTTTTGAACAGATAAAAATAATGCAATATGTACCTACAACAAGGGCAAGCTTAAAGCAAACAAAATAAGCTTTTGTTTAAGCTAACAAAATAAAAAAATAATAATAAGGCAAATTTTCGATAGACAAATTTCATTACCTAGACCAGATATACCTGCATTACATTATTTTTGTGTTTTTCATTTGTACGTGTTTGTTGTTTACTTTCTAAATCGTGGTGATATTGAAATTTACCAAGTCAAAAAATAATTTGGATCTGTATCCAGTAGTTGGCGCTTTTTAAAAATGTTTTTGTTTTAAGAACAAATAAAAGTAAGCAAATATACTTCCAGATTAAAAGTTCAGAAAAGTTGCTCGATCACCAGGTAAACAAAGGTATAAATTATGTATTATAAGTAAACGTGATATCATGTATTGTATACGATATAGTACGCCTATTTACAGTCCTTTCCACTTTTATTATACATATATAGGTAGGTAGCATATCTACTTAAATTTGATCACAAAAAGTGATAAGTGCATAGTTTTACGTAACTTTTTGCTAAATATTGAATTTAAAATACTTCATGGTAGATTCATGTAACTACCGTTATCACCTGCAGCAGCATTTGCAACTGTGCACCATATCTTTAAAATAGAGTGGGTGGTCATCGATAATTCGACCATCAAGGTCCCAGAATGTTATTATTATATGTTATGTGTATTTATTACATAGCACGCTCAAACAGCGGGCTTTTAGATTATGCCTGTTTTGTAGATGCAGTTACTTTAATTATATTTATATGTATATTATTTACCGTTGTTGATTGCATTGCAGTTTTGTATATTAATCAAATAAAAATTAAAAATAAAAAAATTTATTACGAAAAAGTAATTCAAAGGTTCTTTTCTAAAACAACAATGAAAGTATAAGCTTTAGATTTGGTTTATAAGTACAAAAATAGTATAGAAGCTTTTGTTTGTTAGCTTATTTTTAAAAATTTATTACACGAGTACCTATTATAAAATAATTATGCATTATGCAATCAAAAACAAGTTTTCCTTGTTATTTGAAGCAGATAATATAACAAGTATCTTTTAACTTTTTTAAATTTTTTATGTGATGCGTATTTAAATGGCCTTGAACAGCAATTCTTTCTCCATATGAAAAAAAAGAAACAAAAACAATTCAACAACAAAAAATTTCTTCTAAATCTAAAATTTTGATCAGATTTTGATTGTAAAACTTATTAATTAAATTATGTAGATGTAACATTTTTTATACATTCATACTTATGTACCTAGAATGATGTACATACTTAAAAGCGATTATTGTGTTTTACTTGTGTGTTTTTTAATAGAATTTCCTTGGTAACAATATTTTTAATGTGATGTGGTAATAATAATGTTAATATAGTGGTTTTCAGATACCATGCATTTTATTTATCCCCATTGTATAACTATTAATACATTCAATACTGTAAAATTATTATTATCATTGATTAAAATTGTGATTGTAAAGCTAATTGCATTTTAATTGAATTGATTGCAGTTCGTGCATAATTTTTCTAATTATTACAATCAATATAAAATAGAGAGGGAATTAGTATAAACAGGTATGCAGGAAATTATAAATAACGAGTATGTGAAAAAATGATACTCAACGATTTTTTATATTAAGTTTTACATTTTAAAATCCTGCTCAAATAACATTGTCATTTTTTTCGTATTTTTTAAAGATATATTTTTGAAAATAACAGATATATATTTCGATATTTAAAAAATTAATATCGCATGAAAACAAACATTTTAAGCTTCTAATTTATATTTTGAATTAAAAAAAAATTCCATTGATAAAAGATGGTTAAATTTATGTACGTACATATATAATGTATGAAAATTTATTTTGTAAACAAATAATAATAATCAATATACAATATTTCCGCTTCTGAAAGATAATAATGATACACAGCCCAAACTAAAAATTGTAAAAGTTGAAATTTAGTACAAAAATAGGCTATACCATGTGATCAAAGCAAAAATTCACAAACCTCAAAAAACTGATCCCGTCCACCCCTTTCTACTCAAATTTGGTTTGGAAAAATTCATATCTTTTAAAGTATTTATTCGATTTGGGAATAAAGATATCTTCGATGTTTCATATGACCCGGGTTCAATTTACATATAGTCAAAATAATAAAAATTGAGGTTTCGTATTATACTAGAAAAACATGCGCAGAAAAAAAGATATTTACACACATGCGTTTTTGTTGTTGTAACACGTTTCTTCTTTCGTATATCTACACAAAAAAGATCACAAAGACATGTAAAACATGCGCGAAAAAACCTCAACTTTTAATATTTTGACTACAGAATATTGTAAATTTTCCAGGTAAAATCTAGATTTGCTAAGAAATTTCTCCTAATATTGTAAATAGTTAAAAAGATATGTCAATCTTCATTTTTAATTTTCTTCAACTTATTCATCACTAATATTTTAAACATTGTTTTATTAGTTATTAGATTTTCAAAACACAACTGTTAAAATCTTAAATTTATAAAAAACAAATTTCAATACTACATAATAATAATGGATGGACTTGATTTTTGTTATCATTTTTAAAGAAGTAAGCGACCACATGGTTTTTTATATGAGATCTTAACAGTTTCACAGTTTTCACCGAAAATTTGAATACAAGGTGTTACTGATTGAAAACTCTAAATACGCTTGAAATTTTGAGATTTCAGTTTTATAGTAATGCCATGCACTCAAATTTTCAATGAAAATAAAAAACATGTATACAGTACCCGATTATTTTCTGATAACTTAAAATATACATGTTTTTTAATAAATTATAAATTGAAATTGAGATCTGATCACCCCACACAAGAGAAAAATTTATACAAACGCAATGTAAAAGAATATAGGAAAGTATGCCTATGTTGCCTGTACTGACTTCGATTTATAAACCGAGTATAGTCTATGTTTAGCTACTTCGAGTTTATTTAAATCTCGATAAATAGTCGGTCGAGAAAATATTTGTCGTATGTACAATTTGGGTTAAATTGAATTAGAACATATATGTAGAAGCATGCTCAATCGAATGCTGTTATCAGTTTTCTCCTATCTGTCTTAGTTTTGACAAAATTGAGTTTCATTTCTGTCGTATGTGACCGTACAAATTCATTTTTCAAATTATTTTGTCGTATGTATAAATTTTTTTCCACATACGACAGTATTGCATAAAATTTTATTTCTGTTTTATGAAAGAAAAGAAATGTCATATGTATTGTCGCTAAAGATTGCTTTAGACTACTTGCTTTTTCAAATATGACTTGATTTGATTTTTGTCGAATTTTCTATCTGATATGATGGTGTGAAGATATATATAGATATGTCAAGTTTAATATGTCAATTCGTGTGGAGTTTCATATCTTGAAATTAGGACCATCTCTAATTTGGTTTGATTTGCGTTTGACTTTTTTAGAAAAAATTTCATATTTTTTTGATATTACTCAGTAAAGTAAAGTTGACATTTTTAACTAAAAAAACGTGAAAAAGTAATTCATGTAACATGTAAGTAATGTAAGAACACAACTTTACTTACATAAATAGTAAAACGTACCAACTTCCAAAAAAACGTACAACATTGTTGTTTTCGTTCTCGTTCAATTAGAAAGTTATATACGAGTATAATACGGAGTACAATTTCGTCGGTCGAGAAAATATTTGACGTATGTGCAATTTTTCAACTTTTGGGAAATCAAACATAAAGTTTGAAATCGCGCCATTTCTTAACTACACGGTAGAATGTAATGAAACTTTGAGAAAAATTTATTTTATTTGTTATATCTATATAAATAGCCTTTTTGGAATGAAATATTTCCTATAGAACAGGAAAAAGGATTTAAATGTGGTAACATTTTGTCGTACATATGTGCGAAATTTAAAAGAAAAATTTTATAATTCTTACACATACGACAAAAGTTATATACTTACGACAATTAAATTCAATTTCGTATTCAAGTTTTATGTATTCTTCGTAGTCTTTTAAACATATTTATTATTTAAATAATCGATCTTATTACGAAAGTCAATCAATATTAGGAATTCTTTCCGTAAAAGAAATATTCCATATTGCAAAATATGAATCGTAAGTTTTTTTCTAAAATAAAGGCGACTGATATTAGTTTTCTTATAACTTAGAATTATTTCTAGTTTTAGTAAAGGGCAGTTCCACAAAATTTCGGCCAAAAAATAGCGAATTTGTGAATCGATGTCTTCCGATTATGAGAAGGTGTGCCTCTGGTCCAGTATCACATACGTAAAATATTTTAAAGAAAAATCACATTTCTTGGGAATTATGGGGTTATGAAATTTTGGTTTTTGTGCAAAATGCATATTTTAAAAAAATCGTAGAAATCTTAAATATTATCGTAGAGCGATAATATATAGCACATTTTGAAGGGGAAAGTTTATTCTATCATATAAAAATACTTCAAAAAAAAAATTTTTCAAAAAGGACTACAAGGGCGATAAAAGGATCCTTTATCCTTCAATATCTAAAAATGCTAACTCTCAATTTTGCTCATTTTTTTATATTTTGTATAATATTATTAGCAACATTGTGTTAAAATCTCAAATTGGGATGAAGCTGGGTTTATTCATCATTTTTGTAAACTTCATATAAAAAATGAACTTAAAATTAACAAAAACACAAAAACAAAAAAAAACAGTCACTCATTTGTATAATTTTTTATTGGACGTTTCCTCGATTTTTCTTATATGTATGTTTCAAAAAAGTCACGGGACCTAGCGAATAAATTTTTGTTATATTTGTTTATTTTAGTTATCTCAAGAATAGAATTATTTTTTTTATACACATATACTTTTTTGTTTATCTTTTTCTTTTGACTTTTTTTTATAAATTTTGTTATTTATTTTATATTAAAATAAAATTGTATGAATAAATTTGTATTTTTATTCATTGTACCATTTTGGTACACACCAAAAAATGAGTAGGTACGTTTGGTACACTGGAGGTTTCGAAATGGGTACGAAAAATGTCAAGCTAAGTGGCATCACTGTTTGTCATTGGGCAAGAACAACAGTCGTTCGATTGAGCCTGTACACATTAGGTAGGAAGATCGATAAAATATGTTTCGCTCTCAAGTGAATGAATCGCAGGAGAATTTTCTTTTTTGATTCGCTCACGAATTTAAAAATTTAGTTCTCTTTCAAAATATGAATCTTTCGTGAGCGAATCGAATTAAAAAGGAATCAAAAAATATAATTCGTGAGCGAAACGTATTAAAAAGGAATCAAAAAGAATCATTCGTGAGCGAATCGAATTAAAAAGGAATCAAAAAATATAATTCGTGAGCGAATCAAAAAAAGGAACCAAAAAATAACATTCGTGAGGAAATTTCAACTAAATAATAAAATTTTTTAAAAAATATATACATACATATATATTTCTTTTTTCTTTTTTTTTTCAATTAACTAAACATTCAATTCTTTGTCATACGACACATATTTTGAAAAATCAAATGTTTTTGTTTTATCTATATTTTCAAAATTATTTTTTTAATTTACAATAGGTATGTATAAAAAAACACAAAAAAAATTACGAAAATATTCTACTCTTTTTTACTTAATGAACACTGTACTTGTACTTTGTCTAGTATAAGACGCGAATCATTCGCGAATGATTCGTTTTTGATTCTTTTTCATTCGCGAATGGAATTTTTTTAAATTATTCCATTCGTTCGTGAACGAATGAAACTCGAAATAAGAATTTCATTCGTTCCTTAGGAACGAATAGAAACTAAAAAATTCCTTTTTAAACGAATCGCTCACGAATTTAAAAATTTTTGAATCGCTCACGAGTGAAAAAAAAGGAACGAATTGAATTTTTCAGTTCGCGAATGATATTTTTCCGTACCCTGCTCAAACTACATCTGAAGGTGGCACGACCAGTTGTAACGAGAGTATGAGTGTATTACACCAGTGAAGCTAAAATTATTTTAGATGATTTCTTATTATACCAACTTGAAAAAAATTATACCATTATTGTTACTCCCAGCGCAAAATAACCGGTTTAACCATCTAATGTGCAAACAGTGATTAATTCTAATTTAAGAGGTCTTATTTTTTGTTACCTTCACATTATGTTTATTCTATGTTATAAATCGCAGATAAAAGACGTATTTTTTTTATCATTATTTTTGTGAACTAAATAACTACTATTTTGCTTGGCCTGTTTTATAAAGAATGGTAAAGGAATCAGTAGGAAAAAGTGTTTTCTTCTTGTTATCCATATATGTATGTATGTAATATAGTGCATACTGCAGAGTTTTTTAAATATACAAATAGATATATGTAATACATTACATATGTTTCTATGCACCTAAATGACAATTATATAACATTGCATTTATATAGTCGGTATATTATTGAAAGCAAAGCATTGAAAAAATTAGAAATGCAAATTTGCAACAAGTTGCATTTGAAGGAGTTTTCACTTTGAATCATAATCGTATGTAGTGAGAAATGCTTTTTCGTTAAATTTCAATTCTAGTAAGTAGTAGCATAGTAAAACGACACGGAAATGTAGGTGGTTAGTTTTTTGGCTTAGTAGTTGAATAGCTAGTAGTGGTTTTAAAAATATAAATATTACAATTTTTTTCATTAATGCTCATTCATATGTCTAATGTAGCATTTTTATCCAATTTGGAAATTATATAGTAATAGTACGTAATTGTTTTTGACATCAAATGCATCTTTCGGTTTATATTTTCTCTACATACATACATAGTTCCTTGTTGTTGCTTTTAATTTTTACTCATGGGAATTAAGTTTTCATTTACATATAGTTTTGTACATGTGTATGTACCTACATACATACATATCTTTATAAATTTATTTAATAAAAGTAGAAATCGTCTAGTCTTAAATAGTTATGATATACATATGTTCGACCTTGATCTAAAACAAAGGATCTTTATATTTATGCTCAATCAAAGCGATGAAGATTAAATTGAACTATGTACGTAATTTACAATAAAAATCATCATTTTCAAGCGCATCCTTTCAATTCAGGCATATTTATCATGTGTATTTCTTTTTTAAAAGATACGTTTATTGGTATAAATATTTGCTTTTATATACATTGTACGTACATATGTACCAACGGCGTTCAGTGAACACCCTAAAATTGATATGAACCTGATTATAAAATTTTCTAATTAAATTCGAAAACAATTTTTTTTTAGTAACAAGATGAGTAAAAGAAACCAATACTTATATCTAGATACATAAATCACTTAGGTTCATATTTAAAAATGGACCCACAGAAAATTAAAAGAAAATATTATTTGGTTTTTCTTTTTTTGTTCATATGATCATCATTCATGCATGATGTTCACATTCTAAAATGAACATTTTTGTTTTTTGTGTAAGTTTTCTTCTTTCTATTTGTTAACTTGTGCATTACAGTGTTTGATTTTTTATATGAAGAAAATTAAAGTTAATAATTATTTAATTAATTCAATTATGTAGGTTAATTGAGGATAATTTTTTTTAATGTTCACACAATTTTTAAAGTACCTCTTAGGTGGAGTGGAAGCTCGTGTTTTCAATTATTTTGAATAAAAGCCAAATATCCCTTCAATTTCTTTTCAAATTGTAGCTAAAAGAATTATTTTTGTGTCTGTTTAATGAAGCTCTGTATTCATAAAAAAATCTGAACACCCAGAAAAAAATTACTGTCTCCGCCACTGATATGTACATATGTACATATATGTTTACGTTTTTTACAGCAGCAGCTGCTAAAACTTGATCATGTTAATTTTATTCGTCATGTCTTACATTCTTTTGACTTAACATAATTTTTCTTTCTAATGTATTTTGTATGTCTATTATATGTATATTTCTAATTCTATTCAAATGTTGTATACCTATAGACTTTACATATTTTTTCAAGAATAGTTGTATGTGTAATATACCGACATCTCAAACCTATTCTTTTTAAATAACAAATTTTACGTAACATCCTCATGTTGTCCTCATAAGGCTATTTAAGCTTTAAAGTTTAAAGTACGAAATTGCAATTGCAAAATAGTACATAACTTAATCCACAATACCGCCCATATGAAATCTTTTGTATTTTCATATTCATACATAACACATTTGCATGTACATACATATGTATATTAGTATATGTATGCCTATAATAGGTACGTTATTGGAGAATATGAAGAGATCAAAATATTTTTATTGAAGTTTATATCGATAACTGTATGATTTTTCACAATTGGAGTATGTAGGTAAGCCTGAGCGTGAGAAAATCTGTCAGTATTATGGCTAACAATAATTTGATGCTGGCTAACATAACAACAGATTAATGATAATAACCTTAAAATGAGTTTTAATTCTATGTAGAAACATACATACATATGTACATACATATGTATATAGTTTTCGTCTTATTTAATCGTATGTAATCACATGATATAAAATAGTCAATATGTGACTATTCAATTGAATTTTTTATCGACATTAAATTCGTAGTCAAAGTGTGTGACAGTTAGTTTTAGATAGTTTTTAATAGTGACAGATGAGAAAATCAACTATGTATTGTATGTATGTGTTTAAAAATCTGTACCTTAGTTCAACGTTCAACTGAGTTCGTGAATATTGTTTCTTTTCTATTACATACTAATCTATAATAGTCGTTCACATTATTTTTATTATTATTAATGTTGTTTACTGCAGTTAAATTTTCCACTAGCATCCTCACGATGTTTTTCCTCGACATAAAAAATTTGACATCAAAATTTATTACTTTGCTGTTCATGTTCCTCAAAAGATTAATTTTCTTGACGGTTTTCCAAAGGCAGCATCATCAGCAGCATTTTATTATATTTTACATACATATGCATTATACGGACACATTTTGAATATGAAGTATGCACTTTTCTTTTATTCTTTTTTATTTTTTTCACATCTTGATATTTTGCTACTAGGCATGTAGTGGCACAAAAAGGCTCGTTTGAAATTTTGATTTATCTAAAACTACTTTGTTTTTTGCCGACAAAAAACTGACATCTTCGCTATATCATTAGATAAACTTATATTCACATTCACTATCATCATACATAATATTGCCTATTGGCATATTGCGCCTGCACATTTTGACTTTTTTTGTCGACATAAACACTTCATTGCCCACAATTACCTCTTAATGTTCATAACACAAAATGAATTTCTTAATCGAAAGATGACAGTGTTTTACTACAAGGTACACTACATGCTCGTATGTAAAAAAACAAAAAAACAAAAAAAATTTGAGATGTTTTTGAAAAATTAGAAAATATGCATCTATTTTGAATATTTGTATGTACATACAACAGTGAATAGATGTATGTACATATATCATTTATTTCTTTATATCCTTTTAAAAATCTTTTTTTATGTATACATTTTTTAAGTAACATAAAAAAGAAGTATATACCAGCTCGTATTAAGGAGAAAATAATTTATTTTTATTATTTCTCGCATACATTTAATTTTTATTTAATTGGTAATTTTTTACAGAAAATTAAAATTAAATGTTACATAATATGGATGGTTGAACTAAATAATCCAACCTTTTATTTTACTCAAGTTATTATTTCATTTATCTTCCAATAAATAGTTAAATTCTGTTAAACAGGTTTAAAATTATTCTTCATTTTTCGTTTTTACGTAAAACTTAAACTTAATTGCTCTCTACTCCGGAGTAATTTAGCATAGTTTGTAAATGGAACAACATATACATACTTACGATACTATGAGTGAGAGTAGTTGAAACTACGCCGAATTACGCCAGATGAGCATGAACACATTAGGTTATTGTTACAACGACGCAAACCGGTTATAAAACCTGTTTTTACAACTGCTTAAACTACATCTGAAGGTGGCACGACCAGTTGTAACGAGAGTATGAGTGTATTACAACCGTGAAGCTAAAATTATTTTAGTTGATTTCTTACTATACCAAGTTGGAAAAAATTATACCATTATGTTACAACTAGCGCAACAATAACCTGTTTAACCACCAAGTGTGCAAAGGGTGGATCACATGCACTTTTTAAAAGAAAAACAGCTATTGTTGAGCACCACACCAGATGGTAAATCCACCTCTAATGACTTTCGGTGAATTTACGGTGAAGTGGTGATTATTGAAACACCGAAATGAGGTTTTAGTAGAAAGGTTGTGCAACCTGTTGAATTTTGAGACGAAGCCACTTTTGAAAAATTAATCATAATTTCAAAAATTTATAAAGTGATCTTGTAGTTGTATTTAATTGTAATCCTTCGAATCAAGACTTTTTTTCAATCTTCATTCTAAACAGAATAAAATGTTATTATTTTAAATAAGAATTAAGAAACTGCAGTAACCTGCATACTATACATAGATTGAATTTCTTTAAAGAAGTAGAGGTAATAAACTAATTGCTCGTTGTTTTCATTCATGATAAGGTCCAAATAATAAAATTAAAATGAAATATATTAGATACACTTGTAAAAGTTCAGAATAATAGCTAAGAAGGCTAAATAATTATAATTATAGAGAGAATCAATGCAATTTTGACATCAAAAATTAGGAATTTTATAGTAGTTAAGAAGAATTGTAATCAAAAAGACAGATGTGATCAAATCAACAATCAAATACGCATTTTAATGGAGATCTTTTTTCACGATCAATAATAGATTTTTGGATAAAAGAGTTGCAATTAGATATTAAAATGTTTTTCTTTATTCTTTCAAAGATTGTTTGTATAAATCTGTCTCGTGTGTGATCAGATCCCAATTTCAATCGAGGAAATTTTTTTAATTCAATACTACCAAGGGCTACCAGATTGAATTTTTTTTCTTTTTCAATATTACAAAAAAAAAAAAAACAGTTTATTTTGAGAAATTTTATATAAATATAAATATAAAAAAATTAGTATATATTTCTTTTTGCCAAAAAAAACTTTAAAAGAACAGGATAATTCGTTCTTACAAATAACAAAATAAGCAAGTAAAAATTGAAATAGCTCATTAAAAATCGAAAATTTTTATTATATTTCCAATTAAGTTACTTTTTTATCAAAATATAAATTTACAGGAATATGAATTTCGTACAGAAAAAACTCTCTTTTTAGAATTATTTGTGAAAAAAAATGAAATGATTTCTGCACAATTTGAAACACCCTGTTACCCGGTGGCGTCTCGTCCAGGTGTTCAAGGTGTTCACAGAACACCCATATAATCTAAAGCAAATTTTAAAAAAAAATTGAGAACGCCAAAGTAATTTTCATAACTTCAATAGTAATGTCCATATAAAGCTAGAGTGTTCTATTATAATGTAGAACCCAGCCTCACATTCAGTGACGTTCATTTGAAACCGTCCTTGTTTCGTACTGTAACTGCAACAATATAAATAATATACAACCAGGGTGTGAAGCTCTGATGTAGAACCCAACCTCATTTAGTATTATTTCTATTAAAATGTGATGAAGTTCTACTCAAGAAGAACTTTAATACTTTTCAATCCTATGCATTGAAATTTGAGGCTTTGCTCTCGTACTGTAACAATACAGTTGTTATATAATCAAGGTGTTCAATTCTGAAGCAGAACCCAAGTTACAATTAGATTCAATGTTATTTTTAACAACCTTGCAACTTCAAAAACTGTACGCTTTTATATTATAAAGTTGGTTCTGTAAAAAGTTCGAACAAACTTCAAAATCAAAGTCACACCTATAGACAAAGCCAAGCCAAGTGAAATATTGAATTAAAAAATTGTTTGTACGAAACGTCACATATTTTTCACATATTGAATTATTTTATCTTTTTTTGCCAACTTTAAACTTTAACTACTCGTGCTGTATTACACCGATTTGAGTCAAATAAAATGCAATAGGTCAGAAAATAGTTCAAGAATTGAAATGTACACTTTTTTTAAGGATCAGGATATTAATTAGGAGAAAAAACAGGTATTTATCGAAAACATGACTTTTATTGTGTTTTACCCTATAACTTTTACCCTAGTAAACGGATTTTCACCGTTCAAAGTTTTTATAATATTAGACTCTTCAAGAAATATCCTGGCCAAATTTCAGCTTTCTAGTTCTAAGAAAACATACATGTCTAAGGAATCAAAAAATGTAACATTTTGATACTAAAAATTGATGCGTGGGTGTATAATTTAAAATATAATGAAGAGTTAAAGCTTGTTGAATAGACTCAAAGAAGTTAAAAAACATAAAGGAGGTTCAAAAAAGTACTGACTTTTTTAAAAATGTTCATACTGCCCGAATATTTTACTGGAATAAAAATTGAAGCTGAAATTTTTAACTGTTTATTTTGTAATTTTTTTGATATTAATGTTGACCGTTTGTTTCGTAAATATCTTGTTATAAGAATAAAGAATTATTTTTAGTATTTTGTTTCATACTTTTATTGTAAAAAATTTTTTTTATTTAGGATAAATTAAAAATATTTGTACTGCCCGAATACTTTGTTGAGCTACTGTATATAACTACATATATGTATATTTAATTTCTTAAATTTTCTCAACTACCCTGCAGCACACCCAGGTGAATAAGTCACGAGACGCCACTGATTTCTAGTATTGTGAAGTTTTTCTTTATAATTTCCTTACAATTACTTTTAATTTTGTTGGAATAGAAAATTATCTCCTTAAATTGCAAGGGATATTAAAATGGTTTCGAAAGTGAAATAATCGCTTTATCAAAAAGTACGGAAAAATTTTCCCATTAATATTATATTATAGAAAAATTATAAACTATTCTAATTTTTGTTGAACAATTCCGAGCAAAGTTTTTCTATACTGTATTAAGTTGCGACACTTTCATTTTACAAACACATATACAATTTCTAACAACTACATTAACAAAAAAAATCTAGTAAAAACAGTACAGATCCAACGTTTTGGTTCAAATACGTTGTCCTATACTATATTGCTTTAAGAGAGAGTGAACCCAACATACATCATAAAAATAAAAAATAGTAATACAGGAGATTTTCCCATAATGTATTTTTAAAAGCGATACGAATGCTTTTTATATGTATGAGTCAGATCGCCATTACCATATATCCTATAGGGAAATTTAAAAATATAGTTTGTTTTTAAAGGCCCTATGAAATTAGTTTCATATGTATTCATTTTTTGAACTAGAAAAGTATGAAGTGATCTAAATTTTTTATTAAAATTGTTAGAAAAATATGTATTTAAAAAAGTGAATTTCTGTGAAATATTTGAAGATATTTAAAATAAATTCAAAAATATTGAAAAAGTATTAAAAAAATAGAGAAATAGTGTTAAACACAAACTTTAAGAAACGTTTTTTTTTTTTTTTGTACACCTTGTAACAATGTTTCAGTTTTAATAACGACTGTTGTCGACATTCAAATTTTTTTTATCTCTTTCTTACAAATAAACTCCTTACTATCATCTATTTTTCGCAAATCCGTTAAGGACACTTATGTAAATAACGGAACCAAGTTCGTAAAAAAATAAGGAGACACGTCATCAGTGTCACAACTTGATACAGTCTAGATAAACTTTGATTCCGAGAATGATTACGCTACATCAGTGTTGCCAGGATCAGAGCTGTAGTAATTATTCTTTTGTTTTCTTCAGCCAAAATCCTTATATAAAAATATACGATTTTTTTCTTTTTTTTATAGATAATATGAATTTGTTTAAAAATAATTAAGATAATAAAAATTAACAATAATTAATTCAACAAGAATAACAAAAATTACGTGAAGAAATATTTTTCTCCCAAGCGTTTTTTTACATACTTATAATGAAAAATATCCCATCCCAAAATAAATGGGAATTGTGAATCACGCGTGGTGTAGTGTTTGGTTTTTACAAATATTCAGAGCTATTCTGTACACATTCTTTAGTTAGCAGATTTTTCTGCTAAGAAAGTTAGCAGAATGAGATGGTAGCAGATTCTTTAAAATTCGTATTCTGGTCACAAATATTTTTGAAATCATTATGAAGCTGTCAACAGAAACTCGAAATCTGCTAACAAATGTCACTTTGAAAAAATTTTTTGCCTTTCTACACTAGGTAGTTAAACCAGTTTTTTTGTGCTCGTTCTAAAAATATTGGAATAATTTTTCCCAGCTCGGTATAGTAAGAATCATCCAAAATAATTTGACCAAAAGAATAATACACTCACACTATAGTTACATTTGGTCGAGTCAACCTCAGATGTAATATAAACCGTTGTAAAAATATGTGAATAAACATGTGTACAGAAGATTTTACAACCACCAATGTTTATACACTATCTGTTGTTTACATTTTGTAATTGAATAAATTTGTAAATGAAAATGAAGGTAATTATTTCATATTTAGAATAGCTACCATTCTGTGTGTAGTTAGCAGTTTCTGCTAATTTGACATTCTGCTAACTTTCATACAAAATTTTGACAGCTCTTAAAAAAATCTGCTAAGACAAAAATTGGTATTCTGCTTCAAAAAATTAACAGAAAAACCTGCTAACTTTTCTGCTAACTAGCAGGTGCTACTTTCGACTTCGTTATCGTTTAAGTTTTCTGCTAACTTCTGTCATTTTTAAGTTTTGGTACATAAATATCACAATTTAATAAAATGGATGATTTTTATAACGTAATTACCAAATATACAAATAAAATGTAATAAATATGAAATAATTACCTTCATTTTCATTTACAAATTTATTCAATTACAAAATGTAAACAACAGATAGTGTATAAACATTGGTTGTTATAAAAACTTCTGTACACATGTTTATTCACATATTTTTACAACGGTTTATATTACATTTGAGGTTGACTCGACCAATTGTAACTATAGTGTGAGTGTATTATTCTTTTGGTCAAATTATTTTAGATAATTCTTACTATACCGAGCTGGGAAAAATTATTCCAATATTTTTAGAACGAGCACAAAAAAACTGGTTTAACTACCTAGTGTAGAAAAGCAAAAAATTTCTTTAAAGTGACATTTGTTAGCAGATTTCGAATTTCTGTTGACAGCTTCATAAAGATTTCGAAAAATATTTGTGACCAGAATACGAATTTTAAAGAATCTGCTAACATCTCATTCTGCTAACTTTCTTAGCAAAAAAATATGCTAACTAAAGAATGTGTACAGAATAGCTCTGAATAGCTACCATTGTTTCGATTATCTCCGTTCAATAGCATACTAATTAAGGTAGTAACTGCAGCAGAAGGTATATAGACAACTACAAGGTATGTTCATCCGGGCCTTGCTATCTTCTCTCAGCATATGACGTCACTTAGTTGAAATATTCGGAAGCGACTTACATATGTACATATGTACATACATATGTATATGATTATTTTACGTAAAAATAAAATTCATGTTTAATTTTTGTACAATATTTTTCAATTGTCTATTTACTTTACAAAATATAACCTGAATCTAAAAAATAATATTTTAATATTCTCATTAAGTTCAAAAAGCTGAGATTCATTCAATAAATTATTTTTATAATTAATTTTATTCAAAATAAGATATAAATTTTCCTTAATTATAACAAAATAACGCTAAAATATCAGAACACAACAAAATTTCAACTGACACAAATTTCAAACCAATAACGCGTTTAATTAGCTGAAAAGAGAGAGGATTTTATTTTTATATACGCTTGAACTTGAACATACATACCTTATAGTTGTCTATATACCTTGACCTCTCTTTATTTTTCTAAAAATTTTGTTGAACTTGGTAATCTAATGAACCTCAATAGTAAAATTTACATGGTTTCAAATCACAACAAGTATTTACATTTATTTACCTATATATGTATGTATTTATTGTACCTATTTCACACTGGAATATGGAAATTTTGTAACGTAAATGTGAAATTTTTTCAAATTTCTAATCATCAATTTTTCAAATTTTTTTCCCTTATTCGCTTCTGGCAAACTTTTAGTCTGTTTTCAAATTTCTAATCATCAATTTTTCAAAATTTTTTTCCTTATTCGCTTTTGGCAAACTTTTAGATGCTTTTAGTCTGTTTTCCTTTCAAAAAAATAAATTTTCACACCATCTGGCAACAATACACTGCATTTTATATATCAAAATAAAAAAATGTCACCCGCATACAAACCTATGTATGTTGTAAATGAGTGTATGTGCCCCAGCAGGAAATTTGGGAATGTATGAATAATGTAATCGTTGAATTCATTCATTATATTGTTATTGAGGAAAACGTCTATTACCGCGTAATGCAAGAAAAAAAAATATGTATTAGTAAAATTCGAATTCTTGATTACATTTTAAAGCATAGTACTGTGCTCACACGGAATTCAGTTTCCTATTTTTACTATTTATTTCTACACGGAAAAATTTTGTGTAGAATACGTAGAAATTAAATCAAAAAACATCAACAATAATGAAGCAGTTGTTATTTTTAAATTTTCAAATTTACCGCACGGAATAAATGTCTGTACATTTATTTTGTTTCAATAGTGACGGAAAATTAGTGGAGACTAATCGTCAGCGCCATCTCTTGAAAAGTTTTAGAAATGTTAGCAATGACAATTTAAATTTATTTTCCGTCTCGAACTCAGTACTACAAAACAAAAAGTGAACGGAAAAATGTCTTGACGAAATTCCGTTACCCCTTTTTTTACATGTATTTTAAATAGGAAACTGAATTGCGTGTGAGCACAGTACGATGTTTAATAGAGGTAGTAATCAGTTGCTTCATTTAAACGTATGCATATTTTTTCGCGCAAATCTATACGATTGGCGTTGCAATTATTTTTTTACCATAATTTCAACAGTTGTGAAATAGATTTAATGTATCAGGTGTAATAGTAAATTTTGTCTTATTTTTACTAAAAAAAAAACTGCATTTAAAATTGTGGATTTTTCGGTAAATTTATCATTTTTTCATATGCTTTTTCCAAAGAAATTCAGTACTAAAATTGGCAAATGGAAGAAACTTTAAACAGGAATGTATAATAAATGAAAAATGAATATGAAAACAATGAATTTTTGATATGTACATATTTGATTAATGTATTTTTTTTTTACTGCGTATAGGTATATTGAATAAAATTAAAAGTTGAATTTGAATGTCTCTCGTCTTTCTTTTTTTAAATCAAAATTCTATTAAATTAAAATAGCAATTGGTAAATATAGAAAAATATTTGACCAATTCTTTCTTTAATTCCTTAGTAATTTATTAATTCACTAACTACGCAGTAAGTGAAGAAATATTCAATTTCTTTGGAAGAATTACTTATTCGTCTACCGTGTAATAAATAGTTGGACGCATACATATGTAAGTTACAGAATACTTGATTTATAAATTACATACCTCTTCATTTACTATCACTGACTATTTCCTGCTGGGGTGTTGAAAAAGTTTTGTAATTCATATGTGTATACAAATGTATATGTATAACGCATCGTATATATATTTCGGATATCTGCTTTATTTCCTACTCGAAAGAAATGCATTATATTACACGAATAGATGTTATTGCAAATTTATATAGACGAAAATATGTAGTTTATGAAATTACAATGCAAAGCAATATAGGTAGCTATATTGATGATAACATATTCATAACAACATTATAGTTTAAGATGATACATACTAACATAAATATGTATATTGTATGTACATACATATTATTATAATATACACTGTATAGGATATATCAATATAGTTTTTATTCCTAAAGTATATGAGTTAGATAAAGACGAAGAAATGAAAAAAAATTTTACCTCTATTGCGTAACATTGAGAACGACGTAAACTTGTCGATTTGTGTTATACATACATATGTATGTATTTATATTATTCACGCTCGTCATCATCTATCACACCACCTACTCATAGTCAATAACAAATTTATAAAGTTTTATGAAAGGTTATTTTTTATTATACCCAATGTACATATGTATATCTACCTACATATTGTTTTTAATCATAACAGTGCTGGCTGCTGATCCGCTTTCTTGCATAGTGTTAATTACTTTGAAATAATTCTTTAAATATGAGTTATTTACTGTTTAATAAGGTTTAAACACTTTATACACAAAACAAAAAAAATTGTTTTACTTTTGGAAGTGATGCTTTTTTATTTGAAAAAATCTTTTTTCGTGGATGATATAATATAAAATTATAAAAATTGGTTTAAAAATCGTCAATATTCTACAATAGAAAAGGAAAAAAGTAGTAAAAACTAAAGACTTTATATGAGGACTATTATAATATATAAACTCGAATAGAAAATCATACTGCTTTATTTTACACATATGTACGTATATACCTGTCATTATAATATATGTTTATATAGGTACATCCATACAATATATTTTCTATGTTCTTGTATTTTGCTTAAATACATGAAAGGAAGAGTTTAATTTCAATGGGCTTTTTAATATATAAGTGCATACCTACATATGTATGTATGTATTTTATAATTTTAATTAAAGAGTTACTTTTATAATTATATTATAAATTATTATATAAAACATTGTTCAGTTATATGAACATTTTATTTTATTTTGAAAAATTACTTAATTTCTAAGTTTTAAAATTACTTTTTAAGGAAAAAAAAAATCAATCATCAATTTTTTTCTTTATTTGTGGTAAATAGCCTTTGAAGGTCATAGTCAAGGAAAAATCTTTTACGAATAGATTCCTACTTATATTTTGGCTCAATACCAAAGTTTTTATGTATTGTGTTTTGGGTTACTCCTAAATTTTAAAATATTTAAAAAAAAAAAATTAAAAATTTAAAGGAAAAAGTATTTATAGGCCTGCGTAATTAGAACATAAAATATATGTAGAATATAGGTATAGGTATTTGATAATCACACTGTGAAACATTTTTAAAAGTAAAATAGGTACCTATATGTTCTTTCATACATACATATAAATATAGAATCAGAAGAAAAAAAAGTAGAAATATTAGTAAAAGATTCCAAATTTCTAGAAATAATATAAAAATTATTCATTTATCTTAAATTGATCATATTAAAGTGTGATAAACGTATAACTCTCATCCACTTTTGAATGAAATTTGTCATTTTGTCATTTACATCTTTTCTATAATAGGTATATCCTTTTAATTTGAGGCATGATAAAGTGAAAAAAAAATGTAGGTAAGCACCTATATTTTTAATTTGGTTATAAATGTTTTTACTTGTTGTTGTTTTATCATAAAACATTCAAATGATATGTTCTACTGCAAAGAAAAAATCAGTTTACTCTTAAAAAAGCTCACATGTTAAGTAATGCCCCTTCATTCCAAATGCGTTTTTTGATTTTTACTACTTTAAGCATTATTGAATCTGAAATGAAGTTATTGCCTTAAAAAGGTAAAAAAGTATTTTCATCTTGACAATTTGGAAAAAGTGAACTTGTAAAATACAAAATTTAAGCAAATTCCATAAGTATAGTCGTTTTGGGTTTTTCAAACAAAAACTTAAAATATTGTTGTTTAGTGTGTTCTCTGAATTTTTCACAAAAACTTTAATATGTTGCCATCATCAACCGAATTAGAAAATGATTTGTTCAGCGAAAAAAATATATTCTACATGTATGTATATGTACATATGTATATCGCATTAAAAACTATATTTTGCATCTGGCCATCAAGAACATACCGCATACACTCCGAAACAATCTAGAGTATATGTATAGGTATTTAAAGTGTATTAATATGCGTACACGTGTAACTATAGTTCAAAAGAATGAGAAGACAGATTGTTGCCCTCAATTTTATTATGATGATCCATTAAATGTTATAGTTAAAGTTAAATTATTACAATACTACATATTTCTGTTTATCCTTAGTTGTTCTCTAATTGCAGTTTATATGATTTTGAAATAAAATTATGGCTTTTTAACATTTTCTCTTACCCTGTTTACCTGAGATGATTTATAAAATGAATCCTATCCTTCTGGAGTTTTTGTTTTTTTGCTTTGGTACTTCAAATATGATTTGTTAGTCAGCTGATTATAATCAAATAAAACTTTTAAATTTATCACAACAGAAAATTGTAAAATAATATTTTTTCTTCAAATATAATTTTAATTGTTCTACGACACTTTGGTATGAGTTTGAATTTTTTTAATATATTAGTAAGTGTCCATATATTTTTTATATTTTCCAAAAATCAATTCACGAAAAGAAACGCACTTTCTGTTTTGCGAATTTAAGTTATATGATCAAAAAAGGTCAACTGACTGTACTTGAGTGAAAGCTTTACTCCTTTCACTGCGTTTTATCACGATCATGATAAGTGTGTATTTGTTTATTCATATGTGTGTACCTACTATACAAAAAAAAAAAAAATTTTTTTTTTTAAATTACAGCAGTACATTCGAATAGCATACATTTCACATGTAGAAAATTCTATGACATAAATTAATTTTAGCACTTAAGTTCTCTTCGAATCGTAACGCTTAGGAAAAAAGTGTATCTACATAATATTGTAATTGCATTGTGTAAATACTTATGTGTATGAATCAATAATCATCGCATTGCAATTGCAAATGTGCTTGCAACAAAATTATAATGTATTCTCTATTTTCTACACACGTCGCATTAAGTTTCCCACATCTAAATAAAAATGTACCTCAAAGTAACAAAAGTAAAACTTCAAATTACTTATGGTATTTTTAAATATTGTGATATGAAAAATTACAGTTTAATTATATTTCTGTTATCATGTGATCTCCTTTAAGCATATATACTATACTATTATTAAATATAATAGGACTTAGGACTTAGGAGTAGAATATACTGCAATAACTTAAAATCTAGAAAAAATTCAAAAAAATTTCGCATTTATATTTGATACGAGTAAAATATTAAATAGGACCACACATGTAAAATATCAGATTACGTAGATAAACGCAATGCGAAAGTAACGCATTTGAGCACAAACGAACTATGCGCGTGTCGTGCCATCATACATAAAGATATAGTGGAACAACGTTCGACCTTGACAATGAATATTTCGCGATCAACATTAGTGGGATATACGTACATATGTATATGTATATTCATATAGCTATATAATATTTTGTCGTCTATTTAAGAATATGTAGATACATATATGAATATCAATAAAATGTATTGAAACTATACAACTATAGCAACTATAAAAAAGATTTGCAAATTTGTTATCATGACATTGTGGTGGTGAATTTATTTTTAGTTGCGCTTGAAAAATGCATTTCATAACGATAAGCCTACATGCGCATAATTATACACACTATATGTAGATTAAATTCAACTATTGTTATAAACGTACGCAAACATATGTATATATGTTATAAAAATAAATACTTTGATTCACGCATGCGTACCCGCAGTGAGTTTAATTTGAGAAAAATTAAGTAAAATCGTAACTGTACATACATATATACTGGATATATACTTATATATATATATATATATATGTAGATATTTTTTTAATAATCTCAACAAAAGGTGCAAAAAGATCATATATGTAGGTAAATATATAATATACATATATGCATGTTTATAAATACATTCATAAATGTGCATACGAGTAAAAAAGAGTTTAAAAAAATATTCTAAACTAGCTATTTGAAATTCAAATTTACTTTAATCAGTGAAGCTAGACTATTTTAAATAAAATTATGTACGTACCTAATTGTAATTATAATACATGGAAGTAAAAATTTATACAGAAGTACAATTTATTTTGAATAAATTTGATTTAATTTAATAAAAAGTTTTAAGACCTAATTGAAAAAAAAAAATTAAATTTGAAGCTTTTAAAGTAAAAACAAGAAAAAAGATAGCTGTTGTCAAGTTAAAGTTTTTTTAAAGTTCTTAAAAGCCCTAGAGTTTAATTCATTCTATAACATTGTCTTCAAGAAGTGGAGAAATTAAAAAGCCAAATATATATTTTGTTTATCTTTTAGATGACTTTATCTTAAGATATCTGTAAGACAGGGTTTATACGCTAACTTTTTTACCCTATGTAGAACGTAAAAACCGGTTTTATATGGAAAAGAAGTAGGAAGTATGCGGTGGGAAGTCACTCACAGGTTAATCAATCTTTTTCTTCGATCACGGCTGTTTCTTTTTGTGCTATATTCGTTACTTTGATATTTTTTCTCATATTATCGCAATTTCTTCAGTTAACCATATGAGTATATGACTTTATTACCATACAAATTACCAAGCAAGAAATAAGTATAAAAGAGAATGAAGAGAATTTTAGATAGGGTAAAAAAGTGACCATGTAAACGTACGTACGTCATTTTCGTAATTTATCAAAGCGTAATGGATGATAAGGTCGTGCAAAAAACCGTACGTATAAACCCGGTCTAAGGAAAGAAATAGGCTTCTAGATACTTACATTATAAAATGGAATAAAAGTGCAGTTCCAATCCAATACGTTTTGATATGCTATTATCAGTAACATTTATTAACTGTAGATTCATATGTGATATAACATAGGTACATCAAACTGTGTAATATGTATATTTCCACGCGTATAAGCTACTATTTTTTTAGTAAAGTAGCTTTTAATGCATCAGTTGTTTTTTTTTGCAATAATCATTATTGTCAACAAATGATCATCAGTTATGGTGTGAGATGGAATCTTTGTTCAAGTTAAATCACACTCCATTTAAACTTAAGAATATGGACAACCGAAACACGCACTTTTTTAACACGTTTTGACAATTTGACATATTGAACGAGATCACTAAGCCAAGTTTTCCATTTCCAACAATGACACTATAATTTATTTTTTGTCTCGAACTCAGAACTAAAAAACGAAAAGTTAACGAAAAAATATCTTGACGGAATTCCGACACATTTTTTTAGATGTATTTTAAATGTAAAACGAAATACCTTAGTACTTAGATTTTTTTCTCAATATTCTTTATACGACAATAATAAAGTGATGAAAATTCAAAATGCAGATGCGAACGCATAATAATGAAAGACACATAATATGTATAATGTATATACATATGTATATATACGTAAATACACATAGTATAATACATAGATGCATATGGTTACAGAATTGCAACAGTAACCAAATAATAATAATTTATCATTCACATATGAATGCGGCGCAGTGCACTTAAAATTAATCCTACGCAATTTATTTTTAAAGCAAAAACACAGCGGGGGTTTTCTGCTGTTGATTGATAGCCAGGAACAAAATTTTCATATTCTCAGATGCTGTAGCGAAATAAGACAATTTCCATTTTTCAAAAGTAAATCAAGGCTGCGTATGTTTACATTCAATATGTGCGGATGCAACGTATGTATTGTACATACAGCTAGCGACATAGAAAAGTGCGCTATGATAATTTTTATACATTTTCAAAAACAAATGTCCTTTGTGTTTATTTTATGACTCCTAATGTTGGGTTTTTCTGCATTTATAATAGGATCTGTCCCTCTGCACCATATATAAAGTCCCAAAAGATTTATTCTTCATTATTTAGCTAGTGAAATTTGGAGATTAATTTTTAATTAATTTTAAAAAAAAGTAAAGTAAAATGAGTGGAAAAAAACAAATGTCAGTGGCGGTAAAAAGTTCGGTTCTCACTTTGTATAAGGAAAATATTTCTATAAAAGAAATATCAGGATAGGTAGGGTACGCACGAATCTTCCGTAATGAAATTTTTGAAAAATTTTTAAAATTTAGGGAATTTGGAGAGGAAAAAAGATACTGGTGCTAAAAGAAAAACCACAGAAAAAGAGGACCGGGAATTAAAATTTAAGGTATTATAAACCCTTTTTTTTTTGCTACGAAATTGAAGAGGGAGTAAAAAACTACAAACTATACTAACTTAAGTGTTCGTACAGTTGAAAAAAAAAATAAAATAAACATGGTTTCAGGTGTAAGAGGCCCGAAGAAAAACCACTCTGAAGTGAGAAAATGAAGGCTAATCGGCTTCAATAGGCTAAAAACCATTAGGAATGGACATTTGATGATTGGCCGCGAGTGACTCTCTCCGACAAACACAACTTCAATTTATTTGGACAAGAAGGAAAGCAGAGCGCTCGTCGAAAACAAAAAAAATAATTGGGCCTCATTGCATATTGACAACTGTACAACATTCACCGTGTGTTATGGTTTGTGGGTGCATCACAGACTATGGAGTTTGCCCATTAAAAATAATAGATAGAATAATGAATTAAGCAAAATATGAGAAAATCATTTTACATTATGTTTTTCCAACATTTGAGGACATGGCTCAATATACAGAGAATCCGATATTTCAGGATGATTCGGTTCCATGTTACAGAACAAAGTTCGTAGGTATTCCTTTGAACTAGAATTCTGAATTATTTTTAAAATTGTTATTTCTACTGCAGATAACAAATTAAAAAAAAAATTTCTGGTTATATTCATTGTCCTGGCCAGAAAAAACTCCTGACATGAACATAATGCAGAATTTTTAGGGTTCCACTGACATGAGACTCAATGAAAATAAACCGAAAACAGTGGAAGAATTGAAAAATTATATATTAAATATTTGATATACTGCTTATTCTTATTAAATTATATCATTATTATAAAAATTAATTCCGCAGAGAGTCGATGTAGTCATTAAGGCAATAGGAGGAGCTATAAAATGTTAACTTTAATTAAAAACTTCAAAAAAAATGTAAATATTTATAAATATAAAGTTAAAGTTAACTACAGTAGTTATACGATTTATAATGTTGAAAAAAGCAATTCCAAAAAGTAAATTTCCTTAAAAAATCGAAAAAATTTTTTTTAAATTTTTTATGTTATTACAATTATTTACTATTTTAGGGATAGGGTTCAGAAAGCAAAAAAAAAAAAAATATTTGCAGGTAGACTAGCTTTCTTTTTATTATAAGTTTAACCTCTTACTGGATCAGTCTTATCATAGAAATAAAAATCCCAACATTAGCAGTCATAAAATGAACACAAAAAATATTTGTTTTTAAAAATGTATGAAAATTAGCACAGCGCACTTTTCTATGTCGCTAGATGTATGTATGTTACATACATATGTGTATTATGATGATGAATAATGATCATATTGTCTGTCAAAAGAATATACAGTTGAATATGTATGTACAGATGTATGTATAATATGATGGAGAAATTTTTGGCATAACACAAATTCTATTTTGGTGCATATTTGTATGTGCAAAGTATTGCCTTTCAAATTTCATTATGTAATTTAATTTGTGTCTTGTTTTCAAATAATTAGGTGTGAAAATTACATTATTTGGAATACATAAGAAACTTATGAAACATATTTTATGCTTTAACCCTAGGACAGCCTGATCGACATTGTCAAACTTGTACTATACATTTTATATGGAAATTTTTTTTTTTTTTCAAAAAGATGTATCTCAGCATCCCGTGGACCAAAAACCTCAATTCTTTGACTCACATATTTATTGAAGTGTCTTCTTTAAAATTGTTGCGTATGTTTTTCTTGTATTTTTTTTTTTTTTTGCTATTACAAATTTAATGCATATCGAATTCAATTTATTGCTATTAAGAGCCCAATTTAGTAAAATGGCCTGCAAAGTGACCACCTACAGCCTACATTTTTCAACCGATTTTCATGAAATTTCGAATATAGATAGGTGGAAGGGAATTGTGGTCCTTAAGTGGCACACTTTTTTGAAAAACTCCTTTATTTCAAAAATACAAGGATTCAAAGTGTGGCTGTTTTGCGATTTTGGGCCTGCAAAGTGACCACCTACAGCTTACAATTTTTAACCGATTTTCATGAAATTTTGAATATAGATAGGTGGAAGGGAATTGTGGTCCTTAAGATTTAAATATAACCTTTTCCAAAAAGTTTAAAAAAAAATTCAAGGAAATTGGTTACGTAGTTTAATTATTATCAATAAAACAATTTGTTAATTTTTCATAAAATTTCATTACTAATTTTTCATTTCACATACATTTTTTTGCATACTTATGGGTTTAAATAAGAATTACACAGATAGTATAAACTCTATAAACTCGGTGCAAATAAAATTGCAATTTTTGTAGTATGTGTGATGATTAAGTAACGTAAACAGCATATAAAAGTTATGTATAGTTAAGCTGCACATAGCTATAGGTATATACATATATTAGCAACACATTTTGTATGGGAATGGTGATCGGTGATGATGAATATGAAATAATAGAATTAGCATGATATGTACATACATACATATGTACATATATACTACGCATAAAAGTATATTTTACTAACTGTTTGTTGGGTTGAAGCAAATGTATTTTGGGTTTTAGTGCTAATTTTTTATATTCTGAATATTAGAAAAATTATAGTGTTACATAGAATTTAGATTTCAGTGATTATTTGGTGATAAATCTAATATTTTACTAAAATTTCAGTATTTTTGAATACTACTTTTTTTTAACCCTAGGATTGCCTGATCGTATATACTATAAATGTATACATTCGGACTTTGAGTCTTAATTTAAATATGATCCCTTCGAGCTAGGACCTTGAAACTTCACCAATTCCTCCATTGGAGGATCCTTACTATACACCCCAATTTTCAAAGTCCTAGCTCAAAATCGGTAAAACAAAATATCCTTTTTTATGCAAAAACACAAATTTCACGGTACGTATACAAATGTATACCATACATTTTATATGGAAATTTTGAAAATTTTTTTTCAAAAAACGATATCTCAGCATCCCGTAGACCAAAAACTAATATGTTTATACTAAAAGATTTATCAAAGTGTTCTCTTTAGTTTTGTTTTTACAGTGCTGTTGTACTTTTTTTTGTTTTCAAAACAAAACAACATCAAAAATATGAATGTTTCATACATTTTTCTACATTCATAAAGGCAAACATCTACTTTTGACTTTAAAGGTCTGTATTTCAGCCTCCGGTGAACCAAAAACTAATATTTTTGGATTACAATATTTGTTTAAGTGTTTCTATTGAGCTATCTTATACAGTAATTCTGTAAGTACTATTATTTTCAACCAAAAGGACAAAATAAGCGAAAAATCATGAAGATTTTTAACATTTTTAACCTTATTTTCCATTTTATTTCGAAAAATATAAAAAATATAGGACATTAATAGAAAGAACACTAAGAAGAACACTTCAATAAAGGTTTTAATATAAAAATATTAGTTTTTGGTTCACCGGATGCTGAGATACATCTTTTTGAAAATAAAATTTCAAAATTTCCATATAAAATGTATGGTAAACATTTGTATACGTACGGCTAAAACTTTGACAATCTTGATCAGGAAATCCTAGGTTAAACTCGTCAATCATTCTACCTCCAAGGTAACGCCGAAAGAATGAATTGAATTGAAAAATAAAATGTACAATATTTAAAATTTCTACAAATTCTTCATATTTTGAAAACCTTATTATATTATACCGTATTATTTATTATTTTAACACTACATTCAATTTTTGACCGTTTTCGTTTTTAAAGTTGAATATCACAGGACTCTAAAAACCGATTGAATTGAAATTTCTGCACAATATTAGTCTTGTCATTCTCTATAAAACTCTTTTTAGCACCAAAACGATCCCTGAACTGAGACGCGAGTTACAGGGCGCTAAACATAAAACTCACACGAATCAATTTTAAGTATCAAAATTTTACATTTTTTGACTCCTTATAAAAGTATGTTGCCGTGAGACTAAGGAGCTGAAATTTGGTCAGGATATTTCTTGAAGGGTCTAATATTATATGAAATTTTAACGGTGAATATCCGTTAACTAGGGCAAAAGGTATAGGGTAAAATACAAAAAAAGTCATATTTCCAACATACAACTTTTTTTTTCTTTCTATAAGGCTCTCCTTAGTTCATACCGTGATCCTTGAAAAAAGTATGCATTTCAATTTAGAATTATTTTCTGACCTAGTGCATTTTATTTGACTCAAATCGGTGCAACAAAGCCCGAGATGTAAGAGTTCAAAGTTGAAAAGCCACATATCCTCCCATATAAAAATTTAAAAAATAATTTAATTCAGTATTTTTGAATTTTTACATAAAAAATTTGTTGTATGAAAAATTTGTGATCTTCAACTGAAATAATTTCAGATGTAACAGCTGCATGCTAGCTGTAGCCTGTACCTACATACACATTTTACAAACGTACATCCATGCAGTATGATCGCCATATATAGCTATAGCTATAGCTATAACTATAGCTATAACTATGAAAATTTTTCAAATCATATACACCAACACTTAGACGAAATTTATTTGCTTGTGTTGGTGCAGCCACAAATTCATTTCAGACGATGTTATTGTTGTTTTCGAAAAATGTTCTTACTAAATTTGGCTCTTAATTTGATCTTGAATAGAAAATGAATCAGGGTTCATAGATAATTGTGATATATTTTCCATATTATTTAGTTTTTTCAATATAGGTACTATTAACTTTTTCCTTGAAATTGTTTAAATGACTTAAGGTTTGATTTAATTGGTCAAGAGATGATTCGAAAATAGAAGTCTGACTTTTCACTAAATTTTGTAAATATTGTTCATTTTGTTCATTTACTAAATTTGGCTCTTAACGCACTTAATCATATTTATCAACGTAAGGATTTTCTTCATTATTAATAAGGAAACTTTATATAAAACATGAGAATAAATGTGTATTTTGATTTTACTCGACATCTAATGGAATTCGAAATTCTTTGATTACATCCACCCATAACGGAATTATATAAAGTCAATTTTCTCCCACTTATTATATGAGTCGCTCACAAGACAAATCGATTAACTCTACAAAAAAAGTAAAAAAACTCATTACATATAATATGTACATATGTATGTATATAATAATTTGATTATTTTATTCGATGGTCAAAAAATGTTTTTAATTTAGCAGTTTAAAATTTGAAAATCTTAGAACTAATCGAGTTCTAGCACTAAAATTTAAAAAAAAATCGTAAAATTAATCAACTTGACTTGTGAACAACTCATTTATTCTTTCCATCAGTACAGTCCTCTGCAAAAGCATGTTCAACGGAATTATTAATAATATTGTGACTACGTTTCTACAGAGTTGTAATAAAAACAACAAAAACAAAATCTGATCTAGTTAAACCTACAAAAGAAAATTGAATGCATTCAACTTGTCCATCAAATTTCATATTATCGTTCATCCACCTTTTCCCATATTTTTATGGGTACCTAGGGTAGATATGCCAATTAACGACCGCACATAGTTACCGGCCAATGATTGAATAAGGTGAAAAATTCAGTTATAATTCATTTATTATACATATGTTTGTTTATTTATTTACTTTAAAACATTGATATGCTTATTTTATGCAGCCAAAATTTCGTCTAGATGTGTTTTATATTACGTTACATAGATACATATTTCCATTTTTAAATCTACGTGGTTTTTTGAAGAATGAAATTGTGAAGTTTCGCTTCATTGTGATTTAAATATATAGTGTTATCTACTGTTCTTTACACTATTTACTTCTATTTTAAAAAACATCATAGGTATAACGAAAATTAAGAAAAACTCTTATTTCGCATAAAAATCAGTATCTATAGTAAAAAAAATTTCCAAAAAAACCATTCTAAACATTAAAAATAAGACGGCCGGTAAAAGAATCAAAATTCAATTGTAAAGTGGCCGGAAATTGTTCTTTTGTACCTAATTATGACCAACATTAGATTTACATAGAAATGAGTATAAAAACTATTGACAATCGGGACTGCAAATTCAATAATTATTTTGATCGATTCATTAATTATTTCTAATGTTTGCAATATACGAAAATTTGTAGCATAAATATTAAATTAATCAACATAGCTAATTTATAAAAGTTCGTTTTTTTGTTTCGATTGCATAAAAATTTACGGCCGATATTATGCAGATACACATGAAAAATACTTGGCTGACACTTTTCAGATATGTCATTTCAGTATACAATAGCAAATTAATTATGCGATTTGTAAGTGCATTTTAAAATTTTTATCATAGCTATATGTACGATTTCAATAAAATAAATACTCTTAGGTCGGGTATTCTGTGTAGTTTTTGATACGAAGCAGTTTTTGAGCTTTTAAAATTATTTTTAAATTATTTTATTATTTTTCATGAAAGTCGATTGTTTATACTTTCCATCCCATATTTGGTATAAGGTAGATCGGTGGCTGAATATTGGATTGTTTGTGCCGGTATTTGGCAAAACGTGTTTTTTTTACATAAAACTAAACAAATTATAGACAGAAGGAAGTCTTATGTAGTATCGACTAAAACTTAAAATTGTTACATTAGACTATAGAACAATACGGCAAGAGAAGGAAGGAAGTAAAAGCTTTCTTAACAAAACCGATGTACTTTCTAAGCTATTTCAATAATGGGGTTCCAATGTTGGAACTCCAAAACATAAATTTTTAATAATTTTAGGTTTTTAAATTTTTGTATGAGTCATTTTTATACTAATACATAAAAATTCTTTCTGGCTTTAATTTCTTTGATAAAACATAAAACTTAATAATTACTCAGGTACTAAACAAATGATTGATATATTCATTTATAAGCTTACAAATGAAACTTTCATTTTTTAAAAATTTATGTTTTTATGATTATCTGATACTTGTACAACGAAGTTGTTTGGCCGATATTAGGCAAATCTACCCTAGCTCACATTTATTTATTATGTATTAAGATCGCCTTCGTTAAAATATTTAGTGCGCATGACTACTTAACTGTCATTCTTGCAAAAAAAAAGTACCTACATTTTTTTGTGTACTGAATGCAACATATTCATAAAAATAAAAATTAAAAGGCAACCACGCCGCAAAATACATAACAAAAATTTTCAAGTGCACGCAGAAAAAATTTTATTATGGATTGGATTGTTTAATTTAAAATGGGAGAATAAAAACGAACATGAGGTTAGAGAAAAATAGTGCATGGGTGGTTTATTGTATAATAATAAAACATACCAATATTCTGTAATACAAAGCAATTCTTCCGGGTGTGAAAATGTATGGATATTTGAGTTACGTTTATTTTGGTGTATGTATGTACATATGTTTTATGGTACAAATATCGAAAAACAGTTCAGAATAATTCGACATCATAATTAAAAGAACAAGACTGAACGAATGTGTGAATTAAAATAAGTATACGTACATAATATGTATGATACGTACATCTATATGTACTTTTAATTTAAAAGTTAAACCAATTTGACTATAGTCTCACGCTATAAAGTGTGATTCAGAGTTCAGACTAAATATATTTACAATGCAATTCTAAACATAACAATACAATAATTGTGCAGTATAGATAGATGCATCATTACAAAAACATCACGTTACTCCACTTAATCCAATCACGCATCGTCATGATTCGCACTAAACGCTCACGCAGATTGCACACGAAAACTGCAATGGTTATTTCTTCACGTCCTCCATGTACGTGCATAGAAAATGGGAATATGTATAACTAAGTATAATAATAATGTTAAGGAAAAGTAGAAATAAGTTTAGGTTTATAATAAAGGCGGTTTTGATGCCATCAACAAAAGAAAACTTACATTTTTCAAGTACATATTACAGTAAGCAGTTACACTTGAAGATGTTTAAGAATGTGAATACAAAAAAAATGTTTCACAGTCTTATAAGCAACAATTGAAAAAAATATATTGTATTTTTTAAACCTTTCTTATATGGATGTATGTATATAGACTCCTTTTTTATCATAGTAAGATATATGTAGTTATAATGCGTATCGCAATTCTTGATTGTTTATGCACTTATGCGCAGGCGCAAAAAAATTACCTTGTCATGTGCGTGCAGAGATAATTTCAACGTTAATTCACCCTCACTTTTCCTTCTCTAAACAGAAAATAAATATAAAATAATAACGATTTGTTAATTTTCATTTTTTCCATCAATATATTTATTATGTATACATACATATGTTCCACCTATGCACCTATACTACATAGGTATATGGTCTTATTGTATCACCTTTATTACTTTTACAACAAAAATGTTTTTACTTAGACTTTAAAGCATGTAATTAACCAAAATCTCCCAGCGGCTTAATATTCTATCGCTTCAAAAAGAAGCGTATTTGAAGCGCTTCTTCGTCGTAGTTTTTTAGGAGCTCTTATAATTTGTACATTAAATACGCAATTATGAATTTTTTTTATTATGTAGACGCTATAAGGTATTACGAAATAGTCTGATTCTTTTGTGTGAAGTGATTAGTTCATTAAAATAACTAAGTATTTTTTTATTAAATTTAAAAATATAAACTATTAAAAATTAATGAATTAATAAAAGTTATTCATTTACGTTATAAGTATTAGAAATTGAAAAATAAATGTTGATTTTGAAAAGAATAAAAAGCATTTTATTAATTAAAAACACCACAGAAATTCCAGAAAAGCTTTAAAAGCATCTAAAAATGTAAAGTGCTTCTAAAGCGCTTTCATATGAACAGAGATGAAACGCATCTAAAGCGCTTTTATGGGAGCAAAAATAAAGCGCTTGATTCTGCGGACATCTAATGTTAAAAAAGAAATGAAGCATCATACAAAGAATATACGCTTAATGCTTCAGAAGAAGCACTTCAACAGCGCTATTTGAGCGCTTGATTAGCCGCTGGACTCCAAAAGAGAGAATACTATTAAAAGCCGTGAAGTAGTCATTGCAAATGTAGATGTGGATTTGTTGATTTTTATAACGTAAAGAAATGGTGAATGATGTGACTGATTAATTAATTTTACGGTAAGTAAAAAACTCTGAAGGGCTATTTTTTCGACTAGAGAGCGTAAGATGTCGAAATAAAACCTTTTGATATAAAAGCTGTAACGAAGTTACATTCTTGTCTCAATCAGCTGTTACTTATTTTTAAAAATAAATATTTTTTTAGAAAAAGGAAGAAAGAAAATAAAATTTAAGTAAAGCAAGGACTTCAAAATAATAATAATACGCATGTAAAGTTTGACTATTTTTTTTAAAGACATTACTACCATCTATTGGTTAATATAAGAAACATAAACTTTGAATTTGAAAACAAAACCGTTGAGAGAAAATTATAGAAGAATTTAAAACTTAAAAGCTTAAAAATTTTAAATACGCAATTCCAAAAATGTATAAATAGAGATAAAATTTTCATATTAAACATCAGTTGTTCATTTTAATTCAAAGTAAGTGTTTGAAATACGAGTAAGTGTTTAAAGTGAAAATCAGGTAAGCTTGTAAAAATGGCAAAAGTATTAATTGAAAGTTAGCAAGGAATAAAGATATTCTAGTCTATCTAAAATCAATTTTTGAAGTTGAGGTTAATCCTCTCGTCTCAGAAAGTAGTTTAGATAAGTTGAAAATCTCAAACATTCTGCTAAAAATCTTCAATATAATACATGAGTTATTTTGTACAAAGCAAAAAGTCAAAGGCTGATATAACTACAGAGATTCTCGTCTATCTAGAATCACTTTTTGAAGTTGAGGTTAATCCTCTCGTCTCAGAAAGTAGTCTAGATAAGTTGAAACTCCAAAAGTTAAAAGTCGAAGACTAGTGGAACTACAGAGATTCTCGTCTATCTAGAATCACTTTTTGAAGTTGAGGTTAATCCTCTCGTCTCAGAAAGTAGTCTAGATAAGTTGAGAAATCCCAAAAGTATTCTACTGGACTTCATTGACTGTAATGAAAGTTTAAAGGAACCTGAGTTTAAGGTTAAAAGTATTGAAAGTTTAAAGGAACCTGAGTTTAAGGTTAAAAGTATTGAAAGTTTAAAGGAACCTGAGTTTAAGGTTAAAAGTATTGAAAGTTTAAAGGAACATGAGTTTAAGGTTAAAAGTATTGAAAGTTTTAAGGAACCTGAGTTTAAGGTTAAAAGTATTGAAAGTTTAAAGGAACCTGAGTTTAAGGTTAAAGGTATTGAAAGTTTAAAGGAACCTGAGTTTTAAGGTTACAGAGTATTTTTTTGGAATTGCTTAAAAATCAAAGTTTAGAGGAACTAAGTTTCCTGAATTTTAAAGATAAAAATATTTTGGAATTGTTTAAAATCAAAGTTTAAAGGAATTTAAGTTTTAAGACTAAAAAGTATTTTTGAATAATAGAATTAAGTATTTCAGGGAATATATTGTAAAGATTAGGTTTTATTATGAAATAATGAAAATAAATTTTATAAGATAAGTTGTTTTAAAAAGGTAGAACTTTTATTTTCTTCATTAACGACGAAACCTGATCCTGGAACGGCGAGCTAACCTGTGCTGACTCCCAAAATGTCGTTATAAAGCTTTGGAATGTTCTCTTCAATGTGACATATGTCCTTATTGTCGCAAATTCCAGTTTACAGGCGTAAAGTACCGTTAAAAATTTACATGTTTTACAAAAACTGTTATTTTTCCGTTTTAGGATATTCCAAAATAACAGTTAATAATGTTTTTTCAGGAGAACTTCTTCTTCTTTCTAACACACTTTACTTCATTCCGATCGGATACGGATTAATAATTCTTGAGATATAGAAACTTAAAGTCAAAATTTCGTGTTTTTTTTAAATCGATTCTTCAACTTCTTATGATGATGATATATCTCTGAAAGAGGACAAATATGTTTCTTGGAATATTGTATGAAAGATTTTTTATCCTCTTTACAATGATGCCTCATATATTCACATAAACCCTATACATAGAAAAATAAATGGATAAAAGTTCGAAAAACTGCGTATTTTTCATGCATTTATAATCAAAAATATAAAAAATTATATATTTATGTATGTTGTTTTTGTGTCATATTTTTTAATAATATTTTTTTTTACATTTGAACTATTTTGTTCTATAATTGTTTTGCTGGTAGGCATTGTAACTATTAAACAGTTATTCTTAACTGTTAAATTGATGTAATGTGATCAAATTGCTTTTGTAATGTAAAAATAAATTTATTTTCAATTGGAAGTTGTTGGAAGATGTATACTCTAATAATATTTATAGTGAAGTAGATATTTTAAAAATAAGCTAAGTGAAGTCATGAATTTATTAAAATTTAAAAGCAGCAGCACCGAATTTTTAGATTGCATTTTGCATCTCATACAACGTTAAAAAAATCAAATAGTCTGAAAGCATACAAACAGATGAATGTTGACATTTATCATAGCAAATCAAAAGATACGTCATTCTCATATCGAACAAAGCATAAATCAAATTTGATAAATCAAGTAGTCTTAAGTAATCTTAAGAAAGAATTCTTTTAAAGTTTTTTTTGGCAAAAAGAAATACACCCACCCGTTCGATGGTGCCTATCACCAAAAAATATATAGACAGAAAGAATTCTTATGTAGTATAAAAATGTCTCATACAAAAATTTTTGTTCTGGGGTTCCAACATTGGAACCCCATTAGTGAAATAGCTTTGAATGTACATCAGCATATTTCAGTTTTGTTAAAAAAGCTTTTACTACTGCATAGAAATACATATGTACATGCGAATACGACAATTACCTTGTTTATGCACAAAAATTAAAACGTATTAACGATAAAACGTTTGAACATCGTTTTGAGATATAATACATTTTAATTGGTGTTTATGCGTAGTACAACATTTCATTCTCACTTAAAACGTTTTGAGTAATAAACTAATACTACTCTAAAAGTTCATATTGATGTTTAGTATGTTACCAACACCATTTTGAAACGTCAAATATGACAATTCACTTAAAACGAAGAAAGTGTACATGCACATTTTAAAAACGCATTGAAATTTTAAATTCGGATTTTATAGTGTATTCACTCAAAACGAAATAAAGTTTCAATGCGTTTTAAAATTTGGTTTATGCATCCGTATTTAGTCAAAACGGCATGAGTTAATGCGAATTAAAGCTTCGCATAAACAAGGTAATTGATGGTGTCGGTGTGACTCATTTTATTCACATATGTTTCACCATTTGAAACTTTTTTTATATTCTATTTAACACACAAGAGTACAATTTTTTTTTAATTTTTCATTCATCTTGATCATGTTAAAAACAAAACTTAAATTTCAAAGCGCTTTAAAGCATAGTTAAAAAAGCTTTCACCTTCTTCCTTCTCTTACCGTACTGTTCTATAGTCTAATTTAATAATTACAATTTTTAGTCGATACTACATAAAAATTCTTTCTGTCTATATATTTTTTGCTATCACACAACGCGAAGGAAACTGATTTATAAAAAAATAAAACCGAAATATAACATATAAACTCGTTGCGCAGCCGATGTCCGCTTAAAGTATCAAAATTCAAATTAAAGTTAGTAAATGTTGATTGATTCGTGTCAGCGGGAAGATGAATATAGAAGAAAATGATGATACATAGTTCAAAATTGCCGTAGCTATTGAAAGTATTGCCTAATATACTCAAGTGAATTATTTTGTTTATAAATATTTATTATTTATTTAAATTTTTTTATATAAAATTTTGCAAAATTAGGAGCTATTGGGAGCTATTCTGTGTGTAGTTAGCAGTTTCTGCTAATTTGAAATTCTGCTAACTTTCATACAAAATTTTGACAGCTCTTAAAAAAATCTGCTAAGACAAAAATTGGTATTCTGCTTCAATAAATTAACAGAAAAACCTGCTAACTAGCAGGTGCTACTTTCGACTTCGTTATCGTTTAAGTTTTCTTCTAATTTCTGTCATTTTTAAGTTTTGGTACATAAATAGTTAATTTAATAAAATGGATGATTTTTTTAACGTAATTACCAAATGTACAAATAAAATGTAATAAATATGAAATAATTACCTTCATTTTCATTTTCATTTACAAAATTTATTCAATTACAAAATGTAAACAACAGATAGTGTTTAAACATTGGTGGTTATAAAAACTTCTGTACACATGTTTATTCACATATTTTTACAACGGTTTATATTACATCTGAGGTTGACTCGACCAATTGTAACTATAGTGTGAGTGTATTATTCTTTTGGTCAAATTATTTTAGATAATTCTTACTATACCGAGCTGGGAAAAATTATTCCAATATTTTTAGAACGAGCACAAAAAAACTGGTTTAACTACCTAGTGTAGAAAAGCAAAAAATTTCTTTAAAGTGACATTTGTTAGCAGATTTCGAATTTCTGTTGACAGCTTCATAATGATTTCAAAAATATTTGTGACCAGAATACGAATTTTAAAGAATCTGCTACCATCTCATTTTGCTAACTTTCTTAGCAGAAAATCTGCTAATTTAAGAATGTGTACATTTGTTAAAGAATGTGTTTTTTTTTTGTAAAATCGAAGAAGAAAACAATTCAATCTGGCAGCCCTTGGTAATATATAAGAACTGTAATGGGCGATTGAGCAAGATTTTAACTTGAACAGGTTGCTAGAATTTTTTATATGTAATTTTTCAGAAACATTTTGCTTCAGAATATAAATAAGTGACTTTATTTCCAACAATGCAATATGTTTGATCAATGTTCATAAGTTTTTCAAGAATTTTTAGAAAAAATTTGATAATTTGGAAAAATATTTTTCTGTTGAAATTTTGGCGCACTCGCATTTCGGCGCCCTGATTATAAGTATTATGATTATACGAGTATAAAGTAGAAAAAGCATAAAATCCAATATTCAGGTAACGGTAAGTACATTTTATAGTACAATTTAGTATTATTTAAAAAGAATAAGAAATGTATCAAATATCAAACTTATCATGTTTAATGTAAGAACATATTCACTGTTTTGGGACTTTAGGTGCACAAAATAAAAATAGAAGAAACAAGAAGAAGTGGCAATTTGGTGTAAGTATTATCAAAATTTTCATAAATTATGACTCAACTTTTAAAGATTCCGGTAATGGGCCCTATATTTGTCAAAACCTTTAGTTAGTAAATTTTTTGTTCTAAAAACATTAGCAGACTGAGATGGTAGCAGGTCCTAAAAAATTCGTATTCTAGTCATAAGTCTTTTTCGAAACCATTATGATGCTGTCAATTCGAAATCTGCTAGCAAATTTCACTTTAACGAAATTCTTTTCCTTTCTGCACTGGGTAGTTAAACCAAACTTTTCTGCGCTCGTTATAAGAATATTGCAGTGGCGTCTCGTCCAGGTGTTCAAGGTGTTCACAGAACACCCATATAATCTAAAGCAAATTTAAAAAAAAATTGAGAACGCCAAAGTAATTTTCATAACTTCAATAGTAATATCCACATAAAGCTAGAGTGTTCTATTATAACGTAGAACCCAGCCTCACATTCAGTGATGTGCATTTGAAGCCGTCCCCGTTTCGTAAATAATATAAACAATATAAATAATATACAACCAGGGTGTGAAGCTCTGATGTAGAACCCAACCTCATTTAGTATTATTTCTATCAAAATGTATTGAAGTTCTACTCAAGAAGAACTTTAATACTTTTCAATCCTATGCATAGAAAGTTGAGGCTTTGCTCTCGTACTGTAACAATACAGTTGTTATGTTATATAATGAAGGTGTTCAATTCTGAAGCAGAACCCAAGTTACAATAAGACTCAATGTTATTTTTAACAACCTTGCAACTTTAAAAAATGTACACTTTTATATTATAAAGTTGGTTCTGTAAAAAGTTCGAACAAACTTCAAAATCAAAGTCACACCTATAGACAAAGCCAAGCCAAGTGAAATATTGAATTAAAAAATTGTTTGTATGAAACGTCACATATTTTTCACATATTGAATTATTTTATTTTTTTTTTTTGCCAACTTTAAACTTTAACTACTCATGCTGTATTGCACCGATTTGAGTCAAATAAAATGTAATAGGTCAGAAAATAGTTCAAGAATTGAAATGTACACTTTTTTTTTAAGGATCAGGATATTAACTAGGAGAAAAAAATAGAGAGAAGAAAAAAGGTATTTGTCTAAAACATGACTTTTATTGTGTTTTATCCTATAACTTTTACCCTAGTAAACGGATTTTCATCATTTAAAGTTTTTATAATATTAGACCCTTCAAAAAATATCCTACCCAAATTTCAGATTTTTAGTCCTAAGAAAACATACAAGTCTAAGGAATTAAAAAATGTAACATTTTTATAATAAAAATGGATGAGTGGGTGTATAATTTGAAATATAACGAAGAGTTAAAGCTTGTTGAATAGACTCAAAGAAGTTAAAAAACATAAAGGAGGTTCAAAAAAGTACTAACTTTGACAATAAGCACCTTATTTTTTAAAAATGTTCATACTGCCCGAATATTTTATTGGAATAAAAATTGAAGCTGAAATTTTTAACTGTTTGTTTTGTAATTTTTTTGATATTAATGTTGACTGTTTGTTTCGTAATTAAAATATTTGTACTGCCCGAATACTTTGTTGAGCTGCTATATAACTACATATATGTATATTTAATTTCTTAAATTTTCTCAATTACCCTGTAGCACACCCAGGTGAATAAGTCACGAGACGCCACTGGAATATTGGTATAATTTTTTTCCAGCTCGGTATAATAACAATCATCTATAATAATCATTATCATTTTATTCAATGCACTACTTAAGTACCAAAAATTATATATTGACATAGAAGTTAGAAAGAAAATTAAACGATAACAAAAATAGAACCTGCTACGGTAACGAAAAATTAACATATTTTTCTGTTAATTTTTGGAACCAGAATACCAATTTTTGTCTCAGTATGTTTTTTTGCGAGTTGTCAAAATTTTGTATAATAGTTAGCTAACTGTTTGTGCTCTACCTTTTCTTTTGAATGATTTCCGGGAAAATACGAACCGGTTAAAACTGGAAGCAGACGTTATTCCATCCGTATTTCCAAATTTATCTTCGTATCTTACAAAGCCGACGATCACGAAAAGACAAGATCCCTCGGTGTATAAAGAAAAATATATTGCGTGTATGGAAGATTTAGGTAATTCTTTTCTCATCGAAGGTAGTATTCGTGATTTTAATGAATTTCTATTAGCTACGCGAATATTGAAAATGTAGAAACTTCTGCGGCGTTTTTTGAAAAAGCGATACACAGCTCTAGTAGCGATGTGATAGGTGTACTGTTATTATGGCATTTCTCGTTTATTGCGATTCAGCATCTGCTCACTACATTTTGCACAAGCTCAAGTATATCCTCTTCTTTCAATATCTCTCCGTATTATAAAACCAACAATGACGAGCATTATATTAAAGAAGTTTCTAAAAATTTACATGACCACTAAAAAACATATGCGGACAATGGACATATATAACGTTGAAGAGGACATTCCAAAGCTTTTATATCAAAAGGTTTTATTTTGACATCTTACGCTCTCTAGTCGAAAAAATAGCCCTTCAGATATGACAATGAAAAAGTTTTATTTGTTTCTTCTCCTATTTTACTTTTTTTCTGTCTGTATTCAACTAAAAATATTATTTAATGGATTATTTTGAAAAAACTGTAAAAACTATTTACAGTTACATGAATTTCGACATTTTATTTGTATTGGAAGAATTGCAGTAACTTAAAACAATGACAATATGAATAATGAATATAACTACTCTGTGGTATCAGTCTACGAGCTGTTTTGGTGGGAAAGTATCATATGGAATTGCAGTTTGAGGTTATTAGGTGAGTCTATTTTCAAGAAGAAGATAAGTAAGCTGATGTGAGCACATATCACTTTCTTAGTTCCAATAAAACACAGCAAAATACTTACAAAGTAATACTTATAACAGACCAGAGTTTAGAAACTGTCTAGACCCGTTTAAATGGATAAACTCCTTGGTCTGTCAGCAATGGATTGGGATGAGAACGTTCTTAAGTAGTTAAGACCAAAGAGAATACAATTTATACAATAGAGGTTTAAATACAAATTTTTGACCTAAATTTCTAACATTAGCTAAAAATGTTCTGTAATTTCAGTTTCTGTAATTTTGTAAAGCAGTTTTTTGTGATTTTCACTTCATGAAATGTAGTAGAATAAAAACAAGTTAAATATGTATTACCTAATTTCAATCACTGATTTTCGCAATACAAAGTTCATTTTATAATCGTCGTAATCAATTTTGTATTATTATAATTATTACAAATATTAAGTTTTATTACAAAACTATTTGGTATTTTTGTTTAAAATAGTGTTGAAAGTGTAAATTAGTTTCTATCTAATATTTTCAACTGTTCTAAAAAATTGAGTATTGAAAATCATTGTTGTGTTTTATGAAATGTTATTCTTTTTGTGCTTCAAAGAGCTGTTTAAAAAAACAATTTTTAAGAAAATACTAGAATTAATCAGAAAAATCAAAAGAAATCGTTCTATTCAAAATGACAATAAGTTTAAAAAAAAAGAACTAAAAAAACTTGAAATTTGACAAAAAAGAAAAAAAATCATAAAAAGGAGTAAAATTTATATTCGATTAAATAAATTAGAATTATTTTATAAGAATTATAAAATGCAATATAAGAATGAATAAGAAGCAGAATATTTTAAAAAACATGAAAATTAAAAATATTTTTTTTTCATTTCATACAAAATTCACATATCACAAGACACATTAATATCATGATCAAAAATCATTATACTTAATTGTATTATATTTGTTTTCCGAAACAAAATATGTATAAGTATGTAAATATTCTAAAATGTAAACAATTGGAATTCTGTTTTACATTTTTCAGTTACTCTGTCATCAAATAAGTAGGTATATAAAACAAGAATATTATTATAAAATGTGTAAAATGTTTCTATTTAGTCAACGATCAACGATATTGCAAAATTTTTTTGACAAAAGAGTTACTGAAAAATGTAAAACAGAATATACAGCGCTGTAAAGATATTTTTATTCTGACGCCTTCAATCCAGTTCTATGAGAAATACTGCTTATGAACGTTTTACGTATGAACAGCACATTCTGTTTCAGGTATATTTTTTTTAAAAATAAGTTTACTTCGTCTATTTTTTTCTCACAGATGGTGCTGTCTGTACAAAAAAAAGCTTCAAACGAGCTAAACTACTTATATTAAGTGGTTTTGTCTTAATCACTTAACAACGTTCTTATCCTAATTTATTGCTAACAGACCAAGGAGTTTATCCATTTAAACGGGTTTAGGCAGTTTCTAAACTTCGGTTCTCATAAGTATATATAGCTAAACCCCAAAAGAGCTTTTGGTCTGTCTTCACTATAAGCAAAGATAGTAAAAGAACTTTAAGATATACCAACAATACAACAAGTACAAAATAAAGTTTTAGATGGAGGACCATGTCACAGCGAGAAAACTGCTCGTTATACTTTTTCTTAAAGCAGTCATATGTGTGTATACTATGGGTATATATGCGCTTGCGCTCTGCGTTTACATATACACACAGAGTCGTTTACGTTGGTTTACATGGAAACCTTACAAAAACAAAAACGCATGTGTTTAAGTATCTTTTTTTTCTATTATAATATGATGCCTCAACTTTTATTATTTTACTTATATGTAAGTACAAAAAAATGCTCAATTTTATTTTATTATTTGGACATACCAAATTAATATGAAAACTTATTGTTTTTAATCACTTATAACTACTTTGTGAATAAAGTTACATGAAATTTATGTTCTAATGAAATGTAGAGAAGATTCTAAACTTTATTTTCACCGAATATATTTAATATATATGAGCAACGTAAATAAAAGAAAAACGTGATAAATATTAAGTAACATAAAACTGAAAATCAATTTTTCCTGATATCTCCCTAAGTACTAAAAATATCAAATTATAATGTTCTACAAATTTGTAGATTTTACTCAAATAAACATTTTCCCCAAACATTATTATATCAGAAAATTAATAGACATTTAGTTATTAAGGAGAAATGATCATTTTTAATTAATACCACAATTATCTTTCTCATGTCTCAGTTTATGTAATTTTTTACATTTACCTTTAAAAATGTAGTACCACTTTATGGTACATTATAAAATATTGCAAAAAGCTGATAATTTTTTGTATTGTTATTTATTATTAATATATACATATATTAAAAATACTTAAAACCTATGAATAAATTTTTTAAAACTTCATAAAAAAAATGAAAATAGAATATCATTTTTCTTGCTCTGTGCATGTTTCTCTAGTACATATAATACGATGAATATAGTACATATAATAAAATTATTCTTTGTGAATAAAATAAAAATTGTAGTTTTTTTTATAATTTTTTTTGTTCTTAAAAATTAAATATACTGTTAACATCATTATAGTATATGTACATATATTTTGTACAATAAAACAAATTTTTTGTATTTTGTATAGTTTGTGATTGAATTTCTTTTTATGTTGATGTTTTTTTATAAACTTATTATTTCATCGGAATTTGTAATTTTCCATTTTTTGTATAGTTTGTGATTGAATTTCTTTTGTTTTCCACAAGCAATTTTTCCTTAAAAGTGCTAACAACATAAAATTTAGAATTTGCTTGCGATGTTCATAGCAAGGGCTATTTTCATTGAACCAATCAGGAAACGCTTCTTTTGTTTTAGATATACAAACATCAGAAATAGTTTTTCTTATGTTTGGTATAGCCAAATTATCCTTAAATATTTTTTTATATATTTGAATATGTAATTCACAAATCATAAAAAGTCGTTCGTCGGGGATCGTAAATACATGTTCTCGTTCGAGTTATAAGTTGAATAGTCTTTTTCCAGTATAAGACATTCACTCTGTAAGGACACCTTTTCCTCTTCTTTTATCATAATATTTTTGCATTCAGTGCAATTGATTTTTTTAAGTAATGTATTCAAAATAACATAACCAACAAAATACCGCGTTTGTTTCTATTAAAAACTCTGAGGAAGGATTCAGCTGGTATGTCATGTTTGGGTCTATAGTTTTCTGAATTTCATACAAAATTTCCAAAACATTTTTATCGTACTCAGAAACGTTTTTCTCATCTTCAATACTTTGTTTTTTTTTTTTTTTAATCTCATTTTCAGATTCAGACCAATCAAGAAGCTCATCTTCATCGTCTTCACAATTTTTTTTACTAGAGGCAGTAATTATTTTCGTACACATTATTTTCGCGATGAGATGACGAAATTCATATACAGATGGATTTTTAATATTTCCTCCTTTTGATCTGATTTGTGCAAATAAGTTTTCGATTGGATCCTGATTTAGTCTAGAAGTTAACAAATATGTCAATTTTACATCACTTTTGAATAACTCTTCAGAAAGTAATAATATAGCTTCAATTGAGAGCATCAATCCATTAATGCAGTACACAGTTGTTTTTGATACTAATTTGAGATTTTTCAAATAATGTAAAATAGTTGAAAGAAATTTTCTCACCTCGTTTTCTTTTTTTAATGGAGCTCTAAACCAATTTTTGTCATTCAAATGTCTGCTGTCCAAACAATCGAAAATTTTGTTCATGTTTTCCACAAATTGTTCAGTAGCTTCTGCTTTTTCTAATAAATCTGGAGGAAGTTTATTCAACCTCACACAAGTTCTAATTGCAGCTGCTGTACTTCTACTAAAAACTTGAGTTGCAAGTTTTACCCGCATTTTGTTGAATTTTCCAGGATAAATGTGTAGCTTCGTTAGTTTTGGACAAATTTTTGTTGTTTTCGAAGAATCCAATTCATAAATTTTTTCAATCACTTTACAGCTTACAATCCCATTAATTGTCTTTATGTTGGACTTCTGAAGTATATTCCTAATGGATTTAATTAGATGTGGAACATCATATATGCCAAAAATCTTTTTTTGCTTGAAAATAAAAAAAGGTTTTTCTCGAGTAATATTTAGTAGTTTGAAACAACATCTATTATTGGAGCCTTGGTCACAAATAATTGCTCTTACATTTAAACCAATATCAAACGCTGACTGCAAATTTTGTCTAACAATTTCTTCTAGTTTTTTTTCCTTTCATCGAATCATCAGAAACATAATAACTGTATACAAATTTCCAATTTATTAAAATGCCTCGTATCATGAACACACAAATAGTTTTTCCTACACAATTTTCTCTTTCACCGTTTCCATAATCATGTAATGCTTCTATTTGATCAAAAACTGAATCATATACGAATTCCCTTCTGATTCTAATTTCGTCAAAAATTAAAACTGTTTCCTTCTCAAACGAATCCAGTTTTGAAACAATGTTCTTAATATTTTGAATTAAATTTTCATTTATTCCAGGAAGCAAGCATTTTAAAGGACTCCATCTGTGTAGTGTTGATTTACCAGGCAAAGAAAACCCTAAATTTTCTCGCATAAACATATACGAAGAGCTAGATTTATAAAATAAATTCTGTGCTATTAACTTTTGTTTTTCAGTATATTCCTGGCTTTTATATCTTTTTCCTAATAACATTTTACAAAATTCTTTTGAATTCGCGTTAACGTAATCTAATTGATCAATTTTTCCAAATATATCCTTGATTTTATTTGTTTCATATTTTTTAATTTTTAGTAACAGTTCCAGATTTTCTTTTTCCAACTGATCATTTCTTTTCAACAATTTAGCGTATTTACTCCTGTAAAAAGCAAGATTTTTCTCATTTTTGTGACAACGATTGCAAACAAAATTTCCAGGCAATTCATCATTGTCATCTCCGGATAATTTGTTGGGAACAAACATTTTATCCAAATTTTCTAGTGCTAAATCATTTTTATTACAAAGTGTACTACCGTATGTTTTAACATCACCTTCACTAAAAACATACACATCATCTGTTTCTACTTTTTCTGTTCCTAGTACGGAACAATTATTATTAGATAGATTTTTTGAAATGCTATCGCAATCTATATCATTATTGAGCAGTTTTAAAGATGGAATGGCGTTGCATAATAATTTTTTTTTTCCAAAATATTTATTTTCAAAATGTGCAGAGCAAATATATTTATTTTTTAAATGGTCATTAACCTTGCAAATAGATTCCCATTTAGATCTCAACTCAGAATTTTTTGGGAACGAAAAAAGTTTTGAATTTGAGTTATTGTTGCTGCAATTTGAAATACAGCACTTTTTAAACTTCAATTTCTTCTTTTTTTGTAAAAATAAACTTTCTGTTCCTAATGCTTCTTTTTGGCCTATATGATATATGTATTAGTACTGCATTAGATTTTAATTTGTTTTTCCCTTTGGAAGATACATGAAAATGTTTGTCGCAAATAAATTTTTTATTTGCGAGTTTTTCATCGATTTTGGAAAATTCTACCCACTTTTTCCTCAATGTGCTACATTTTGGAAATCTAAATAGTTTAATATCAGCGCTCCTAATTGAAATACAATTTTCAATGCAACAACGTTCGTAACGTCTTTTCGTTTTCTCTGTGAAAACAGCTGACTGGTTTTTTCCAATTTTGTTTTAGCCATGAAAACGGCTGATTGATTTTCTTCCAAATTATTCATGAAAAAATTTCCCTATACACAAAATAAAAACAATAAATTCGAAATATACACCAAAAAATCTCAAAAGGTTTAAACTCTACAACGGCAGAAATAAGAATGACAAATAGCACAATAAAATTCTAATATTCAAAACAAAAAACATTATTAGATTAGAAACACATGCGAGTTACGTTACCAACTCTCACAGACATAAAAAAAATAGAACATCCGGTAAATAGCCAATTTCACAATTACAGTATTGCTTAAATTACTAAAATTTTACTAAATTTGCAAATTTCAATAAAATATTTTTTCTTTCCCATCAAAATAAATTTTAACAAAACATTTCTTTCCCATCAGCATTTTCGCCTAATAAGCAATTAACAAAATAAATTTTATTTTAAAAAATTAACTTTTTGTCAATTAAGCTATTAACAGGAAATAAGAATTTTCCATTCAGACAACTGAATGGAAAACGTGACTCTGTGTCTGCAAATAAGCAATCCGAGGTATCATAATTAATAATTGTAGAAAGTAAAAGTTAGTTTTAAAACTCCATTCTTAAGAATCGTACAAATTGTGAAACAATTGTTATAAATATTTGTAAAAATAAAGTCTTTCATTAAAATAGAAGATTTTAAAATAAACATAGTTTTTTTTTTTTGTGTCCGAACCTATCGGTTAACGTAATTTGCGCATACAATTCCTACAATCCTCAAACAAAAGAAATTCAATCACAAACTATACAAAATACAAAAAATTTGTTTTATTGTACAAAATATATGTACATATACTATAATGATGTTAACAGTATATTTAATTTTTAAGAACAAAAAAAATTATAAAAAAAACTACAATTTTTATTTTATTCACAAAGAATAATTTTATTATATGTACTATATTCATCGTATTATATGTACTAGAGAAACATGCACAGAGCAAGAAAAATGATATTCTATTTTCATTTTTTTTATGAAGTTTTAAGTATTTTTAATATATGTATATATTAATAATAAATAACAATACAAAAAATTATCAGCTTTTTGCAATATTTTATAATGTACCATAAAGTGGTACTACATTTTTAAAGGTAAATGTAAAAAATTACATAAACTGAGACATGAGAAAGATAATTGTGGTATTAATTAAAAATGATCATTTCTCCTTAATAACTAAATGTCTATTAATTTTCTGATATAATAATGTTTGGGGAAAATGTTTATTTGAGTAAAATCTACAAATTTGTAGAACATTATAATTTGATATTTTTAGTACTTAGGGAGATATCAGGAAAAATTGATTTTCAGTTTTATGTTACTTAATATTTATCACGTTTTTCTTTTATTTACGTTGCTCATATATATTAAATATATTCGGTGAAAATAAAGTTTAGAATCTTCTCTACATTTCATTAGAACATAAATTTCATGTAACTTTATTCACAAAGTAGTTATAAGTGATTAAAAACAATAAGTTTTCATATTAATTTGGTATGTCCAAATAATAAAATAAAATTGAGCATTTTTTTGTACTTACATATAAGTAAAATAATAAAAGTTGAGGCATCATATTATAATAGAAAAAAAAGATACTTAAACACATGCGTTTTTGTTTTTGTAAGGTTTCCATGTAAACCAACGTAAACGACTCTGTGTGTATATGTAAACGCAGAGCGCAAGCGCATATATACCCATAGTATACACACATATGACTGCTTTAAGAAAAAGTATAACGAGCAGTTTTCTCGCTGTGACATGGTTCTTCCATATTAAAGCTTTATTTTGTACTTGTTGTATTGTTGGTATATCTTAAAGTTCTTTCGCTATCTTTGCTATAAGCGAGTATAGTATAGGAGCTAACACGAACATAAGACAAAAATATTTGACAAATGCACGAATATTTGTTATTCTCCGAATACACGAGTTGTCTGGGACAACTGCATCTGCATCTGCAAAATTTAAACTTTCTATTAATTGCTGATTAACTTAGTTTATTTGTCAAATTTATTTTCATCCATATTCTAAACAACAACTTATTTCTACAAACAATCAAAACAACCAAATCATTATATTTTATTTCATAAAAAAATATTTTATTCGAAATCTTACAAATTAATATTCTTTAAAAATCAAGTACATATATAATAATTAAAGACATGTTTAAAAAACGAAGTCTATTGAAATAAGCCGGTATTTAAAAAATTGATAAAAACAAATACAGGAAAAGGAATTATTTATCAGTACTATTTAAATTTTTAAAATTCCAATAATAATAAGTAAATTTTTTATAAATGTCGTTTTATGAAAGTAATACTTACATTAGTTATTAACTTGAAAACCCTTAGGTAAAACATATTTTTTATCACTTTCTTTGTTTTTTTTTCAAATAAATTAACATACATATGTAATTGGTAATTTCGAAAATTAGAAAAAATCATCTATCTATTTGTTATCCATAATTTGTTTTTCAAATTTTTAAAAATATTGAAAATAGTAGAACATTCCTTTAAGAAAATGTTTCTAAATATGTATGTATAATGTTTTTTATTAACTTTTTTTTAAAACAAAAATAATAAGAATAATATGTTGTGCAGACACATGTTTGCGTTTGGTTTATGAAAAATACATTTTCATATGCAAATTCTGTGCTAAAAATCTTGTATTCTCACAATATCTATGAAAAAATGAAGGAAAGAAAAAAGTTGAAAACAAAAAACGTTTTATTTTTATTTCAATCAATCACGATAATTTTGCAACATACATAGCTATTTATATTCTTCGAATTGAATTCGAATTTATTTTTTTGTTTTTTAAAATTTGTCGTTGTTGTATTTTTATATTACAACAAATGTACATTATTTAGGTACATATTTAGTAGCTACATAGTAATATAGTATGACATGTTAGTGATGCGATATGCAAATACTATTCGTTATAAAAACGTTTTTAATTAGTAACTGCGTCAATTACGTAAGTTTTATAATACACATACATATTATAATTACGATTCCAGTTACACCGTCTAAATAAACTTATGAAGTTCATTATCAATGCTAAGCCTTGTCGTCGCCAGTCCAGTTTACAAAAGCAATGCATATGTATGTATATCTTTACACATCAGGGAGGGAGAATACTATTCAAAGCCGTATGTTTGTCCAGTATGAGAATTAGATAACAAATTACATTTTGTTAATATAAAAGATGTATGAAATTGCTAATTCAAATAAAATTAAAAATTTTATTAACGATGAAATACAATTTTAGATTATAAAGCATTTAAATTATGTAATACAATCTTGAATAAGTATGTATGTGAGATCTAAAAACGATAATTCAACAACTAATGTCCGAAAACTATGAAATTTCCTATGAATTCTTTCAAGATAGAATTTATTAAAAAATATATTATTTTATTAAAATTATATACCTATATATACGAGTACTATGGGCCTATACTAATAGGCCTTTACTAAGTCGTTAATAACAACTTAGTCCTTTGCTAATAAAACTTAGGTACTAATAGACAATTTAGTCTTGACTTTGCTGGGTTCTCCATCTCCATGGTGATAGTTAAAAAGTGATTGTTCTTGTATGATGATCACACCAACAACGTGATAATATTTTGAAATGTAGCAAACTTCACAGCGAATTTGTAACACATTTTGTTGTTTCTACGTTCTTCTAATTTTTAAATTTTTTCTAAAATGATATAAAATGTTCACATAAAAAACATCTCTTTTGCTATCTATCACTTTTAAAAAATACATGAAAAGTGACAGCTATTTTGCTGTCACCTCTAAAGTGATGAGATTTGGTAATTTTTTAAGGTGATTGTCATTATACAGGAACAAATATTAATGGTGATAGTCGCCAATCACCATACAAGAACCCAGTCCTGATTAAAACAAACCTAACATATTTTTTTTATGACAATTTAGTGTTTATACTATATGTTTTGACATTAATGTACAAGATTCAAAATATAATATTGTTTTAATTTCGAATAACTATTTTGAATATTGCACGCTGGCGAGGATTCGCATATGATTCTCGAATAGTGTCATATAAATATTAAACAATATAAACCTAGCATACTATACTCTGTTCACAAAGTTTTTTCAGTACAGGTCTTATGGAAGAGTTCATTTTTATCCAGTGTCGTTACATTTAATAGGAGTATACTAAGCTACTCATATCACGAACTATTATGTATATGTGCAATAGGCGCTGAAAAATAGAAAAAAACAATAACAGCCATCCCTTTGTTGTCGCCAGTAACACAGTTGTATAGCGACTGATTATTTTTCTTGTATTTCAATTCTGTGGATGAACAAAAATTAACAAAATGAATTATGAAGAAAGATAAAAATGATGAAAAAATTCATGCGCACACACGCTCATGAGCTAATACTTGGTTGATTGATAATCGAGATGTGTCGTGTGTATAAAAAGTAGAATGAATGGTAAATAATCGCAAATTAGTGTTGCTGTGTAATAATTATATTACTTAATAGTAGTACCATTCTTAAAAATAAAAAATTAAATTTTATTTACTATAATTTACTGCATTTATTTATATATTTATAAGTATACATGTGATATGATGGAACATGTAATTACAATAAATTATGTTCTATTTGAAAAAATGTTTTCTACATATTTTTTTACATATTATTATAAATTTATTCACATAAATATATACACATATTCCTTTGCAATAGAAATACATTTTGTAATAAATACTCACTCTATAGAAAAAAGTTTTTTTTGTTTTTACATACATATATCTGAATAAAATGAATAATAGGAAAATTTTTTAGATACTCGACCTTGAATCTCTAAATATTTAAAATTATTAATTTTTAAAAATAATTAAATTAAAAAAAAAAATGTATTATAATTTTGCTTTATTAGCAAACAATTTTTACAAAGTATAAAATTTTATAAAATTTCAGAACAAAGGTATAGTCGGCAACACTTATCAAAAGGTTCATCTGATTTTAGATACAAAATTTAAACAGAAGGGCAACGTTGTAGGTGACGAAAATCAGAAACACATTTATGTAATTACTCTAAGAAGAAACAAGACAAAATATGTCAGTAAGACCTGGGGTGCTATTCCTGAAACTACTTGTAACTTTACGCATACGTATCTTTACGAGTACTTTGTTTCGAATGGTTTATGTGAGACGTATTCTTGAAATCATTCGAATATTTTTTCACCATTCGAATAGAATTACGAGTGTGGTGAAAGTTTTAAAGTTCAAACTGGTTTAATTATTAGATAATTTAGATGAGTAAGATGAGAATTAATGAATTATGAGAAAAATATGTCATATATTGTAGTGATGATTTAAGATTTAATAATTATTTTGAGATTTCCGAAGAGGAGTTTGTAAAATTATTCAGATTAAAAAAATGTAATGTGGATAAAATTATTGAAAAATTATGCAAAAGAAATTTTATGAAAATTACAACTGATAATTATTTACATAATTATTTTTTTGAAGAATTTTATATTTGCTAACTCAAAAAAATAATCATCATAGTAAAATATAATTTAGAAAATATTTCTTCATAAAATATTCTAATAATTCTCTATATATTGTAACAAGTATGATTGATTGACCTACATATTGGTACATCCAACTTTAATTACTTATTTGAAAATTATATTTAGTTAGGCTTCTTATAATAATTGTTATTTTTATTATTAATATTTTAAATTAATAATTTTAATTTTATAGTTTTTTACGAGTATTATAATATATCATATATAATATATAGTATGATTAAATTCATACGTATCTATTATATTTATTTTCAACAGTATCATTTACGAGTATAGTTTTAGGAATAACACCCTAAACTGAAAAAACTTTGTGAACAGAGTATAGCTTGTTGGTATACCTCACAAACCACAATTTGTCAACCAATTTTTTCAATAAGCTTTTAAAAAACAACTTGAATTAATTAGACCTTTTAGGTTGCCTATTAGTACGAAAATTAAAGTCAGTTTTAAATTACACTAGTCGTTACTAAAATAAAATCAACTTTAACGAATTTTTATTTGTAAGGCCCTAATGAGTAAAAAAAATTTACCTGATGTCACGTGATATTTTTAGTTTCTTTAATTTCTTTAAAAATATGTATGTACATACATACTTTGTTTGTTTCTTAATAAAGAATGAATTTTATTACTATATTTTTAAGGTCTTACTAATATTTAAAAGTTATTATTTTCCATTTCCTTAAAAAAAAATACCATTTCCATCATATTTTTCTCCAAAATTAATTTTTCAAAGTAAAATTCGCATTTTTCGTATATAAACATGAAAGTGTTTTGCATGTGTGAGTAAAGTTGTATTGCTTCATGGCTTGAATAGTTTTCTCTCTCGGAGGTTTTGGTATAGCCAACGAAAAAGTTTAACAATTAAAAACAATGCAAAAATAAATAAAAAAATAATTAGCTAGCCGTCAAGAATGACATTTGTAAAAGCTTTTGAATATGAATAAATTCGCACACATCAAATTCAATTCTGTCTATATATTTTTTGCTAGTATACCTACTATACATATGTATAGTATATAATGTATAGTATATAATGTATAGTATATAATGTATAGTATATAATATATGTACAGTAGGTAATATAACAAAAACAACTACAAAAATATACTTTCGAAAGTTTCTGAAAAAGCTCTAAGATCATCAATAGGAATAGAAACATCCCAGAAGCGCAAATTGTAATAAATGATTTCATCAATGTTTTTAGTGATGTTATGAACAAAAATGTCACTGCAATCGCAATGTGACAATGGTAATGCAATGTATAAGTGATATAAATTTTTCCATCAAAAGTAATGACAGCTTTCTTTTCAAACTGCGTATTTAATTGCGTGCTTAAGACATAAAGTACATAGATATAGTACATACATATATGATAGTATATACTATATATGAATGAATTTTAGTTCTAATTTTTTCTTTTGATAAAATTAGGTGTAATTTATTGTAACTATAATTAAACACTTTTTTTTGTTCATTTATTATAACTAAACCAAAATTATGAAGATGTATTAATTTCAAAACACATTCATGTTTTCTATTAAAGATTCAAAAATAAAAATTCAGAGTGAATAATGAATAGAAGAAAACATAAATTAAAAAAGCTCATTTCGTTGATATTTTCATTTATTCCTTGTACATAATTGATAAAAATTTTGGTGCATTGATATTGCAGAAAGTAGTTAATAAAACTATCAGCAATACCATAAACATAATGTAAAAGTCATCGATGTTTCCACCGAAAAGTAGCCATAGTATAAGCTATAGAAATCAATAAAAACATCGATAAGTAATTGGTGCTGTCGCTGCTGGGATGTTACATATAAATATACATAGTAAGGAAAGATACTTATATTATAGTATCTTTTAGTTTTTAAGTTTTTGATCATGTGTGACAAATGGACCATCGGTTTAACAAAAAAAAAAAAATAATAATAATAATAATAATAATAAACTAAATCTCAGTAGCACAACAAACTCGAAAGAATATGAGTGCTGAAGTTGAATTTTGAATTTGTTTAAAATTATTCTTAGATCATTTTACTTTATCATTACTATCTATTATATGAAATTATAAGACTAGATATACCAATTAACGACCGCACATAGTTACCGGCCAATGATTGAATAAGGTGAAAAATTCAGTTATAATTCATTTATCATACATATACATATGTTTGTTTATTTATTTACTTTAAAACATTGATATGCTTATTTTATGCAGCCAAAATTTCGTCTAGATGTGTTTTATATTACGTTACATAGATACATATTTCCATTTTTAAATCTACGTGGTTTTTTGAAGAATGAAATTGTGAAGTTTCGCTTCATTGTGATTTAAATATATAGTGTTATCTACTGTTCTTTACACTATTTACTTCTATTTTAAAAAACATCATAGGTATAACGAAAATTAAGAAAAACTCTTATTTCGCATAAAAATCAGTATCTATAGTAAAAAAAATTTCCAAAAAAACCATTCTAAACATTAAAAATAAGACGGCCGGTAAAAGAATCAAAATTCAATTGTAAAGTGGCCGGAAATTGTTCTTTTGTACCTAATTATGACCAACATTAGATTTACATAGAAATGAGTATAAAAACTATTGACAATCGGGACTGCAAATTCAATAATTATTTTGATCGATTCATTAATTATTTCTAATGTTTGCAATATACGAAAATTTGTAGCATAAATATTAAATTAATCAACATAGCTAATTTATAAAAGTTCGTTTTTTTGTTTCGATTGCATAAAAATTTACGGCCGATATTATGCAGATACACATGAAAAATACTTGGCTGACACTTTTCAGATATGTCATTTCAGTATACAATAGCAAATTAATTATGCGATTTGTAAGTGCATTTTAAAATTTTTATCATAGCTATATGTACGATTTCAATAAAATAAATACTCTTAGGTCGGGTATTCTGTGTAGTTTTTGATACGAAGCAGTTTTTGAGCTTTTAAAATTATTTTTAAATTATTTTATTATTTTTCATGAAAGTCGATTGTTTATACTTTCCATCCCATATCTGGTATAAGGTAGATCGGTGGCTGAATATTGGATTGTTTGTGCCGGTATTTGGCAAAACGTGTTTTTCCAGATAAAACATAAAATTTAATAATTATGTAGTAAACAAATGAAATGATTGACTTTTAATTTTAAAAGAATTATGTTTTTATGATTATCTGATACTTGTACAACGAAGTTTAAAGTTAAAAACTAAAGTTTTTTGGTCGGTAATTGTCAGATGTACCCTAGACACATACATATAGGACCAGTTTTGAAATATTTTTAATAAAACAGAGTTAATTTTACTGCCGAGTTCCGAGTTCACCTTGAGCTTCTATTCACATTTTTTAACCATCTATGAATAATGCGAATGCGAATGTCACTGTCAAGTTTGATTGAGTGTGTAGATGATTTTTTTTTTTATATTTATATGTATATTATATAATGGTAAAAGATTTTAAATTTGGCAACTTTGTTACTTTTTTAACTTTTATAATATATCAGAAATCACAAACAATCAATTCCACATTGGCAAATATCCATATCTAAACTGTTTTTGCGTTTTTTCTCATTCTAATACGTAGGTGCCATACTGACATCCGACAAATATTTTATATGCAAATATGATTGTACATATGTATGTACATACCTATATTGATATTTTTTGAGTTTATGTATAAAAAATAGTAAATATGAAATATTTGAATACAAATTTTGTTAAGAATATAGGAAATATGTAATTTTTTTATTTTTGGAAAAATATTAGCAAAATTTACGCAATTTTCTTTTAAATTTTTACCTTTTAACTCAATTTCATCTTGTTTGAACTTTATTAAAAAAAGTAAATTGAGTTAAAAAAATAAAAATAATAATTAATAATAAGTAGGTAGGCATGTATGGTATGTCCTCAGTGCGTGACAATTACCTAGAATTCTTAACAATAACCTTTAATATTAATTACATACATACAGATATATGCATGTAATGTATATATCTATATGTATACCGGAATGGTTGTTAGAATATGTACCTACATTTTGATGCAGAAGGAAGATACATAATTACAAAAATTAAAAGAAATTGATGTTTTATAGAATTTATTTATTAAATTATAGATGTTATTTTCTAATAAAAAATTGGACTGAATTTATAGTCAGTACCTATTATAAAGCAAAAAATCTATGAATTTTCATAAAAAAAACTAAGAATTTTGATTCTAGGTAGGTATACTATTATAGAAATTAAAAACGAATACTATAACAAAACTCTGCTTTTCTATTTTTATGCAGTCGTTTTTTTATAAAAATTAATTCTTGAAAAATATAAAAATCTGTAACTTCTTGGGTTTTCCACTTTTTATACCCATTAAAAGATAAATAATATTATGATTATATTTATAATTTTATAAGTTATAATTTATTTTCAAACATAAATACATACATATAAGTATGTAGGTATATATATGTAGGTATATGTAGTAGGTACATATATGGATTGTTTTCTTATAAAAGTGGTGAAAGTCCATTGAGTTTTTGTCTCTTTTTATTTTTTTTTTAAGTTATTAAACATATACATACATATGGCATTTACATGTACATATACATATGACGTTTATTAGGCTTAATCCATTTCTAAATATGGCAAAATATTTGAAATGTTTCACTCAAAATGGATTTTTTTAACAAAAATGTTATTGTAAAAATGTTGGTTTTTGCTTCATAACTCATAAGTCCATAGAATGCGAAGATATACATACCTACTCGTACATCTCTACAAAATCAAATTAGATTTTTGCATATGAGAATGTACTAAAATTTTACGTTTTTGACCTTATTTTGAAAACCAAAAGAAATTAAAGACAAAAATAAAAGACAATTTTTAAATGAACAACGCTTCAACAAATATTTTGTTCGAAATATATTTAATAGAAAATACATACATACATATGTATGTATATGGTAGAAAAATGTATACCATTTGCTAATTTTTGAGCAACATTGTCAATTAAGTTGTTAAGGCTTTATTTTTGTATTCCTATGCAGTTTCCACTGCCTCGCCTGCTCAAGATAACTTCAGATTTCATGATCATTTTTTCCTCATACAATATACATGCATCAACAGTTCAGAGTGAAGTGCGAATTGCGAACCACTAAACTCGTTGGCACTGACATTTGGTTGATTTTGGTCAGTAAGCAGGTGCCATCGAACAGAACTAATAGATACATATGTAGTACATATGTACATACTTCAGTGGACTTACATCACTTTATAAATAAACAGGCCAGTTATATGTATGTATATTTTTTTAAAGAAGTACGACTCTCAGATGTTTTTTGTTTAGATACCTTATTTACAAAAAAATGTGTAAACATTTATATATTACATACCTACATATGTATGTATGATACATATGTATAAACTTTAGGTACATTCATATTTGTATATACATATACATATATACTATGTATATATATATTTTTTTTTGAAGAATAAATTGCTTTCATTTCACGAAAGTTTGTGAATATTTTTCGTTCATTCACCTTATTTGTTAAAATTCATCTAGTGCCTAATAATTAACGTTTTTTTGGCAAACTTTTTTTTATCATACCTAGTTTGTATTTTATTAACAAAAAAAATAACCATGATAGCTTGAGGTAACAGTTGAACGACCAAGAAATATTTCTTGTTGTAGATTATCTGTCAAATAACTAACAATTTGGCGATCACTTAATTTTTTTCCTTTTTTTTTTGTCAATAACATTTTTATTTTTTATAAGTTGCGTAATGTATATGAATCGAGCAATCTTATTACCATTTATTTTGTTAAATGAAAGAAAAAAAATGCTTTTTAATGTGAAGTTTTAGACAGATTTTTTACATTTATAACATTAATGGAATATTAACGCAACCTACATTCTTTTTTTCGTTTTATAAAATCTAAGGTAGAAATCTGCGTAAAATTTGCAAGTTTATTTTTATTGTTCAATTTGCTATTGTTTTTTTTTTGTTTAATAAATTATTCAAAGTTTTTGACCTGTTGCGGAACACAATCTGATCTTTCACTTTGTGAATATTTTTATTAGCAGTTTGGGAGTTTGAATGTAATTATAAATTTCAAAAATAAATATATATGTATGTACATAAATACATATAACTACATATACATATGTATATGTACCTATATAAAAAGTGAAGAAATACTATTAAGTTTGCTATTAAAGGTAAGCTTAAAAAAGAAGGTAGGTATACAAGAAAAAAAAGAGTTGAAAAAATAGAGATGAAAAAAATTTCTTAAAAGTAGTGATTATAAAGAAATGAATAACTTCCCGTCTACCAAAAGTTTGACATGTAAATGGAGTTTGCCAAAAATCATTTCATATATGTATGTACATAAGTATAGGTACAACATTTCTCATATAAAAACTTCTTATATTTCTTAAAAATATGCTACCTCATTGCGCGGTTCAGTAACAATAGGCTTTGGGGGAAAAAAAGTAGAAGTCGTCGTCTCCGCAATCATTCACGTCATCATCATCACCAATATGATGATGAATTTTTGACTTTGTTTTTATTTTCTGTGTAATACCTATATATGTATGTACATAGGTATAGGTATTATTCTTATTGTTATTTTTACCTCACACTTAGTAGAGTTATATCAAAGAAACTTAAATACTTACATATGTAAGTATTTAAGTTTCTTTGGTTATATTTAGTTATCTAAATAACTTTTTCTAAATCTTATCTAAATTATATTTTTCTTCGATCATAACAATAAATACTTATGTATATACTATATATGTACATACCAATATATGTACTATCAAATAATTTCTGATTAATAAGAAAAAAATAAATTGCTTGATAAGTATCTATCTAGCTTTTTTCTTAAAAAAAAAAAATTATAATAACTAGGCATTTTGACGATACGGTGATAATTGTGTTCAGATTTTTGATTTCCTGTTTAGATATGCTCCGCACCCCAATATGTCTGGTGTACGTTTTTTGCTCCATATATAATACATACATACATATGTAAGTATGTATGTAATATGTATACTTGTAGTGGCAGGATAGAACTAGAATTTTATGTGAATGTTTTTATTTGTAGTGCCTTCTCTGAGAAAATTTTGTTTTTATTATGAAGTTGTGCTAAATTGTTTATAACGAAAAGAAAAGAAGTAAAATGATAATGATATTTGAATGTTTTTGAGAAGATGAATTCCTATTCGCACAAATTTCTTTTGTCTTCATTTTGATAATGTTTAGACCTTGAAATATGTTTGCCATGAATTTGAAAGTAATTGAACTAAAGAGGTCATTAGAAGTGGTTTTGTTGTAGCTACTTTTTTAAAAAACTTTAATAGGAATAAAAGAATTCTTGAATAACATTTTAACACTCCGACCTCATTTAAATTTTAAATACGCGCATCAATTTTAAAGTTACAAATGTAGACATTTTTATTCTTTTAGAAAAAGTATGTTTCCGGCGGAGTGAGAAATTAAAATTTAGCTAGAATATTCCTTAAGGATGGTAGAGTATAGTTATGGCGTAAAATACACAGAAAAGTTGGAGATATAGAAAGGACACTTGTGATTTTAGGCTTTGACTCTACGAAGTTTACTCTTCTTCTCTGCCCCTCATATTTCAGAGTTATCCATAGTAAAAAAAAAATTAAACCACTAACTCGGTATTTAGTCAAAACAATTTTAGAACAGCTTTATAGGAAAACAATTTTCAAACTTCGAGCTACTTTCTCTATAAATTAACCCTAGGATTGACTACTACTTCTCGAAAAATCATGAAGATGTTCAACATTTTTAACTTTGTTTTCCATTTTATTTCGGAAGCTGGAAAAAACATAAGACTTCAATAAAAATAACATTAAAGAGAACACTTTGATAAATGTTTTAGTATAAAAATATTAGTTTTAAGTTCACGGAATGCTGAGATACAGATATTTCAAGTTTAAATTTAGGTCAAATTTATGGAAATTTTTCGTTTCTTCTACTTGTTTTGCACTTTATTTCAAATAGTAAAAATAGTTCTAAAAAATCACGGGGATAATCAAAAAGAGTACTTCAACAAATATTTGGATCAAGGAAATACGGTTTTTGGTACACGGGATGCTGAGATACAGCTTTTTGAAGAAAAAAAATTCAAAATTTCCATATAAAATGTATGTAAGTACATGTATACGCACGGCCAAATTTGTGTTTTTGTTAAAAAACAAAAAACGAACTTTGAAAATATACATATACAAGTATTGGAATTCTTACAGAACCTTTAACATTTAGATATTACTAATATGTATTTGTATCTACAATTTAATATACCTATGTAAAAAAACGCTAAGTTATCGCTACAGCTCAAGGTTACTAATTAAACTGCATCAAATCTAATAAACAAATTGTGTGCGTGTACAGTTCCGCATGAAATGCCACATTATGATATGTTTAAGATATAAAGTAATTTAATATGACTATCGCTGAGTGTAAATGTATTTACTTATATGTATGTATGTGGGTACATATCTGTATTTTTTATATTTTTCTTCACATATATAAGTATATTTATATATTAAGTATGTAGTTAGAATTCAAATTATATCAATTATAAGTAGGTGGTGTGTATTTAGCAAAATCAACACTAATACAACTGTTGCAAATTAAAAAAAATCTTTCATATTTATCTGCTTTTTTTTCACATTACATATTTCAAAAACAATGTTTATTTTATGTTTCGTTTCAATGTTGCATAAATCCAAATTCATGTTTAACCTGTCACAGATTATAAGATGATTATTGCTACTATAATGATGTTAAATGAATCCGATTACTCTATGTTGTTTTCGTAATTATTTTTTTTAACATTTTGCAAAACGCAATGCAACTATTAAAAAGAAAAAAATTAATAATAGCGATATTTGAAAAAAAAAAAAATAGTCGTGTATAGGCACATAAAATTGTATACATATATTCAAAACCTCCGAGAGAGAGAGAGAGAATATTAATCAAAGCCGTGATGTTGTTGAGGCAGTACCCGATTATAGTCTGAATTTTAAAAGTTGAGGTTTCGTATTATACTAGAAAAACATGCGCAGAAAAAAAGATACTTACACATATGCGTTGTTGTTGTTGTAACACGTTTCTTTTTTCGTATATCTACACAAAAAAGATCACTACGACATGCAAAACATGCGCAAAAAAACCTCTAACTTTCTACTAACTTTACATTATATGTATAATGTACATACATGTTTTTGATAAATTATAAATTGAAATTAAGATCTGATCCACAAGAGACAGATTTATACAAACGCAATGTAAAAGAATATAGAAAAGTATGCCTATGTTGCCTGTACTGACTTCGATTTATAAACCGAGTATAGTTTGAGATTTATTGACTTTTATAACATGAAGAAATGGTGAATGATATGTTTGAATAATTAAATTTTTAAAGTTATTTAATTTTGTAATTAACTGAACAAAACATCGGTGAGTAAGAAACTCTTAAGTGTTTATCTAATAAATTTCTATGTATTACAAAAGAACAAGTAATTTGTTTGTTTTAAAAAAAAAAATCTGTGAAAAGCTAAATACACCATTCTTTACATTTTGTCTAATACCTATGTGAATTTAATAACAAATTATATTTTTTGTTGATATAAAAATATGTATTAGATTACTAATTAAAATAAAGTGTCCGAAAACTAAGAAATTTTCTATAAGATTCTTTAAATATATGCCTAATTTATCAAGAAATATGTACATACATATATTATTTTATTAAAATTATACATATGTAAAAATATTTAACTCATGAATCGTGATATTTTTAGTTTCTTTTATTTCTTTAATTTTATTTATATTATTTAATTAGTATTATTTTACTTTTTAATTTTAAATTAAATAAAAATATATGAAAATGTATAGCTTTTCATTTCTTATTTTGTTTCTTTAATAAAAGTGAATTAACATATTTTTTGTGATTTCACTAATATTTGAAAATTATTATTTTCCACTTCCTTAAAAAGAAAGGACCATTTTCATCATATTTTCTTCAAAAGTAAAAACTTTTCAATGTAAAATTCGCATTTTTCGTATATAATTTTGTAAAGTTGAATACTTCACGGCTTTGAATAGTAATTTTTCTCATAGGTTTTGATAGTTCGAAAATTGATCATGGTAGCTACCATAATAACCAAAAGTAGATCTACCATATTCGATAATTCACCAGTTACCAACAGTAACCAGTGAAAATATTTAAATATTTACCTTTTCAGTAAAGGTTATGTTACCACAGTGACAAAATTTTTTCAGTGGTTGATTTGGTTACTTATCATATTGGTTAGCTTATGATATGATAGCAGTCACAAAATTATGTTTACCTAGTACTTACATATGTACATAGCAAAATGAATAAGTAAAACACGTATGCGAATATCTATGTAAGTATGTAGTATTTTGCACTGTATAATAGGATTTTAATAATTAACCTAGCAGATATTTGGCATTAATATGCCAAACCAATAACCTGAATAGCATGCGTGTTTCATCATTAGAGCAGGAAGAAAAGCCGCCCACGATTTCATCCATCCATAATATGACCTTAAGCCTATAAAGTGGTTGGAGATATGTACATATACAGTACAATGTTGCCGGCAGCAATGGAAAATGAGCGTAAATGTTTTTTATAACTGAATGCGCATTGTTTGTTATAATGTGTATACATAATACACAAAAAGAAAAAATACGTATAACTACGAAAAAAAAAATGGAAATATAATTATAATAGCATTTGTATAAGTAATGAAAATCATCGCAATTATTTTGAATAATCAATGTTGAATTTTGATCATAAAAAAGTATTATGTACCTACATGAATACATTTTATTTTATATTAACATACATACATATGTACATACCTAGATACAGATGAAATAGTCAATGATCGTAATTATTATTTAAAATTGCAATCTATGTACAATTCTTGCGTAACAAAACTTTTAATTAAATCATATCTATACACATACATACATATGTACAAATACCTACGTATATTTGAACAAAAATAAAATATTCTTATCAAAACAAAATTATCCAGAATCGAGCAAGATAAAAATAATGCGATGATCTAATTTCCACACAAATACAATTAATGCAACATTGCTGCTAATATTTAGCAAAACAAATTCGGTGATACACATAATGACGATACAAAAAATTTGCCAACCTATTTACTTTTTTATTTTACGATCGAATGTGTCGTGTGTGCCATAAAGGTCATGGTTTTGCAAATTCAAAATTTGCAAGTTATACATACATAAATAAAATTGGAAAAAAAAACTTGTTTTAATACACATAGTACGTATGTACAAAGTACTTCCATAATAATAGGCTTGAAACTTACCTACCCTACGCAGTTTACGCATAAAAAGTATTAAGTATATTATAAATATAATCTATTGCCAATGCCACAATTTACACGACGAATCAATTGCTTCGTGCATCACTCTTCAAGTAACAACTTAGGATAATCGGGGTGAGACGAATCGAGGCGTAGCCAATCACTTGTGTACCAAAATTTTCATCAAGCAATTTCACATTCCTTTTTCTTAATTTTTTCAATTCTGCTTTATTTCTTTTCCGTTTTTGTGTAGCTTTGCAGAGAAAAAAATTAAATTTAAAAAGTAGAAAAAACTTATATGTATTTGAATTTAAAGTGAGTAAAATTTTTTTTTAAATTTTCAATGAAAAAAAATATTTTAAAGCTGCCTTTTTTAAAATATTTAAAGTTTATTGAAATACAGATATGTACATACATATAAGAATATTCAAACAAAAGAAAATGGATGAAAATTTTAAAGAAGAGGCATTTTTTGTTATTTTGCTGCATAAATCACTTGCGTGCTGGTTTAAATTCAAGAGTGAGGCACGTAGCAAGCTCAAAGCATAACGTCAAAAAAACGTACAGCCATTTGCTTGATCGTGTAAATTGCACCAATGGGTATATATGTATGTTTTGAATATTTGAAACCACGCACACAAAAGTATTTGATACGCAAATTCATATTCATATCTACAGATCTATAGATATTAATATATTAATATTTGCGTTATCGACCTTGACATATTTTTGAAATGTTTGAAAACACTCAAAACGAAAGAGAAAAATAAATTTGGAAATAGCTTATCGCAAATTCCTTAATTTGTTTATTTGTATAATATGCTTTTTTGACACAGAAAAACAACGTTATGATTACGCACTGTTGCCTACTGACTAAATTTGCTGTCGATTATTTTTAATACTTGCCAACTAAAAGCTGTATTTCATCAAAATAAAGCAAAACTTTCTCTAATATATGTACATATGTATAGATTTTAAAAAATAAATAGGCGGCGATTGTATAGAAAATTATAATATTTATTTGTTGAAATTGCCTATACCTACATTCTACAGATTATAAAATTAGTGTGTACATAGAAAAAATTTGCATTTAAAATTAGGTGTGGTTGAAATTAAATCAGGTTATATCTGTATTTTTAAAATACGGAAATTTGGTACATTTTAAATATACCTTTGTGCCGTGTACTTTTTTTAATTCTTTAATTTTTTTATAGAAAATTATCTATTATTATTCAATTTGCATTTTATCATACATACATACATTAAAACTTTCATTAAACGCATGTACAAAGAGTAAAAACAAACATTTGACAGTATATGTATACATATGCATCTGTAGCGAAGAGAAATAACAGCATAACTCAAGTTGTTACAGCATGTACGTACAAGGACAGATCCAGTGTCGTCAAGGTGTAATAATTAGGACACGTGGATTCTAAATGAACAAATTGTAATATCAAGCTTCATTGAAAGAATAATGCCGGATTTCTTCACCTCTGATTAGCACTTAGCTGCCACCTAAGTTTAGTTGGCAGATGAAGTACTGATTATTTAATCAGGTGTTACCTAGCTCGATAGTAGCACATTCTGTGTCGAGAAAAAGTGATTATTTATGTCAAAATATTTATTATAACATAAAAGGAAGCTTGAAAATATCTAACATCAAATTTCTGATTAATGAATAAATATGTATAGTATATAGTATACAAAAAGAAAAATACTAAAATTGAATTAATTTGATTCCCTAACATAACTTTTACTTAAAAAATATCTTTTTTAATCACTTACACACTTTTTTTATTACAAAATAAACGTTAAACGGTTACAGCTTGAAAAATATTTAAATTTTACATTACTAAATTTTAGAGTCTCAATTAGAATCTTATGATTTTCAGGGCTGGGAATTGAAATGTAGCTGCCAGCTAGTTAGCGGAAAGTTTTAATGAAGAAAACCAAACCTTTAGCTAGCTGTCACCTACACTTAGGTGATACCCTGTTAGCAGAGACTTCCGAAGTAATCGGGCATTAGTATTAAATTTTAATTAATAAGGTAAAAAAAAAAAACTGCAATAGTAAATTTGATTTTTATGTAATAACTAAGCGGTGTTTTTTACCCAAATACATAGCTTAGACTAGGTTTACAAGTTGCGTCTTTTTCCGTGCTTGGAATTTGAAAACATTAACTCTGTTTTATTGGAATGAGGAAGTGATAATTCTCATATTTCTCACTTCCTCGCTTCTTGTACGAATTTTTTGAATTCATCTTTTTTTGCGTTATGATCTGTGAACGAATGACAAAATATAATAAAAAGTAAACTTCAAATTCATTTCTAGAGCTTTTTCAGTTTTTTTCCATCATATAATGTTAAAATTATTCTTTTATTTATCATTGTGAAATTTGTGAATAAATCATCTTAAAATACTTTCGAATTTCGGTATGTACAACGAGTAGTACAAACTTCTCTGTAGAAAATGTATTGAATGTCTTAATAATTTTTGTATGATTATTAAAGGCCACACCAAATAGTTCTTGTGAACTAATGTCACAAGAAATTGAGAGACTTATGTAAATATTGAGGTTAGGTTGCTTATTCGACAAAAAAAAAATATTAAACAAAAAATACTCGGAGAAAATTTTATAAATAGCTATATTAAATTTGGAAAATATACATATAAATAAAGTTCTTTTTTAATACAAAAGTCAGAGAAGCTTGAGTAATTTACGTCAACTTGACTTGAGTTAAGTTTGAGAAAATCTTTCAAAAACTATACAAAACAAATACTATACAAGAAATATTACAAATTGAAATTACAACTTTTTCAAAGCTAAATGTAACAGTCCGATCTCGTTTAAATTTTTCATACGCTTATCAATGTTCGTCCTTATATAAAAATATATTCCCGGAGAAATAGGAAGTTAAAATTTGACCAAATGTAGTTGACGGATTTCAAAGTTTTTTTGGTAGATAACCAAAGGAACATTTTCGCCAAATTTCCTAATCCTCCGGGAATATACTTTTTTTCAGGGACGAAAAGGACTACAAAAATGTCCCCAAAATTGATGCGCGTAGTTTTTTCTTTGGATCCCTGTAATTCGCTCCCTGCCAAAGGGATTTTTTTTTTGTTTTGAAAATAATTTTGTATAGAATGATGAGAAAAATGCCGTGCAGAAATTTCAAATTAATCGGATTAATGAGTCCAGAGATATTCAAATTTGAAAACTGAGTTTTAAGGAAAATGTTCTTAAATTGATTCGAGTGTTAAAGTAATTCAGTATTTAATTGAAAATAAATTTTTTTATATTAGTAAACAAATTTATTTATACAAATGATATATTGCAGAGATAAAACTTGATAATCACAACTGGTTTACCGATAACTTTCTCACATTAACACATTCAAATTTAAATCTAAAATCTGTAATCATTTACGGTGTTATACTTTGTTAGCTGTTTTAATTTAAACACCAAAAATAACAAAATTTCGCAAGTCGTTCAATGTAGAGAAAACCGGAAAATTAATTTATAGAAACAAAGATTTGTGGGGAATATCTTTGAAATTAGACTGTAAGTAATTCCAATTCCAAGTGCTCATAGATGAAACATCAAGTTCTAGAAAATCTTTGTTATCTTCTATATTTAATTCCTAAACATATTTATGTACATAAGAATAAAAGTAAAAGAATACACAACATAATTTTGAAAGATATGTATCATACATATGTGTATAATATAATAGGACTTGAAAATACCTACATATACATACTTCAACTTTCAGATTAAAATATTCCGAAAAGCACATTTAAATGTTTAAAATGTTATAAAACATTTATTTTTCTGGAATATTTAAATATGAAATTTATTTCTGATAACTATTCTGATAATTTGGAAAAAAATCATTAAATTTGTTATGCAATAAAAATTTTATTTCTGGGCTATTACCTCCTTAATAGTATGTCATAATATTAAATAATATATATGTACATATAAACAAAACTAATATGTACTAAGTATATACACAAAAAAATATAATAATTAAGATTTTCAAGGTCAAAAGTTTTTAAAACAGTCAAAAGAGAAAAAAAAAGTTATATTGGCTAAATCGTAAATTATAAAAGGAACAAGATTCTTGGAGGAGTGTGTAATCTTAAAAAAGAAAACGACAAACAATAAAAAACCAGAATTAAAAACAAAAATATTTTAACATGCATTAAAAAATGTTAAAAAACTAACATCAAACGTTTAATGTTCTTGTGAATTGTGACTGACGATCACGATTATTATGGAGGAAAAACAAACATAAAAAACAAAAGTTTGCCATTCAAGGTCAGAAAATTAGCAAAAAAATCATACTCCAATCCAAACAGAATGGTTTAAAATATTACATTAACACTCGGATCTCGCTTAAATTTTACATACCCGCATCAATTTTAAAGCTACCAATGTATACATTTTAATTTTTTATGTTTCTAAGAAGTAGGTAATTGAAATTTGGCAAGGATATTCAGGAATTTACGTAATCGCAATCTATTCACTAGAGCAAAAGTTCTAGTGTAAAATGAACAGAAACGACTGTTTTTTATAAATAACCTTTTTGGTTCCTTTATTGTGACTTCCTCATTTACGAACTTATCTTAAAAGTCACAATTTTCTAGTTTAGTGCTTCTTGTTAAACTAAATCCGTGCAACTATTGAAACTCTAAAAGAAATCCTGGCCTCTCCAAGAAATTTTCATACTTTTTTTAACACCTAAGAATTTTAGCACATTTTCGTCAAAAATCAGATTTCAAATTTGAATATCTCTTGACCCTGTTATCAAAACAATTTCTGCAGGGTATTCATCTCGTCATTCTCTACAAATTTTGAAAAATTATATGAAAAATTAAAAATAATTTCTTCATACATTTCATACACTCTCAAAAATTCAAATATCACTTTTTTTTAAAAAAAATTTTGTATGGAAAGTTTGGGACTTTGGGGTTTTTAATTTTTATATATTAGATTCTGTTGCATAGATTCGAGTCAAATAAAAAGCATTAGATCAGAGAACACTCCAATTAATTCTCAATGGGAATTTTTCCAAGATAAATGCAAAAATAACGGCGGTTGCAGTAGGGAGGAAAAAACATTGATTTTTCAATAAATGACGTCTTTGTGCATTTTACCCTATAACTTTTGCCATGGTCGAAGGATTTTTTTTGTTCAAAGTTGAAGCAAAATCCTGGCAAAATTTTAACTTCCTACTCCTCCGGGAACACACTTTTTCAAAGAGACGATAAGATCTACAAAAATTTCCTTAACATTGATGGGCGTATGTAAAATTTAACATACGGGTATGTAGATCGGAATGTTAAAGAAACGAAAGTGTCTAAATTTTTAACCTCAATATTGATGCGCGGATTTTTTATTGGTGGGATCTCAAATTGAAATGATTTTTTAAGAAAATGGCGGAATAATACTGTTGCAAAGATTTCAAATTAATCGGATCACAGAGTATAATTTTAAATTTGAAAATCAATTTTCGACGAAAACGTCGGAAAATTGATTCGAGTGTAATATATGTATGTACATATGTACAGTGTTTGCATTACGTTAGCATGTGTCTCCGGAGTCCAGCTATTGATTTGTATCTATTATATTGTTTATCTGCATGGATATACATTTTTATTTTTTATTTCTCTTGCTTTTTTCATAACATCAAAATAAATCATATTGGATGAATTTATTCAAATACTCCCTCTGGTCGTACTCGTATAACTATAAAATATTTTCGGGTTCGAATACCTCAAGTTCACTCAGCTTCGAGTGAGTACCAATTCATTTAAATTGGGTATAAGTGTCCGGTACTGAATTATGTAGTTCGGCTCGGTTTACTGACCATAATCAAGTATGTATGTACATAAAACCAACTATAGGTAAATAATAAAACTTGAGGCATCGTATTATACTAGAAAAACATGCGCAGAAAAAAAGATACTTACACACATGCTTTTCTGTTTGTACCACTTTTCTTCTTTAATATATCTACACAAAAAAGATAACTACGCTATGTAAAGCATGCGCGAAAAAAACTCAACTTTTATTATTTTACCTATACATAAATGTCACTGCCTAGCAGTGTTGTCACTTTTTGCTGTGACTTCTGCAGTAGAACTGTGTCAAAATTGCAGTAGATTTCATAAAATAGCAGTAGAACCATTTTCTCGATATTTAAAAATAAAAATAATAAGAAAATACACACACATAGTGTATATACCTATGTGGATAGTAGTGGAGTCAACGAAACGACCAACGGTAATGACTTTGTCTTTATTTAGTCTAAATCACAATACATACTGCAGCGTTATAGTGTAATAGATGAAAATAAAATGAAATTTTTCGATTTGTGATTTAATTACAGCACAAAAGCAGCATGTAAAAGTGCAGTGGAATGGTGTTACTGCGCAGTAGGCACATTCCTCGTTAAAAGTGCAGTAAATCTACTGAGATTGCACTAAAGTGATAACACTGGCCTAGCCTTGTTATAAGAATAAATTTGTTCTCTAACAACCAATTTTAACTGTAGATGCATGTATGAGAAAAAAATAATCATGAAATTTGAAGTTAACTTGATGAGGTTGTGACGGACCATTGAAGCAGAAGAAGAAAAACTATAAAACGTTAATGTAGAATTGATGATGCTCTATTGAATAAAGGTGAACAGTAATAAAAAGCAGGACAAATCGAATAATGCTGTTATTTTTTGTCACCGCATACCTATGCATATTTGGTTGAAATTCAAATATTGCTGAGTTTAATTCAAAAGGATTTAAAATTACGTAATCTTTATTAGAAGTTTATTATCTTGTTAACGTTGAAAGATATTTGATCTAAACTGTGACATCTTTTATTACTAAATTTTTTTTGTGGGCTTTTTTTCAGCTATAAATTTCGTTTTAAAAAGTAAAGAGAATTAAAGCTATGAATGAGTATTGATTAAAGGATTTGTTGTATATAAATGACAATTCATTAATTTTAATAGTATTGAAATAAATTCTTATTTTAAAAAGAAAAAAATTACTAACCTTAAATCAAAACACTCGCCAGTCGGGCGTTACCCGTCCAGTAATCCATAAGAGAATAAATTCTTGAGCCGTGTTGCCAAAAATATGACACGGCTTTTTACGATCTCAATATTTTACAGGTTTTCAAGTTTTTGATTTCTTTATTCTTAAGTAATTTTTAAATCTTCCGTCTTCTATTTTGAAAATTCAAAGTTTTTTTAATAAATAGAACTCTTTCTCTTGTTCTTTTACTTGCAATCAAAATAAAGTTTTCGTTCGCAATTATACTGAATATTGAATATTTTATTATGTTCACATTGAAGAATAAAATTTTTTTTGTTATTATTTTTTAAATTTTTTCAAGTTTTATTATATTCCAAAAATATTACAAATATATCGTAGCTGTAGATGAATTATTGCTGCCTGTAATTTAAAAAAGAAAAACTTTAAGTTTGAACGAATTTTTTTTTAAATAAAAATTTTTATAAATGTTTTTTGAATACTAAGAATAAGCACTTTTATTTTGGATCTTAATAGGTATACATATGTATGTATTTAATACGGATTAAGAAGTCAATGCCAGAAGAACCTATACATAATCTATGGTATATGAATTATCATACATCCTTTTTGGATTTTTATAATACTTATATACCTATGTGTACATAAATTGTATAATACATATACATATATAATACTTATAGATGCATATATTATATTACAATATAATGTATGTCTATACATATACATATGTAAATATGTTGAAGAATTACAGAGACTAGAGAGTAATATATCCCTTAATCAGTGAGATTTTCTCAAATGTAATTGTTTGATAATGCCCAACGACTACTTTTAAGTACAAAGACATAATGCTCAATTTTATTTTATTGTTTATATGTGTTGGGCGTACCAAATTAATATGACAACTTATTGTTTTTAATCACTTAAAACTAATTTGTGATTAAAGTTACATAAAAATTATGTTCTAATGAAATGTAGAGAAGATCCTAAACTTTATTTCCACCGAACATATTAAATATCTTTGAGCAACGTTAATCAAAGAAAAAACATGATAAATATTAAGTAACATAAAACTAAGAATCATTCTTTCCTGATATCTCCCAAAGTACTAAAAATATCAAATTATAATGTTCTACAAATTTGTAGATTTTTATCATAAAAAATTAATAGAAATTTAGTTATTAAGGAAAAATGATAATTTTTAAATCATATCACAATTATCTCTCTCATGTCTCAGTTTATGTTAATTTTTACAGTCACCTCTAAAAATGTAGTTCCACTTTATGGTACATTATAAAATATTGTAAAGAGCTTATCATTTTAATAGATTTAATTTTTAATTTTAACGACATCGCCATACTTTGACAGTTAGTGTTGCTTTGTTTTCAAAGTGAACTCTATTTTTTCAACTGCTTCACAATTCATTATTAAAATTTTGCACAGAATATAAACAAAACTAACAAATTACATTAAATTGAATAAAATGAATTTTATCGCGAATTGCTTGTTGCGTTAACTGTATTCAATATGCGAATCCGCCATCGCCATCAACAGCGAAAATCGCGTTAATTGTGTTCACGATATAACACGTTACCGCGTGTGCTACGGGTGGCTCACACATGATGTTCTGTCGGGCGGACGGCGGACTAAATATGTAAATGTAGTTTTTTAATACAGTAGGTATGTATTTACAAATATAATATAACGCTGACGCTGATCAATCTGGCGTCCTAAGCAACAAAATACCTCATGCGACCGGTACAAAAGCTACATTTTTTCAATAACACTCTATATTATGATCTAGAAAAAATAAAAACATTATTTTTTTATTAACTACATAAGACCTGTTTCAGAAAGTTGGGAAATCCATATTATTTATAATAGAAACAAGAAGTTTTTTTTTTGGAACTTTATTATGTGAATTTTTAAATAATCTTAACTTATGCCTAAAACTAGCCATTAACTAGCCTTCTTGTTCATGGTCTTGTTCGTAGGTCACATTTGCAAATTGCCTGCCTGTGGGCCCGAATTTTTCAATGGAAATAGTCATTTCTTCCCCAGGCACCTGCAATCTTTTCTTAACAGAATAAAAGTGTGTTCCAGATAAGGCAGAAAAATCATACTTGAAGTACGACTCATCATCCATTACCAAACATTTGAAAGTCGTTCTGTTTTTGAAAGTTTTCAAACTCGTTCTCTGCTTCATCCGATGTACCGTTCATGAACTTTCTCCAAATTCCTTTGGGGCTGTTCTCGATGAACTTTAATACTTCAGCCTTAACCTCTTTGTCTGCAGAACCCTTTGGCCGACCTGATCTTGGCTTGTCGGTGATTGCCTGATGTTCTTTAAGTTTTTTTTATTGTATATCGCACCGTATCTAGACTAGTTCCTACCTCTGCTGCAACCGACGATGTGACATATCGGGATTACCTGAATATTTCTCAACGATTTCTTTTTTAATTTCTAATCTGCTTGGTGACATTTTTACTAATGATATAAAATTAACAAAATTTTTAGCCTTTCAGACTTCCAAAAAAAAAATGCTTCTTCTTTAAAATTTTCATCCATTTTCTTTTGTTTAATTATATGTACATATCTGTATTTGAATAAACTTTAAATATTTTAAAAAAGGCAGCTTAAAAATATTTTTTTCATTGAAAGTTTAAAAAAAAAATTTACTCACTTTAAATTCAAAGTTTCAACAGTATTCAAAAATATAAGTTTTTTTCACTTTTTAAATTTAAATAGAGGAAATGTGAAATTGCTTGATGAAGTTTTTGGTACATAAAGTGACCGGCTACCCCTTAATTCGTCTCACTCCGATTATCATAAAGTTATTGATTCGTCTTTTAAATTCAAAAGTTGGAAGAAAATTTGTAACTTTTTAAAGGTTTCGGAATTATAAAGTATATACCATATTTTATAAATACATACATATGTATTTCTATAGAAATGTTTGCATTTTTATGTACAGGTTCTGTTTAAATTCAAGGTTCGATTTGTAAATTTTTATTTCCTACCGCATGTAAGTACATATGTTTTTTCTCATTTTTTGTTTATCTATTTTGTTTTTTCAATTTTGTCGTATAATGAAAAAGAAAAAGTACAGTAGTAAACACAAGGAGGGAGTAAAATACCTATAATATGTATATGTATAGTATATTTAAAAAATATGCGTGCTTAAGTATAGAAGCTTTTATTTATGAAAATTATTTAAAAATAATAAAAATAGAGCATAGAGCAAACGTAAGAAAGGATAGTGAATATTTTTTTTATTATTTCCTTCTGCATTACACTCTTATCATATTTGTTTTTCATATGCAATGTGCAACAAAAGAGAAAAGAGTGTATACACATTTATTCTAAAGCTTGTATATGCAATTATGGTGAATATGCACTTTTATACGTTTTCTATAGTACACTGACTAAAGGATGTTTGATTAGCTCTCGATCTTTTGTTTTTTTTTTTTTTAAAAACGTAACGTATACCTAGGTCTACCATATAAATAAAAAATTAACAAGAGAAAACGGATTACATTGAATTAAAACTTGTAACGACTTTTATAACGATGTCCTTCGACGCTGCTGTAGCATTCACATAACATTACAAACACAACAAAGCATTAGCAAAAAGAAAAAAAAAATGCGTTTTTGTCAGATCGATTTTTATTTTTATTTGTTTATTTATTTTTTTTTTTAAAATTCATTATACATATGTATGTTGTATGTACATACATACATACATATGTATGTACGATCTAAAGAAAATTTTTGGCGATGGCGTTTTCGCATATCAAACACAATTAAAACTATGTATACAAGCAAATCGCGATAAATGTTAGTTTGTTCAATTTTACGTATGTATTTGTGTAAATATAATTCGTTGAGATAGGTTCTTACTTTCTTTGACAATTATATTGGAGACCGGTTGGGCATTCTGATTCTGTAATAAAAATGGGGGTTAATTTAAGCTTTTCTTGAGCAAAACAGGGTTAAATCCAAAAATTAGAGTGAAAACTCATAAATTTGAACGAGTCCAACTTTTATAGGGTTCAGGGTAGAGGGATAAGTAGGGTACTGTTTGAAATGGCAAAAGGTGCTCTATATTTTTGGTCAAAACAGGTGACGCTACAGTGCCCTGTAAAAAGTTACAGGGTATACCGTGAGAAAAGAACAAAAGAACTTCTATTCTAGTGGCCGAATCCTAATCGATCGAAATCTACAAAAGAGGTGTTTTTCTTATTTTGTATTTAAGATTTTTTGTTCATGTATTCTATTTTAATTCATAAAAAGTATCTATTTTTTATAAATTCACTATGTATTTGGAACGTTTATTTATAATTTTTTAAAATAAATTAACACATTTCAAGTTTCACTTCATCATATAATAAAGCAATGATTTTAATATGATCAGCAGCTTACTTCTAGGAATTAAAATAAATAAATAAGAATTCATCAACTATATTATTAAATTAAAAAAAAAAGTAATTTAAAACCGTACTATGTTGTTCTAGAACATGAAATTAGAATCATGCAAATTTATATTTTATTATTATGGTTCTTGATGATGGTGGTGAAATTTAGTGTACAATTATTCTTTTTTTTATAGACTTAAGGCCACATTTTCAATCGTCTATCAAGTAAGCTAGCAAGACTTGCTAGCTGAAATGCTACAAATGGTATCCTTGATTGTTTTTACTCTCGCAAGTAAGCAAATTAACCGTCAAAATTGCAAAATTGGTATCATAAACTGAGTTAACAGAGCACATAACCTCAAATTTCTTATAAAAAAGTAAAAACCTCAAACCTTAATACTTATGCTATCATTAGCTGTGTTTTATTGGAATGAGGAAATGATAGTTCTCATATTTCTCACTTCCTCACTTGATAAGCTCGTTTTGTTTTGACAACAGAACGCTACGAAAAATCTCACTTCCTCAGTGAGCAAGTGATCAAAAATTTTATTATCTCACTTCCTCCAGTTCCATTAAAACACAGCTATTATCTTCTTGGTGAGAAGTAGAAAGTATGTGGGTGGTTGTCACTCACAAGTTAATCAATTTTCCACATATCACGATATTCCTTTTTGTGTTATATGGATTTGTAATTTTTAATAAATTTATACGGAAATTTTTTTTATTACGGAAATGTCTTTTATTTTAAGAGTTCTAACAAGGTTTGATTGAATTTTTAATAATTAATAAATAAATAACACAAATAATAAAAAATATAAATAAATAAATAGATTAGAAAAATAAATGATATAATCAGTAAAAAATGAATAAAATAAATACAAAAATTAATTAAATAATACAGATAACATAAGTTTTTTTGGACTCTTGAAGTGAGGCTATTCTCAAGAAGAAGATAAGTGATCTGAGCAAATCCGAAGTGACGATTGAGGATCTGGCCAATTGAGTAAGTTTAGACTCCATTGTCATTGGAGAAAGTATAATGTAAGTAAACGTTTTTTTCTTTTTTGTATTAATTTCTAATTTTAATAGAATGCCATTTCAAAAATGTATCTAACAAATAAACTGTACAAGTAAATATAAGAAGAAAAAAAAGGAAATTAAATTCCATTAGAAAATGTCTACCAAAATGTACTTGCATATGAATTTTCTTAACATCATTACACCAAAAATTTCTTTTAATTTCGTTGGTAAATATGGCATTAAAGTACTTATACATATAAATTGTTCATGAGAAAATTTATTTTTCAAACGTAATTAAATAAAGTTTTGATTAATTTCACATAATAGTGTTTTATATAAAATGTTCATTGAATAGTAATTTTAAAAATTAATTAATCATAAAAGTAGGCATAGAAAGAAAGCATACAATTGTTGTTATTATATATTTATATTTTAATTATTCTTGTATACCTCGTAGGAACGTAAATAGATTTTCACTTTATTTTCATTTAATCATTACATTGCCCTTTTTCAATCTACTCCATAGATTTTTAATGTTCAATTCAAAGTGAAAAAAAAAAACTTGTATTAGCATTAAAAAATAATTGTCTAGAATATGAGTCACATAATTATTTCATGTACTTATGCATTGAGAAATTTTGGGTCATTGAACAAAAACAGTATTTGAACCTCATAATATAGAATATTATTTGCCAATCAAACATAAAACAAAATATTTAATAAAAAAAAAGGAAGAAAAATAATAAAATAATAATTATATGTATTATAAAATATGTACAGATATGAATAAGTATATGTATATAATATATTAAATTTTTTTAATATGTTATAAAATAATTAAATTAATGCAGACATTTGTCAGAATGTTAAACAAAAAGTTTGTTAAATTCGAAACCGAATTATTATCACACTTCATAATTTTAATACTGCAAAGTGCAAAACTGTTCAAGAGATATTCGGAAATTAAACTGATACATATTTACAAAATTTTTTTCTTCAAAAAACTGTATATAGGTATATATGTTTTGATTTTTTCATGTCCAATGTTTTTTTTTGCAAGTGTACACTAGCTAATTGCTTATTTTTTGTTTTAATTATTCTTCCTACATTTATTTATTAGGGCCAGATCTTCAATCGTCTAGCAATTAAGTTAGCGAGATTTACTAGCTGAAATGCTAGAAATGGTATCTTCGATTGTTTTCGCTCTCGCAAGTACATAAGTACATTAACCGTCAAAAGTTGCGATTGCAAAGTTGGTATCGCAAAATGAGTTAACAGAGCACATAACCTCAAATTTCTTATAAAAAAGTAAAAACTGAAACCTAAATACTTATGTTATCAATGTTATGTTAGCATTCTATTATTTTTGATGTTATCATAGTAACTTGAATAATTTTTTCTTATATTAGATAGAATTGGTTAGTGAGACTGCAGAAATTGTTGGAATTGAGAAAAAAATAGTTCACGATAGACAAAATAATTTCGGTTATGGTTTAAAATTTGAAAATTTTAAGAATTTAAAAAAAAAATGAATTGTACTTTACGTACATATATAAAATCTTATTCAGCAAAAGATCTTAAAAAGTAAAAATGGCTAAAATGCGATTTCAATCGAGGATGCGGTTTTTTGTAATCGTAATTAGCAATCGCAAATCCGCCATATTTGCTAGTCGCAATTTGCTTAATTGCTAGACGATTGAAGATCTGGGGCTCAATTCTCGAAATCACACGTAACTTTACGAATACTTTGTCGAATGGTTTTATATCGAACGTATTCTTGAAATCATTCGAATATTTTTGCACCATTCGAATAGAATTTAAAGTTCAAAACTGGTTTTTTATCAGATGATTTAGATGAGTAAGATGAGAATTAATAAATAATGAGAGAAATACGTCATTTTATAATTATTTTGAGATTTCCGAAAAGAAGTTGGTACAATTATTCAGATTAAAAAAATGTATGGTGGATGAAATTATTAAAAAATTAAACAAAGGAAATTTCATGAAAGTTACCACTGAAAATTATTTACATAATTATTTTTTTCAAGACTTTTATATTTTTTTAAACTAAAAAAATAACAATCATAGTAAAACATAGTTTAGACAATATTTCTTTATAAAAGATTCTAATAATAAAGTATGATTGATTGAGCTATGTATATGTATATTTGTACTGCCAACTTTAATTATTTTAAAATTATCTTTAGTTAGGCCACTTCTTGTTTTTAATTAATAATTGTTGTTTTTATTATTAATATTTAAAATTCATAACTTTAGTTTTTATGGTTTTTTATTATAATATATACATATACTCGTATAGTATGAGGTTCGTACCTTATATTAAATAACTATATATACCATATAGTCAAAATAATAAAAGTTGAGGTTTCGTATTATACTAGAAAAACATGCGCAGAAAAAAAGATACTTACACACATGCTTTTCTGTTTGTACCACTTTTCTTCTTTAATATATCTACACAAAAAAGATCACTACGCCATGTAAAACATGCGCGAAAAAACCTCAACATTTTTGACTATACCTCTGTAATATTTATTTTCAACAGTATCAAGTTAGTACTCGTAATAGTTATAAGTGCAAATAGGCACTCGTATCTTTTTGAATGGTTTTCATTCGAATATTTACGTATACGAGTCTCGAGAATAAACCATACATCGAAACCATAAATCGAGTTTACGTATACGTAAAGTTACGATTGGTTTCGAGAATTGGCTCCCTCGCCCTTAGTTATTTTCAATTAAAAGCTCTAAGTATACTGAATACTTTCATCATGCATGATTCAGGCTTCAGTTTTATTATTATACAACAAGGATTTCTATCTCTTATATATATAACTATGTACTTAAAACTATTAAAAGACACATTTTTCCTCGTAAAAACAATTTTCCGTTTTAAGTACAATATAAAAAATATTTTATAAGCTTCTATATACACATAGGTACATGTTTTCCTTCTATTATTGCAGTTTTATGCACTTGTAATATTTTTAAGGTTTTTATAGGTACATACATATGTATATAAACCATTTCTTACACTTTTTCCTATATAATTCAAGGAATTTACAAATCTTCACCTCAACTACGCATTCACATTATTAATTTTGATTGAAGGTTTTAATATGCAATCTGGTTTTATTTATCCTAAATCATAGTACAAAATGTATCACCCTCGCCCTTATGATAGAATGAATTCAAAAATGTTTAATTTTTCGTAGCGATACGGCATCACTAATTAATTGCGATTGCACATGTTGCCGATGCGATGATATTAAATGACAGATGCTGATTCATTTAATTTATTTTTGAATTGTTTTTGTTCAGGAAGTTGTAAAATACAAAAACTTATTATAAATATTTTAATAAATACTGTTGAATGATATAATCTACTTCCGAGGTCAAAAATTAAGCTAAAAGTTCTTGTTTTACAACCTTTCAAATACCAAAAATACTTAATCTTTGCGCATCGTATATACTCTCACACTATGCATTTGAATTTTTGATTTTCAGTGTGATGCTTTTTTGAATTTTCCCATAGTTTTTGCAATCAGAATTTTCTAAATGATTTTTAATGGCTAAAATTTTTTAAATACATACCTACTTATCTATATAGTATTTACAGATGGTAATTAAGCAATGACTTTTTATCGTCAATAACGTGAGAGTTTTATCCCTAAAAATAATTATGAAAATTAAATTACTAAACAAAATCAGATTTATTTCTATCTTATTAATTTTTTTCTCTAATGATTTCCCGTGTCTTATGGTAGGTAGATGTGTATAATTAATAATGTTTATTAAATATCAGATGCAATAAATATACTAAGACGTTAACGGTTAAGAAAATTATATACTATATATATGTATTGTAACAATACTTTGCATGACGCTCTTTATTCATCATTTCCTAAAAATTCATGAATTATAATGTCTTTGTTTTAATTTCCTTTAATTTCAATCGATCGTTATTTTTGATTAACAACTGTTCATTTCATAATATTCGTATATAATTGTTGATGTACTTATGTATATACTTTTCTTTTCGCACCCCTTTTACACATAAATTTAGCCAAAAATTTTAAAAGCGAGACAAAAATTGAAAAAAAAAAAAAACATTCTTTTTATGTTAAATTTTTTTTCAAATACTTTTTATACTTTTTATCATAAGTATTGTAACAGACGAGAAACCACCAAAAATTTTTTTGGACCCTACTTAAATTTCCACTTCCCATACAAATTTTGTATAATACGTCTGGCTCGTTTAGTCTGGTATTGTAAGCTTTGTACTTTATACATATCTTCTACATATGTACTTACATTATTTTTCAAAATACATCATATGTACATATAGTACATGCATATTTTTGCAATCGTCATCGTCATCATCATCATCATTATCGATAAAAAGGGACCAAGTGCATTCCATGCAATTTCCCTTCCGAAATTTATCCTTTTTATGCATATTTTCGTTTTTCTTATTTCTGCTTTTTATTTTTTTATTTTATATTTTTATATTTTTTGAACATGTAGGTATAACTTTTTTTCGTCTTGTGCGTTTTCGTATTTCACATTTTTGTTTCCGTGGTTCATAAAAAAATGTTCACATAACTAACTATATTTGGTAGTAGGTAGATATTCTAATGTACACATATATGTATATTTACTATATATATACATATAGAATCGTTACAAATGCTTGCATTTTGATCGTACGTATACTACAACAGACTTTTTCAACCCTTAACAACCTGAATCAAAAAATCGTAAATAGGTACGTACGAGTAAGTATGTATATAAAAAGTAAATTGGTTTAAATAATTGTGAACCATTCTCTTACCCCTTTTAATCGAAAAATAATAATAAATAAATAAGCAAAAATATGTTTTTATACGTATTCACGTATTTTTGTTTATTTTATTATATGTATTTACTATATGGTGTATGAATGCAAAATCTTTCGCAAATACTGGAATAAATTGAATAAAACTGAAAATTAGACTACACGCAACTGCTGAAAAATAAGATGATATTGTTAAATTCAGAAATGTTTAAACTAACAGAAGTAAGTCCCTGATTTATGAAATTTTGTATAATTATAAGCCTTTTCATAAGGTTAAGTTTATGTGATTTTGAAATATTTGGTATTTTATATTTTATGTTCTTTTAAACTTCTAGATACATATAATGGTTTTATAAGCAATTTCATTTTGTAAAAAATAAACTTGCATAACTTTCAAATGTTTGAATTTCTGGTTTTCTGAGTATTAAATAAAAGAGTAGGAGATTTTTAATATTTTTCAATTAAGCAACTTTTTCAAAAGAGATGAAGTTCCTAATTTAAGTATTATTTACTAAAACACTATGATGTAACATGTAACTGCCACTTGAAAGAGAAGTGCAACAGACTACCGACGATAAAATCGCTTGTCAAAATTTAGAAAACTGTTTTCTTATGAAATTGCACACAGTTGTGACTACCAGCGACAACTATATAATTTTGTAACTGTGGTCGAGGGTCGCCTGAGAATTTCCAGGCTGTAGCTGTATCGCTTTAATTATGGTCAACATTTTGAGTGAATGAAAATCGGTAGTTTGTTGTTGCCTAGCCTTAGCCATACATACAGTAGAAACAAATAGAGTAAAGAAATTTATTTAAACTCCCACATTAGGAAAGTAAAGTAACAGATCCGCTGATTTTTTTATTCTATAACCTTATTATTAATTATGAAGTTTAAACAAATTTTGTTATGTATCTAGAATTTTATTGAGGTATTAAATCTATCTACAAGAATTGTCACCCTTTTTTAACGACTTGTATATATTGTATATTTAACATCATATAAGGTTTATCGATAAATAAAGGCTGTTTTAGCAGCCTACTGACATGACAATATATAATATTTAATAAAACACCAGATTTTTTTTCTACATTTAAATTTGTTGTATGTAAGCAATTATCCTTCCTAAAGTTTACGAAATTTTACGAAATATTGTAATGTGATAATAGTGGCTGAATTGATAATGGAAGGAAGGTAATGTGTTGTCGCATTAGATTATTATATTACACATATTATATTGTATATGAGGTCTAATTACGAGTATATACATATGCACATATGTACTATAGATACATATACATACTTGAAAAAATCGAGCCGTTTTTCATTAACCTATATGTACGAGTACTTTCACAATTACATACACACACTTTTATTTACTTTTTTTAAATTTTTAAAACAAATTTTTGTTAGGTTTTTAAAATGTAATTTTTATCTATTTATTATTATTATTTGTTTTTTGCGTTTACTGTAGGTACTTATTTCGGCTATTTTTTTTTTGTAATGAATTTTCAAATCACATAGTATGTAGGTACCTAAGTGAAATTTGAAAACAAAAAACTACTTTTACCAAATTTGTAGTTTCTTGATTCGCGCTTACATATTATATATTCCCTCAATAGTTGCAAATTTTTTTTTTATTAAACTGTCACGCTCTGTCAGTCCCTATTTTATATTATTTTAATTCATATGTTTAACCCTTTAATGTCTGAATTCTTCTATTCGTTATTAATTTATTTTAATGTCAAAGAGTTTATGTTTACTGTTTTATTTCTTACTTATCTAAAAATATTTTTAAGTAACTTTTTTAGGTACAAATTTTTAACTTTATAAACTGTATTTGAGTAAATTGTGTATCTTCTCTTTTTCAGCAGCAATTTGTTATTGATTTTTGTTTATTGTAATGTTTATTATTGTTTTGATTAGGTACATATTTTTTTTCTTCTTTTGGTCATTTTTTTATTTAAGTATTTTTTATTATTAATTTTTTTTGCATGCATGTACAATACATATATCTGCAGTCCAGTCATCGATGCATATTGCGAATAAATTGTGTAACTGATGCAAATAACACAAAACACATATCCTTTAAAGGTGTAGAAAGTGGTTAAAAATTTTGGTGAAAGAGCTTAAATTATAGGCAAAAAAATATCGAAAAAATTCTTTTAACAACAAAGCAACAAATAAACAATAACGAGAAAAAAAGTTGCTTGCTGTAAAAAGAACAAGGAAAAAAACGGATAAACACGAGTGGATGGAGTTTTGGACATATGATAGCGAAGATCAATATCTTGTTGTAAATTGTGTATTACAAAAGTAAAGTGAATTAATACAGCTGATACAATTAAAGGTAGGTATCAGTTTAAAAACTGCATCCTCAAAATTTGTAAGAATAATGAAATTTTATACTGTATGGGAATGTAATTAAAATGTAAATATGTATGTATTCTTTGTTGAATGTTAATTTTTTTTTTTAAATTCCACACATTAACTTTTTTAGTTTTTTAAATACATACCTACATATATATATGACGTATATATAAATTTATGTAATATATTTTTTATTTTTACTTATTTTTCATGTTTTTAACTCTTATTATGTTTGGCTTAAATAAAATTATTTAAACTAGGTACCTATGTAGGTAATAGTGATAATGGTAGTATTTTTTAGAGAATTTCAATTGCTAAATTAATGATTGTATATTATATTTATTCAAAAATAATCATAATCACAATCTGTAGCGACTTGAACACAATATTCATCTTTTCTCACTTTATCGTTAAAAAATAGTATCAAATTAAGATTGTTATCTAAGTACCTTTTTTCTATGAAAGAAATTCTAGGTTCTAAATAACTACATTTGATCTTCATTTCAAATGTAATCTTACAATTAAATACTTATTGTAATAATAGTATGTGATAAGTTAAAGTATTTTTTGTCTCTTTGAACAAATCAGTAGCTTAAAATTTTTTGAAAAAAAAACATACGAGTACTATACCGTCGTAAAAATTGCATTCATTCCATATAAATTTAGGATTACTTCATAAAAATCACATGTTGTAATTGTTTCATTAATTTGTTTCGAAAAATTGTAGAAAAAACAAATTGAATTTTTTTGAAAAAACGAATTTTAATTGTAAGCATATCTTTAATGCAAAACGTAATTTGAACATACATACATATAAGGCAAAACTACACTTTGTCTTGTAAAATAATGCTTTTTGTTCCTCTTTGCTGGTCCCCTTCTACATTAGTTTTAATTTAATGAATAGTGCTACCAAACAAAGAGAGAAAATGTACTTTTGTCAAATATGAACATAATTTTTTCAAGTTGAATGAAAAATGAGTAAACTAATAAAATATATCTACATATATTTGTTGTTTTTTCGAGACAGATAATATACATATATGTACGTATGTATCAAGAATTGTTATTATAAGCGCATCAGAAAAAAAAATAACTTAACTGATAAAGTTTTAATATTTTCGAAATTACCTACATATTACATTTTTACGTGAAATTTTAAAAAGAATGCATGTTTGTTTTCGTAGAATAGCTTGAAAAATTACTTTTCGTTTTTTCAAAATATAAAAATAATATAAATTTAAAAGAAAAATTTAAATGTTGTATTTTAATGTACCTAATTTAATTTTATTTGAACTAAAGTTTAATTTTAATTTTATTCACATTATTATTTTATTTTATTATATTGTAATTACATAAATCTTAAATGAAATTACTGTGGTGTGCTGCCTGTTTTATAATTCAATAAATAAATAAGTATATTTAAAATATTGTAATTTAAAAAAGTTTAAAAATGTAGGAAATGTAAAATATTCAAAAAACAAATATTGAAAGGTTTAGTAACAGATAGCTGTTTTTAAATTTACACTTTATGTTTTTCAAAAAATTATTTTAAAAAATTAAAAGAACCAATTGACTATTGGATATTATAACAAAATTTGTCCACTTTAATTTTATAATAAAATTGAAATATGTATTTGAATGTTTAATTATTAGTTTTATTATCAAAAAATTATAAAATATTTTTCACTTATTATTTTTTCTTATTTATTTGAAATAAGGGTATTGAATTGAAGAATTTTTGTTCAAAATAAAAACTAATGACATACGTAGATATTTGTTATTTGGCTAGTTTTTAGACTATGTATTCGAAACATTTCAAGCATTTTACTTCGTTTTCAAATTCATTTTATTTTAAAAAGCAAAAAGGAAGAGTAAAATTAAAAATTATTAAAATAGATTTGTTTTTTTATTATAGAAAGAGATTTACCAAAAATATTTGTATAATAAAATTGAAACAATTCCAATTATAACATTTATGGTAAACTTGAAACATTTTCATGTACAAAATTTTTATTTCAATTTTAAATCTAAATTTTAAAAGTAAACTATCATTCGGTGCTTAATTATCAAAAAATAATTCAAAGTGTTTTAGAATTTTTTTTAGTAACTTCATCTGTTATGTTAATTTTTAGTTTAATTTTCAGCAACAATAGCACTAAATTAGCACTAAATACATATGTATTATACATATAGGCCTTACTTACATTTTTTATTTTTAAAACTAAAATATAGTTTCGACTTGAAAATCAAAATGAAGAAATAATATTATAACTTTACATATTTTATAAAGAGTTTCAAAGCACACTCTGATTTTAAAGTCGAAACTATATTTTAGTTTTAAAAATAAAAAATGTTTATAAGTAAGGCCCATAATGATATTACAGCTGTTATGTAAATATTTTTAACACATTTTTTTTCCTGTTCTTCATTTTTATTAGCGGTTGTAGTAAAGAATAGTTCGTTGATCATTTGTTAAATTTGATTTTTCGTATATTTTATCACTCAAATATGTAACTACATACATATAAGTAAAATTATAAAAATTATGTAGAAAAAATAAATAGTTGCTGATGAATTAAAAAAAAAAAACCAATGCTTTTTCTAAACTATAGTATGTATACCTATATTTAAAAGTGACACAATAACTTTACACAATTGCCAGGTAATTTTAGAAATACCTAAAAAATTATTTTAAAAAAACATACATATACATACCTATTTATATTTTTATTTTTTATAAATTAACATTGCTTACATATATATCCTTTTTAAAAGTTTTCGTTAATTCAGTTTTGATAGTTGTATCCATTTGATGTAGATTGATTAGATTTAAAATATTCTTCCGTGTTGCTATATTTGTATTCTAGTTACTTATATACGTATCTATTCAGAAATACTTTATTCAATTTTTCTTATTAAAAGTTTTTACTTTTTTGATAATGGCATTTGCAATTAACTTTATTTATTTATTTATTTTTTGTTTTATTTATATTAAAAATTATATCGCATTAATTTTTGCACTAACACTTTACATTTTTCATTATGTGTTTTACATTTGAATTTTTTATTTGTAATTTTCTTAAAATTTTAAATATGTATTATTACTATTATTATTATTTATATTATTATGATAATTTGACATAGAGATTTTCATGTTGAAACACCAGTGAATTGTTTTTTTTAATTTAAATTTCACGATTTTGTCTCGAAACAAATTGTACAGAAAAAAAAATTTTAATATACCTAAATATATTTTTCAAATTTGTTTTTATTTGTATTATAATTTAAAATAGTGTACACATAACCAATTAATTTATTTTTATTTTATTTTGCTTTTGAAACTCACACAAACAAATTATTAAGAATTAGGTATGTTTTTTACCTCGTTTTTTGTTTTGCAAAAATTTTGAATTTTTCTTTTCAAAAATAAAAAAAACTGTAAAGAAACGAAAATAAACAAATTTTAGATACATAAGATAAAAAATAAAATATATTTATATGATTTGTCATTTATTATAATTATATGAATTTTATGTAGTTAGTTTGGTTTAAATCGATGTTCTGTGACAAGTTTTTCAATACATTTTTTTTGTTTCTTTAAATCCAAAGTATTAGAGAAACACATAATTAAAATATGTACATAGTATGTATTATATATTTGAAGAAATATGTAAGGCGTTTTAATATATACGAGTATGTATTTGCAAACGAAATCATTTAAACTCAAATTACTAGCAGTAAAATTTGGAAAAAATAATTGAATTGAATTAAAAAATAATTTTAAAAACAAAAATTCAAAAGATTCCAAAAAACAATAAAATCTGGAAATAAAACTTAAAACAAATCTGGTTTTAGAAATAGAAAATAAAATGAAAGTTACAAATATTTAATTTAAAGGACAAAAAGATACAAAAATAAAATAATTATAAAGTAAGATATATTCTGTTTTTAACCGAAAAATTATATTTAGAGAGCTAACAGCAGCGAATTGTATCAAAGTGACGAGACTACTGACATTCGGTTTTTGGATTAGATAGAACGCAGCACTGCGTTTTTGATTTTCCATCCATATATCCAACAATTACCATTAACAAAACTAATACAACTAGCCATAGGCGCCGCAAATATATTGTACATATACATATATGATTTGAAAAAATATTGCAAATTCTACATTTTTGCTTTATTCTTACATTTCTCTGTATAGCAGGTATAGCAAAAAATTTCATATAAATATTACTATCATACTATCTACTTATGCAATTTTCATTCCATAATCTTTGTATACATCGCGATTGCATTTACACAATGATGAGTAAAAGTAATAAAATTCACCACAAAATACAAAATACACTAGGAATATGAAAACCTTCGAAGAAACAGTGTAGAGAATGTAAAAAATATATAACAGCATAGCACAGTACACTATTAGTATGGGTGTGGAGTGATTGGATCTTATTGGGGATGGGAAGGCCAAAGACGAATAATAATATATATAAAGGAAGAGGTACATATTATTCCGGCGATAGCATAGGATCATCATCATCACCATCAACAATCATCACCATCGTCAATAGCTATCATCAAAAACATGTACCGTTGAGACAAAGTTTTATTCATATCTATATCACTCATATATGATATGATAGAGACCATAAGAAACGAAGAAAGAGTAATAATTCCACACAGCGCAATAATTTAATGACTGCTTTATTCATATCCATCCATACACCTTTTGAAAGAGAATTTCAACTTTGTGTTGTTGAGTAGAATATATGTATGTATATATACAAGATGTAGCACACAATAAAATTTCACACATAGGAGTATTATTTAAAAATTTTTATAAACACAAAAAGGAAATACATATTACGTTTCGTATACACTATATGTGACACAAGAGAATAGTACCACAAATTATACCGGCGACAAAGTATTTGTTGCCAAAGGACATGGCAGACTTACGAATTAAGTGCATACACATATGTTTTTCTTCAAATATGCAACAAAATTTAGTTTAAATATATCTTTTATAACTAATTTCACAATATTTACTTAGACACTTAAATTTTAGTAATTATTTAAAATAAAACATAAAGTAACAAACAAAATCTGAACAACTTAAATACGCTTGAAAAACACAAGACGGTAACGAAGCACTCAAATGAATATTAAACAATATAATGTTTTGATTTTGTTCGAAACATAAACCAAAGTAATTTACTGAAGGACGAAATTTTAGAGGGGATTGATACTCACTATGAAAATTACATTTGCAAAATTTAATAGCATTCGAACTCAAGCCATTAGTTGAGAGATTTTACAAGCAAAGAGCAACGCATTTAAGGGTGCATTCGAATTTCCTATATTTTTCACATTTCCTTCCCACTGCCATACTAAATATAAAAAAGTTCTCTTTTTATCAAAAATTTATTTTACCACCCCACACCCTCAAGTTGAAATCAAAAACGCAAGCTAAATAAAAACGTACAACTGATTAAAGTAGATACTAAAGCACATACTCCACCACTACCTCCTGTACGATCTCTTTTTACTCCACTCACCAACACAAAAAATTTCTAATCCCTCCATCCCTCCTTCAAATTTTATATGAAAAAAAAGAAAAAAAAACTGCAATCAAACATATATATCCCCACCCCACTGTATGACCTCTAAAAAGTTTATTTCATGTTTTCAAAGTCAAAAAGAGTTTGCAAAAAAATTAGCAAACCAACTATTTAAAACTTACTTTGTGAGTTGTGTACATATGTACATGTAACTTTTTTTTTTCATCTGTTGATTTTTGCATCTCTTTCTGCAACAGCGACCCGAAATATTTAATAATAATTTTAAACTTGACTATAGCCTGTGCGTGAGATATGTGAATAATGTGTAGAAGTGTATGTGTAAAATAAAATGTTTAATCTTTTAAAGCTTTCACATTTTTGAAAACGTTATCGCATTTATTCATTTATCAGTCAAAATTTCTCTGTTTTTCTATTCCTATACGTTTAATAAAAGTATCAAAGTATAATTTTTGCAAATAAGTTGATTAATTAGTACTAGCCCCACTCTGCTTTGTGTATTATATTACATACATACATACGTATGTATATGCATTTTCTTGAAATCTAATTTAGGTTCTGCAAAGAGAAATTTTGATTTAGCTAGCATATAAGCATTCACTTTAGTCACTTATCATTAGAGCTTTCTATAAAATACACTGAATAGTGTAAATTTTACAATAGATAGAATTTATCTATATGAATTCGCACATTGCAAAGTTGCAAAGCAATGTAATCGAAACAGAATTAGTGAAATGAGAAATAGATATGAGAGCTAACGCATTATTTGTGGATTTAATAAAAAAGTAGATAATATTGATGGTGTAATATGGATTTAAAAGATTTTTTTTTAAATATTTTTTTACATTTCAATTTTATATAAATTTTGATTTTTATTAAGCATCTTTGAATAAAAATTACGAAAATTCCAAATTTACTCTTAATTGACTATGTGTTCCTGAATTTTGCTGTCAAATGGAAGAAATTTGGAAAAATATCTAAAAAAATAGCATTAAGATTTATGAGCTTTCAGTTTAGCAACATGCTGCCAATTCGCATGCAACAACTACTGTAGTGTTACCGTCCATGAAAAAAAATTTTTTTTTATTAAGTATACAGAAAACATATTATTACTGTTATTTGTATATTAATTTTGTTCTTTTTTTATATTTTTAATTGTATTTTAAGTAATACCTACATACCATACCATCCTTTTTTTTTAAATTTTTTAAGTAATTTTTATATATGTATGTATGTCAATTGATGTAATTCAGCATAAAACCTTGAATTGCTGAATTTCATTAAATGACGATCATTTGACGTTTTCGAAAATGCACTATTTGTAATCATTCATTTGATTTAACCCTAGAATACTAATTCACGTTAAATTGACATTTTGTTTTTTAGGAGACTGATAACTGAGCCAAAAAAAAAAAATGTTTGAAAAATGTATATCTATACCAGTGGCGTCTCGTCCAGGTGTTCAAGGTGTTCACAGAACACCCATATAATCTAAAGCAAATTTAAAAAAAAATTGAGAACGCCAAAGTAATTTTCATAACTTCAATAGTAATGTCCATATAAAGCTAGAGTGTTCTATTATAATGTAGAACCCAGCCTCACAATCAGTGATGTTTATTTGAAGCCGTTCTTGTTTCGTACTGTAACTGCAACAATATAAATAATATACAACCAGGGTGTGAAGCTCTGATGTAGAACCCAACCTCATTTAGTATTATTTCTATCAAAATGTATTGAAGTTCTACTCAAGAAGAACTTTAATACTTTTCAATCCTATGCATAGAAAGTTGAGGCTTTGCTCTCGTACTGTAACAATACAGTTGTTATGTTATATAATGAAGGTGTTCAATTCTGAAGCAGAACCCAAGTTACAATTAGACTCAATGTTATTTTTAACAACCTTGCAACTTTAAAAAATGTACACTTTTATATTATAAAGTTGGTTCTGTAAAAAGTTCGAACAAACTTCAAAATCAAAGTCACACCTATAGACAAAGCCAAGCCAAGTGAAATATTGAATTAAAAAATTGTTTGTATGAAACGTCACATATTTTTCACATATTGAATTATTATTTTTTTTTTTTTGCCAACTTTAAACTTTAACTACTCATGCTGTATTGCACCGATTTGAGTCAAATAAAATGCAATAGCTCAGAAAATAGTTCAAGAATTTAAATGTACACTTTTTTTAAGGATCAGGATATTAATTAGAAGAAAAAAATAGAGAGAAGAAAAAAGGTATTTGTCTAAAACATGACTTTTATTGTGTTTTATCCTATAACTTTTACCCTAGTAAACGGATTTTCATCATTTAAAGTTTTTATAATATTAGACCCTTCAAAAAATATCCTAGCCAAATTTCAGATTTCTAGTCCTACGAAAACATACAAGTCTAAGGAATTAAAAAATGTAACATTTTGATATTAAAAATGGATGAGTGGGTGTATAATTTAAATTATAACGAAGGGTTAAAGCTTGTTGAATAGACTCAAAGAAGTTAAAAAACATAAAGGAGATTCAACAAAGTACTGACTTTGACAAAAAGCACCTTATTTTTTAAAAATGTTCATACTGCCCTAATATTTTATTGAAATAAAAATTGAAGCTGAAATTTTTAACTGTTTGTTTTGTAATTTTTTTGATATTAATGTTGACTGTTTGTTTCGTAATAAAAATATTTGTACTGCCCGAATACTTTGTTGAGCTACTATACATATAACTACATATATGTATATTTAATTTCTTAAATTTTCTCAATTACCCTGTAGCACACCCAGGTGAATAAGTCACGAGACGCCACTGATCTATACCTATATTTTTAATTTATTACTTAGAATGAAAAGCAATAAGTAAGTTCAATTATATTTACATACAAAATAAAGTTTTTTTTTCTGAAGGAAATTCTAAGAAGAAAAGCATTTTTTTTTTGCTTTGATTTGATTCTTCTCTAGGCAAGGCAACAAAAAGCCTTTACATAGCTATGTCATTGCACTGCACCTTAATAATTGTTTATTGTCAACATTTCAACTGTTTTACCAGAGCGCGAATTTTTATCTGTTTCTGCAGCATTTTTCAATATCATGCTTCACAAAGCATGTATGTAACATATTGTACATAAATATATAATTCTTTTTATTTTGTAAGCGATAATATTTAGTCTTTTTTTTTTAAATACATATGTACCTGTAAATTTTTGTTCTAATTACTAAAATATTTGATAACTCTTTTTAACCAATTTTTTCTTGAATTGCAAATTAAAAAAGTATTTTCAATATTCTTAGCACCTTAATTTTATGAAATAATGTTGAAATAACAAAAGCTATTGTAAATTCTGCTATAGTGGAAATGTTTATACTCAAAAATACATACGTACATATGTATGTACATTATGTCAAGGTAAGATTTGTGATGATTATATTTTGAAAGGTTATATTTATAAGAAAATTTATTAAAATTTTTTTAAATCAAGAATTAAAATAAACATGTATATTAATTAGTGTTGATTTTTCTATTTAATTATTAAATGAAAAAATAATATATTTATAATAGAAATATAATAATTATTACATTTTTTTTTTAAAGTGCTTTGAATTCAGCAAAATGAAAAGAGATTTCTAGTTGTATAAAGAGAAGCACATACAATACATACATTGTTTGATCTTTGAAAGTTCTACGACTTACGAAAGAAACTGTTTAGTAAAATACAAATGAAAATTTATATACAAAGAGATTTTAGATTCAATAAGAAAATACATTTTCACGGAAAATTTGTTTTATGCATATGCATTTTCGTTGCAATTGTTGGTGGTGGATTTCAAAAGTTTCTAAATTGTGTTTGTGTGCATCGTGAAAAAACATAATGCGTCCAGCAATTTCAAGAAAAGAAATTCGCATTCGCAGTTTAGCTGTGTACTTGAATGAGTCAAATGCGATCTAATTACCTCTATGCTGAGGAAGATTTTTGTTGACAGTTGAAAAAATAGGATGTGCAGGAGTTAGGTGGAAAATAATAGAAAATTTTATTTTTTTTTACGTTTAGCTATATGAATGTGTGTGATGTGGAAATTTTCTCAATTTTGTTGTTCTTTTATCAATGTTTTTTATATGAGTTAAATATTCACGTGCTCTGGAAAAATAAATGGAAATGCCGTTTGCATTACACTACGAGTAGAATAATGTGGTATTAAGATATAGCATAGATACTAGATAGTTTAACAGTTTGGTTTATTATGTATGTACATACATATTTAGTATCTGTGACGTTCAATATGTGCATTGGTTGTGTGGTGTGATGGCCCTTTCTACTTATTTTTGCCTTTCAAAATATTTCTTGAAGAATATAGCTATGTATGTATGTATATAAGCCATAAATAAAAATAGTGTTTGTATTGATAGTGAGGCGGTGGGATGGGTATTGCAAAAATATATTTGTTTTTTGATTTCTAAGCATTTCTAAATGCTTATCGTATGGTATGTGTATTTATGTATGGTGTTTCATGTGTGGGGCCTAACGCTTATACTTTTATCCAATAGCCTGTATACTAAAAGTTTGTTTCGCATAAATAGTGACGCAATGGCGGCAATGGGTGGGAGTTACTTGGCCTTTTCTTATGCTGTTATATGTTTTTGCTTTATAAAATCTACAGCTACACGATGCATTACATTACATCCTCTTGTATAACTCCTTATTCTAGTATACCAGCGTTCTTGGTTTGAGTATCTAACGAAGCAGTCATAGAACAAGGGGGCAAATGTTAGATTGATAAATATTGTACACGATTTTTCTTCAATTTCTTTACAGTTATCCATTTCTGCCATTTTTCCTTCTTTTTCCTTCTTTTTTGTTTTTCATCATGTTTTTCTTTGTTTTATTAGAAGAATTGTTTTTTATTTTTTTAATTTTCAATTTTATTGTGTATTTTTGTTCAAGTTTTGGTGTGCTATATATGCATCTGTGAAAATATAAAGCATAAATCGGTATATTTTCGAAATCTGTGAATACAGATATAAAGATTCATACATACAAATTATATTTTCTTTAATTAAAATTTAAAAAAAATATATAATAATTACGTAGATTATGTTCGAATGATCCAATATATAGGCACTTTGTATACTTTCTATTGTAAAAAAAAAAACAAAATTTTATGTATTATTATTATTATTTTTTTTTTTTGTAATTCAAAGAACAAACAGAAAAATACTGTGCAAAAATTTCAAATTCATTAAATAATAAAATTCGCAGATATTCAAATTTAAACAAATTTTCGACAACAACGTATTAAAATTGATTCAAGTCTTAAATGGATTTTTTTATGCACTTTGAAGCACTGTAGTTCAATATGTGCAAGTAGATCAAGGTCAAAACTTTGAATAATATGTACCTAGGTACTATTTTAAAAATAAAATGATATTTTCTAATGAATTTTGAATAGTTCTTTGCATATGTTTATATCAGTTAATATATGATGCATATGTCTTCAAGCTATGTACATAATATAGTAAAAATCCCATATAATGCATATACATATATCATAGATATATGTATTATTTTATACATATGTACATACATACCTACATGTGGGCATATTCCTGGGTGTACTATACATGTGGATGGATATTATAATTTTTTTTTTTTTGAGCTTTTCTTTAGAAAAATGTAAGAAAAAGGAATAGAATGAAAAAAAAAAACAGATAAAAGAGATAAAACAGTATAATTTTTATTGCACATAAACTCCTAATTTGTTATTAATAACAATAAAAAAAACTTTTGCGAGTATAAAATTAGGTAGGTATAAGAAATGGTCAATATTGAGAGGAATAAAAAGTAGATAATGTAATTTAATTTTATTTAAAATTTATTAATGGTTTCTAAAAAAAATTAATTCAAAACATTTTAAAATAAAACTGTGATATTATTATCAATCAGTTAAATTTATATATACGATATATTTTAATATATTATATATGTTACATATACGTTAAATCATATACATATAAAATACATGCATATACATATGTATGTACATTTAAGTTAAAAAGCTTTTTTATTTAATGTGACTATAGGTGTAGGGTTATCCATTTACTAAGGAGGAAAACGGGTAAGAATGGAAAATTTTATAAAAAGTATAAGAATGTAAAAACTACAGTTTTTATTTTTTTTAAAAAACTTTTAGTAGAAAAAAAACTTATAACAGTCCCATTAAACACAGCTTTGATTATTGAATATACATACATTTTACTTTTAGTAAAGTGAAAATTAGAGAAAAAAATCAACAAAGTTAGTATTCACTCACTAATTAAAAAAAAGAAAAAAGAAAATTACAATTAACGCTATACTAAAATTAAATGTTCTCTTGAATTCATAATAAAAGCTACATTTCCAACTGTATTTACCTACATATGTATACATACTCGTATATGCATACACAGTAAATCCATGCAAAATTGTAAAATACCCAAAAATTCAGAAAATAAGGCCCTATATTTTTCAAAAATGTTATGTTAATAATGTTAAGAATGAATTTTAAAATTTTCCAAATATTATTTTTTGCATAGATAACCTACTCAACTTTTTTTTGAAGTTTTACTGTATTGGCAAATTAAAAATTACTTCTGTTACTGTACATACATACATACATTCTTCTGTATCTCGAGAAAGTTTCATTATTTAGAATAAATTTTATTTTAACAGAAAGTGAAAAATGTTTCAAATAAAAATTATTATTCTTTTTATGTTGTTGAGTTCCTTGTTGAAAAAAGTCAAATACATATAGTATAATCAAAATTATTAAGTTTGAAAAATGTACAAATGTGATATAGGTATACTAGTGGTACTTTTAATTGTTTTGTAATTTATTAAATTGAAAGTAAAACACTTTTAGTGAAAGTGTTTTTAATTCATTATTATGTATCTTACAATACATCATAGTTACATACATAATATATGTATATTTTATTATATCCTTTATACGAATTCTTATGGTGTACTTATAAATTTGTAAGGAGTTTGTTTTATACTGAAAATTTTAAAAAACTTTCACCATTTCTCTAAATTTATAATAAGTTTGAATGTGAAGTAGTTCATTAGTTATTTTGTTGTTATAAATTTAAAAAAAAAAAATAAATTAAATTTGTTTTTTCACAGATTTGATATTTTTCTATAATGATAGACATACATATAGTTATTGGAATTATTTGATGAAATTTAAAACAAATTCATTAGGTAGTCATAATTCATTTTTATTATGTACATAATTTTGTTTCTTAAAGAATATTTAAAAAAACAAAACAAAAACTAGAAAACAATAAAATCAAAAAAATTAGAGCATATTTTTTGTTTTTAATTTTCAATGTATGTATGTATTTTTTCAAGATTCTCCACCTTTCTTATTATTTGTACTTGAGTATAGAGGTACATATACACATATAAAGTAGGAATTCGAATTAAAAGTAAATTAAATTTATTCAAAAACAATTCTTTATGGTATATGGTAATTTTACCATGTATTAAAGACAAAGCTAAATAAGCCGGGTGGGCTTATTTACTTTTACAAGAAGAATTAAACTTGGATAGTTATTTGGTAGTGCAGGATATAAAGCCTGTTCAACGATTTGAAAAATTAACCGATTTTTTGATTTTATAAAGGTACGTTTCCACTTAAACACTTTTTTAAATGTAAATGTAACATTCCATTAAGTGTAGATAAGTTTACAAATGAAAACAGCAAAATGTAGAGTTACATTCAATGGAGCGCTACACTTTGATTCTACACTTCCATTCAAAAGTGTATACATGTAAACAATTCATTCCACTTAGTGGAGACAAATGTATCGGCATTTTTCTACACTTAAAAGTGAACAGAATAGTTTGTTCATTTTAAAGTTTAACTTTACACTTTTTTGACAGTTCAGTTTGTTGTTTATACATAATATTTGTATATAATTCCCTCTTTTTGAAAGAAAAATTAATGGTATGTATTTACATATATAATTTTCTTTTTATAAAATAATTTTTCAATTAATTTTTTAATAGAACATGTATATGTGCTCTAAAACTGTTTGGAGTAGAGAATTGACGAAAAATTTAATTGAGAACCCAATATTCGAATGAAAAAAATAAAATGAAAAAATACAAAAGTGGAGAAAGAAGTGCTGAAAAATATGTAACAAAGTGGGAGTATTTTGAAGCATTTAAGTTTTTATTCAAACATGAATATGATAACAACAATTGATGCCATGTTTTTCTATTTTAATATTCAATAAACTCCAAAAATGCATCTACCTTGCTTGCTATAACTCATAAAAATGTATGTTAACATTTTTTTATTTTGAATGTGTAAACGGGTTATCCACTTTTGTGTATACACTCGAAAAAGTGAAAAGAAAAAGATGTACAGCTACATTTTTTTTAGAGCTGCTTCGCATAAGTACGTAATACAAAATAGTGAAAATAAGTTTAGCGCCATTTTAAAAAGTATTAGAAATTCGGTCCCAATTTCTAGTCAAAATGTATTTAACGATTTTTTGGAAAACTCAAGTTTTAAACATTTTTTACTCGTACGACAAATTATTCTTGAGCATTTACATAATAATTAATTAACATTAATCATTTTAATTCAGTATAGTTTATAAAGCCAATCTTCTTTTTCAACACCAAAATTAAAAGGAATATATTTTTGAAATTTTTTTCTCCAGACACTTGACATTTTTTATAAACAAATCTTTGAAAAAGTTAATTTCAATATATGTAAGTACTTAACTGTACATATTTCTAAAAAAAACATACGGTTAATGTTGCCAAACTGGTTTTGAATTAAATTTCAGTTGTTCTGCGTCTACGAATTTTTTAGTTTTTCTGAAATTTCTGTGACCTCCAGATTAGTTATGCCACCCCGTATGGGGTCGCGACCATTGTGTTCGTGTTAGCCTGCAATAATGGCTTATTTATACGCTTTTTTACAACGACATTATTTTTAAATAATCTTATAATAAGAAAGGTGGAGAATCTTGAATTTTAGTAGAAAGATACTTTACATCTATAACATCATATACATATACTGTGTTGGAGAAGGTATTTTACATAATACTTCAAAGAATATTTTGTTAAAATTTAATCAATATACTCTTCTATAAAAAAAATATATAATATTTGTGAAAGAACCATTAATATTAAAATTTATAGAATAATGTGTAATTGTGGTATGTATTTACTTTCTAATTTAAGATAAAAAGTATACATATGTTTAATTATCTTTTTTTTTTTAAAAAAAAAAGCAGATTGTAACTGATTGTAAAATATCAATTTTATGCTACATATTGGGTTTTATTGTAAATAGAGTGACTTTAGATTTGTTCAATCATTTAATTTTAACTTTTAAATATTTATATTTGATATCAATTACATACTGTTGTATATTATGTATAAGTATGTAGTGAATGTTCAATGACTTTTTGACTATTTGAATCGAATTATCGAATCGAAAAATCGAAAATATATTCAAAAAAGAACTAAACTACAAAATTATCCGTACTCTAACCTTTAGAAATTAATTTTGTTTTTTGACTGTCTAAACGTATTTGATAGGAAATTTTCTTTTTAAGTGCAAACTCAAATCATGTATCAACCAAAACTCATACTTATTGATCAGTCCCTTCAGCAGCCTAAAAAACATTTTAACGTGTATAATTTAATAAACACTAGACAGGTATTAAGAATTTTCAACTTTTTATATAACACATACATACATGCATATATATATGTACGTGAATTTTTTAGTAGCCTAGATTGCAAAGTTGGTATTATACTTGTATTATATGGGTACATGGATGTAAAATTCCTAATGCCTTCTTTTATTATCATTAATTCTATACATATACAATAACATTTTTATTAGAACGTAGTTCTAGAGTCTATGTCCGTCACGTAATATTTTTTGGAGAACATAGTCCCTTAATAATCATTTTCAATTCATTTTCTATCCTTTCTTCATGTACATATGTATTATTATTCCATATTCTCTCATACTTATTATTTTTCTACTTTTAAGCGAACATTTTATTGAACGATGTCCTCTTGCTTAACAACCCACTACAGCCCATTATGAAAAGAACAATACTCCATCCACCATAATCATTTAATACATATCAATTTACTTATCCTATATAAAAACAGCAGCAGTAGTAGCAGCAGTACTACTAAAAAATGTGTACTAAAATACTTACAATCCCACCCTAATTTGACCGAGTCTTTGAGGAGCCTCAGTGCCTGCCTTACGCTTCAATAAATTTCTATCTTGTTAGAGTTTGAATATAAGGGAAGTTTGTGCCTGTCTGCCTGCTTGCTTTGCCTTATATCATTGATTCGTTGAGGTTTTTTGGAAACTATACAAAATAAATGAAAGTATGTGTATAAAATAAAGATGATGATGATGATGGTTATGTCATCCCATTACCATCTTAAAACCTCCTACTCATATTGTCCTTTCGTATAAGCAGAATTTCCAAACACCGGTGTGGTATGTATATAAACAGCATCATCATCGTCATCATTAGATATGTACATACATAGTACATACATACATTTATGCGCTTCAACAAAAATGTTTTTGTAGTTGCTGTTATTTTTATAGTATGGGTTGATGAAATTATGTTTTTTGTTTTTCTATATTTTTGTTAACTTTTTTGGACGTTCTTTAATGATAACGGATCGAAAGGTGAAAAGGATATTGGCACAAAAGGCTTAAAAGAGAAGGCCGGCTAGAATTTGCAACCTCCTACACAATTAAAGATACAATGCATTGCAATATACCTACAAGTATGTATAATAATAAAAAAAAAGTTAGTAGGTATGTATATACCTATGTATACATACATATGTACTTATATGCACAATATTTTGTTAATGCACAATGTGTGTAGATACATTTTGATGAAAACTAAAGGAAAAAAATTTACAATGACAAAATATAATATGAAATATTTTTAATTAGGAGTTTGTATTGCAATAAATACAAAAATTGCCTTTAAAATTAAATATTTTTCCTCTTTTTTTAACCAGTGTCATATTTTGAATTTTTGATTGTTGTACATTAAAACGAGAAGCAATAGATAAGCAATTGACTTTTTTATAAAAAAAATATAAAAAAACAATACAACAATAAAAAAATAAAAAAAAGAAGAATGAAAAACTTTAAAATTGAAAACTGTGAAAGAATACACTTCATGACATTTTGATAAATTAAGCAAAAAACATAAAATGACAGACATTTAATGTATTTTTTTTTTCAGTTTTATCAAAAATTGTATAGAAAATTAAACAATACAAATAAATTTGAAAAATATTATTTTCTGATTTCTTAAAAAATAAATAACCATAATTCTTTCTCAAATATAAAAAAAAAAGAAAAAGTATGTACATATGTCCATATTTGTAATTAGAACAAAAACATAGTAAAAAAATATATAAATATGAAATACCGGAAACTTCATTGTCAACATGTATATGTATTACATAAATATTGTACCAATTTCTGGCTAAAAAGCTGTAAACATTGCGTTTTAATTCACTTTTGTATAGTACCTGTACGAGCATTTTGCATTTACATACAAAAAGTGCTTAATGTTGCTAGAAGTGATGCTACCATGCGCTTTCGAATCAAAAGTCTTATTCAAATGCAAGGTATATAGACAACTACAAGGTATGTTCTTCCGGGCTTCGCTCTCTTCTCTTAGCATATGACGTCACTTGGTTGAAATATTCGGAAGCGATATACAGAATATGTATGTTCAATTTATGTTCAAATTTTTAATTTTTTACTTACTTTATAATTTAAAACTGACTTATTAACATTTTCATTATAAAGTATATATATATATACCCTGAATCTAAAAAATAATATTTTAATATTATCATTAAGTATAAAAAGTTGAGATTTATTTAACAAATTATTTTCAGAATTAATTTTATTCAAAATAAGATATCAATTTTCCTTAATTATCACAAAATAATTCTAAAATACCAAAACACAACAAAATTTCAACCAAACACCACAAAAAATTTCAACTAAATAACGCGTATAATCAGCTGAAAAGAGAGAGAAATTTATTTTCACATACGCTTGATCTTACCTTCTAGTTGTCTATATCTATATACCTTGATTCAAATGCTATCAATCAAACTTTGCAGTTAAATGTGGTGTATCTCTAGGCTCTATGTTGGGATCCCTTTTATTTAGTCTTTATATAAATGATTTCATACATTACATTGTATGATACATTAGTAATCCAATTGGCTTAGCTGAAGATTATGCTGCAAGGATGATGACTTGGGAAGGGTGCATAAGTAGACTATGGATAACTGCTTGTATACGCAGGGTTAAGGCAGGATTGTTTAACCTCAGATGTCATACCGGTGTGCATTCGTATTAAACTAATTAAATCATTAATTATACCACATTTTACATACGGCAGTGTTTTATATCCCAAACCTGATACGAAATGTCAAATGATGTTAAGGTATTCTCATGTTTCCTCTTTTGTTAGTAATATATTAGGAGTATTCCATCCCTAGATAATTATTTGAAAAACAGGTCACTATCTTTTCTGCATGAAATACAATAGTTTATGAAAGGACGCCCGAGTATCTTTATGATAGACTTAACTTTTCAACATCTGATAGAAATGTGAATATAATTTTGCCAGACTTTAAAACAAAATATGGCGAACGTCTTTTTTTTTTTTTGTTTAGTTCAGACTATTAGACTCTGGAATAAACTACCGCCGACGATACAAAGAGTATGCTCCAGAATGATATTCATTATTGTTGGATTCTTTGAAATAATATATAAATAAAGTAGTCTTTCGTCCTGTATATATAATCTTCCTTCTATCTTTTCCTATTAGTTTTTTCTTTTTATTATTAAATTTATATTATTATTGTTATTATTTCTTTTTTCTTCTTCTTAATTTTACTTTGTTTCTATATATTGTTATTCTCATATTTTCTGCTAATTCTATTTTATCCTAATTTTCTTTTTTTAATTTAATATACATATTTCTAAGTTTAAGTAGTATTATATTGTATATAGTCTATATATAAAAATAATGTTTACATCGATTGTACGAATAAAGATTGTAAAATCTTGAGTACGAAATAAAAAAAATTAAAAAATGCATTCTTTCTGAATTGTAAAATTAATTATTGATTATTATTAACAATAATTAATTTTCACTATAACTTATTTTGAAACGCATTTTCTGGTACAATTTTCGATACCTACACACATATGTAACCCACAAACAATAAAAAATTTCCATTACGTAAGAATTTCCAGAAAAATTACTTTTTCATTTTTCTTAGTAAAGCGATTCTACGCTTTTTTGGATTTTGGAACGTTGTTATGTGTTATATCATTTAACAAAATTTGTCACATTAGTTTTTATATAAATTTAAATTTATTTTGAACTCAATTACGAATTTTTCACCATACAATATACATACATACATATCTAAGAAACTGATGTCATAGACTGACAAAATGCAACCTCGTGTTGTGCTTACTTTGAAAAATCACAGAAATTTTCTGAAATTTAGCCAAATAGCTATTATAAAACCAAACCAAGTACAATGAAGAAAAAGGATCAAGTAATACATATAAAAATCAACGTTACTAAATGACTTTTTTTCGTCTATTACCGACACTCATAATATGTATATCGTGTTTTACATAAAAAAGGTTTAGCTATTTTTTATTATTTATTACAGGAGTAGATTATTATTATCAATAGACAACATTTTTTTCAAATAGCTTCTTATAGATAGTATGTATGTCTTGTCATTTGTGCGATACCTGATATATTATGTCCTGTGCATTACCTCAAATAAATAAATAAAACTCTTTTTCTAGACGTCAGACAAAAAATTCTTTAATTGTTATTTAATCATCCAACGCTACTGTGTTATTATCTACAATTCAAAAACAAATTTTGAAAAATTCGCAATTTTTGAAGACATTGAAATTACATATGTACATGTCCTCCCCGTTGCCATCAAATCTTTCGAATTTCAGGTAAACCTTCTAACGAATCCTTTTCTTAATAGTTCTACTTCTATGATTCAATGAAATATCAAAAATGATTACGGGAACTTTTTGAGGAAAAAGGTATTTTACAAATCGAGCCGCAATTTCAAATTCGCACTCAAAAAACTGCCTACACAGGGTGTCCGTTTTAAGGTGTTACAAAATTTAAGGGGAGGAACTAGTTACAGCGGTTTCCGGGGTACGGGGGGTTTAATATTTTTGCGACTTTTGTTGTGAAACACTCTTTATATCCGTTTTCGTTTATTGTAGAGCAATGATACGTATACTTAATTATTAAAATTATTAAAATAAGTATTCTTTCATGAATTTATTTCTTTTTATATTTTGTTCAATTTTTCAGTTATTTTTGAAATTCAAATATGTAGTAGGTAATAAACTTATGTATGTACTTCTTGAATTTTCTAATTAATAAAGTTATATACTCGTATAATATTATTTCTTTCGAATTAAACTTTGCTTTTGAAAAATGCATATAATTATGTATACATAGGTACATAATTGTACAAAGACAATTTCTTCATACTAAACTTTTGATTTATGAAGATAGACGTTTTTGTAATTGTATCTTTCATGTTTCCTTTTAGTCAATGCAATTTCATTGGAAATTCATTCAAAATTCACTGTTTTTGATACACATGTTAATGGAGTGAAGAAGATTTTTTTTGATAAACTAATACCTTATCAAACGTTTACATTCTAGTCTCTTGTATTGACATCCTTTTACGATGTTCGCCCCTTTGTGATCAATAAAAACTAATTTCATTGTGTGAACACATAATAAAATATATACATAAATATGTTATGTATGTTATATATTATAAATCGCTTTAAAATTTTATTCATGTATCTACACATATTATTTACTCTAACTAAACGAATAAAATGGACTCAACTAACAATTATTTAAGACAGGTGTATACATATATATATATACATACAGATTCTTATTCCCATTGAAATAATAATCTTATATTCGTATATATTGAGTTTAGTATGTTTTAAATGTTCACCTATGTTTAATTCACTGATATATGATTTTATAACATTAGCATCAGGAACATTTTCAAAGTATATGTATACATATAAAATATGTAGGTACGTATGTATATGCACTACATATTTAGTACTGATGTTAGTACCACACCCCCATCGCATAAGTTCGAATCATTTCCACCACGTCATTTAAAACAGTATATAACCTCGAATTCACTACATAATATAATACCAAAAAAAGTCTTATGCTATTAATATATAATCGTTATTATCATAGGATGATAATATATCCTATGGTATTTTTTCGTTAACAACGCTTTTTTTTTCAAAATTTCTCTTATTTGTGGCTTTGACACACAGGATTTTCTTTCCGGACTATGTAAAGATCCATTTTGCCGACTGTTGAAAAAAAATATTATTGAATCTCAAATTTACATATATGAACAAATATATTTATTAAGTAGGTACATATGTACATCAGGAAATTTTTTTTTTGAAATTTAAAATTTATTTATTATACTGTATACTGTTGCTTTCTACATTATAAATGAACAGCCAAAAGTTGTCGATTCTCGAAGAAAATTACTATCCTTCGTTACGTTTTGCCTTGTTTTTCTTCCTTTTTTTTTTTTTTGTTAATTTATTGACAAATGCTCAGCAGTAAGAAAAAAATGGTAAGAAAATTCAACGTCTGTGACATTTTTTGTTGTGTCCATTTTTTTCTATTTGAATCAAACATATCGAATTCAAAATTATATCCCGGAGTATTCTTTTTCAGAATAAATGGAATATTTAGATATATGTATATGTAGGTATTATTGAAAAAAAAATACATACATATACTTATACATATTTACATATGTACATACAAATTATAAATATAAATATATATGTATACATATGTATATACACATATGATACAGGGTGTTTCACGGATCGTGTGCCAAACTGAACATGGTAGTAGATCTCGATGAGAAATGAAAAAAATCGCACGGTAGAAGGGGGGGGGGGGTTGAGTTCTATTCTCAATGGTTACCGAGATATTCAAGGTCAAAGACAATTTTTTTTCGAAAAGTAACCAGTTTTTTCTAAAGAGAACCTTCGGACCTTTGCAAAAATGTCTTTTATAAAGTTGTATGCCAAATGGTTCAGAAGTTATTGTAACTCAAAGTCAAAAAATTTTGAAAAAAATTCGTCATTTTTATGTTCAAGGTCGAATATCTCGAAAATTTGCCTTATTATTTTTTTTATTTTTTTGGCTTTAATAAAAGCTTATGTTGTCTACTTTGATATGGCTTTTGTTTTATTGTATTATATTCATTCGTTCAGAAGTTATAAACTATAGTTTAAGGCCAGTTTCTTAAAAATTCATTAATTTTATACTTGTTTTTCATGTTTTATTCATTCACGTCAAAGCGCATGTCCAGAAGTACAAAATTAACGAAAAAACTGGAACTGGTTACTTTTCGAAAAAAATTGTCTTTGACCTTGAATATCTCGGTAACCATTGAGAATAGACACCTCCCACCCTCCCATACGATTTTTTTAATTTCTCATCGAGATCTACTACCATGTTCAGTTTGGCACACGATCCGTGAAACACCCTGTATAATCAAATATATGCAATAAAAATTATATGAATATATACATATTGCATACTTTATATAATGTATGTATGTATGTATAAGTTATTCAAAAAAGAAAATTCTTAACCATGGTATATGAAAATTATCCATTTTTATTTACAAAAATGAAATAAACTGAAATAAACTGAATAAAATGAAATTTTGATGCATTCGTTATAATTAATATACATATATTTGTTGATAACTTTTATAGTCTAGAATATATGTACGTACATATATGCAATGAAAAAAACAAATAAATGCAATAAACCCAATCAATAATTTTAAAAAATAAGAAACAGGGAAAGAAATTAAAACAAAGAAAAGTATATGATATACCTACATATAATATTTCAATTAAAGAAAGTAATATGTTTTTATTATGTGTATTCGAATAAAATTTTATTTAGTAATTATTAATAATTTATATGTATGTATGTATGTGTAAGTGTGAGTATACATATAGGTATTTCATTTCAAATATATGAATATGTATGTATGTATTTATGTACATTAATTTTAATAATTTTTAAATAAGTTTGCAGGACGGTCAGTTACTGAAGTGATAGAATGCTGGCTTCTGAATTTGGAGGCTTTGGGTTTAAGACCCATATCCTCAATCATCTAAGAAGCAAGCAAGCAACACTTGCTAGCTGAAATAATAGAAATGGTATCCTCGATACCAATTTGCTTTCGCAAGTAAGCAAATTAACCGTCAAAAGTTGCGATCGCAAAATTGCACATAACCTCAAAATTCTTACAAAAAAGTAAAAACTCAAACGTCAAATCTATATAGGTATATGTGTTTTCATTTTAACTTGAATAATTTTTTCTTATAATAGATAAAATTTGTAATGCTGTTATGATACTTACTTTTTTTCCATCTTAAGTTCCAAATCTTAAGTATCTTATGAATGAAAGAAAAAATCACTAGAGTATTTAACTTTGCAGTAAAAGAATAAAATATAAGTTTTCTTGTGATTTTTATAATTTCCGTTTTTGGATTGATTGACTGATTTAAAATATAGCAAAACGAAATATCTGCGGACACGAAGAAACAGTAATAGTACTAAACATTATAGACAAGTAAATTCTTCATGTTATTTTATATTTCAAGTCGAACTCAAAAAAGTAGTAAAAGCGAACAATAATTTATAATATAATATGTTATTCACTCACTAGCAAAGCAAAATAAAAACAAAGATGTTAAAAAATTGATGATTATGACTGAAATTATTTGAAATGTTTATCTACAAGCTACGGAGTTTAATTTTTAATTTACTAATATGTAGTGCTAACTGCCTATTTAACACTCAGAATTATGATTAAATATTGAATATAACTCAAATTATAGGATAATAAAACAGTTTTACGATTATTATAAATATACAATTTTGTGAAATACTTTTCTGTAGAAAAAGAATTAAAGTACATATGTATCACATGTACAGCAAATAAATACAAAACTACAATATTAAACAGTCATGAGTATTAAAGCTGTATCTATTTTCTAATTTCAACTAAAATATGATGTATTGTGAATGTTATGGTTGTTAATAATAAGTTTTTTAGAACATTGAAACAGTGAAATCACTTGAGATTCACCCATTTATGTTAGTTTTTTTAAAAACTGAGAAATGCTCATTTGCAATCAATTCCTAATTTATTTAAATTACTGAAAAACTTTCAAGATATTCAAAAAAAAATTATATGTACGAACAATTTTTGTATTTTTATCATTTAGTCACATGTGTATACCGTTCATTTATAAAAATACAAGTACATACGTACAAAACAATTTTTATTTGAACATGCATATGCGAGTTTATATTATATAGTATAAAACACTGTCATGTATTTTTTCTTCAATGCCAATAATTAAAAAGAAAATTTTTGTTCTATTTCATGAATAAACTAAATTGTGACAGTATCCTGTGAGACTTTTACAATATTAATATTGTTGTACTTACATGTTTTTCTTTATTTCGTTATCATTATCTTATGCAACTGTAAAAATAAAACGGCCGCAATACGAGTATAAGGAGTATTGGAAAGTAATGTCGTTTTCGCATCAAAATGAAAATTTCTGATTTTTGTTGTTACAGATAAATAGCAGCTCAGTTTATTACGTATACTGTTTGTTATCACCGTTTTCCGCTTTTCAATTAGATTTTAAGGGACTTCTTTAAAAAAGTCTTTAAAAAAGTTGGTTAAAAACGTTTTTTTTTTTTTCAATGCGATAACCAAAAATTTGCAAAGTAAAATTCTTTGTGCTTTATGCTCTTCACGTGAATAGTTTGGTATCCATAATTTTCACCTGTAAACATTTCTTATTTGATTGAGGTGTTCCTGTATGGTGAATCAGGAAGCTCCGAAGCTTACGAGAACCAGATTCAATTACCTCACTGAAATTTAAAAAGTACAAGATGTCTGAATGTCTAATGTTTTTCCATAAACTTTTTTCTTTTGAATGGCCATTTTTATTTGACAAAACTTGAATAGACAGTAAACCGCAAATTTTATATACTCTTGTGTAAAATTTGAAAGAAATATCGCATGTTAGTCTACCAATATTTCGAAAAGAAGTTGGACTAAAGGAAGAAATGACATTACTTTCCAGTATCCCTAATTCTAATATAATATCTGCTAAGTAATGTATAACATTTTGTTTGCACTATAGAATAATATACGAAATTCACACTATAAAAATGTCTCAATGTAACGATAACTTTCATTTATAATAGATAAAATGAATGCAAACAGTTTTATACAGAATGACAAAAAATATTTTGATGTAGAAATGAAGAAAAGAATAAGATAAAAATACATTAAATATGGTGTAATACTCATATTACGTTTATTTCATCGTCCATTCGCTATAACATTTTTAAAATAAAAAAGTAAAACCCATCATCCAGTACTTTTACGAATAATGCAATTTTTATAAATTTTTCAGATCTAAAAAGGATGTAGTGTTGCATGCACAAATTATGGTGGTGTAAAAATATACAATATAAGTTTGTTGTGCAGCAGTTTAAATTTTGAGAAACATTTCATGCACCAAAGCTGATATGTTTTCTTATTTCTTATTTGTGTTTTTCCTCTTTTTTTCAATATACCTACATATACACAGAGGAAAATATCTTTTACGAGTTCCTGAATATCCTGATGCTGATATTTAGCTAGCCTGATGTATAAATTCTTTAAAAATATATAGAAAACTGAAAACTGAATAAAATAAATATAAAAAATGAAAAGATAAGAAGAGGAGAAAGAAAGTACTAAGGAAATATATGTACTTACATATATTTTTTCTTATACTAAAAATTGTCTGAAGAACATCTATTTTTCATATGGGAATTCATACACATGGTCTTTATTAATTATTCCTCACATACATTCAGATGATTTATTATCCTAGTTAACCTCCTGCCTCTTTATACTTATATTGAAATAAATAAAATGTTACTTCTTGTTTTACTTTAGTTTACTCATTGATTTTACAATAATATTCAGAACAGCTTACTTTTAGATACTAGTATAAACATAACTTTAAAAAATTTCGTATTTAATGTCCTTCAAGTAACTTTAAGAAATATTTTACATACTCTTAAGTTTATTCTCATTTTCATAAAGCACTTACTATACATATAAATACATACTTAGTTGCAAATGCTTATGATATCGGTATATGTACGTACTTCTTTATTCAATATTGTCCATCTACTTTTTCTAAATGTCTACATCTTTTTTCTGAACAATTCTATGACCGATCATTTTTTGACTTCAACAAATAAAGACTAAAATAAATAAATGAGAAAGAAGAAAGTAAAAAGAAAAAGAAATTCCAAAGATATTCGAAAAAGCTTTTTTATCTTCAACCATTTACATTGCCGTTGTTCTTATGCAAGTATGTAGTATATATTTTGTATACATATAACAAAAGATATCTTTATGAAAACTTAATGTGGGAATGCCCTTGAGTTGTTCTCGATGTTATTACTTTAGCAATATACGATACATATACATATATATATACATATAGTCAAAAGAATATGAGAAAAGAAGTTCAAAGAAAAAAAAGAAGCCTGACTATATGATAATAATAATAGTAATAAGAATAAGTTAAAAACAAGCAATGACGAAACAGCCAGAAGGGATGCTGATAAGCTTGTACACGTCAGTTACATTGTTATATATTTATTGGGATTGTAAACATCAGAGTATCCAAAGCTACTTGCCATTGACCAAGGTTATGGTATAATGTCTAAATGGGTAACAAAAACAATGTTAGGTATATAGGTATACAGTTTCTGTTATAAATTGTAAATATACTACTATGTATGTATATATATACGTCATTAGTACACAATAATAAAAAAAAGTCTTTAAAATGATGAAATGGAAGCATCATAGTTACAATAATATTGTATTATCTAAGCTGATTTCAAATTTCCTATACATAGATGAAGAAAATATGAAGGTACATTTGTAGAAAAGCACAGTTTGAAAAAATACACAACACTTTTACACAGTGCCTAATTTATTTTATGTAGAAAAGTGTAAAAAAATGATTTCTTAGGCTTAAGTTCACTCACTGAAATTAAACCAAAAATGGATTGATAGACGGGTTGACTAATTTTAAGTATTTAAAGTGTAATTTTATTTAACGTGAATGCATTCTTTCAACAAAACTCTGGTTTTAATTTTTTTGATATATTTATTGTTTTTGTTATAAATTATTAAATTTAAAGACCAATGTTTTAAAATATTGTACACAAAGTTTCAATAACAAGCTAGTAAGCGAATAAGCTGTTTTTATTATTTGAATATATAAAGCATCGGCATTACTAGATATTTTCAGGTATGTATTATAATTTTTTTTTCTGTTTATTTTAATAATTAATGTGAAAATTCGAACTTTACAATAGGAAATAAAAGTAGAAAACATTTGCAAAAGAGTAGTCATTAGCTGTGTTTTATTGGAATGGAACTGAAGAAGTCAGATGTGGTCACATCATATCAGTGTAGCTCAGCTCACTTCTTCTTGAGAATAGGCTCACTTTAACCACAGAGCAGATACTATGTATATAGAATTTATATTGTCATTGCTTTAACTGTCTAAAAAAACATGTTAAAAAATTAAATTAAGTACATACTTGAACGAATTTCACTGGAAAAATACAATATTACGAAACAAATCAAAAAGAAATATACAACACAAATTACAAAATCACTTAATAAACCCAAACTTCAATTCATATGATACTTTCCCACCAAAACAGCTGGTAAACCAATACTGAGCAAATGAGCTTATAAAATTATGGCTCATTTGCTCACTGAGCAAGTGATATTTTTCGTAGCGAACTCTATTGTCGACTCAAAAAAATCAGTGCAAAATAAAAATAAAACATTGATATTGATAGGTATGTACATTCATGTACATACTTGTATGTGTATGTGTGTATTTAATAAAAATTAATTATTATACTCAAATATTTTTATATAACAAAATTTATGTGTACATGTTTTTGTAGGTATCTACATATGTATGTATATATTTTGATTCATATCGATATTTCATACTACTTTGTTCCACTAAAAATTTATTTTCATTTATAACACATGCATGTAGGTACCTATAAAATGATAAAAAAATGCATTCAACAGTGAACTGAATTGGTAGGGTTGATGCATATTTTAAAAATGGAGTTAGTATTACTTGATTGAACATAAAATATGTACTTAAATCAAAAAGACAACAAAATTCAAAAATATATACATATGTATAATTATTAATTATATAAAACTCCATATATGTACATATATACATATACATATATTAAGTACTTACATATAAAAATCAAGTGAAAAACCGCCTATAGACCTGTAACATGATGTATTTCCATTACTTATTTTCATTTTAAGCAGTGTTTATGCAATTGGAATAAAATCATTTTTATATAACATGCAATTCCTATTTATATGAGCTGCTTATGTATCCATATATATACATATATATGTATGTATATGTGTATAATCAACCTTATATATATATTAACAACCCTCATATCATACGCATACAGGCGCCATAGCTATTTTTGTACTACTGTTTTAAGTCAACTAAACTGTGCAATAGTAACAATTTTATATGTACATATGTACATATATTTATATAAACTCACCCTCAGTGTATTATGTTTATTTATAAACGTATAAGTACAATTTATGTAAATGTGTACAGAATACAAAATTTTAAAAATACACGCAATTCTTAGAAAAGAATAAGAAAAAACAAAAGAATAAAAAATCACCCTCTCCCCATATAGCCAGCGGCGTACACTTTCTTTTTAAATTTTTGGCAATATCATCCCCTTATTATTGAAATGAAGATGGTTCTAAATAAATGTTGGTAAAAAAAAACAAGTGGATAAAGAATTGACGTCGAATTGTGAAAACAATTAATTTACACTATACCGTCATAAGTTTGTTGTAAAGGTGACCTGGAGTGTTAAAACGCATGGTGCCACCATCTTCATCATTATATTTTGTTTATGTATTATGTTTATGTATGCTATCTACAATGCATTGTGTGTTAAACTATAGTGATGGCAGCTAAGTAAGGGTGGAAAAAATGAAAACAAAAAATAACTTTTTGATGATGACGATAACGACGATGATTTTAATGATGATGATGATGATGATGATGCATGACAAGGAGTAGGAGCTCAAATGCTTTTACTTTTCCATGTGGCAAATGCCACAATGCAACAACAATCTTGCAATTGATGAAAAAACGATTTTTGTTTGTTTTTATTCTTACTTCACTTTTAATGCAAAGGGTTGTTGGAAGGCCACTCCCCCAAGCAACTGTGATTGGTTGTCCGTTGCAATAGCACTAGCCTGTAGTTTTGTATTCAAAAGGAAATAGATCGTGTGTGCATTTAAAACTACCCTTATGGTTGTGCGCACCCACACTCTTATCGTTTCATTTTATTCCTGTCGAATGGCTGTTATATGCAAGGCGTTAAGTTTGTGCTACGTAGCAGGTACCCACGTCCAAGTACCCACTGTTACAAACAAAGTGAAAGTTCGTATCGTACATAATATAACAGAGTAAAACCAAGCCAACGCATCATCAATAACATTGCAATAAGGATAATAAGGGCTAAAAAGTTGAAGGGATGAGATTTCAATGCACTTTAGTTGTATCGACTCTCTAGGGTGGCTGGCTTATCACGTCAATGGACGACGAACGGTTGCGTTATGTTGTGTGTGCATTTGAATTTGGTGTTTTGGTGCTTTATGATATCCATTTTAGGTAGGTAGATACATATTATGTACATATATGTACATATATCATTTTGTATAAAGTTTTATGTGGTTGTATATAATATTTTTACGGTTCAAATTTTCGTTATCCTTGCACGATGTGTGCCCTTCAGGCGTCATTATAAGTTTTGTTTTGCTTTAAATTCATACACAATCAACCAACGAGGCATTTATAAATATTTTTTGCTTACGATATCAACCAGGACCTATACAAAATTTATATACATACATACATACATATATGCATATGAGTATAATAGCGAATGCATTTATGAACGCAAAGGTATATTAGTTGCGGCATAGCCAGTGTTGGATTTAGCCTATCGCAGCAATCACCCTTCGATTCACTAACATGTATTGATTTTCCTTTTTAATATGTTTTCATTGTTCTTATTAGAGTACTGCGTGATGCATACACCAAATCTGGCCAACGACGATAATACGGACTTTTGAAAGTATATTTAGGTACACATATTGAAATTGAAAATCTATGTAAAATACATGAAAGGGTGCAATCTGGGATGATGATAGTCCTATTTGCTGTTTCTGCTGCTTTTATGATGATTTGTCTTGTTTCATCAATGCACCAACCCTTAGTTGCTTTCAGTTAGTTATAAAAAGTGAATCGGACAAAAAAAAAACCATTAGCTTCAAAATGGCCAAAATAAATAAAAATCTGCAAGACAAAAAAGGAAATACAAAGGTACTAAATAAAGTATGTACTTGAAAATATGAAGATTAGAAAAGGTATATGAGATACATGTAAAAGTATACATATATGTATGTACTCGTATTACAATAAAAGAATGAATATACATATACATATGTATAGTACATATATGAAAATCATGCTTTTGATGTTCGATGTACGTATACATATATGTTATATCGTGCAATAAATATGTATAAGTGTATAAAGTAACCAAAATTGTGGAAAATTAATCTCTACAGAATCAAATATACATACTTTATAAGTAAAGAATAAGAAAATTTAACAACAAATAAATACGATTGTATAACTCTATAAAACTATAGGTATACACTGTAGTAGGATGAGAATGATGAATGCATTTAAAGAAAATCAAATCATAAAGTAGATTTAAAAGGAAAGAGAAATGTTATACATTATACATTATGTATGTATATACCATATAATATGTACCTATATGTATATACCTATACTACCACTATATTATTTATGATATGTATATTATAATTAACGTATATTCTTTAAAGTTCTTTAAAACTGGGCTAAAGTCTTTCGAAGGATATTCGAAGGACATTCAAAATTTTTTTATTAATTTATTTTTTTAAATTTTTGATTATGTTTTTTAACAGAGGAAAACGTTTGCGCGCATATGTTTTTAGTTTTCTTTCTTATATTTTTTGTGTATTGACATTAAATATAATAATATAATAAAAAATTATATTTGTCCTTTGTTCGTGTACTAAAAATTGATTCTTCATACGATTTGGTAATCCTTTTTTCGTTATTGAAATGCGCTTCGTTTTATTTATTTATTTTTTCTTTTGAATTTGCTAGTGTTATTTTAAATTCAATTCTTCTAGATTAATGCCAACTTTTTTTTTTATGCAGTAAGTGACGAGCAAGAGAAATGAACTATAGATAATAGGCTGAGGTTAGGTTTTGCAGTGAATCTTCCCTGCTGTATCTATTTTAAGAAAAAAATGAGCCTTATGCTATTTTGTTGAATTATTGTGGGTGGAAATGAAATTTTCATTCTCTAGATACATACTATACATATTATATGTAGATGTGTTTGCATAGGTAGTAGTTATATGTTTAAAAAATTAAGTGGATAACTACATTTTAGTTTATAGAGAATTTTAGTAGATACAGAGATTTTTGAGTGAATAAAGTGGAAAAGTAAATGAACCAAAAATAAAACAAAACGCATTATCATTAGTATCAGTTTTTGGCATCAGTAACGTAAGTGCAATTTTCACGAATGGCTGCTGCAATTATAACGGACCAAAAATGGCCGTGCGCATTGTGAAATGTTTTTTTGGTACATCCTGTATACATACTATACATATGTCTAAATAATACGTATATTTTCATCGAATGCTTTCAATTCTGTATATAGTGTTTTTTACAATTTTATGTTGTTTTTTTTACATTGTTCTTGTGTCTTCTATATGTGTTTTATTTTTTTTATATTACTATTCTCTTCGTATTAAAGGATAAAATGCAGGCGGACGGAAGTGAAATTGTTTGCCCGAACTAAAAATTGATGAGTGGGACGAACTTAAAATGAAAAGTATATTCGACAGTGTGGCTCGATATTTTTTTATTTATTTTTTCTTTCTTCTATTTTTCTGTAACTTTTTAGATTTAAGTTTTTCATTTTTTCCCTATATATGAATGTATGTATATATGTATGTATCTGTTAGATAGATTAGGTATATATAGATAGACATCCTTGATGTTGTTTTATACATTTTGGTAAAACAAAAATAAAAGAAGAGTTTGTAAAAGTAGGAATTTTATATGGGTAGATTTTTCAATCCTGAGGGAGAACCAAAATTGTGTACTATATACATATGTGCTCATGAATTGAAAATAAATATACATACGTAGTAGTAAAAGAAAAAAATAAACGACCTTCTCAATCAAGATAAACGATGTTTAGATTTTTGCATTGTCAAAGGTATTGAACAAAATTTATACATACATACATATATCGAGTTTTATACAAACAAGCATTCCTAATTCATCCATTTTATTTTTTTTCCGCCTTCAAAGACAATAAATGATAAAATGTTTGGGAAAAGAGTAATTAACTTTTCTTTGTTAATACACATGAAATATACGAAAATAAAGAAATTTAAAAACTGAATGTCAAATATGTTCTTTTTGAAACGTTATTAGATCTAAGACTGAAAAAACGAAATGAGATATTGCTTCTTTTTAGAAATTTGTAAAAATGTTTTACTCGTGTATGTTTTTTTAATGAAATGGATAAAAAAAACAAGAAAAAAATTTGAGCGCTCTTCATTTAAACATCTTAATTTATAAAATTTAATACGTATATACATATATACCTATATTAGTATAATTAATATTTACTAATAAAATTCTAAAAAGCTCGTTACTGGATCACACGGTTTTTTTTTTTTAGTTTTTTTTTTTTTTGTATTACATGATAAAATATTTTCAATTTTTATTAAATAGTTTTTTTAAATACGATTCGTATTATTATTAAAAAATTATTTTTCAACATTTTACAAATGTATAACCCGAGGAAATATGTATTTGAAATAATGCTCCTACCATAATATGTATTTAAAGTGGAAAATCTATGGAATATTTTTCTCGTTGGAAACAATAGTCAGCTTATAACCAAAAAATTAAATTGATATAAATTGATTCATTTTTATTCATTCTTTTAAAAAAATCTACATATGGATGTCAACAAAATTTCGTTGGGAATATTATATTGATAACGGTGCACTTTTTTTTTATCGGATATGGTATTTTTATAATATATAATTTTACAATAAGCCAATTTTTATATAGCTCTTGAACAAAATAACCTATGTTCTTAAAAACACATTTAGAAATTGTTTAGGTTTTTACTGACACTTCATATTCTCATGAAGATATATAATGTACGCATGTACTCGTATATGAATGTACATATGTCTCATACAAAATATCTGCAATTAAAATTACCTTCTTCTTGTTCAAGCATATATCAACATTTTTTCTCTTTTTCCCCACCACCTTCGCCATTTCACCTTTACATCTACATATGTATATGCATTGTGCTTATTTAAAATGCATTAAGAAGATGGATAGTTTTAGGTTGTGATTAATTGTTTAAAAACAATATTTCTTATTAATAAGAAAACAAATAATTAATATGTAACGGGTATCATTATGTGTAACACGTATTTTAATATAGTATCTATTACACATATTCGGAAGTATAGCTAAAATCTGTCTTGATTTTTTTTACAAGCATTAAAGCCTGATTATTAAAAATCTCGTAAATTCATTTTCCATAACTGCAAACATATATGTCGACATAAATAGTCATGATAAGATGGTTAATCGAACAATCTTGCATTGTTCCACGACTATTTAGATCGTTACATTCAATGTTAGCGATTACCTAATCAACTTTAAAATCGAAGCATCTGACCACAGGCACTGTTCGATTTTATTGTTAAACAATTTTACAGATTGTGATGTACATACCTGCATACATATGTATGTACGTCATATGCGAATAAAAAAGGTATATAAATATATACATGTTATGTTCAGTATTACTTTTACACAGTGTTTAAAGTTTAACACATGTGTAACGAATATTTTAAAATACTTATTATTATATTACATACCTAAATGCAGATTTTGTAGGAGAGCCTACTGCTACTATACGAAAATATACATACATATATAGTATATATGATGATATGTGTAGATAAACATATATATTGCATGAACTAAACGCTAATCTAAAACCTTTTTTTCTTTCCATACATGTATTACTAAAAAATTTATGTTTTGAAGTTACTTGTTTCACTCATCACCTTTTGATCTATACTTAACAAACGTGTACAATCGATCGAATCGATTTTTATTTGAAAGCGTCTAATATCGTTAAAATTGTTGCATAAAAGTATAAAAATCTTGATGATAGTAAACTAAAGTATCTTTGTATCTATTAAACTGCAACTATAATCATATTTATACAGAACTCTTATATTGGTAGAGGATATACATTTTAAATAGAAACGGAAGAAAACTGCTGAAATAATGTAAAAAAATCGAAAAAATATTAAAAATACTACAACAAAATGAGGCCTCCTTAAATTACCTGCCTATGGCTTAACAGTTATGTAATATAAGTTTATACTAAGTAAGTAAGTTGATTATTATCGTGCTATATTCTAATAGGTAAATAAAATCGCGATTATATGTATATTAAGAATATATGTTGTATTATAATATAGAGAAGTGTATCAACAACAATCATTTTAAATCCTTATAGTTGTTTATATATATCTAATCTGAAACCGTTATCATAATCAAAGTTGATTGGTAGTTAGTTGTGCATCAAATTGAATGAGTGCATTATTACATGCACTGGCATTTAATCCAGATCTAAATAGGAATAACAGAATTATGAAAATAAGGAAGTGAGGGTGTTAGTTACATGCTACATTATAGTGTATAGTGTATACGTTGATGATGATTGCATGATGCAGTTAAAGTATATATACATGTATTATAAGTACGTGTCTAAAACTTTATCAATTTAAAACTGAATCATTTGATAGAATAACTTGACCAAAAAATTAGATACGTGATATGACCACTTACTACATATATGTACCTAATTTTTAAAGGTGGTATGTACTTGTAAATCTTGTGTAAAATAAAAACAGAGAAAAAAACAAAACAGAACAACGTATAATGCAACAGATATATGAAAAAATAATAAATCTCAACCGATGATTTGCAATGTTGATGATGGTATATGAAGTGAATATTGTCGGTTTTAAAAAGATAATCGATTCATGTTTCATATCGATCGTTTCAATATAACGTTTTTTCTTGCTTTATGATTACCAGATATAAATAAAGAGAAAAAATGTTGTTTTAATAGTGCATAAAAAACTGTAATTTTGAAAAACTGAATTTAGTTTAGAAGCTTTTACACAAAAAAATTAAAATAAATAAAAAATAAATCAATTAGTTAATAAATTTCGTCTTATAATTAAACACTTGAGAAAGTACCCCAATTTCATCTGTATTAGTTTGAGTTTTGTACTTTTTGGGCCCATAGTTTGCTTAATGCCCAGTTCCACAGTGAAAGCTTAAGCAGAGTTTAACTTAAACTAAGTTTAAGCACTTTTTTCAGTTTCACAGTGGGAGGATTAACTGTTAAACTGAGTTTAACTGGTGTTTAACTTAAGCCGTCAGAATTGAGAGCTTAAGCTCTATTTAGTGTTAAAGTAAGTAATGTAAATTTCTTTTATTCTCTGCAATTTTTTTAATTTTTTTTAATATTATGTATTTTTTTAATTAATTTCTTTTTCAATTTCTGCCTGTCTGTCTGTTTTTTTTTTGTATTCAATTATGTTTATATTTTATATAATATGTACATATTATATTTTATTATTTATATTACATGTACCTATATATATATATATATATGTATATATATTTTAAATAATGAATAAAATAATGTTGAATTTATTGAAAACAAAAACAAAAATGGGAAGTTTATATACATTTAAGAAATATCCAATGTGTTCATAAAAAAACTGATGTTAAGAAAGAAAAAAATAAATAAATTCACATATGATGTGATTTCATTTTATCATGGGAAAATTATTTTTCTTGCTCGTTAAAATATATAAAAAAGAAAACAAAAATCAAATAAAACAAAATAAACTTATACTCGGTTTATAAATCGAAATCAGTACAGGCAACATAGGCATACTTTTCTATATTCTTTTACATTGCGTTTGTATAAATCTGTCTCTTGTGTGGGGTGATCAGATCTCAATTTCAATTTATAATTTATCAAAAACATTTATATGTAAAGTTTAAATGAAGGATAAGTATATAATTGAAGGAAAACTTGCAATAGTCAAATTTTTCTTAAAAAATTCTATATACTTATTCTCCCTTTGAGTTTTGAAAAAGAATTCTGCCACATCCCGCCTTCATTTTTACATAATGTATTTGAAGGTAGTTATGTATACTAAAAAATTAAAAAAAAAATTGGCTGCTCGTTTTTGCTCCTAACGGAAAAAATTCTTTTTTTGTACCTGGGTTTGGGTTATTCTATTATATTGTATTTTTAATATGTTAATTATTTTTTATAATGTTTAAAAATGTGTATGTTTCTTTAAAAGGTTATATCTCAAAGGAGAGGTAAGCTAGACCTTTGGTTTACAAGTCAAAATTTTAGTACGTAGCGTAGGCAATTAAATTGTAGAACATGTGTTATTAATCAAATGTACTGTTATTTCTAGATGTCTCTCTATTTTATTCAAAGAAAACAGGAAAATTTACTAAATTTTTCAATTTGAGACTTTATAACTTTTGAACAAATAGGGGTAAAGAGGCAGAGTGGGCATCAATATAAAGAGCAGAATATTCTCTATTAACTTATAAAACAAACAATTCCGCTATGTCTTACAGTTTTCGAGAAACAATGTGTTTCATGAATACTGAGCCAACAACATTCAGCGCCCTCTAGCAGCCAAACGGTTAAGATAAACTCCTTTATCCTATACAATTTGTTGTTAGTCTCGACGAGGTCTATCACTCTGTATTTTTTTTTTTACCATAGGATATGAAACACCCTGTGTATATGTCTATAACACACCCTGTAATTATTTTACATGAAACTTAAAAATTTTGTTTTTTTGTTCATTTTTAAGTTAAATTCCATTCTAAATACAAAAATTTTATTCAAAATAATTTTTTTCGAAGATATATAATTTTAAACAAAAAATGACCCTTTCTGGACCACTGTGCATTGTCTGGAACCTTGCTCTTGCAAGTGCAGTATTGGATTCAGAATTACAGATGAATTTCATTACGGATAGAATGATTCAAATTTGTCGTTTGTCAAAATTAAAAACACATGTAGTTGCAAATGGAACTGGTGACAAGGAAATAGTAGTAAAAAACAAGGTTCATATTAGCATAAAGTCAAGCATATTGGACTTTAATTGTGATTTAGAAGCAGTAGTTCTGCCTAAAGTCAAGTCTTCTAAAGTCAAGTAATTTCGAGTTATCCAAGTGGTGTTCTAATGATGAAAGAATTTTGTCTGGTATCAAAGAATGTCGTTGAGAAAAGTTGATGATGATCTTGTCATTAAAACTTCAGATATGATTTGGCAGCCAATGATTATTTGAAATTTCGTACTGCCACTAATACTTTAAACAACCATGTATCTAAACGAATAATATTGTCACATATCGCTAAAATTTTCGATCCTTTGGGACTTCTTTGTCCAATAATCATTAAAGCAAAATTAATTATGCAAAACTTGTGGACATTACATATCGATTGGGATGACCCAGTTCCTGAGCTCCTATTGAAAGAATGGTATTTATATTGCAGTCAACTTTTGTTGGTGCAAAACATACGTATTCCTAGACATGTTTTCAAAAGATGAGCAATTTTAATTAAACTTCATGGTTTTGCTGACGCTAGTAATAAAGCTTATGGTGCATGTGTTTATGTTCGATGTACATATAGGTATAGACATCGAGGGCCATATTTAGACATTTGATTTCGAAATGTTTTTATTGGACTAACTCTAACATAGTTTTGAATTGGATATCGTCGTCGCCAACTAGATGGAGTGTTTTTGTCGCAAATTGAGTTGTTAAAACACAAGAATTAAGCAATCTTTAATTGGAATCATATTTCGTCTGAGCATAATCCAGCTGATATATTACACGACCTCCAAAAGTTGATCAATTTCGTCAATCAAGCTAGATTATGGTTTAATGGACCAAAGTTTTTATCGGATAATGTTAAGATACCAGAAAGAAATTGTTTGTCGAATAATCTAGAAATGCCTGAACAAACTGATTATGTAACAAATAGTAAGTTCTGTAATTCATATCAGCAACTGATTAATACTTTCGCATTTGTGTATAGATTTATCAATAACTGTCGTTCAAAAATACATAGAGCTAAAAAATAGTATGGCGTTCTTACAAATTATGAACGTGAAAGAGCGCTTTTGATGATAGATTATCAGGCTTTGCTGAAGGGAAAGTAGTTACCTGTAAATAGTAAATTAAGGAATTTGATTAAATCGATTGATTGATCGATTCAATCTTTTTCTCATTGCAAAGGATTATTCTTTCAGTAAAACTTTGTTACTTTATTATCATTATCAATTGGCGGCAAAAGAATGGTGAAAGGAGTTATCTTTTCTTGCATCAAGTGTTATCGTTCTCGTCCAAAAACAATTCATCAATTGATGGGTAGCTTGCCAGCTAGCAGAGTTACGCCTAGCCGTCCTTTTACTCACACAGGAATAGATTTCTGTGGACCATTTTTCATCAGGAATCCAATTCGAGGAAAACCATCCAATAAAGTTTACATTTGTCTTTTTATTTGTTTTGCTGTGAAGGCTGTTCGTTTTGAAGTGGTACATAATTTATCGACAGAATCCTTTATTGCTTCTTTGCATCGATTCATTAGTAGAAGAGGTCATGCCTCGGTAATTTACTCAGACAATGATACAAATTTCATTGGAGCAAATCATCAATTGCGAGAATAGAGAATGTTGTTTAGTTCTCACATTGGAAGAGTTTGAAACATTGGTATGTCGTATTGAGGCTGTAATAAATTCTCGGCCTATAATACCTATATCAGATGATATTGAAGATCTTCAAGCTTTGAAGCCCGGTCATTTTTAGTTGATGGTTCATTTGTTGTAATAACTGAGCCAATAATCAATGAAGAGAGGTTGTCAAGATTATCAAGATGGCAAAGAGTTCAACAAATTGCTCAACAGTTTTGGAATAGATGGAAGAAAGAATACCTTAATACACTTCAGACTCGTAATAATCGTAATAAATGGATGGATTCTCATATGATGTGAAAGTAAGTGGAATGGTATTAGTAGCAGATGGTAATTTACCTACATTGAAATGGCCAGAGGGTCGAGTAGTTCGAGTTTATAAAGGAGCAGAAGATTTCGTATGGGTTATTGACGTGAAAACGGCTAATGGCATCTTTAAAAGAGCAGTGAACAAAATTTGTATTCTTCCGATTGTGCACAATGAGTTGTTGGAATCCAGAGCTTATCATAAATTGTAATAGATTAATGAAAATATGTAGTAGCATTTAAAGTAATACGAAGTATGTAATTATGTATAGAGTTATTGTTAGTTTGATTCTCGTTGTGTGCACATGGTTAATGGTCGTCTCGTAAGTAGTGTGGACATGCCGGTTCTAGACCAAGTAGGGTTTTGTGCACAGCTTTTTGATGACGTCATGAGCTTTAGAGCTTTTTGGGTTGAGATATACGGTGAGAGCTTGAAAGCTTTGAGCTTTTGGGTTGTGGTATGTGGTGTAGGTTGTGGTATGTGGTGTAGCTTTTGTGGTATGTGGATTATGTTTGTGGTATGTGGTATAGCTTTGATGGTGTTAAGCTTTTTGGTTGTGGTGTGTCACCTTAAAGTATGCAAATTTTTTGTTACAAAATGGCGTCATAACCTAAAAGTATGCGAAGTTTGTTTTGAAAGTATACTGAAAAGAATTCAAAAATGTCGGCTCTGGCCCGGTTGAATGACATTATCATCAGACCTTGAAGCATAGAAAAAACCCGCGTGATTAACATGTGCTTTATCAGTGCTAATCATGTTGAGACATGTTTGTGTAAATACCACCACGCGCAATTTATTTAATTACCGACACATGCGATGTATATTTTTGCAAAGCTTGCAAATTCCATCCTAAAATAAACAAATGCGAATTCCGTTTCAAATAAACAACTAAGATTTAGGGATATATGAATTTTGAGACATGTTTGAGTTTATCGTTGTTTTTGTTATTTTTAATTAAGAATGAAAAAAAAATACTTACCATATTGTCAGAATCCGGATTTGAACCGGGGACCTTTAGAGTTTCAGTCTAACGCTCTCCCAACTGAGCTATTCTGACGATTTTTTTATGTGTATTATATGATGTTTTAATGTTTTTATTTTATGATAAGGATTTCATCAAATTGTGAAATTCTAGTTGGATGTGTGTGTGTGTGTGTGTGTGTGTATTTTGGCAGCATTTGTAAGCGGTGGAAAAAGGGTGGGGATAAGACTATAAATGAAGACGATTTCTACAAACGACATCAGTTCGTCGTTTAATTTTCAAGTGATTTGATTAATCTTTCGTGATTAATCTTTCGTGTAAGTGAATCAACAGCAATATCAGTTTTATGAATCAGTAGTTTTAAATAAGTTAAATTTATATTAAAAAATGAAGTTTACATGTGAATTATGTAATAAAGATTTTTCAACAAAATCAGTTTTAAAAAGACATGTTAATAGCATTCATGGTGAACGTGTAATTTGCGATATTTGTGAGAAACATTTAAGTAGGAAAGACAAATTATTAGAACATAAAAAGAAGATCCATTCTGATTCTGTCATCGACAAACTTTCTTGTGTAGTATGTAAAAAGGAATTCTCAAGGAGCGATAATTTATTATCTCATTTAAGAAAGAATCATACGGTTGAAGTAAAAAAACCAGTTGAGTCAATAGCGATAACAAAATTTTGTGATGCATGTCAATAAGATATTCCAACAAAGAATTGGTCATATCATTTAAGAACAAACATACACAAAAAAAATTCAGCTGAGCCTCTAAATGAAAATTTAAAGGTAATCAAAAGCGCTTTTGAAGAAAGAGTTGAAACATATATACTTGAAAACAAAGATGAAGGTGTATTAGATGTCTTGAAATTCTTTAATACATCAAAAGATCATATTTTAAATGCTTTAAGAAATCTACTTGATAAACATTCATCATTCAAGTTTAATATGGAATTATTTTGTGAATATATAAAAATTACAAAAGGAAATGATGGTGAAGATGATATCACACTTTCAGTTAAATCTTTTCAATCTTGTATGTCAATTATACAGAAAATTGAAGATTTATGCTCAGTTTATGAAGAGATGGTTGGAAAAATTCATAAAAAAATGCAAGAATTTCAAGAAAGAGATAGTGGTTGGGCTCTAGTAAGAATTGTTCATGTTGAAATTAATATTAATCAATGGAGACCTTTAAGAGGATCTCAGTATATATCACTTCCAAAATCTATACAAAATAAAAAAGCTTGCATCAATGTAAAGAATGAGGACGAGTATTGTTTTAAATGGGCTGTAATATCTGCAATGAATCCAATCGAAATACATTCTGACAGGCCATCATCGTATCAGATTGAGAATATAATATCTGAAAAAATAATTTTGAAAAATGACGCTGAACTTGATTTTACTGGACTAGAGTTCCCACTAAAAGTATCTGATATTTATAAATTTGAAATGCTGAATCCAAAAATCAGTATAAATGTATTTGGATTGGATGATAATAAAATTATTGGACCGTATTATTCAACGTCTAAAGAAAAAGAAATTCATATAAATTTATTATTCATACAAGAAGAAGAAAAATCTCATTACGTATGGGTAAAAAACATATCTAGGTATGTAATTGTGTAAGTGTAAATTATGAAATTTTATTAATTAACAAAAAATTTCTAAATTTCAGATTAATAAGTGTGCAGTTAACACATCATCACCATCAAATCTATATGTGTAACTCATGTTTATTATATTTTTCTTCTGAAAATGACTTGAATGCTCACAAGAATGAATGTAATAAAATAGTAACAAAAATGCCAACAAAAGAAAAAAGTATTTTAAAATTTGAACATTATGAACGTCAACTAGATGTTCCTTTTGTAATATATGCTGATTTTGAATGTATTTTAAAGGATATTAGTACATGCATGCCAGATCCATCATTACCATCCACAACAAATGTACAAGAACATGAGCCTTGTGCTTTTGCATACTATATTAAGTGTAGCTTTGACGACAGTTTAAATCAATTCAGAACTTACAAAGGAAAAGATTGTGCAAAAATATTTGTATCTTCAATTATTAAAGATATAAAACATTTATATCACAATTATATTGAAAATTCGAAATCAATGAATCATTTAACATTAAATGAAATCAAAATCCAAAATGAAAGTACAGAGTGTCATATTTGTAAGCAGTTTTTAGATAAGAATAGAGTTCGAGATCACTGTCATCTAACTGGCAAATATAGAGGACCAGCTCATGAAAAATGTAATTTATTATACCGTGTGCCTAAATTTTTTCCAATATTTTTCCATAATTTTTCTGGATACGATTGTCATTTATTTATAAAGGAGTTATCTAATTTTGATGGAGATATAAATGTTATTCCTCTGAATAAGGAACTATATGTATCACTATCGAAGAGAATTTTCGTTGATGAAAAGAATACAATAGAATTGAGATTTCTAGATTCAAATAGATTTATGCAGTCTAGTTTAGATTCTTTAGCGAAAACTTTAACAAATGATATGTTAAGAACAGTTCGATCAGAGTTCAAGGATGATGAGAAATTTATATTGATGACAAGAAAAGGAGTGTTTCCATATGAATATATCAGTTCATGGGAGCGATTAGATAAAGCAAGTTTACCATCACAAGAAGATTTCAGTAGTAAATTGACAAATAGTGTATGTAATAACGAAGATTATAATCATGCGCGAAAGGTTTGGTGTAAATTTGAATGCAAAAATCTTTGGGACTATTTATTATTATATTTGAAGACGGATGTATTACTTTTAACTGATGTATTTGAAAATTTTAGAAAAGTTTGTAAAAAAATTTACTCACTCGATCCTTGTCAATATTATACTGCTCCAGGTTTATCATGGAATGCAATGTTGAAAGAAACAAAAATTGAACTTGAGTTATTAACAGATATTAATATGCATAGTTTTATTAAAAAAAGCATTAGAGGCGGAATTTCTCAATGTTGTCATAGACATTCTGTAGCAAATAATAAATATATGGATGATTATGATGAGCAAAAACCATCGCAATATTTAATGTACGTAGATGCAAACAATTTGTATGGTTGGGCAATGTCACAAGCTCTTCCTTATGGTGATTTTAAATGGATTGAAAATAAAAATATCGATATTGAAAATATTCTTGAAGATTCAGAGACTGGTTATATTTTAGAAGTGGATTTAGAATATCCTGAAGTATTACATGATGTACATAATGACTTACCATTTTGCTCAGAAAATAAAATTACTTCAAATTCAAAACATGTTAAATTAATTACAGATTTAACAAACAAGAAGCGATATGTTATTCATTATAGAAATCTACAACATTGTATTAAACATGGTCTTAAAGTTATACATATTCATAGAGTATTACAGTTTAAGCAATCAACATGGATGAAACGTTTCATTTACTTGAATAATCATCATCGTACACTTGCAAAAAATGCATTTGATAAAAATTTTTTCAAGTTAATGAATAATGCTTCATTTGGAAAAACTATGGAAAATGTTGATAAAAGAAAAGATGTTAAAATAATAACGGAATGGGATAACTGTTATAATAAATTAGGAGCTAGAGCTTTAATAGCAAAACCTAATTTTCATAGTGCTACACAATTTACTGATAATATGATTGCTATACAAATGAAACGTATGCATACTTATTACGATAAACCAATTTATTTAGGATTTTGTGTTTTAGAATTATCAAAATTAAATATGTATAAATTTCATTATGATTATATAAAACCGAAATATGGTGAAAATATTTTAATAAATTATATGGATACTGACTCTTTTATATATACTATTCAAACAGAAGATTTTTATAATGATATCAAAAATGATATTGATAAATACTTTGATACTTCTGAATATGCATTCAATAATCCTTATGGTATTTCATTGAAAAATAAAAAAGTTTTGGGTATGATGAAAGATGAGAATAATGGAAGTATAATGACTGAATTTATTGGTTTAAGATCGAAAATGTACTCATTAAGTGTGAAAGATTCAAAAGATATTAAAAAAGCAAAAGGTGTAAAAAAGACAATTGTTAATAATTTAAGTATAGAAAATTATAGAGATTGCTTGTATAAAAAGAAATTGTTTTATAGTAATAATAATATGTATGTATTTAGATCTAAAATTCATAATATTTATACACAAATAATTAATAAAGTAGCTTTAAGTTTTTCCGATGATAAGCGATTTGTAAGAGAAAATGGGATAAATACATATGCTTGGGGACATTTTAGAATTAATATAGATATAAATTAAATTAAATTTAAGTTTTTTTTTTTTAATTATAATGCATAAATTTATTATTAAAAAAATAAAAATAAAAAAAGAATTATTAAAAAAATATTATTCAAAACAATTTCTTACATTTTTTTATTTCAATAATCATAATTTCATTTAAATCTATAAATTGAATCAATGTGTAATATCGTCAAGCAACTGATATACACACATTCTGTTAACTCAGCAATTTGTAGGCAATGTTTAAATTTATAATTTTATCTAAAAACTAATCACTGAAAGTATGCGTGACAACATTATTCACTATTGGTATACACATATTTTGTCAACTCAAAAATTTTATAACATAGAATAGAATTTGAATTTAAGAATGTTAATTTTGCAGATCAGCATTTTTTATAAGTGGTAACTAATAAGATTCTTAAACTTAAGAATCTGATTGGTTAAACATAATTTCTCTTAAATCTATGCATAAAATGCTTTTTTTATAATCAAAATTTAGTATATAAATCCGTGAAATTTTATAACTAAAATCACTTCATAGTAAGAATTATAAAGAAAACGGTAAAATGAGTAGCAACAGAAGAGGACTAGGATCTGAGGATCAGGCAGACGAGGACACACCATCCGATATCCAATCGGTAATAAATTCAAATCTACAGATGCTCGCGGAAAGAGCATTTTTAAAATTTACATATATGCATGTGCATATTTTCAATTATTTTAATAATAGAAATATACCATGCAACATGGAAAGGTAAGTTTTAACATATAATTTTTTTTTTTTTTTTTTTTTTTTTTTTTTTTTTTTTAATTTTATTTTAAATATTATTATAATTTTAATTTCTTTACAGAATATATATTCAACAATGGGGTCGAGAAATGATTCCTAATAGGTACACAACGGTCGAATATCGAAATGAATGGCTAAGGAATTTACTGCAAGATGGTGTGTTCTTTATCCATATAGAAGCTGTTTACAATAGAGAAGCTATTGGAAACGACAAATTGTATTTTTGTTCAAAAAATGAAAAAAATAGGTGTTTCATACCTACAGATCCAAATATGCTTGTGACTGAGACGCAAGTTTTGGAATTTGTAGAGTATGAAGATTTATATAATTTTATTATAAATAATAAGTTTTACTGTAGTTTATGTTTTAAGAATTGCTACTCGATGCATGTGGTAGTTAATAGATTTTAAATTTTATTTAAATATTTAATTTTAAGTTTAAATGTAGTATTTTATATAAAATAAATTCTCTTTTGGCATTTTAGGATTAATATAGTTATAAATTAAATTGAATTTAAGTTTTTTTAAAATTATAATGAATAAATTTATTATTAAAAAAAAATACATGTTTTTTTTTTTTTTTTTTTATAATTCAAGTACAAGATTTTCTTTTGCAAGCTCTTCATTAACAAAATTTCTTAAAACTAATACATTCTGTAGAGCACAAAGTCCATTATGTGTTGGGCATCTTAACGTTTGTGGATATTTGTTACGAATTGTTTGTAAATTTGCTGCTTCTAAATCATCCAGATCATAGATTGTATAGTTTTCACCCAATATATTACACAACCAGGATTTTTTTTCACTACCTTTAACGTATATTGAGGTATCTTCTAAATTTTTGCGTAAAAATAGCTTAACACTTTCAAAATCAATTGATCCTTCGTTCCATGTTAAACCATGGTGATTATTAAACAGCCATTTTGCTTGATTTTGTTGTTTTTTAGGTAAATTTTCAAATGGATATGGTGGTTTTATTATAAAAAGTTGAAACTCTTGAAAATTATATGATACTGCCAATTCTTTCACTACAAAATTATTTTTAATACCACGAAATCCTTGAACGTCAATAACCACACTTTTATTATTAAACATTTTTATGATATATGTGTATTCTCTCACAAGTTCTTTGAAATACTAAATAAATTTCTGATTTATAATCTCATTTATATCAGTTTTCTAACCTCTCCATTCAGTGGATTGTATTCAATTATTCGATCATGTAGTAGTAAACAAAATCCTGCAGTGTTGTAAGGAATATTGACGTTGCTAGCTAACTCAAACTCTATTCTAATATCAACAGGTCCTGTTTTTATTGTTTCATTTTGATGAGCACAATCAATAACAACAATTGGTGCTATATCCTTGAAACTATCCCATTTTAACAACGGTTGACAGTTCCTTCCATAATAAGTTTCTTGAAATTTTGTATACATATCATATAACAACGCATATCGATTACGTTCAAAAAGTATATTTAAATTATCATATGGATACGTTTCAGAGTTCAAATGAGCTTTAATGTTAGCTAGTTTACAATGATCAAATTTACTAACATCGGTCTCTTTTTGGTTTTGTCGATTGGTTTGTAATGCAAATATCAAAAAACGAGGTTTTTCTAGTTGCGTAGATGTTTTAACAGTCCATATGATATGATTTGTTTTTGGAATGTTGGGATATTCATATAAATCCCAGCTGCGGAAGCTAATACGAATTGGTTTCGCATTTTGAGTAATTTTGAGAAGTTTTAGTCTTTCTTTATCGTCTACATTTATATGTGGTACTTTCCATAAGACTTTTGCGAGTGTAATTTTATAGTCTGCAGCTGTAGCTGGTAGTTGAACCGCATTTGCATCACTTCTTGCTCTAATTAAAACTAGATCGTGTCTTACATTCACAACTATTTTTTTGTAGTCTTCAGCAAATCCTAATAGCATTTTTAGAGGTATACAAAAATTAAAATATCCAGATGTAGGTAATATAGTACTATTTCCTGTCCATCCAGCATTATACAGCATTGTACTTTCACTTTCACTCAATGAAATGTAATTTTTTAAAGCACTGCTGATTCCTACATTCCGACAACGATCAATTTCGACACCATTCAATTCATATCGTATTTCATCAAATAAGAAGGCTCCAAAATTATTATTTAGTTTGTAATCAGGTGAATCAGTTCCATCGCCTTTAGTTAGAGTTCCTTCAATATATATAAAACTTTCACTTGGTAGTAAATATAAATCTTGGTTTTGAATAGAAATTCGTATTTCATCGCTATTGTTGTATGATTCTACAAATGGTGAATACGTATGATATTCTTTTTTAGTAATACTTTCATCAAAGTGAGGTTCTTCTAAAATATCCAGTATATCATGCATGTTGTTTGCTTTTTAAAACAAATCCTAATGACTCTAAAAATTTTCTGTTTTCAATTGTTAGTGATGATGGTTTCTTAGAAATGAGGTCTCTTTGTGTTGTTGTTGTCTGTTCAATAGGTAATGGTGTACTAATGATATTATCACTTTTGAATGAGTTTTTATTATTATTATGTTTGTTGTATATCAGCATATCTAGTTCTTATCTATTTGACACTTACATAAGAAATAATAGCTTTAGTAATCAGACTACTTATTTTATACTTTAAGTCTTATTTTATAATTGTGGTTTCAAATGTAATCTAATTGTAATTATTTCACCTCTGAAATTAATCAAATCTCCATCTTGATCTACAATTTTTACTTCAACAGAACTAATTCGTTTGACATTTACAGGTAAATATATAACATTCTTAGGAACTTCTGTTATCTTATACCCTGGTCCTACATCAGGCGAGAATTCATGAAGAGTGTGAACAGGAATATTATTAATATATGATCCTACTATTAGATTACATTCAATTCGTATAGCGTTAACTTTAGTTATATTCACAGGTAAATCAGACACATGTGTTGTATTTGACTCCAATTCTTTTTTACTGAAACCTAACAGTTGACCAATAGATCTGTCTCTGTTAAAGTAGACGTTGTGTGTACTTTTAATTTCTGTTTTGAGTGTGTTGTTGTTTGCTTGTATTTTGATAGTAGGCTTAGTTTTCGTTTTTTCGAGCTCTTTTTGAATGAAATTCGCGATGTCATCAACTTCATAAGATCCCACAGGTATTTTAATAGTTTCATAACCTATATGAAATAAGTTATTGCTACTATCCACATTAGGTATTGAATTATAGGTATGAAAATCAACAAGACCACAAAGATAGTCAGATGATAGATCTATAGGGGGGAAGTATTCAGTTGTTAATATAGATGTATTCCCACTTAAAGTTAATGTTACTGACATGTTGAAGGTTTTAAGTGAAATGAATAATAGTTTTATCTTTACACATTTATTTATACTAATTTACATCAATAAAATTATACAGAAACTTTAAACATAAGTGTCCACATTTAAATGAATTGAAATTTTGATATCTATTATAATTGTATTCTATATTATTTCCTAAATATCTAACAATTTCTAGAGGTGGTTGCAAATTACCATAACTGTCAAAGTATTCAACACGATTTCCTTTTTTTTGATATGCTACCCAATGTGTACCAGGACCACTTGAATCATCTAGATTTACTATACCACACTCATTTTTATAAGGTTTTGGTGGTAGTTTATCTTTCATGAATACAGCTCTAAAGTGCGGTATACTTTTACCATATCTCATTAAATCAATTTCACTTAGTGGTTTATTGGGTAGCTTACTTAAAAGTTTTTTGGATTTGGATTTAAAAAAAGACCAAGACCTTTCCTATATGGTTTAAGTTGTAATCCTTTTCCCATTGCTACTGCTTCCATAGTTTTATTATGTCGTTGATTTTCAGCTAGTTGTTCTCTAGCTTGTTTTGCATCTTTGATTACCTTTGCTATTTTTGCTGCACCACCAGATAATGCTCCTACTGCTGAGAGTCCAGCAAAAAGTGGAACTAAGAATGGTAAAATACCGCCTGTTTTTGGAATAGGTATGATGCGAGGTAGTTCAATTGATGATTTTTTTCCTTTTATAGTGTTCTTGGCTGCATTTAATGCTATTCTAATAGCACTGTTCATTTCTTCTGGTTTTTGTGCTTTTAATATCTTACGAGCATTTTGAATAGCTTTTCGGAACACTTTACGCGTTTTCACTTTATTCTTCTTCTTCTTATTTGTTGATTTCTTTTTAAGTCCCATGCCAAATTTCACTTTAGCTTTCATTGCGTTTGTAACAAACCAAGAGTTTATACGTTCACCAATACTTGAATCTTTTGCCTTTACCCTTTCCCAAGCTTTTTCTGCTAATATTTTGTCAGCTGTATGACGTTGATTTTTGTCCTTATGTTGAGAGTAAAATATATCGTGTTGTTTGCAAGCTTGATCTAACTGATTGATTCCTTGATCACCTCTAGCAAGACGTTGTTGTAGTTTTGTACCAGGTCCACAATATTGATAACCAGGAAGATGAAGCTCTACTGGTAACTTATTGATTAATGTATTCACTAATCCTTTACCTTTGCGAGTTTGAGATCGACTAAATGTTTTTCGATTATATTTGATCATTTTATATGTTTCCTCACACAGACAGATAAATAGAATGATGTTGAAAACCTATAAATTATGTATTTATAGTTGTTTTTTCTTTAGTTCTTATCAGTATGCGGTTCATAAAACAACGTGATACATTAAATGTAAAAAATGCAGATTTTGTAACAAATACTTCAAATAAAATTAAACATAGTAAGCTATTACCTAACAATGTACGTGCCATTATTGTGGGTCCGTCGAATTGCGGAAAAACAAATGTAATGATGAGTTTACTTGAACACCCGAATGGTCTTAAATTTGAAAATATTTACATATACTCAAAATCTTTATATCAACCAAAATATGAGTATCTTAAAAAACTGATTTTGCCAATTAAAGGGTTAGGATACAACACATTTTCTGAGAATACTGAAATAATGTCACCAGAACAGGCAAAACGAAACTCGATTTTTATATTTGATGATGTTGCAGGCGAAAAACAAAATAATATACGTTCATATTTTTGTATGGGACGTCATAAAGATATCGATAGTTTTTACTTGTGTCAAACTTATACACATATTCCAAAACACTTGATACGTGATAACTCAAACTTTATTGTAATTTTTAAACAAGATGAGATGAATTTGAAGCATATTTATAATGATCATGTCAACACAGACATGTCATATGAAAAATTTCGAGATATGTGTTCAAAATGTTGGAAAGATAATTACGGATTTTTAGTAATAAACAAAGATAGTTCATTAGAATGTGGACGATACAGAAAAGGATTTGATACTTTTATATTATTATAAATAGATACGTGTGTAAGAGTTGTATATCATTATTATTTCATCTACTGAGCTGTTCAAAGACCTGTTTAAGCTGTTTTAGAGCTGTTTTTGGACCTGTTTAAGCTGTTTTAGAGCTGTTTTTGGACCTGTTTAAGCTGTTTCAGAGCTGTTTAAAGACCTGTTTAAGCTGTTTTAGAGCTGTTTTTGGACCTGTTTAAGCTGTTTTAGAGCTGTTTTTGGACCTGTTTAAGCTGTTTTAGAGCTGTTTTTGGACCTGTTTAAGCTGTTTTAGAGCTGTTTGCAGACCTGTTTAAGCTGTTTTAGAGCTGTTTGCAGACCTGTTTAAGCTGTTTTAGAGCTGTTCAAAGACCTGTTTAAGCTGTTTTAGAGCTGTTTAAAGATCTGTATAAGCTGTATTCTTTTGAAACGTTATTATGGAAAGCGAGTTAATTAAGAATATTATAAAAACAAGAAATGTTATTCGTAAGAAATATCAAGCTCTAAAAACTGGTAAAGCAGAAGAAGAAATACAATTGGAAAGTGTTTTTAAACCAATTACGCAACCTTTGAAAAAAATAGTAGATAAAACTCATTATCCGACAATTAAAACTGAAGTAAAAGAAGAATGTGAGACTCCATTTAAGTCTAAACGACTAAAAACTGAGTTTTCAAGTACACCACATGAATATTCAAAAAAGTTAGAGGAGAACTTTGAAACACCTCAAACAATTAAACAACCTAATTTTTCTCATAAATCATTCGATGAAAGTTTTGATGATGATGAATCACAACAACAACAACCAACATTTTCAAATTCACCGAATCGATTTTTGAAAGAAATGAAATTAAACGAAGATGACATTGATTACAAATACGGACCACATTTAGATCATGATAAAAATATTTGGAAAATAGGAAACTCTCCGTTTTCTATTGACGAGAAAACTATTGTTATCAATGGAAAGTTTTATTCTCTAACACCTGGTTTGATACAATTATTGTTTTTGAAAAATCCTAATAAAAGGAAATGTACTAACGAGGACTTCAAAAATTATAAAAAAATTATAATACAAACAAATGCAAATAAACGTGATTACGATGAAAGTGGACAAATATCTGGAAACAGAAGTAACAAGTATAAACTTATTAAGGAATTATTAAAAGATCATACTGGCTCTGGATTAATGCATTTACTTAAAGAAAAACCTAATTATGTATACTGGGATGATCCAAACGAATTAGTGAATAGATTGAAATTACTACTAGCATCTGCACATGCAGGACATAATAATCATAACAATGAGATAGTTTCAATAATTGAAGAACTCAGAGAAGCAGATATTATCGTATAAATTTATATTCTACATCATGAAATTTATTATTTACATTATGAGCGTTGACAAGTTTGGACGTTTCTCTATTCGGAGACATCATCATGCTACAATTTCTTCTGAACGTGGGCCTCCTGGTCCATCAGGAATAGGATTTGAATTAACAAATGAAGGAAACTTTAATATAAATTCAAAACGTATAGAAAATCTTGAAAATCCTTTAAATGATAATGATGCAGTAACAAAAGAGTATGTTGATAATGAAATTAATGCTTTACATACCAAACTTATAAAAAATCAAGAAGTATTTATTGAAAATTATGATAAGATGTTGAATAATTTGAAAAATTCGTCACCACCCGTTCAAGATTCTCTTACAAAAGAGTATTTAGACAAAGAATTAGAACCATTTCGTCAACAACTTGCAAAGAATAATGAGATGTTGTTAGATTACCGTGAAAAAATATATGGTTTAAATTATAACATTGAAAATATTCAAAAGTTTTTATTCGATGAAATAAAGAGAAAACATAAACCTGAGCAATCGATTTTCCCATTAGAAAGTGTACCAAAATAAATCATGCAAAAACAACAACTTGTAGAAGAACTTCATAAACCTGCTAGGAGAAATTTTAAACGGCGACATGTTATAGTAAAAGGAATTAATGATTTGTGGCAAGCTGATTTAGTTGAAATGGGAAATTATTCTTCATTTAACAAAAATTATAAATATTTATTAACCGTAATTGATACTTTCTCAAAATATGCCTGGGTACACCCTGTTAAAACAAAAAATGCTGTAGATGTTACTAAGGCAATGAATAACATATTTAACACAACACAATCATCACCTAAGAATTTACAAACAGATTTAGGAAAAGAATTTTATAATACACAATTTAATCAACTTATGAAAAAATACAATGTTAATCACTATTCAACATATAGCGTATTGAAAGCATCGATTGTTGAACGTTTTAATAGAACATTAAAAGAGATGATGTGGAAAGAATTTAGTATGAATGGATCATATAAATGGATTGATAATGTAAAAGCGTTAGTTGCCAAATACAATAACACTATTCATCGAACAATAAAAATGCGCCCAAAAGATGTTAATAAGAACAATGAAAAACTTTTATTAAAAACAGTTTACAATAACTTAAAAATTTTTCACAAACCAAAATACAAAGTTGGAGATAAAGTACGAATAAGCAAATATAAACATATTTTTGAGAAGGGATATACACCCAACTGGACCACCGAGATTTTCACGATTACAAAAGTTCAAAACACAAACCCCATAACGTATCTTTTAGAGGATTATGAGGGACAACCAATTGAAGGAGGATTCTACGAAAAAGAAATAATTAAAACCAAATATCCAGATCTTTATTTAGTAGAAAAAATTTTAAGAAAAAAAAGAAACAAAGTTTTTGTGAAATGGTTAGGATTTAATAATCAACATAATTCGTGGATAGAAGAGAAGGAATTATTAAAAAAATAAATAAAATGTATGAAAAATTATTTTTAATAAATGTTTTTTATTTGCGAAATCTTATTATTTATTGATATTGGGATTTATTTACATATTTGGTGTTTACCAACCAACAATTTTTATTTGATATCAATAAAATAAAGAGAAACTAATAAAAATCAACTCATGCTTAAAATTATTAACAGTCAACCAGCATTATTCAGAGTGTAAAGATGAATTTTGAAAGCGAGTTTTACACAGATTTTTTATCACACGAAGATAGGAGAACTCTTGTCTACTATCGAAAATATATACAAAAATATGAAAACATGGAAATAATAACATCAGTTCATGGATCTCATTACGTTGATTGTTGTTGGGCTAAAGATGATACAACTACCGGACCAGATACATGTGTTTGTAGTTATAGACAAAATAAAGTTATCAAATTTAAAAATGAATTTGAAAAATTATTGAAATTTTACAAGAAATTGATTGAGTACTTAGAAGAAGGAAATCTGGATATAATAGATAATATTTCATTTTTTTTAAATGAATTCGATACATTTTTTGGTTCAGAATCATATGGACAAGTTATTTTTAACGAAATAGAAATTGAAAATATTCGAGAATATTTAAACAACAGCAAAAGTGAAGAATATACATCAAACGGCCATTATCTTGCATGTTCTAATCCTGGAGACAATGAAAATATTTGTGAATGTGATTTAATAGAAGAAAAACAAAGAGAAAAAACTGATAGAGCTAAATAAGCTATTAGACTTATAGAGGAATTTCTTGGAACAATATATTATAATTATTTTGCTGATTATTAGTTAATAAATAAAAACACTTGATATTCATTAAAAAATTGTTTTTTATTGATTTTATATTACATTATAAAAACCAGGTAAACTTATATCAAATTGTTGTGAATATTCATCATAATTCACATTATCTTCTGTTTCTGTTGAATATTGCTGATCTGTTTCTGATTGTATAGGTTGTTGTTGTTCATTCTCCGTTACTTGAGGTAGTTGTTGTTGTTCTTGAAGTTCACTAAAGTCTATACTGTAAGATTTTCCTACTTGACCATAGTTGATTAAGTGATATTTTCCCTTGTTCAACCCTGCTATCACATTATCTGATAATTTATTATACTTTTCAGGTAAATTGAGACGTTGATTTCCTTCTAACTCAAGCAAAATTCGATCACCAAATTTTGTATTAACTTTTTCTGCACTGATGATCTTATATGGATGGTTTTTTACCATATTTCCCAAGTTTAAGTATATAATGTTTCGAAATGATTTTAACTCTTCCAGCTCAGAAGCAAATACTTTGTTAGGTAGTTTATCTCTAACAAGTTTATCTTCCTGTTTGCGTTTAACTGCTTTTGATGTCTTCAGTGTTTGTTTTGAACTTACTTTTTCAGGTTTCTGTACTTCACTCATTTTACAAACTTTAAACGAAAGATTAATCAAATCACTTGAAAATTAAACGACGAACTGATGTCGTTTGTAGAAATCGTCTTCATTTATAGTCTTATCCCCACCCTTTTTCCACCGCTTACAAATGCTGCCAAAATACACACACACACACACACACACATCCAACTAGAATTTCACAATTTGATGAAATCCTTATCATAAAATAAAAACATTAAAACATCATATAATACACATAAAAAAATCGTCAGAATAGCTCAGTTGGGAGAGCGTTAGACTGAAACTCTAAAGGTCCCCGGTTCAAATCCGGATTCTGACAATATGGTAAGTATTTTTTTTTCATTCTTAATTAAAAATAACAAAAACAACGATAAACTCAAACATGTCTCAAAATTCATATATCCCTAAATCTTAGTTGTTTATTTGAAACGGAATTCGCATTTGTTTATTTTAGGATGGAATTTGCAAGCTTTGCAAAAATATACATCGCATGTGTCGGTAATTAAATAAATTGCGCGTGGTGGTATTTACACAAACATGTCTCAACATGATTAGCACTGATAAAGCACATGTTAATCACGCGGGTTTTTTCTATGCTTCAAGGTCTGATGATAATGTCATTCAACCGGGCCAGAGCCGACATTTTTGAATTCTTTTCAGTATACTTTCAAAACAAACTTCGCATACTTTTAGGTTATGACGCCATTTTGTAACAAAAAATTTGCATACTTTAAGGTGACACACCACAACCAAAAAGCTTAACACCATCAAAGCTATACCACATACCACAAACATAATCCACATACCACAAAAGCTACACCACATACCACAACCTACACCACATACCACAACCCAAAAGCTCAAAGCTTTCAAGCTCTCACCGTATATCTCAACCCAAAAAGCTCTAAAGCTCATGACGTCATCAAAAAGCTGTGCACAAAACCCTACTTGGTCTAGAACCGGCATGTCCCCACTACTCTCGTACCTGTGCAGTTATTTTTTCGTAGTTTCAATTCGTAAAACTATAATACATATTTCGTTTAGTATTGTAACCAATTTATTATAATAAATAAACGTGAATAAAAAGTATAAACATTTTAGAAGTTTTTGTACAGTCCACTAATAAAATATACGGATAGATTGGACCAGTATTCGTTTCGTTTATAACAATGATTTGTAATTGCATATGAGTGGCTCAGAAGCAAATGTGATTAGGTTGCTTTTGTGATATTTTCTGATTTTTGTAAATTTTTAAAAGATTTAGTCTTTGCTTCATTTCTTCACTTAATAAGGTCCTTTTTTTATTATTAATAAGATTGATCTAAGGAGTGACCGAGTTTTGGAATTCCTTTGTCTAAAGGATAGAAATAAAACATCGAAAGAGCTGCAGCGAGATCCTACCGAGGCAACAGGAACAAATATAAGTGCCAAAACTGTGCGAAGGAGACTTCAAACTATGGGAACACCAGCTTGAAGATCTCGAGAACAGCTTTCGTTGACAAAACGAATGAAGACCGCTCGGTTGATTTTCGATAAAGAACACAAGGTTTGGACGAAAAATGATTGGAAGCGAGTGATTTTCACAGACGAATCAAAAATCAACCTGAATGAGTCTGTGGACTGGAGAAAATCTTCACAAAGACTGCACAGTGAACAGTATTTAAAGTACATCGACATCATAAGGGATCACTTGATCCCATCAATTGAGGGCCTGTTCTTGGTCATTTATGACCCAATCTTTCAGGACGATTCTGCCTCGGCTCGATTGGGCTCGGAAAGTAAGTTTTGATGTACATATTTGCTTTCTTTAGAGTCTAAAGCAGAAAAATTAATCCGATTTATTAAAATATTATATCTTTTGTATTTATTATTTTTAAAAAAATGTTGCTGATCACATATTGAGAACTATAAACTGGCCGAGAAACAGCCTAGATCTCAGCCTAATAGAGAACTGTTGAGCAATTTTAAAATCAAAAGTCTCTCGGAGGAACCCGGCAACTAAGGAGGAATTTTAAAATGCTATTAAAGAAGAATGGAACATCGACATTTCGGTCGATCATTGTAGAAACTTGGAAAATTCGATTCCACCAATTAAAGCCGTAATTAGATCTCGACGAGGCCATAATGAATACATTATTTTATTAGTTTTAATTTTATTTTTAAGGGAAATTTGTATAAATTGGTAAAAAAATTAGTTCTGACTTTTTGAATTCAAGTATACAAATGTTAGGCTAGAGTTGATTACGTACATAGTGTGCACAGATAAATAGAGATTTAATTAAATTAAGTATTTTTGTTTTTATTTAGTATGCAATAACAAGAAATTTTATAATAACTTCCTTTGGTGACAACATGGTTTTCGAAAAAATAGTGTTTCATGCAATTTTTGAGGTGGTGCGTTTTATCTGGCCACATTTTATTTTGACACAAATAATTCCCGATTAAAGCTAAATACTGAAATCTTGGCGGAATAATTTTCCTTATTTTGCTATTTATTTCTATACGGAAAATATCTAAAAATATAACAAAGCAAAATCGTTACAGAAAAACACATTCAAAAAATCGATTATTTTTTACTTCACTTACTCTCTCAGTCTTCTTACTTCTGATGAAAACACACTAAAAGCTTGGCCTAAGTTTTTTTTTCATCTATAATTTTTTACTCGGCTTAAATTAATGAGTTACATTCAATATAAATGAAAATAGGTTGAAAGTCCTGATTTTATATTAAATTATAAAATGAAATTAGATACCTTAATTTTTTTAAATTAAAATTGAGAAAAAATCTTTCGATTAAATTCGGATAATTTTTATTTTAGAAAATCCCAGATTTAAGATTTTCATTGTACGACTTGTGATTATAAGAAAAAATAAATTTATAATTCGATTAACAGACCTATTCTGGTAACAAGCAGTGACAAATGTAAAAAAACTTTTATCTGTATAGAAAAACAAGTTTTTTGTATTTTTTTTATAAAAAAATGACAATGCTCCGAGTGTAAAATTTTTATTCAATTTAGGAATGGAAAAAAAGAATGTTCGTAGCAGTTCTGAAGATTCCATTGAGCATACTTTCTACTCATTGCTCTCAGTATAATTAACAGTGACATAATAGTGATTTTTGGCTGAGTTTTGAAACGTCAAAAAATGGGTATCGAATTCAATATTATTACAAATGTGAAACATAGCAGTGATACAATGAATAGATGAACATTGTATAATGTATTGTAATTTTGATGTTTTGAAACGTATAAAAGTGAAGTAAAAAATAATGAAATTTCATAAGTAATGTTCTACTTGATAATTTTTTCAATTATTCAAGTACTGCTAATGAAATGTCATTAATTATAAAAAATGTTACAAATGACAGGTTATGTTTTTTATGTATCAGAGAAAATGTGGATGCGAAGTTGCTTAAAGAATGTTTCAAATATACATTTTCGATACAAATTGAAACTTGTGACAATGTTACCGTTTTACCTTAAACGTTCTGAAACTTATGACACTGTATTAATACGGTATTAATACGTTTCGAAACTCACCCTTTTTTCACTAAATATCAAAAATAATTGATAATGCTTTACATATCTTAGAAAAGAAACAAAAAAGGCCAAAAAAATGATGGATTACATACAAAACGACCACTTCTACAAAAGTCCACTTCTTGATTTATATTAGAATATACAATACAAAAGCATTAGAAAATACTTATTAGTTAATAACGAAATTGTTTATTTCTTACAATGAATAAATTATTATATTCAGTAAAAACATATTAAAAAAAATAACCAAATAAATAACAAATTGAATATTCCTGCATCCACTAGAACTAAAAAGTCGAATCCACCCAAAAAAGTGAATTTTATGACGTTTTTTATTTTTATTTTCTTTTCGAAGTAAAACCAAATCTCTAGAAAAACACTTTTTTTTGTTTAAGAAGTTATGAAAAATCTAGTTTGGGCGAAAAAGACAATCATAAAAACGCATGAAATTAAACTAAAATCTCCTGATGTTTGGAAAACATCTAGTTGTGTTATAGATGTTATGTTCTAGTCAGTCATCAATTGGTATAGCTTAGGTAAACAACAAATTTATAAAGATTTTTTCACATGAACGTATTAGGCATTAAAAATTTTATCTTTACACTTAGAAAAATCTTCACATCAATAAATTGTGTATGGTATATACTATACATATTTTAAATACATATAAAAAATACTAAAATAATTTATTTATGTCTGTATCTCAATTGAGCACTGTTCACTTTTCTAAAAAGTACAACTATACCATCTCCCTACTTAATTAAGATTTTGTAGAGCACATGTTGCTTAATTCAAGTTATGTCATTATTAATTAATGTGAAGAACAAAATAGGTAATAAAAAAAACTTAACAGGATATGTAACTGCTTTTTCATTTTTACATGTCAATCATAATAATTAGCCACTTTTTATTGTATATGAAAAGTGCTATCTGTCTGTATCCTTCTACACAGTATTGAAATGATAAGATTTAAATTCTATTTTCACTGAAAACATATGAATTTTTAAGTACATAAATGTGTATAATACATATTACCTTGAATTTTATGCTTCAGAAATTTCAACATTGCATTTCTTTACTTATGAAAATTTAATATTTGTCCTACCTTTACTTACATATTACGTTCATATGTATGTACTCTATTTGAAAGCCTCTTAACTATAATAATTAGCTTTAAGTTACTTCTTATCAAAAGTTTATTATTGTACGTAAGTATATTTTTAAAGATATTTTTACATTAAAAGTATTGTACATACATACATATATCATTTTTCAAAATTTCCTTTGTATTTGTTTTAACTGGCGTGAATTTAAACTTGATTATCAAAAAAAAAAAAAAAAAATTTAACATATTTCAGAATTAATATGACTATGTCTTTGTTCCTTTTCGATACTCCATTCAAATTTATATATTTAGTCTTAGATTATTACTTATAAAATAAATAAATTTTTATTATACTATATTATGTACGTCATCCAATAAGAATATAAAAAAAAGAAAATTAATAAATATGAAAACAAATAACATATAATAAAAAACGAATTCTAAAACGATGAATAAATATTGTAAAAAAAAATCTACGTAAAATATAAAAACAAAATTTTATGATAAGAAACAGTACCTGTATAGTTTATGGAACAAGTACCTATAGTTATACCAGATAAAATAGAAAAATAAGGAAAATTCATAAAAAAACGCAAAAAAAGGTGATATAGTGCGGCGCTAAAAATCTAAGACAATGGGTCTTATATGCAAAATGGTCATAAATAATTTTAATTTTTAACTAATGCCATACTAGGTAGGTGATACAAGTTGTTGCAGTTGTCCACCCGATGTGAACAAGTGAAAGAAAGGGGGTTATTGAATAGATGAGCGGCGGCGGCAGATATTATTTGTGGTTCTGTTACATTAAAAGAAAAAATATACAAAAAAATAACAGATGTACATAGTTACCTTTGTACATTCATTTTCAAGGTATTGTCGCCGGTTGTCATTCGATTCATATTATAAACGAGTATTTATCTCTGTATATTTTAGGCTAGGCACATAAATATACTTACATTAGTTTTTATGAATTTTACAATTCTAATGTTTCTACGATTTTTGTAATATACATACTACAAAAACTTGTAAATTGTAAATGGGGAATATTTGGCAGCCACCCAGAACATATTTGTACATTTTTTTGAAGTATGTTCTAAAATGTACATCCATATCATATGCTGCTGCAATTGTAACATATATTAGTTGCAGTTTGATTGGTTAAAATTCATTTCAAAGTTTTGGCCCATGGCCCATTATTGTGTTGTGTAAAATATGACTAGAAATCTAAAAAATAAATGGTGGAGGGACACCTAAAAAATTCTATCATATACGAGTGTATAGTTCGCACTCATACTTATAGATATTTATTTTTCTGTATACGTATTAAATATGCTATTGTGTAGTCAACTTTACCCTGAGGAAAGCCGAAACAATTGGTTGTTGGTGGAATATTGCAATTTCAATCGATTTTATTTTACCTGCCTGCTAAGTACCATCATTGTCGTTGGTACATGCTATATAAAAAGTATATGGATATCTAAAATCTGATATACGAGTACTTCGTATTATATGAACCTAACTACATAGTGAACATCTTAACAACCAAATACTCATGGATATATGTACTATACGAGTATGTATATCTTCTTGATATTTATGCTATTGTTTTGTTTACGGCTATTATATAACTGATATTACTGATTTGAAACCGATAAGATGGCAGTTTTGACAATATTGTTGTGAATAATTGGGAAGACTTAAGTTTAATTTCAAATTTCATAGTGCCAAGATTCAGCTTACTATTCCGTATATATGTACATATTATTATCGATTTCATTTGTGTATTTCTATGACTGTATTTATTTCTTCAATTTTATAAGCTTTTATATATTTTATTTTTAACACTTTTAATGGGAATTTCATCTATTACAGATACTATCTATAATCAATTTTTTGTAATATTCTTTTTTGATTATCCTGTATTACTGAAAAACAAAAGGGAAAAAAATAAACGAAATAAAAATAGAAGATAATGTTTTCGAAACATCATGAAATAAAGTTAAGTGTATTTAGTTTTTGATCAAGATCAAGAGTTTTTAATGATAGTAAAAGAAAATGTTAGTCAAAAGTTTAAAATTTTTAATTTTGTTGTTATCCTTCGCTATGCATTGTATAGAAAATAAATACATTTCGTGTAAGAATAAGGGTTTATAGAAAAGATGAATGAATATTCGTGACAAAATTATAAAGGAAACATCTTAGCTGTTTAGATATTATATTAACTTTGCACAAGAGAAAATGTACACATACATGGAGGTACATACATACATATTATGTATATTCTTTGTGCTGGCTGTTCTTGTCCAACGATTTCTTCAAAACGAATGATGCAATCGAATTGATTTAAGTGAAAATTGATGCGTTAGTGTAGCTTGAGCTGAAAATACTTAGTTGGAGCTCAATTAGTTCTCTAGTTTTCTGCTTTCCACTAAATTATTAAATTTTTATTAAAAAATAAAATTTCACAAAAGTTATATTTATATACATACATACATACATACATACATATTTATGTATTTGACAATATTTAAAATTTTTCAATTTATATATTTTTGATTTATTTGAACATACAAAGTCATAAAAAAGTAATATGTATTCACCTATACCGTGCTTAATGAAAGATTCAAGATTCATTTTATTGTCTTTAAAAGAAAGAAGACATTTACAATCGAAAAAAAAACTATATACAAATTCAATTGTTTTTTGTTCACTATTATTAAATTTTAAATGCATAATTTTTATGCTTTTATTAGTAACTTTTCCCATTAATATACCGTCAATTAATCAAATTAAAAAATATTTTAAACATAAGTTTTGGCATATTTAATAGATTATCGTGATGTCGATGTGAAAATAAAATAAAAATTGCATGCAACATCCATAAATATATTAAATACATAAGATTATTCACAACAGATGAAGTAGTGTGTGTAATTATGATTAAATTCTAGCAAGGTGCAACCTCTTTTCGTCACCCATCAAATTTTCAAACCTTGGAACAACGTTATTTATATTTTTATAATACTTATCATAGAGAAAAAATTTAAAACTGTATAAATCTTTATACACATATGATCTGTAATATAATTTTTAGATACATATATTCATACTGGGTATTTATATTAAAAGAAGAAAAATCACAAACTTTAGTAGATTTTATACAACATATTATAATATACTATATATTGAATATTCATCTTTATAATGTTTTCCACAAAATAACATAGAAACTGTCTAGAGCAATAATATGCACAAAATACTGGCATATAGAAATTAATCATTTTCACCCTGAGTCGACATTACACAAAACTACTATGTTGTGCAGGTGATCGGTAATTAAATAAATTATCCGCGACCTATAGATGAATTAAAGTTTATTATTTTATACAGGTAGATTCATATATACATATATACACATATATGTATACATACATATATAGTATATACTATACATACATCTCATATCACACATGTCCATACGTATATGTATATGTAGAATAAACCTATATACATACATATATGTTATTCACATACATATATGTATACCTACGATACATATATAGTATACATAGCCTTTTCGGTTGGATGGTTATACCGCCACTCACTACTGTTGGAATAAAAAGTTTTAAACGAATAATAAGTATCTTGTATCTGAAACTGACAATTTGAATCAGTGCTAATATTCATATACTCTTAAGAAAATTGTAAAAGTATAGGGTGTTGCATTATTTAACGTATAAAATGTACTGAGTTCGACTTTTATAACACACATAGTTGTATTCCCAATAACTATCATCATAAAAAATGTTCATTTGAAATATGTCAGCATGAAGAAAATAAGAATATTTTAATAAAAGTGAAGTGAAAAACTTATAAAATTTCTAAATTTTACATATTTGAATTATTTTTAATTATATTGTGATATATGTACATATGTAGCTACATAAATTAACTACATAGACACAAAGAAAATGTAAGGGTTAGTTTAAAAAAATGTAGGTACTACTCATTTTTAATTATTTTCTCACATTGAAATTTTAAAATTTGTCTGAAACGCGGTGCCAAAATTTGAAATAAAAAATAAATAATAAGCAAAAAATCATCAAGATATCGAAATTTCGAAATTTTAACATTTGATGAATTCTGTGGTCATATCCACAAATAGCTCAAGTCGACATAAGCTGATACCATCTAGATCTTCATAGTACTTTGTTCGTTATTCTGTCAAAATTAGGTTAACAGATTAATTTATGTTGCTTCTTCTTTACTTTGGAAATCTAACATTCAAAAAATTTTTTCTCAAAAGTACATTTTCAGACTTAAGCAGTTTCTGGATGTGATTATATGTAGATACGTATACTTAAATGAATTTTACATTTTGAAAACAAAACAGAAAATAAAATGGAAAACAAAACAGAAACAAAAAAAGGTACCCTGTACATAAAATGTTTACAATAAATACTTACTTACTTTTTAATTGAGAATATAACAATAACAAAACATACATTATTATAATATAACTGCCATATAAAAATTGGTATAACTATAAATGTATATTGTGTGCCTAATTACATGGATATTCAGAGAAAATCTGATGCGAGAAATTAAAAAATTAAAAAAGTAATGAAAATCCCGCGCACATTATCTGAAAGTTTTAAAAGTTTTTTTTTTAAAAAATTTTTCCTTTTTTCTACTTCTTCTTTTTACTTCATTTTTTATTTTTCATATTTAATTTTTAAAAATGACTACGAAACAACCAAATTACTTATACTATCATCAAAATAATAATATCATTAGTAATTAAATTAGAAATCAAGATAATAGTCAAGAAAAGTAATAATTTGAAAGAAAAAAAAAGAAATATAAATTGATATAATGAAGTTTAGAGGGTTAATAGAATTACATGTATTTTAATATTGTATCATATACAACGCAATCATACTCACAATATCATCGTTATCATATAATAATAAACAAATTGTTATTAGGTATTATATTTCTTTACTACGAAATATTAATTAAACGTGTTCAAAGATAAATGTGGAAAATTAATATGAAACATAAGATAACTTTTTTTTTTTTAAATTTTTGCACGCCAATGGTATTTTTTTATATTTTAAATAGAAAACGAACGCGACTGCATTTAATTACCAAGTAAAATAAATTAAAAAGAAAAAAATATTAAATATGTACTAGCTATACGTACACATAATAATTTCTCACATATATGTACTATACATACATATTGTAGGAGGGCACTCATTTACGTATAATAGTTTTTTCTGTAGAAGATCTAAGAAAAAATAAACACAGAGAAACCGCACATTCACATTTATTAATTTCTCGATGCTTTTTTTATGAGAGAATGAAATTTTTATAAATAAAAATTTGAAATCACATTATTAAGATTCTATTATAAAATCTTAAATTACCTATATGTGAAAAAATTATAGATGGATGTAACACAAATTTTGATGTTAATTTCAAAATAAAATCTAGAAATTCAACACGAATTAATTTAAAATGACTTACAAATATTACGTGTGTGAGTGTCATATGATTGGTGATTAACACAGTATGTGTTAATCAATTATTAAAACAAATGCAATTATTGTTATGTATTGTCTTAAGAATTTTTTGTAAACAACAACAACAACGTACATACCTATATACAATAAATATTATGATAAAAAAAAGTTTAGATCCTACTTTTATTTACAAAAAAATGAAAGTATTAAAAATTTTAGTTTTTTAATTTAATTTAATGTTTAATATTAAAGACACAAAAACACGAGAACTTTCAAATTTTAATATTTACATATACATATAGGCACTATACATACATATTATATTATAAATAGTTTTAACAGACATGATTTTTTAATATATTAACTTCACGATTATCCCTTACGATTTCAGTCCAAATTGAGTTCAAGGAAGGTCTTCCTATTTTTTTATTCTGGATTTTTTTACGCAGTAAATTTTAACCTATTTCTTTCTACAATATAGGCACATACATACATACATTTGTATGTACGTTGTGAATTTTGTGTAACCTTTGGTCTTTATTTTTGCATAAATAGTAATCATTATGATTATGAATTTAGAATATATGTACATATGTATGCACTGTACATATTATATGTATGTATGTACATATTGTAATTAAAACAATTTCACATTATTTTTTTCGATCTTGATAATTCTCAACTAGATTATAGGATTCTCTTAATTTTTTTGAGTTATTCATTGTTTTTCTGGGTTTTGTTTACAAATAAATTGAAAGAATATATTAATCTTTCTGTAATTCATTTTTCTCCAAAAGTAATTTAGGCCACTTCCATTGTTATGTTCAAAAATATTTTTTGTGGTTTTTTTTTTTTGTTTTTTTAGATATGAGTTACAACAAATTGTATAGATATGTATGTCTCTTCAATTGTATGAATAAATAATTATTAAATAAAATTAAATCCAAAATGTTGTTTCCGACATAATTTATTTTATTTTATTGATTGATACATTTGAAAAATTGAAAAGCGTGTAGATATGTACATACACACATACCTATATTTGCATTTTTTTAATTTTTAAAATAATTTTAAAATCCATTCATATTGTACTGAACTAAGAATAGGTCATTATAATTTATGCACATATTTTCACAGCATTACAGAGATAAATTCTTAAATGTGTGGTACATGTACGAACATACTTACTAACATACATACTTACATGTATATAAATGTATATCTATACATATATATGTACTTATATACAGATACATTAATTTGTATACAAATTAATTCTTTTTTACGTTATAATTACGATGGCTTTCAATATTTCTTTCACCTATAAAAAGTTCAATTGAAATGTGTTTATTAAAATATGTTTTTGAATAAGGGAATTTCATATAAGAAAAAGGTTAGGCCGACCTACCGCAATGCACAATTTCTTATGAATTGCCGTCCTTTTGGCCTTACAAAAATTCACCCACCCAACAAAAAAAGCTTAATGTAGAGAAAAAACACAAAACATAATTCAACTTAATAATTTCTTCGTAACGACCGACTACACTCTATTTCATATTTGAAGTTTTATAAAGAACATAGGTATATATCAAGGTTAATACAACACATGGTTTGTTCCAACTTTATATGAAGAAGGTTGTTTTTCTTTTTTCTGACGTCATCAGTAGAACTTTTTTCAACTTTGACACATGGTATTATTGTTTATGTTTATCGTTTTGTGTTATTTCGTTGAGCTTAAAAATAAATTATACAGTGTTTTTTTAATTTAAAATAAATAAAGAATGGTTAAATGTGCGGTGAAAGACTGTAAAAATTACAGTAACAAAAAAAAATGACAATTTGAAAGTGAAATATTTCCAATTTCCAAAAGACAAAAATATTCTAAGAGTTTGGTTAAGTACTTGTGAAAGGGATGGACATTTTAATACTGAATATGCCAAAATTTGTTCGGATCATTTCACTGAAGATGACTACCTATTAAAAACGTCACCTTAAAAATGAAGCTGTGCCAACAAAAACAACTTCCAAAACATTTACATGTCTCAGATAGGACAAAAGACATAGTTAAAGAATTAAAAAGCAAATAGTTCAAGAATGCCTTGCTAGCTTTGAGTCCAAAGGTACCAAAATTGTACATATTTTGAATTTAATCTAGAATTATTGGTAATTGTAAAATTTATTGTAGGGATCGTGAAAACAATAAGAACACGACAGAAGTAAAATTACAACATGAAGATCAAACACACGACGTTGGAACTCAAACAATGTACGTAAAATGTTCGAGTATAAAATCAATTTATAAAGATAATTGTTTAATTATATGTACATTATACATTTTGTAATTTTATTGACAATATTTTCGGGTTGATATTGATTGCGCCCGAGAACTGACAATTCTTGAATTAGAAAGGGAGGTTGAAAAATTGAAAGCTAAAATAAAAAACTTGACTCAAGAAAATGCAAACGAAAAGGAGATTTGTAGAAATCTTAAAAATATTTTTACAGGTGGACAAATAAAAAAAGCATATGGACGCCAGAAGATAAGCCGAAACACTTCTTCAACAAATATTTTTACAAATTTTGTTCAAATGCACTGCACTGGAATATTTGGCAGGCTATATAGGCAGACGATTAAACTTGGGAGAAGACTTTGTAGTTAAAAGTAGTACGAGTAACCAGTGCACATATACATGGGTGTATGAAACTTCTGAAGGAGATTTACTCAAACCAACGGCAAACTACAATACTTAAACAAAATTAGGCAATAAGAAAATATATTTGATATATTTAATAAAGAATAAGAGTAGCATATTTGAAGTTTCTTCTAAGCCAAGCCGAAAAAATTGAATTAAATAATAAAATTAAAACCTTATTTTTTAGGTGTAGGATGTATTTTCGGATAAAAAATTTAAATAAAAAAATAAACATTAATTGTAAAAATAGAGTAAGAAAAAAAAACCATTAACATAAATATTATTTTTTTATAATTTAGGAAATTTCCATTCTTAAATAAAACGTGTTCTATTATACATATATTTCTTTTATATTTCTATGAAGAAAATTTCTACCGATGACGTCACACATATTTGAAAATGAGATGGAACAAACCATGTGTTGTATTAACCTTGGGTACATATAAGGTGTCCTTATGACGTGGATAAACAGGCTTTTACTATGTCCAAGATGATACTACAATACCACACGTAATCGTCATCACTACTCGTCTATTGTGTACGTGTAACATAAGCAATAAGCTATCGTAGTAGTAAACATAACATATACTAAGTTTATACTTACTTTTTAAAGCGATATTGAAAATCGGTTAATCTTATACCGATTATGTTGGTGTTTATACTTACAGAGAAAGCGATATATATGTAAATAAAATTCCATATAAAGCGATTTAATGTATAGTATGTACTACATACTAAACAACAAAAGAAAAATAAATATTTTAAACGCTTAAGTCAAATATTCATATTCCACTATATTCTTTAATTTTTAAAATAATATTTGTTTTGAAGTATTAAACTAAATTTTTTTTTAATAAATTTTAAAATCACACGAACCTATATTCATATCGATATAAGGTTGTTTAAATCGGTTTAATAATCGTTTTATGCTTAAGCGATTTAAAGACTTATACCGGTTTAAGGAAACGTTTATACCATAAATATAAACCGTTATATCGATGTTTAAGAGAAAGTATAAACGTAGTAATAGTGAACTTTGTATATGTTATACTCAGTTTTTAAATTCTGCTAACTTTACATATAAATGTTTTTGATAAATTATAAATTGAAATTGAGATATGATCTCCCCACAGAAGAGACAGATTTATACAAACGCAATGTAAAAGAATATAGAAAAGTATGTCTATGTTACCTGTACTGACTTCGATTTATAAACCGAGTATAGTTTTTATTTGGTATGCCAATGAATTTGTGTCATTTAATTTTTAAATTTCCCTATAGTTTTTTTATAATTTAAAAATACATTATGAAAAAAATCTGATGTACAGACAGTCACGTATTATCACTTTTTTTTTTTTTTGACGTATGTTGGACTCACTCTCTCTTACAGCAATACAGTATAAGACAACGGATTTGAAAAAAAAGTCGGATCTGGAAGCCTATTCTTGAAACCACTCGTTTCATTTACGAGTGGTTTTCATGTATGGTTTATTCTCGAGATTCGCATACGTAAATATTCGAATGAAAACCATTCGAATTTCGAAAAGATACAAGTGCCTTTTTTCACTTTGAAACTATTGTTTCACGGTTCGTGTGTCAAACTGAACATGGTGGTAGATCTCGATGAGAAATGAAATCGTATTGGAGCGGGGGGGAGGGGCTCTGTATTCTCAATGGTTACAGAGATACAGAGATATTCAACGTCAAAGACAATATTCATTCACGTCAAAGCACATGTGCATAAGTACAAAATTAACGAATTTCGAAAAAACTGCTCTTGAATTATGGTTCATAACTTTTGAACGGATGAAGATAATAGAATAAAATAAAAACCATATCAGAGTAGACAAAAAGCTTTTATTTAAGTTAAAAAAATAAAAAAAATAATAAGGCAAATTTTCGAGATATTCGACCTTGAACATAAAAATAAGGAATTTTTTTCAAAATTTTTTGACTTTGAGTTACAATAACTTCTAAACCATGTTCAGTTTTGCACACAAACTGTGAAACACCCTGTATAGTTATTAAATATAATGTAAGTATGTATATATGTGCATACACATATTATATGTATGTGTAATATATTATATATTATAATAAAATACCATAAAATTGAAATTTGAATTTAAATTATTAATTAAAAACAAGAAGCGGCCTAACTACTCGTAAAGATAATAATTTTAAAATAATTAAAGTTGGCTGTACAAATATACATATACATAGCTCAAACAATCATACTTTTTACAATATATAGAGAATTATTAGAATTTTTTATGAAGAACTATTTTCTAAATTATGTTTTACTATGATTATTATTTTTTTGAGTTAGAAAATATAAAAGTCTTGAAAAAAATAATTATTTAAATAATTTTCAGTTGTAATTTTCATAAAATTTCCTTTGCTCAATAATGAAAAATGGAATCAATTTATTTTTATTGCATTATTAAGAATCAAAAGTAGGATTAATTAATTACTTTGTAGTGCGTTCATAGAATTGAATCCATTTTTCCTACTGGAAAAATGTTAAATGTTCGAATTAGAATTAGAACAGAAATATACATATATAGCAATTCAATAGTATTATCACTAATGTCTACCAAAATAACGCTTATTTAGTAGTTCTATCACAAAGTTTGACAGAATTCCGGTTAACTATACACTCAATATGAGACTAAAAAATCAATGGCATTTACATATGTACATATATACATGCATACATTATATGTACCTATAATTATTATTATTCATATGCATATTATTTTTCATTTTCATAATAAAAAATTGAAGAATATTTAGATTATTTATCAATATTTGACTTAGTGCTCATGTTTTTTAGAAGAAGATATGTATGTGTATGTATATGTATGTATTCACTTTTTTTCAGATAAATTAAAAAATGTCATTATTAAAATGTAATGATTCTAAAATGAAATACAATGAATGAAATTTTACCTGATGAAACTGAAAATACTTATTAGGGATGATTTGATAAAAAGTAAAATGCATGGAAAAGAATCATATCTAAAAATTTCTAGACCTTTTTTATTTTGGGTAATATTATAAAAACTTTAATTAATGTAAAAAAATAAAGAAAATTAATTTAATTTAAGTAAGTTTTTTTTTTAAATTTCTTTAAATCAAAAAATTATTGTTTATTAAATTCACTTGAAATTGAATCAAATAAAATTAACTGTTGAGGATCAATTTTAGTTTCTTATAACTTTTTAATATCGATGAATAAAAGTGATCTAGGTTATTTATTCTTGTTGATAATTTTCCTAATGTGAATTTTTTCAAGCATTGTATTTTTGTCGTTTAGACTTATTTAATTAAATACATTAAATAATAGTTTTTTTTAACACTCCATTCAATTTCTGACCGTTTTCGTCAAAATTCCGTTTTCAAAGTTGAATATCTCGGGACCCTGTGGTCCGATTGACTTGAAATTTCTGCACATCAGTGTTAGGCTCGTCATTTTCTACAAAACTCTCTTTGATACCAAAAAGATCCCTGCAACAGGGCGCGAGTTACAGGGTGCTAAATAAAAAAGTCACGCCAATCAATTTTAAGTATCAAAATGTTACATATTTTGACTCCTTATAAAAGTATGTTCCCGTGGGACTAGGGAGCTGAAATTTGGCCATAATATTCCCTAAAGCCTCTAGTTTTATGTGAACTTTGAACGGTGAAGATCCGTTCACTAGGGCAAAAGTTATAGGGTAAAATACAAAACAAGTCATTTTTCGAAAAAAAAACTTTTTTTTCCCTTATATGGGGCCCTAAAAATTTCGTACCATGACCCTCAAAAAAAGAGTGCATTTTAATTCTTGGACTATTTTCTGACCTATTGCATTTTATTTGACTCAAATCGGTGCAATACAGCCCGAGATATAAGAGTTCAAAGTTGAAAAGTCACATATCCTTCCATATAAAAATTTAAAAAAAATAATAATTCAATATTTTTGAATTTTTACATAAAAAATTTTTTGTATGAAAAATATGTGACTTGCCAACTTTGAACTCTTATATCTCGGGCTGTATTGCACTGATTTGAGATCTTCACCGTTCAAAGTTCACATAAAACTAGAGGCTTCAAGGAATATTCTGGCCAAATTTCATCTCCCTAGTCCCACGGAAACATACTTTTATAAGGAGTCAAAATATGTAACATTTTGATACCTAAAATTGATTGGCGTAGGTAAAATTTAAAATTGAATGGAGTGTTAATGTACGTATTATTTATTTATTTAAACTGGTTTGAATAAACATAAGTTTTCAAGAAATATTACAATACAAATTTTTAGAAGAAAAATATTCAAAAACCAATTTTGTCTTTGTGGACTTTCTTTCTAGTAAATTTCTATAATTTGGAATACAAACAAATATCTTTTCAATTGTATTCAATTATAATAATATACGATGCAAAAATATAAATACATTAGGGTGTCCCTTATTTTGTACGGTAAAAAAAATTTTTTTTCTTAACCAACCTTTCACCCCAAAATTTTTTGTTCTAGAAAATCATTTACCTGTGCCGCCAAAGGGTTCTTTTTACCTAAGAAGTGTACTAAATAAAAGTTCGTGATTAATAGATATATAGATGTATTGGGTTTTATTTTTTTCTATTTTTAATATTTCTTTTCTAGTGTCTGGAAACATTCTTCTGTGCTCTTGTACACACCTTAAAACAAATTCTTTTTGTGCATCATCTCTTACTAGTGCTCCATGGTACCTCTGAATTCGAGAGTACGCTGGGTACTAAAGTTGTTAAAATATTAATATTTGAAAAAATAGGAAACTAATTTAATAAATAAATTAAAGTGATTCAATGTTGTGTTTTAAAAACAGAAGCAGATAAAAATAATTACAATTAATATAGGTAAAATAATAAAAGTTGAGGCATCGTATTATACTAGAAAAACATGTGCAAAAAAAAAAAGATACTTACACACATGAGTTTTTTGTTGTTGTAACAGGTTTCTTCTTTCGTATATTTACACATAGAAGATCACTACGCCATGTAAAGCATGCACGAAAAAACCTCACTTTTATTATTTTACCTATAGTTATAAGAATGAGTTAAATATAAACAAGTTGACCTTTATTATAGGTACCTTAAAATTCAAAATGATTGCAGCACGGGTAAACATAATTTTTTTAACCTGCTTTTTTGGAATTTTTATTTTTTTGCAAAAAAAGAAAAAAATGAAGGGGTGAAACATTGAGAATCTGAAAGTTGAAAAATAAGGGACACCCTAACATACATATATAAAATAATTATTAAATTTTTTTAAAAACTCATGAAAAATTTTATCTACTTTTTCTTTTTTTTAAGTATAAAATTATAATAATTTTAAAAAGCCAAATTTAATTCATGATTTTTCATATTTATCACTTTTTTTGTAAAATTCTCTTTAACCAATTAAAATTAGAAAGAAAATTTGTACCTATTGCTATTCATAAAATGCGAATTAATACAAATCAGTAGAAGTTATCAAGTAAACTGAAATTGTATTATATATATTCGTAGAATTTATGCATGTTTTTTTCTCATTCTATGTTTAAACGTTTTTAAATTGCACGAATTTTAAAATTCATTATGAACACAAAACATTAAAAAGCCTCTGTTATCGAGAATCTATCATTCGAAATAATTAAAACAAGTCCTCAATAGCTATACATATAACTGCTCCACAGGTACGTATAATATAATTAAAGTCATGTCTTGTTTGAGGAAATCATATTGAAAAGATTAGACCTTATAACTGAAACTATTTTATTCTGTTGTGAAAACAACAAACATAATCTAGTATCTATGTTTAATACTCAACAGATTATATAAAAAAATAATAAAATTAAAGCTATGTATACTAATCCGTTACACAAAGAAAATGATGCACTACGACTTTTTTCTCATTAATAGTTCCGTTTGATTATAATAATATATACATATGTATGTAAGTATGTATGTACATTGCAAAGTTTAACATCTATCTTGTATATATGTACGTAACTATTTATTATGTAGGTGCAATGCAATGTTACTTTTTTTAATTTGAAATTGAACACCCACAATTCACGTTCACGCAGTTCTTAAAACTTCAAAAGATGAAAAAAAAAATAAAAAACTGCGAAGTCATGCCGCAGCATAAATTGCATTTTATAAGTACATATACTATATGTATGAGCATACATACATATGTATATTATGTACATAGTACATGAAAAATATAAAAGATCTTTAAAACAAGATCACTGTAATATCCCAGTGAACATAAGTAATTTAACGTAAACGTTAAAAAAACGTTACATTGAGCAAAAATTTTCAACGTGAAAGATAATTTTTCCTAACGCATATACAGCTGACTTTCAGGTAAATTTCTGAAAAATCGTTAAGCTCTACTAAATTTTCCCCCTTCAAGCCTAAATTATACCACCAATTCTTAACGTTTCATCTTATCGTTTCCGTAATGTTTGTTCTTATCTTTTTCTCCCAGCAATTTTCATAAACAAAGTATGTTATATTTAAAAAAATCTAAGAAATAAAATATATTGTACAATAAAATTTAAATTTGTTATTTTTTCATCTCATGAAATTTTCATGATTTATGAAATTTTATGAAGTGTAAATAGTTGGCAAGTTTAATTTTTGCTGCTTTATTCTATTTTCAAGTTCTTTGAAATAATTAATAAATAACTTTTTTTTCTGAAAAAAAAAGTCAATTTTTCTGGAAAAAATTTTTATTTTGACTCAATTTGTCAAAAACAGTTATAAAAATTACGAAAAGTAAGAAAAAGGAAAGGGAAACGTTAAAAATATGATAGAAGCAAAAGCTTCAGTGATAAATATGACTGCCGAAAAATAGAAACAAAATGCTTCACGTTTTTCTATCGAACAAATGTTAGTCGTTAAACTTGAACGAAAAATGTTCACTGGGATACAATTTCATAACAGAATGTAAATATATATGATAATAGAATATAGTAATGTGCATACATAATAGTACATTATTATCCTGTACCTATAAGTATACATTTTATGTATGCATACTGTAGATATGGAATAGTAACAAACTAGGAGTAAACTTGATCGCGAATAGTCGTAAATCAATCTCTACTAAGACTCATCCTTCCTTCATTTCATACTTTCATAGTAACTATTTTCGTCGAAATTATCTTTATAAGTTTAAATCTCATCTTTTGCATACGCAGAATCGTGTTCATTATGAGGACGAAAATGTATTCAAAAATATTGAATGAATATAAAATAAGCTATGTTTGTAGTTACGTACGAGTACCTACATACATATGTATGAAAAAAACTGGTATGCTGGTAATTTTATCAAATAAAGCTCAAAATCTATTTGAAAATAATTTTTCAATATAAGTATAATAGGGAGTTCAATAAAACTACAATCTGTATCAAAAATATATGAGAATTTCTACACATATGTATGTAAGTACTACATATGTATGTACATACATTACATCAGCTTGTATGTGCTTTAAATTTCAGGGAAAAAAGTTTTTTAACTTGACTGATACTGATTCTTTTTTATAAATTTACTCGAATTCTAAGAGACTAGTATAAGAAATTACGTATCGTATCTAAAAACAAAAACAAGGTGATATACATAAATCCATGAAAATATTATAGCTTACTGATTGCGTCTTATTTAATTATCCGAATTAAAAATACATGTCTTTATCATTCTTGAATTTAATTTTTATTTTTCAAAATTGAGTTCTTTTATGAATTCGATAATATATCAAAAAAACTATTTATATGTGTGTATTAAAAATTTGTTTTGAATTTTTATAAATTTTGTTAATTTTCAAAATTTAATTCTATTTATTTGTTTGCAAATGTATTTTTTTATATATTTTTCAAACTTCCTACAAAACTTTTCCAATTACATACATATTACATATTATTAAAAGAAACTGCAATTGCAAGTGTATCTTTAATTTGCAATACAAAAATTTAATTATAACATAGTCCAATAAGTCACAAAGCCATTATATTTTTACATGGATTATTATCTTTTATCATAGTACCAATAAAAATTCACAAATTAAATTTAAAAAACTACACCATACGAAAAAAGAAAAAAAAAACGAAATACGAGTACATATTATACATATATGTACATACATACATACATATGTACTCAATTCACTGGCATTTTAATTCTACATATTATATACCTACATATTTTAATTTATATGTATTATATTCCAAATCTCATTTAAGGCTTAGTATAATACTTATGGCGTAGTTTTTCTAGCTAAAATTCTAGAGTTTTTTTTGTTTTTTGGAATCATGATCATCATTCGTGCACGACTATTCTGCGTGAGCCATGATCACAAGCGAATAAAATTCGTTTTAAGATCAAGACACAATATCAAGGATCAACTTAACATTAAGCGTTACAATTATATGGATTAGTATTAACTTTACAAAAACCCCATGAAATAACTTCTAATAACAATTGTTTGTATGGAACATTGCTAAATATGTACATTCAAACTAATGCTTACATATTTTAAATGGAAATTTTGTTAAGCCTAGAAAAATATATTTAAAAATTTTTCTATAGTGTTATATTACTAAATAATATATACATATGTATACATATACAAATATATTATATATATATTTTTGTACTAAATTTTCACAACAATGCAACGCTTATAATCTACTATAAATACCGCGTGCATTCAGCATCAGCATCCATTTAAAGAAAAAACAACAAAAATTAAAAAATAAATGCCAAGTAGAACAAGAACACCAAGATAGAACTATAATAGTTTCAGGTGAAATGTAACTGACAGACTATGACTATGTAATCTCAGAAACATGTGTACCTGTCCATTCCACGTTTGACCAGTGCAAAACTTCTCCTACACACATATAAAATTCGTCTATTCGCTATTTTAAATAAATCGTTTATATTAGTGCTAATAATGCAAGGCAAGATAAATAAAAAATACAAGGAGAATGAAAAAAGTTCGGAACAGAAAATACATTCATATGTATACATATGTATGTATGTATGTATGTATTTATTTTTATAAAGAGGAAGGAAAAGAGGAAATTCTTTGCTTGACTACCTATAAAGTTTTTGCTTCAGGCTACTAGAGATCGTGACGAGCCTCTTCGACGACGACTCCTCCTGGTATTTTGAACTTCTTCAAGTCTCCAATCTAAAATTTTCTATTCTTTCTTCATTTTTTTGTATTTTGCTGTTGTTGTTGTGCATATTGTATAATTGTATTAATTCTTGTAACTATACACGTTTTGACCAAACTCCATATGCGCGGGATACAAAACGATTGAGGTGCCAGATGGTACTAAAACTGCAGTAGGTATACAAATTGGAGGATGATGTGGAATAAATTTGTTTCTAAGATTTCTGACAACTTTTAAAATACTATTGAAGACGTAGCAACAATAAAAACAACGTGAACATAAAAAAGATAAATACATAAATAAAATTTATATTAAAATTAAAAAATAAAATAAAATATACATATTGTATAGCTATACATACATGTAAGTATGTATTGTATATACAGTGTACATCTGAAACATGAATATAAACTTAATATTTGACAAAATGTAAATGGGCGATTCTCTAAAAATTTTTAAGTATTTTAAAATGTACATAATTAATACTTTGATATTTTGTACATAAAGGTTAATGCTTGAAAATGAAAACATATGTTTCTTTTTATTTCAATTGGTTTTTAAAATATGTATGTATGTATGTGTGTATAAAAAGAAAATGGTAACTAATAAGAATCTTACGAAACCCTAATATTAGAATACAAAAATTTTTCTTAAAAATTCTATAGTGTTAGGTAATTTTCAAGTGCCACTTTTATAGTTTTGTTACATCAAAAATATCAAAAATGTTGATGGAAAAACCTATGATAATGATTGTTGAGAAAAGGTAGAATAAAAATAATGTAGGTAGAAGTCCAGGTAGTGATGAATAAAACACGAGGTAACGATTAAGACATATGTACATACATATGTAAATATTTATGTAAGTTAACGATAGCATATTTTCCGTTATGAAATGCATTGCGTACTTCTGTAATTTTTCATAATTTCGGTAACTTTCCATTATGCACAAATTTCATATATGTATGTACATAGTACACGCAATATTTTCGACTTCGATAAATTAGAAAAAAAATAAAACATACAGCTAGCTACATAGAAAAGTGCGCACTGCTAATTTTCATACATTTTGAAAAACAAATGTCCTTTGCGTTCATTTTATGATTCATAATGTTGAAGTTTTTCTGCATCTATAATAGGATCTGTTCCTCTGCACCCTATATAAAGCCCCGAAAGATTTATTCTTCTTTATTTAGCTAGGGAAATTTGAAGAGTAATTTTTAATATAAAAAAAAGTAAAATAAAATGAGTGGAAAAAAACAAATTTCAGTTGAGAAAAAAAGTCCGATTCTTACTTTGTATGAAGAAAATATTTCTAAAAGAGAAATATCAGAATAAGTAGGCTACGCAGAATCTTCCGTAAAGAAATTTTTGAAAATTTTTTTAAATTCAGGGAACTTGGAGAGGATGAAAGGTACTGGTGCTGAAAGAAAAACCACAGAAGAAGAGGACCGGGAATTAAAATTGAAGGTCTTTTTTCTGGTGCTCCAAAATTGAAGAGGGAGTAAAAAACTACAAACTATACTAACGTAAGTGTTCGTATAGTTGAAAAAATAAAATAAACATGGTTTCATATCTAAGAGACCCGAAGAAAAACCACTCTGAAGTGAGAAAATGAAGGCTAATCGGCTTCAATAGGCTGAAAACCATTAGGAATGGACATTTGATGATTGGCCGCGAGTGACTCTCTCCGACAAACACAACTTCAATTTATTTGGACAAGAAGGAAAGTAGAGCGCTCGTCGAAAAAAAAAAAAAGAAAAATTGGGCCTCATTGCATATTGACAACTGTACAACATTCACCGTATGTTATGGTTTGTGGGTGCATCACAGACTATGGAGTTTGCTCATTAAAAATAATAGATTGAATAATGAATTAAGAAAAATATAAGAAAATCATCTCAAATTATGTTTTTCCAAGATTTGAGGACATGGCTTAATATACAGAGAATCCGATATTTCAGGATGATTCGGTTCCATGTTACAGAACAAAGCTCGTTGGTATTCCTTTGAACTAGAATTCTGAATTATTTTTAAAATTGTTATTTCTATTGTAGATAACAAATTAAAAAGAAAATTCGTGGTTATATTCATTGTCCTGGTCAGAAAATATTCCTGACATGAACATAATGTAGAATTTTTAGGGTTCCACTGACATGAGACTCAATGAAAATAAACCGAAAACAGTGGAAGAATTGAAAAATTCTATATTAAATATTTGATATACTGCTTATCCTTATTAAATTATATCATTATTATAAAAATCAATTCCGCCGAGAGTCGATGCGTTGATTATGGCAATAGAAGGAGCTATAAAATATTAACTTTAATTGAAAACTTCAAAAAAAATGTAAATAATTATAAATATAAAATTAAAGTTAACTAAAGTACATAGTTATACGATTTATAACGATGTTTAAAAAACAATTCTAAACAGTAAATTTCGTTTGAAAATAAAAAAAAAAATTTTTTTAATTTTTTTTGTGTTATTACAATTAGTAACTATTTTAGGGATAGGGTTCAGAAAGCAAAAAAAAAATATTTGCAGGTAGACTAGCCTATAATTATTATACTAACATACTGTAAGATATAGGTTCGTATGATGTTTTATTTTATTTTCATTTTTTATATACTTTATTTCCATAATATTTTATTTTCTATTTGTTTCAAGTATATTTCTTTTAAACTTAATGTTAGGTTTACAATATTTGGCTTATGATATTGGTAATATGTACTACTTATATTTTATTTGAATGCTTGTTTCTGATCATTAAAATTTGTTTCATTAATGTTTATACTATAATACAATTTTGAAAACTAATTAAATTATTATTTTTTGTATAATATATTTTAAATTATTACAATTATTTGTTAAATTTGTTTCGTATATAATTTTAGTTAAAATCAATCCATCTTCTATTTCTATGATTTCTATTTTTTTTATTAAATTTTAATTTACAATCATCGTAAGATTTCTTGAATAAATTCTGGATATAATTGTTGCTTTTAGTTAATTCTTTTATATAAATTTTTTCATTTTCATAGTTATAAATTGATTCATTAAATAGAATGAATTCAAATTTGTCAATATCTATTTCTTGATTTTTGGAATTTGGAATCGGAAGGATTTGTATTTTGAAATATTCTTTGTTTAAAAAATTGGGTATCATTAATACAAAAGTTAAATTATTATTAAATCTGATTAAGCTACTTTTAATATATTCTATTTTTTCTGTTGTTATGTTAAACTGTCTAATTTCTTCAGATGATAGAATATTTCTAACTAATATTTTTAATCTTGAGAATACTATATTGTTCTGAAGTTTTTCTATTTCGTCGTTGAAAAGCATAATACATACATATTTGTATTAATTTGCAGGTAATATAAATTTTTAGCTATTGTTAACTGTATCAGAATTAGAAGTATGTATTTGCTTCATTCTGTACCTGTAAAGAAACATTTTCTCCTGAGTATTTTCTTTTAAATTGTGTTTTATGAATTTTTCTTTTATAAGAGTAGAATTTATCTTTATTTTTACTATATTTAGTAGCTAATTTTTTTGTGTTCTAGGATTAGCTGTTTGAACATAACCTTCTTCGTTAGTTTCGGGTTCTGAAAATTCTTTTATATTTCTATTTATTTTTTCAATGTTTTTCTTTTTATTTTCAAGAATTTTATTAGCAATTACTTCTAGTTCCTGTAATTATATTTTATTTTTAATAAAGTCTATTGGTCTTTTACCAGTGGTATTATTTAAAGTATCGTTATAAATTTCAATAGCTTTATTTACTTTTTCTTTGAGTGATAGTTTTTCTTTTCTTACATTAAAAAGTCTAAGATGCTCATTTATAGTCTGAATTTTAAGAGTTGAGGTTTTTTCTCGCATGTTTTACATGGCTTTGTGGTCTTTTTTGTGTAGATATATGAAAGAAGAAACGTGTTACAACAACAAAAACGCATGTGTGTAAATATCTTTTTTTCTGCGCATGTTTTTCTAGTATAATACGAAACCTTAACTTTTAAAATTCTGACTATAGTGTACCACGCACTCTTTCTAAATATATCAAATTTTCCAGTTTTAATATATGGTGTTGTAAAATGAATTTCTATATTTTCTTGTTTAGAATATTCTCTCATATTAATTGTAATGAATTCTCCGTCAAACACTATTTTTATTGGCTTACCTAATATTGCTATTCTTAATTTAATTTGTTTAAAGATAGTTTTACTATTTCTATCTTTTAAAGGAAGGGCTGTCAAATGTTTGGTAAATTTATCGATAAATGTTAAAAAATATTCATTTTTAGATGGTATGCATATGTCTACATGTGAAACCTCGTTTGGCCTATTTGCAGTTTCTGAAATTTCGAAGTTAATTTTATTTGGATTTCTGTAATGTTTGGCTACTTGGCATATATGACAGTTATGTATTTATATATTTTCTCACTACTTCTCTTAATTTTAGGAAAAACCATTCATTTTTTATTTCTAAATATGTTTCATTGATACCTCTAGGGTTACGTTCATTGTGTTCAACTTCTATTAATTTAATTGCTTCTTCATAATTATTTAAATTTTTTAAATTTTTCATACGTTTCATTAGACTCAATATTGTCATTAGCATTAACTTCTATTCTGATTAAAAAATCTGCAGCTGTATTATCTTTGCCTTTTAAATATTCAATATCATATTCATATTCATTCAATTTAATTCTCCACCTTGCGAATTTTGAATGTGGTTCTTTCAAGGAGTTTAGCCAAACTAATGGTCTATGATCTGTTTTGATCGCAAATTTTCTACCATGTAAATATGGCCTAAAATAATTAGTTGACCAGACTATTGCTGAACACTCTTTTTCAATGATACTATAGTTCTTTTCGTGATCATTTAATGTTCTGCTTGCAAAACAAATGGGTTTACCTTCTTGAACTAAAACAGCACCTAAAGCTTTTAATTAAAGTCAGGGTATTGGAGTATGAGGTCACTAGATGTTAGTTGTTTTAGTTTTTCGAAAAAATCAATATATTCTGAGTCTTTGATATTTATTTTACTACCTTTTTTAAAGTAAGTATTTCACCATACCATAAGCTACTTTTGAAAAATAATAAGGTTAGCCCTAAAAAAGATTTAATTTTCTTTTATGTATTTGGAATAGGAATTTTTTGAATAATTTCTACTTTTGCAGGATTTGTTTTAAGTCCCTCTATAGTAATTATATGACCTAAAAATTCTGTTTCTTTTGAATTTAATCTGTAATTTTAAATTATGACTATTTAATGTTTTAAAAATTTTATTAATGGAATCTACCTGTTCTTGTAAAGGGGTACTAAAGATTAATATATCATCAAGATATACAACACAGAATTTAATTATGTGTTCTTTCAAAACAAAATTTATCATCTTTTGGAATGTAGCTGGAGCATTCTTGAGTCCGAATGGCATTCTCATAAATTCAAAATGTCCATGATGAATGCTAAACGCTGTTTTGTATCTATCTTTCTCGTCTACTAGAATTTGATGGAATGCTTTCGCTAAATCCGACGTTGTGAAGTATTGAGTTCTTCCGAGTTTATCGAAAATGTCTTCAATGTTAAGGTATGTTTCCACCAAAATTTTAGCTCACGAGCTGCACACGAGCTGCGTTCGTTCTTGTGTCTACACCAAAACAGCACGTCACGATCATCTCACGACCTACGTACAAGCTGCTCGTGATCTGATCGTGAGCTGAGTGACAGTAATTTCGATAAGTGTATCCACCAAACTAAAAAGCATGTAGACAAGCAGCGTGCAGCTGACTAACGAGCAGGTTTGGTGGATACCATTGTTTTTCAGAAACACGCAGCTGACGTTCAGCATGCGTGCAGCATGCCTGCTTCCCATTTAAATTGGAAAACAAGAAAGCTGCTTGCAGTCTAGATAATAGTTCTACTGTTTGATTTCAACTTCTAAACAGTAGACATGGAGTGGACAAATGATATTTGAAATAGAACAAATAATTCGTGTCTTGTTTTCCAACAAGTGGACCAATTGTTTTTGCAAGATATTCAAAATCATTGGATGATATCCTTGCAAAGTTTCTAAATCCACTCAATTTATCTATTTTGAGATTGTTTAGCAGATGCATCCCTCCAGAATTTTCTCTAGATTTTAGATATGGTCGTACCCATCAACGAGGAGATTTACGTTTCTTCGTTAAATTATATACAACAATAAACGGAGCAGCGCAAACAGCAACATCATCCCAATAGTAGGACATTTTATTCACAACCGCACTTAACAAAGTATATACATTTGAAAACTGAACTAATCTCATCAGAATACCATAGATCCTACATAACATTCGACAAGCAAGTACAACAAGCAAACGAACAGTTCACGTGCAGATTGTGGGCAGCACGTAGTACTGTACACACCAACATACATGTTTGCAACCTATGATTGTTTTTATTCCTTTAAAGCACGTTCGGTGGATACAGTAAACGTACTTTGTATGCATGCAGCGTGCGATCAGTTCACACACAGTTGACGTTCCTTCATTCATTCGTATCCACCAAGTTCGAAAACAGTGTGTGAGTAGCTTACGAGCTTTGGTGGAAACATACCTTTAGGGATATGAATTTTGTCGTCAGTTGTTATTTTATTAAGTTTTCGATAATCAATTACAAGTCGCCATTTTTGTTTTCCTGAATTATCCAATTTTTTAGGAAATACCCAAATAGAAGAGTTGTAAGGACTTTTGCTTTCTCTTAAGATATCTTGTTGAAGCTTGTTTTCGATTGTTGTTTTTTATTTCGATTTTGTGTGTTATATCATTTACGTGGGTTAATATATCACCGTCCTTGTAAAATACTTTTAAATTATTTCTTATTATATTTTTTAATGCTGTTTTTTCTTCAATATTTAAATTTTCTGTTTTTAATTTTTTTAGCAGTTCATTTTCATTAACTGGTTGGAAACTTATTTCAGAAATTTCATGTATATATTCATCGTAAGGTTTCAATTCGCTTTGAAATTATATAAGGATGTTAATTCTTAATATACCATCATATTATTTATTTTTCATTACTACAATAGCTAATTTCATTGTTTGATTACTATTAAATTCAAATGGTAAGGAAACTATTATTTTTTTATTCACAGGAATAATTCCACTAAGCGTGGATATTGTAATTGGGTTTTTAATGTTTTTTTCTTGGTTTTCAGGGAATATATTTTTATTTATTACTGATATAGAAGTACCAGTATCGATCAAAAATAAAAGTTTTTTTCCTAGAATTTTTGTTTTAATTTTTGGTAATGATTTTCCGAGGCTGTTAGAGGAAAATTTGCGTCAATGTTATCAACTTCCATAGGTACAGGTTGATTTTGATGATTATTATGATTATTATGATTGTAATTATTACGATTGTAATTATTATGATTATTATTATGATTTTTTTGATTATTGTTATCTAGTTTGTCGGCTAAAATTTCCACTAAATCTAGAGTTAGGTTGGTAATTTGTAGTTCTTGAAATATTAGAATTTTGTTGATTTAGTACAAAATGGTTAAAATTATTATTATTTCTAAATTGATTATAGAATTGTTTGAATTAGTCATGAAATTTGGTTGGTAAAATTTTTATTATTATTTCTGAATTGATTAGAATTGTTTGTTATATTTATTGTAGTTATATTGTCGATTGTTATTTAGTTGAAATATGTATATCTGAATTCTCGTTATTTTACTTTTTCTAGTTATTTTAATTTCTGATTTTGTAATTTTCTTTAAAATATCATATGCTTCTCTTAAAGTTTTAATGTTTTTATTACTATAATTAAACTTGTACAAGGAGGAATATTTTCACAAAATAGTTTTAAAACTAATTCTTCATTTATTGTAGGATTATAATGTTGAGGTTTTATTTCTGACAAATTATACTTTAAATTTATTTTATTTAATATTTCACTTAATATTTCAAATTTTTTAGAGATATTTAAATTTCTATCTATTCTATTTGCTTCAATAATGAGATCATTAAAAGATTCTTTAATTCAAAAAGAATTAAATAAAATCATTTTTATTGTTTCCCAAGAATTAACATTTTCATTTCTTAATATTAAATTTTGTGCATAGCGATATTGAATTCAGCATTACAGATGAATTTCATCACGGATAGAATGATTCAAATTTGTCGTTTGTCTAAATTAAAAACACATGTAGTTGCAAATGGAACTGGTGACAAGGAAATAGTAGTAAAAACAAGGTTCATATTAGCATAAAGTCAAATATATCGGACTTTAATTGTGATTTAGAAGCAGTAGTTCTGCCTAAAACACATGTCGTTGAACCTAGTTAATCTATATCTCGTATGGATTTTTATATTCCAGCATTAGCTGATCCATACTTTTACAAGCAAGTTAAAATTGATATATTGATAGGTGCTGGTTTGTTTTTTTTGAAATTATGCAAGCTGGTCAAATAGTTGTTGGTCGAATAAACCTTTGCTACAAAACACTCATTTTGGTTAGGTTGTAGCTGGCACTTATAGTGCACCATAATCGCATGGTAATTATCTCGTCACCATTCGTCAAACAAACAAAATTCTGGAAGTAGAAAATGTTGAATGTAAATCTCGTTTACTATCGGCAGAAGAAGTTCGATGTGAACAACATTTTGTTAAAAATGTTCAAAGAGATTGTAGTGATCGCTTTTCTGTATTGCTACCTTTCCGTGACGAAAGGAAATTGGATCTGGGTAAATCATTTGATAATGCAAAAACACGTTTTTGGAATTTGGAAAAGAAATTAATCAAGTATCCAGACATTAGAGAGCAATATGTAAGATTTTTGAAAGAATATTTGGACAATGGTCATATGAAAAAGACAAATTTTTCTGATATATCGAATAATAATTTCTTCTTGCCACATCATTGCGTAATTAAGTTAGATAGTAGTACTATGAAATTGGCCGGAGAAATTTAGATAGCAGAATAATAAAATAATAAAGATTGCGCTTGGCAATATCTCTTCAATAATTGTAATAAATTAATGAAAATATGTAGTAGCATTTAAAGTAATACGAAGTATGTAATTATGTATAGAGTTATTGTTAGTTTGATTCTCGTTGTGTTCACATGGTTAATGGTCGTCTCGTATCTGTGCAGTTATTTTGTCGTAGTTTCAATTCGTAAAACTATAATACATATTTCGTTTAGTATTGTAACCAATTTATTATAATAAATAAACGTGAATAAAAAGTTTAACCATTTTAGAGTTTTTTATACAGTCCATACTGTATACCTTATACATTATGCCGATAAAAGGAATCTACGTACACTAGAGCGCCAACTGGGTAGTTTAACACAAAGAAATATGAATATCGACGAATTGTCAATAAAATTAAAATAGAAGAATACAGTACAGAAACTTCTTAAATTCTATTCGAAATACACACAGATACAGAGCATTAGATGTTTTCATCAGGGGATCAAATGGTGAAATCTCAAAGATGCTAATGATCGAAAAGTCTCAGACTCTACCCTTAGACTCTACACGACCTGTGCAAGCTAAACCACCCACACCCATTGATGTTGAACCATCTATTCGAACCAAACAAGTCAACTATATGAATAGGCCACAAACTCAGTACCCAAACGCTACAGTGAAAATAGAAAATGATTTTAAAGGACTCGCACATAAACAACAGCATGTATTGCATTTTCAACCCTATATCTATGAATCTTAGGTAACTGAGTTTTATGAGCAATACAACGAAAATGAGGACTACGTACCCACAGAAGGGGCTTTGGAAGAAGAAAATCCAGAATTAAATTTTATGACGTGAGTCTCTCTAGCGTACCATACATAAGTACTGAAATAGAGACGGCAAACTAGTAAAATTACTTATCAACACGGGTGCAAATAAAAATTTCATAAGGCCATAATTGTAATCACCACAAAACCAACGGAGAATCCATTTAATATTAGATCTGCAGGAAGAGATAATCTCACAACAAACAAGAATTCTGGAAATTTTTTCGAATCCATTGGAATTGATAACACGAGCGATTTTTTTGTCCTACCAGAGCTGAAAACTTTTGACGGCATCATCGAAGACGACTTTCTAAATAAATAAGGAGCTATAATCGACCGAAAAAAATAACAGTCTGACAGTGGGAACTGGTATAGCAATTCCCTTGAGAGAAAAAAAATCTATCCGAATATGAAACACTTTTTGGTAGCATAAACTATAGAGAAATAATCGATACGAATGTAAGAGCAGAAATTAGAACAACCACTGAGGAGCCTATCTACGCAAAATTCTACCCTTATCCTGTTAATATGAGAACAGAGGTAGAAGAGCAGTAGTTTGTCCAAAAAAAACTTGATGCATCAGGAATACGAAAATATAGAATGGTAATAGATTTCAAACGATTAAACAGCGTAACAATACTCGATACATACATATCCAATACCTGACATTTCTATTACTATAGCGAGTCTGGAGAATTCCAAATATTTTACTACGGTAGATCTTACATCGGGGTTCCACAAAATTAGAATGAAGGAAAGTACGAGTTTATAAGGTTACCCTTTGGCCTAAAAAATGGCCCGGCTATATTTCAAAGAATGATAGATGACGTACTTAAAGAATACATAGGTGAAATATGTTATGTCTATGGTGGACGAAATGAAGACGAACATCTAAAGAACGATGAAACAGAATTTTAGGGTTATATCATAGTCAGTCAGGGTATAAAACCGGATTCAAAAAAAGTATATGCAGCCCAGAACATTGAAGCTCCTCAGAATCTAAAAGACTTGAAGCATTTCTGGTGAAGACTTCCTATTATAGGTTTTATAAAAGACTTTGCAAAGATCACAAAGCCACTCACCAACCTCATTAGAGGAGAGGTGAGAATGCTCAAATTAAAACGAACCAATCAAAAAAAGCAAAAATCTGCTTAAATGAATGCCAAGCTCAAAAGATGGAAATCGAGGATCGAGGAATACAATTACGAGTTAATCATACAAACCAGGGTCGTTGATGCCTAATCTAGACTGGAATTAGAAGCTAACATATTACCTTCATCGTCAACAGAAACAATTCATAGTGCCGAGGAAGACAGCTCATATTTGATACCACATTGTGAAGCACCAATGAATGTTTTTAAAACCAACTGATCTTCACAACAGAAAATGATTCCTACACATACGAAGAACCTCACTATCGCCACCTTATAAAATTGTCAAAGATACAATATACACGCGCACCCGGTTTAGGCAACAAATTTTTTCAATATTGTGAAATTTGCAACTTTTATTGACCTTATACCTGAAAATACCTTGAAAAGTAAAATCCTATTACCTTTCAATTTGATATTAACTTCATTGAAAAATAACTTAATTGTCGAATAAACAAAAATACGATTTAAAGTAAACTTAATTAAGGTAGAAACAAATTCTAAATTTAGTTAAGTAAAATTCTATAATTTTGATTAGGTACCTTTAATTTTATGCTAACTTCATTCATCATTGAAAAATAATTTAATTGCCAAATAAGCAAAAATACGATTTAAAGTGAAGTGTAATTAAGGTAAAAATAAACTGTAAGTTCTAGTTTTAAGTAGAATCTTATTAAATAAAGTCAATTATGTAAATTGTACTAAATTTTTTTTATTCATTCAAGTTTTGTGTGGATTTTAATATTTTTCTGCAAAAGAATTATTATTCTCGACTTGTGGCTGTGTGAATAAACTTTTTTTTAAAATAATTTCAACTTACAATTTTAACTTGTATGTATGTATGACAATACATATAGGGTGTTTCACAAAACTTGTTCTAAACTATGAAGGGTGAATATTTTGACGAGAAATGAAAAACATTGTCTGGCGAGGACGGGTGCATTGTCAATGGTTTTTGGCGTATTCAAAGTCGAAGACATTTTTTTTTTTAAAAGTGGCCGGTTCCACTTTTTTCAAAATATTTTAACAAGAACTTTTACATCTTTCTGAAAATGTCAATTGAATTGTGCGTCATTTAATTTAGAAAAATTTGCAACTCAAAGTTAGAAAAATTTGAAAAAAACCCCGCCGAAAATGTATATTCAAGGTCGAATATCTCGAAAATTTGCCGTTATTTTGTTATTTTGTTACTTTGAATAAAAGCTTATTTGTTTACTTCAAGGAAGTTTTTATTTTTTTTCAGTATCTTCATCCGTTCAAAAGTTATGAGTCATAACTCAATAGCAGTTTTTTCAAAATCAGTTTAATTTGTGTTTGTGGAAAAATATAAAAATACTTCAGTTAATAACAACTGAAAAAGTGCTTTTTAATGTCTTTATTTTTTAAAATGCTTTTACAGACTTAGAACCAGATCTTCAATCATCTAGCAATTAAGCAAGTTGCCATTTTGACATAGTAAGCTGTCACTTAAATAGATACTGTAAATTAAATTCAGCTAGAAGGTCTAATTTAGATATTTTTTTCTAATGAGATTATGACAAAACAAATGGAAAATACATAAACATTTTTTTAATAACATAAGCATTTAGGTTTGAGTTTTCACTTTTTTATAAGAAATTTGAGGTTATGTGCCCTGTTAACTCGGTTTGCAATACCAACTTTGCGATCGTAACTTTTGACGGTTAATTTGCTTACCTGCGAGAGCAAACACAATCGAGGATATCATTTCTATCAATTCAGCTGGCAAGTCTTGCTAGATGATTGAAGTTGTGGCTCATAGACAACTATCAGGTATACCAACATACATATATGTTCTTCCGGGCCTTTTTCTCAGCATGTGACGGCACATGGTTTTAATATTCGGAAGCGATATAATATGATTATTATGTAGGTTTCTGTTTACTTACGAGAACAAAAACATCGATCAAAGATATCCCTTTTACAATACTTGTTATATACTTTACATTTATTAAAATATAGAATTAATTTTTTTTTGAATAAATGCCATTTTTTATGGTTTTGGTTTTAGTTTTCTGAGAATCTCAGCCTAAATTTATAATAATCTATGACACTGTTTTTCAAATATTTTTTAATAGTTTCAAATTTTATTTACATATGTACACATCTGCTTATATCTCAATTAACTTAATTTTTATTAATATTTCATAGTTCTGTTTATGAACTTTTTGTAAATATTTTAATTTATTTATTTATCTTTTAATGTTTACGTTGTTTTTGGTGGCTGCTGACCTTTCAATAGGGGGATTAACATGCGAAATCGTACAAGACCGATGAAGCAAGCCGTAACTATTGAATTGTCGGAAGTGCGGCTACGATCTCCTCGTGGTGCTACTGGTAACAGATCTTTAGTACGATCATGTCTCTGTTGAAGATCTGGCCAACAGTAGCCTGGGCATCCAATCCAGCATATGCCCAGGGATGCGTGGCTAGGGGAGAGCCTGCCTAGTCGCTAATATGCGAACTCTGGATACCAGGCAACCTCCAGCTTCAAATAAAAAGCCTTCTCAAGGTACAAGGGCTCTGCCTTGAGTGACCGTTCTTTCCCTAATACTCGTGGGATCAAATATGGACACAAATTCAAATAAAAAACAAAAAAAGGAAGATGCACCTAAAATAGCATCAACAACAAAATTAACCGAGGGAAATGTTCCTCTAGTTGACAATGTCATGAGAGAAAACGAAAGCTACGAGAGCTTAAGTCTCATGACAGTAATTATGACACAATCACAAATGCATCATCAGTACTAGACAGCGAAGCTGAGTCGAGCCAAAGTTTGGAGGATAAAGTTAAAACTTCTTCACAGAAGCTAAAACTCGAAGACTCCGACAAGAGCATCAAATTCAGTGGAACTGGAAGGAAAAGGTTGAAGAAACTCCTGCAACAGGGACTAGGTATTGATGAAGCACGGTTGCAGGCTCTTCAAACTTTACCACAAAAAAGAGGAGAAGATCTCAAGAGAGGACGTTCAGACGACTCACCTTCTGAGGATTCCAGCACTAAAAAATCCAAGCAACCTCAGAAGGAGAAGACAATCTCCTCTTCAATAACACAAGCTATGCCTTCAACGACAAGTTTCAAACAAGTCGTTGAAAGCATACAAGTGGGCATTCTGGCTAAGTCCTTTCCAGACTCACTCTTGTCTACGGAGCAAATTAGCTCCATATTCAAGAGCAGATTTTGAAAAGGATAATCGTGCACAAAGACAGTGCTACAAAGCCTAAGTTCCTTGGAGCAACTTTCAAACCAGGATGGCTTAGATGTGCCAATGACAGCACAAAAAATGGCTCCAAGATTCAATTAAAGACTTGAAGCCATGGGAAGGAGCAGAGCTAGTTGTGGTGGAGGAAAATGACTTTCTTCGATTACAAATACTAGTTGGACATTTCCTCAACAGCGCCAAAGACAAAAATGAGCACATCATGAGACTCATCAAAGGACAGAACGAGTATAACGTCCGCACTACTCACTCTGTCCATAGATCACAAATCTTTAGCTGCCTTAAAAGAAAATGAATTCAAAGTAAGCTTCAAATTTGGTGAGGTAAATAGGGGCGACGTAGGGGCGAAAGCGGAAAGAAGAAATCGGCAGAAGGAGAGAACAATAAGGTTCTCACTGAACCGAGTACTTCAACGTCGAACGCTCCAGTCATAAAAAAGAAAAGAGCTAAACCTCATTCAAAACATCTAGGTAAACCCATGGAAAAGACAAAGGGCGAAGGTCCTAGCACCAACCAAAAGTCTACCTAGATGGTTAAAAAAAATAAATTTATACAAAAAAAACTTCACCACTGCAAAGTAGCCACAGATGTGCTTTGCCGAAGGTTTATTAAAGATAACATGAACGTGGGGCTAATACAAGAACCGTGGACATTAAAAGGACAAATACAAGGACTTTATAAACAAAATTGTAAGCTTATCGATGATAAGAAATGTAACAGGCCTAGAACAGCCTTGTTAGTGAAAAACACACTTAATTTTTCCCCAATTCCAGAATTTATAACACAAGATCAGGGAAGCAAAAGGTTATAATAGCCTCAGCTTACTTCGACATCACAATAGCTGAAGTAATGCAAGGAGACAAACAAACAACTAATTCTGGGCTGCGATGCTAATGCGTACCACATAACATGGGGAAGCTCGGACATTAACAAAAGAGGTGAGTGCCTTTTAGAGTTTATCAATAGTAATAGTATTTTAGTAAATAATATAGGCAATAAACCCACATATAGAAACATTAATAGACAGAAAGTAATTGACCTTACCATGTCTACACCAATTATTAGTGAACAAATTATTGATTGGCATGTATCGAGCGAAACTTCTATGTCAGATCATATGCATATAAGATTTGACATATAAGCCGATATCTCGCTCATCCAATTCAATCAAAACCCCAATTGGGCACTCTATGCAGAATTCTTGAGCTTTCGTATAGATCAAGAGAACACAATAGACACTAGAGATGAACTGGATATAGCAGCAGCTAAATTACAACAGTCTCTGGTAAGCTCTTTTAACGAAAGCTGCCTGATGAAACCTGGTGGGATCAGGAGCTAAGTAAATTAAATCTTCGGTAAGAACATTATCTAATAAGGCAAAACGTATCGGTGGTTGGGCTGAGTACAAGAAAGCCTCAACAGAATAGAATAAAGCACTTAGAAAATCAAAAAGAAATACCTGGAGAAGCTTCTGTGAGAGTGTAACAGAACTACCTCAAACAGCAAGACTTCACAGGATTCGTTCAAAAGTACACTCCAATGGCTTATTAGAAAAACCTAATGGGGAGTACACTCTGGATCAGGAGGAAATCTTAGGACAAAATTCAACAAAATTAGAGAGCGATCTCACTTTGCAAGAGACTCACACTATAGTCTCGGGCAGAGAATATAGTCTAGCTAGCAAAATATTTATGAAAGAAAAAATATTATGGGTTCTAAATTACTTTAAACCATACAAAGCACCAGGTGGTGATGGTATATATCCAGTACTCCTGCAAAAAAGGGATAGGCAAATCATCTCAAACCTGGAAAAACTATTCAAAGCAAGCTTCAGATTGGAACACATTCCTAAATTATGGAGGAAGACGAAAGTCATTTTTATACCTAAGGCGGGCAGAAAATCAGATGTACAGCCGAAGTCTTACAGACCAATTAGTCTAAGCTCTTTTCTCCTCAAAACAATAGAGAAAATAGTTGATCAGCATATCAGAGACAGCGTATTAATTAAAAAGCCTCTGAATGCTAATCAAGACGCTTATAAAGCAGGAAAATCAACACTTACTGCTCTCCATAGTTTAATTCATAAGCTGAACAAGACTATGGATACAAAACAGGGTGCACTAAGCGCATTCATAGATATCGAGGGAGCATTTGATAACACCTCGTTCACATCAATTGAAAGAGCAACAAAAAATAAAGACTGCGAACCTTTAACAATTAAATGGATAATAGCTACACTAAATCAAAGAGAAACTGAAGCTACGTTGGGATATATAGAGACTGTTAAAGCCACCAAAGGATGCCCTCAAGGTGGGGTACTATCACCTTCGCTATGGTCTATAGTCATTGACGATCTACTATACGAGCTCAACTCAATAGGATTTGAAGTACAGGGATATTCAGATGACCTGGTGGTGATGGCTAGAGGCATGGACGATGAAATAATCTCCATGCAACTACAACAAGCATTAATTTATATTAACAACTGGTGTTGTAAGGAAGGATTATCCATTAATCCTCAAAAAACAGTTATAGTTCTTTTCACAAGAAGAAGGAAACTCAATCTGAAGAAACCTTCTCTTAAAGGAATACAAATTCATTTTTCGAGTGAAACCAAATATCTAGGAGTCATCCTGGATAGCAAGCTTACTTGGAACAAACATATTAATAGTTCCATACAAAAAGCCACTTTAGCTTTATGGAATTTTAACAGACTCTTTGGCAAAACATGGGGACTAAGACCAAAAATGGTATATTGGTCTTACACAGCCGTCATAAGACCCATGGTAACATATGCATCAGGCATATGGTGGCCAAAGACAAAACAAAAAACAGTACAGAATAGACTCAGGAAAATACAAAGACTAGCCTGTCTTAGTATTACAGGAGCTCTTAAAACCACCTCAACGGCAGCATTGGAAGCCATGCTTAACTTGCCACCTCTTTATATACAAATTGAGGAGGCACTAAATTGGGCTTTAAAATTTCAAGGAAATAGAGGACTGAAAGCGGGTAATCTCACCCATAATCTTAAAATTCTTGAAGAATTTAAGAATAATCAAATCAGTCAAGTGACTGACGAAATAGAAACAGTTTATAACTTTGAAAAGCCGTTCAAAGTGCTGTTTCCAGATCGACAATCTTGGCGCAACAACAAAATAACCTTCGATAAAGGTGCCTCTGTGTGGTACCAGATGGCTCAAAAACTGAACTAGGGGTCGGAGCAGGAGTAGAAGGTCCAACAAAGAGCCTATACAAATCCCTATAAAAATATCCATCAGTTTTTCAAGCTGAAATTTTTGCTATCGACATGTGTGCTACTGAATGCCTAAAGAAAGGCTTCAATAAAGCCACAGTCTACATAATTTCAGACAACCAGGCAGCACTTAAAGCCATAAACTCACACAAAATTGTGTCTAGATTGGTTTTAGAATGCCTAAAACTGTTAAAACACTAGCTATGACAAACAAAGAATACCTAATGTGGATCACAGGACACGAAGGCTGCCAACTCTAATCTCCTTGGACCAGAACCCTTCTGCGGTCTGCCTAGGAGCCACACAAAAAACAATATAAAAAAATGGAAAATGGCAAAATGCATCTCCCGATGGAAATAAACTTCTTTCGCCTTCAGCTAACATTTCCAGAAAACTACTCAACCTCAATAGAAAGGAGCTAAGGACCATCACAGGTCTCCTTCCGGACACTGTCCACTAAATTACCATCTAGAATCCTAGGATTTATCAAAAGCCTAGATCTATAAGAAGCACGGGTGGTACAAAAGATCTCTATTGGTCGAAGTACAATGATAGCCCTCTACAATCTAATCTAATCTAATCTACGTTGTTTTTATTATTGCCAAGCTCAGTATATTCTTCAAACAACGGAATTTCTTTGTATGAATCCTCAAATCGGTTTTAAGATTTGCATATACATATGTATATTTAATAATACTATATGAAACATTCGCGCTTTTAGAAACAGATTTTTTAAAAGAATAACTAAGTAGTTGTGGATTTTCACTGACGCAAATTTTTCAAATGCGTTATAAAAATGTATAGTATCTTTGTCTTTTAAGATGTTCGCTAAAATATTATGTATCTTAAAATTATATTTCGAAATTTTACATGAAATTCAGGTATCCAGATAAGGGTTTTATATTCTCATACGAATGTAAATTTTTTCTCTTTTTTAAATTTTTTTTAACTAGATTTTTGAAATATTATGTTATTGATACTTACACTTTATTTTAAATTTATTAAAACTTCTCTATTTTAAACTTTTTAACTGATTACTTGAATTAATAGTTTGTGTTTTACAAATATATTTTTTTAATAAATTGTATGTACAGAATTCTAATAAAGGAACTGTTCCTAAAGTACAAAGATAAGAACGACTTTACAATCTTAATGCTCAGTCAGTAGGTTTTCTTCGTCAGGAAAACGTTTTTAATCTGTCGTGAAAAATCATTTTAGATAGTGCTAAATAATAATATGTTTTACACATGCATTGGTTTGACAGTGTTATAAAGATTTTGGTTCTTATTTGGTTCAATTTTACTTTATAGACCCGCGTCATCAAATCATGTGCAATATGCTTTTGTATTGTCAATTGGCCCAAATTTTAAACAGTGTACGTACGCTGATAAAAATTAATACGGTAAAAAACATACTACGTAGTAGTGCCATAAGTTCTGTTCCTAAAAACATGTGAGTCATATCTTAAGTGTTTCTGGACTTAGGGATCTGAAAACTTCTGAAAAGTATAAATAGTCTGTCTAATTTAAAAAAATCAACAGTGGAAGTGAATCAGTGGTAGTGGTAACATGGAGTGGGGTATAAAAGAAAACACAATTGCAGTTATCGCACTTCAGAAGTGCAACAAGTCGACGAACGAGATTTTCAATCTGCTGAGACCTCTTGAAATCTCAAAAAAATTTATATACAGGGCAATAAAAAAGTACAACGAGGTGTGCTCTGTCGATGACAGACCTAGAACTGGTCGTCCTCGTACTTCAAGAACGCCAGCAGCAGTACATGCTGTAGCTGAGAGAATTCGTCAAAATCCTCTTCGAAAACAAAAACTAATGGCACTGGAAATGAAACGGATCTTGGGCTTGGTGCTTACCGCAGAACCACCGGACAACGTCTTACGGAAGCGCTACGAAAAATTAGGATGACGAGAGCAAAACAGCTGTTGAAGGTGCACGCGAAAAATAAATATCAGCAAATTCATTTTACCGATGAAAAAATTTTTACCGTTGAAGCAAAAATTTAACCGGCAAAATGATCGCGTGTAAGCCCACAGCTCCTGAGAAGCTGCTGATAAAATTCCGAAGGTGGAAAGGGAATATCATTCGGCCTCAGTGATGGTTTGGTGGGGAGTGTCGTATGAAGGTGTTACACAGCTGCATTTTTGCGAACAGGGGGTCGAAATGAAGGCTGAAAATTACAAATCGGATGTTTTGGAAAACGTGGTGAAGCCGCTCAACGATACCTTGTTTGCCGGAAGACATTGGATATTCCAGCAAGGTTCTGCGCCGGCTTATAAGGCTAAAAAGACGCAAAAATGGTTAAAAGACAATGTACCTGAATTTATCGCTGCGGAAGATTGGCCATCAGGAAGCCCCAACCTTAATCCTCTGGACTACGGATTGTGGAATATTTTAGAAGAGAAGGCTTGTTCTAAACTCCACAGTAATATCGAAGCTCTAAAGGCAAGCTTAATAAAAACAGCAGCATCAATACCTATTAAGGTCATGCGTGCAGCGATGGATAAGTGGTCCAAACGTCTAAAGAAATGCGTGGGGGCAAAAGGTGGACATTTTGAATAGTTTTAAGTATTTTTATATTATAATATAAGTAATTAATAAAATTTAAAAAAACATTATACTCTGTTTCATTTTTCTACCAAAACAATCCTTGTTTTGTTAGGGACAGAACTTATGGCACGACTACGTATACTTCTCGACTAACTGATGAGAAAATATACATATGTATTATTCAAATAAATAAGTATAAATAAAATATTTAAAAGTACAATACTTGAAAATGTATATGGTACGTCTTATATTATATAGTTTACAATCAACATCACCGTCTAACGTCTAAAGATCTCATATGTATGATAATTATAATCAACCGCTTTTTGTGGTATGTATGTGTGTCCCCGAATTTTATCTTGAAGATATATGTACAATTAGTCTTCATATGAAGATACAGTACGATTTAAAGAGTATTGAATTTGATATGGATTTTTCTTGTTCACCGATGTCTACTATACTGTTGAAGTTGCTGTTACATATGATATACATATTACTAACTGTATCCTCTTGCTTACTATTTTAAGACTATCTTAGAACAGAGATTCACGAAAGATCAGAAAGGTCACATAAAAACGTCCAATTATCGATCGTGTAATAGTTTGTAAGAAAATTTATACACAATATGTATTTAAGTTTACCAGCCTCGCTTTCGTCAAAAATAAGTTTTAAAATTTGAATATCTCTGTACCCTGTGATCCGAATAACTTAAAATTTCTACATGGCATGTTGCTCGTCATTTTTACAAAATTTTCTTTTAAACGAAAAAGATTCCTGCATCAAAGAGCAAGTTATAGGTCTCCAAAGAAAAAAACTACGTGGATGAATGTTGAAAAGTATCGATGGTTTTTTTTTGTTCAAAATTTGTTTGAAAGAGAACCATTCAAGGAATATCCTGGCCAAATTTCAACTCTTCTGTGAGTATACTTTTTTAAGGGACGAAAAGGTCTACAAAAATTTACTTAACATTGATCCGAGTATGTAAAATATAACATAGATCGGAGTGTTAAAGTCGGAATTAAATTCGTCTATTAGCAAGGTCCTATATCTTTATATTATTTTCCATGAAATATTCCAATAATTGGATTGAAATAAATTTCCATTTGCGTATTATTAAAAGTTAAACTGGCAATTACATGATTAACGTGAACGTTTTACACAGTATGTATTCACGTTTCCACGAGTTCAATATTTTTCTTTGAAGCGCATATAACGAACTCCAAATATTATGTAATTCTATTTTTTGCCTTCTTCTTCATGAAATTTAGGAAATACAATTTAAAAACCTATAAACAGGCTTTAAATAAAATAATAATACCAGTACAACATACATAATATTCATAATAAGTATATCTTTATTATACATAGCTACATACATACATACATTCATACATACATAATTACATATGTTTATGTATGTACTCGATGCAATGGTAATAAATATGTAATACTACTATAGTAAATTATACTAAGCATCATGTTAACTGCTGCGTTTTGAACATTTTGCTAACTGAAAATGACGAGGATGTGTTCATTATGAAATCAATGCGTTTTTCTGAAGCACATAAGAATTTTTTAACAATTTAAAAAGTTTTAAATTGTATTCTTTCGCATCAAAGCGCTAAGAAAAAAGTAGCACCATATGAATAACATCATCATAACCATCATCAATGAGCTGATTTGATTTAATGGTTTAACAGGTAAAAAAAGAAGTTACTAAAAAAAAACAGTGCAATTGCGCTGTTAACCATATCAGAAGCTTTCTTATAAAAGCAGTAACAGTAATAATGGCAACAACAACAATCGAATGCTATTAGTGTGTAAATATCAGTTTATACATTGCTGCTGACATACCGAAAAAAAATCTCACATAACATCATTCCATTCTTCTTTTGAAAGGAAATTAAGTTATAAAGAGGATCATGATAATCATTTATGGTACTGGTGGTGATCGCTGAAGACCATTTTCTTCACCTGCGCACAAAGTTCTTAGCTCATCACGTCATTTAACTTTATAGATAAAAATATACTGTTTGTATAATATATACACATTATATATACACATATACATACATATGTATGTATGTATATGTATAAGTATATATACATATACATATATTTATATGTGACAGAAAGTACGTAATATAGACACGAGCTATTCGTGTGCGTTTTTAATCTTCATTGCTCCTTTTGCTTCTGATTGACTAAACCTTAATCACTACAATTCCAGTAACAATCCAGGAAGGCTAACATTGACGATGGTATTTTAAAAAGAATTGGAACAAAAGTTAAGTAGGTAGTAAAAGGGTAAAAAAAGGTTGAAATTGTGCGTGATAAATTATAGGTATGATTATCAGATATGTGACTGGAATTACTAATTTATTGATTAGTGCAAAAAATTTCATAAGAAAAATTTTATACTTATACAAATACGTACATATAAAATCATAATAATTTTTATAATGATTTACTAAATCTATGTAGGTATATGTATGTTACACCACGGTAATAAAAATATGATAAATTGTAAGATGAATGCATTGTGTGATATATGTATGTCCAATAATATGAAGCATAATTTATAATTAAAACCACGTACATTTATCTTACATTGTTGCGCTCACTTGCACGTTATCATTTTCAGGTTTCTTGGCTTTTTCATGTGTCATCTAAAACGTCAGATAAAAAAAGGTTTTTTTTGCAAGGACGAAAAAAGTGAAATAAAATAAAAACCGAATTGTTAAATTACAAAAATTTTGCAGTAGAATTTGATATATGTACATACATAAGTATATACAGCTCGAATTCATCTTTCACAAAATATCCTTTTGCCTCCCATCAGCAGTCGATCTTTTGTAAATACTTAGTTGTATACGAAATCTGGCACCATATATTTTCTGGTATATCCCTATTAGCTAGACCTAACCGAAACTTTTTTACTTGTTCAAAATGTTAGTATCTAGCGAGAATGTGTAGTATTTACTGGCACAAATAACTCGAAATTTTCCATTTATTGGGTATTTTTTATGCTAAGCTACTTGAACATTAACCTCTCCAATTTTTGTTTATGTAAAGTTTAATTTTTTTATAGAAATTTATCCACGAAGGCTTACGAAAAGCTGAGGAGATTACACATAATAGGTCCAAACAAAAAATAAATAAAATTTAATAATTTAATACTATTTATAGTAAAATGTGAATTAAGTATATCATATGAAAGATTAATAAAATATGGATATAATTTTAAAGTTACTTTTTAGTATTTTAATTAAACAAAAATCACCTGGCAAAATTATCAGGTAACTTTCAAGTATTTTTCTATTTAATATACCGGTAGTCTATCTGGTAAAATACTTGAAAGTTATCAAATAGTAATAATAAAGAATAGATAAAAAAATTTTTTTTCTACGTGCGTGGGAAAGAGATGATCTATCTTTTTTAAGTGAGAAACTACTGGTAAAACTAACTGATAGTTCACTGATATTACCGGTTAGTGTTATGCAGGGATATTATCACTAATGCATGAATAAATATACACAGTATATATAATTAAATACACACTCGTATATATATGTATGTATGCTGTGCTATGTCTCTATTTCAGCCATCGTTGAAGAAAATTCAAAAAAAGATTTCCCAGTGCTCCAAGACGGGCAATTTTTCATCGTCAACATTGGAAAAGTACACAACAAAACTTCTAAAAAGGATGAATCAACTGCAGCTTTACGAAATAAGTGTGACGGCAGCGATTTTAAAAGGATTGTTTGAGGGTGTTCGATTTATATGTATAAGGAGGTATTGTATAATACATCTGAAAATAAATACATACATACATATGTATATATAATATTTTATCCATATTATTACAATATCTTGGGGCATTAATATAATAGTATGGTGACCAAAAAATAAGAGAGAATGAGAAGATAAAAGTGCCCAGAACTGCGCCAAAAAGTCTAGAACAGGATAAGAGGACATCGATCAATGTCGTTTTGAAGAGATTATTTCGGGTTGTGGCCTTTATACACAAAATGTATAGATGTACTATAATAACTGGTTACACAATTTAATGTGCACATATAATTGTATATTTATCTTCAGCTCAAAGTTAAAAAACAATTTTTAATATATGTACATACATACATATGTATATGTAACTGTATAAGTATTCTTTAGATATTTACATATGTATATGCAAGCAACTGTAAATATGTATGGATGTACATACAATATACACAGGCATCGAAATCAAAGTTACTTTTCTATCCACTTTAAATTCTCAGAAAGGCTATACTCGGTTTATAAATCGAAGTCAGTATTGTGCTTATGGAGGTAGTACCCGATTAGTTTCTGCTAACTTTACATTATACATGTTTTTGATAAATTATAAATTGAAATTGAGATCTGATAACCCCACACAAGAGACAGATTTATACAAACGCAATGTGGAACAATAAAGAAAAGTATGCCTATGTTGCTTGTACTGACTTCGATTTATAAACCGATTATAGTAAAAGTAAATTTGATTGTGGTATAAGAAATCGCATAATCGGGTTTTAAGTTAACAAAGGACATTCAACATTTATATTTCCAACAAGAATAGGAAATATACTATAGGTATAGACTGAAAAACCATACTTTGCGTTTGTCTATTTTTCTCATAAGACGACATCAACATCACTTTTTGTAAGGCAGGCTAAATTTCTAATACACAAAAAACACATATACCTATGTATACATGTATATGCACTATATGTATACATAAAGCCAATTCAACATTCATCTTGAATATATACTGCTTCATCATAGTTTTCTTTTTATACCCAATCCTATAATATAAACGACATCTCTGACATTTTTCCTTGAAAAGTTGAAGAAATGAGGAAAAAGTAAGAGAAATGTAAGCACGTATAGCACACGACAACAAATGAGTGCATCATTTATTGAAGAAAATTGTGGGTGAATCGGCGAATAAATGAGTTGGTAGATGGTATTTCATATCCTTATATATGAAATTCGTGTGCACTTGTTATCGCCTGAACGTATTTTCAGTTTCTTTTTGAAGGACAAATAAAGGTCGGTTTTTGGCTCAGATGCATTCGTTTCTATCCCATTACAATTTTCTGAAAATGTAATCCACTTTTTCTCCTTCTCCAAATGTTTCTGTATGCTTTGTCAGCGTGAGAAGTAGGTACCTACTTATTTTATAGGATTTTGGCAAAACAAATTTTGCCTTTCAAGATAATATGTACGAGTAATGTATAATATAATATATCCATAATACGTATATACATACATACCTATATATATACTACTTTACTTTGTAGTTATGAAAAGAAAAATAACAAGATGTGTTTGCATGTATATGATGTGCTTTCGTGAATATTTTGGAAAAACAAACAAGGTTCCCAATAACCATTACAATTACCTCATCATCTTGCTTTTTCAAAAATACATTTTTCTTTTTTTCTCATTTACATTAAGAAATATCAATTCCGTTTTAGTTACACAGTTGTGTGTAATATGGAAGTTGGCCATGATGACAATTTCAAAGTTTAGAAATATTATGATTGCAATATCACCCTATCCAACCCCATTAATCACCCACCTTCTCGTGTTTTTTTCTTTCTTCCAAACAGTTTTTATTGCATGCTAAAACACTGAATAGCTAACGTTGAAAGAATTTATAGAAAACAACACCCCATATTACTATTTAATAATATTACTAACGGCTGCAGGGCGATCATTTTTATTAAATTTGTTATTGATAAAACTTTTAAATTTAAGATTTTCATATTTCAGAATCCACCCTGTCACCGATTGTGGGCATTGACGGTTCATTTCTTTACACAGCACAACGAGAAAAAATGACGACGGGTTCTAGGGCTCTGGAGCGTGATAAATTATGTTACGTTATGTGCATGGAATTTTCTTTTGCGACAAGGACTAAAAACGACGACAGCTATGAAAATAGAAGAAAAGAACTATTGGAAAATAATAGAAAAATAACAAATAGAGAAATAACAAAACAAAAAAGGAAAAATTCAATGGAAAAAAAACCAAAACAAACACGTAAACGTAGTCGAGGACGACATTTGTTGATGATAATGCTGCTGCTGCTTCTGTTGTTAAAACCATGATACGCCAACAATCTTATAGCATTCAACTATATATACTCATACATTTCTAACGTCTTGAATGATTTAACCTTCTTTTGTTCTTTACATATTCTTAAATGACGATGGATGATAGTATATAGCTGACGCTATAGTTGTCGTAACCATGACTGTGCTAGTATTCATCATCATCAACTTTGAACATTTAAAATTTTTCTTTTTAAAAACTAGTGATGGTCGGATAAGAACGAGATAAGGTTACTTTAGAATTTATCCCTATGATGTTACTTGATAAAGAAAAAAATTGTAGAAAAAAGGATTTAAGAATGTTTAAAAATTTTGCTAGAAATAGGATTTCTTTCACTTTATGGATGTTTTAATTATAAAAACACATATACAGAAAGGTATTTTACATGAGTTTAAATTATTGTAAAATCAAAACTTAAATTTAGCAGGATACATAAAAAAATCCGAAAAATCTTTTATAGTTTTGCTAAAAAAATTGAAGATATTTTCTAGCACCTTGATTTTAATTAATTTCTTTTCATTTTTGAAATTTATTGTATATTAATTTATTTCCTATTCGAAAGAGTTTTATGCAAGTATGTATTATATTTAAAAAAATATATAAAATAATAAAAAACAAATAATACTCACTTTATTTTCAATATCATCTCGCTCTTTTAAATTAAAAACAATGCGATATTTAACAATGTTAACTAGAATATATTATACTAGATTGTTCACATTCCATACTACCGAAATGTAATTTACTATAATCCACTTTTTAAATGAATTTATAAAACAAATTTTTAAAAAGTGCAAAATTTTATTTTAAATTGGAAATTAGAAATTTCAATTTGAAATACTAGAATAATAACGCAGAAAATCGATTTTATTTCCCAATATTTTAATATGTACTTACTTATAATAAATTTCTGAAGAAGAGCAAAAATCGGTCAATTCCATTTAAAAAAAATTTTCTTTTTCAATTATCAATTAATATAATCTCTAAAATGATTACTTAAATATTTTACACAAGAATTTCAAATATTAAATTCAAATAATAAATAATTCTTTCCAAGATTTTAAGATTTCCTAAAATTTTTTTTCTTTATATTTGCTTATTTCTTTTCTTTTAAGTAAAACAAATAGAAAATTTCCAATTATATGTTCAATTATTTTATTTCTTGTCAATTATACAAATTTAAAATAAAAAAGAAAAAACAAAACTTTGTCAATAAACAATCTTCCGGTTTTCATAAAATATGAATATATTTGTCTTAATAAATCAAGATAGTGGTCAATCAATAGCAAAGTAAATAATTTTTTTCAATATCTTAAATGGTAAAATGAAATGAATTTTTAACACAATAATATAAAACTAAAATCGGCATTTTTTTATGAAAAATTATAGGTAATCGAACTTTAATTACCATTATTCTTCATCTTTGTTGTCATTTGAAGCTTGCTGTTGTAAAAAAAATCAAATAAACTTCTATCGATGTCATTTTTTCTCTTATACATATACCATACATACGAGTAGCTATACATATATACTGCATATTATATAATATATGTATGTATATTATATTTATGTATATGGTAATATGTATATGCTAAATATACAATGTTATTTTAACATACAAAAATTTAATATGTTCATAATAATCATGAAACTCGATACTTGTTTTCTCCATAAAATACAATTCAACGGAAAATAATTCGAAAAAAAACCATAACTGAAATTATAAAATTTTCATTTTTCAAACAGGCATATGGTAATTAAATTTCATATGAAATTGACTGAACAATTTTTTTTTAAATTACAAAACTTTACAAAAACAAAAATAAATAAATAAAATATATATTTATTGTGTTTATCTATACTATTTACAATTATATTTATATTAAATGAAAACTTCTTCTAATACAATAATAAAAAAAAATTACTATTGGCTATAAGTACAATTTAAGTACATATATATATAATTCACATGATTGTAAATGCATACATACATATGTATGTATGTATGTATAATACTTCATCTACTAAAGAGTAAAATAAGATTTTTCTTCTACATGTAAGATTTATTTTCTATGAATAATAAATCTGTGGGAAAACGTTTAACAGTGAATTACAAAAATAAGTCGTTTTCATTTTTTTTCAAACGCATTGTTAAATGTTATTTTTAGTTTAAAAATTCTACGATTACACATTATTTTTAAAATAAACCTGTAAATACCTACCTATATGTATACTAATATAAATATGTATTAATTAAATAAATAAACGTAATACAAGTAGATATATTCAACACAAATAATCTTGCCTCGCAATCGTAGTTTATTTCAAGTAAGGTATACGGATGTAACACAATTTAGTAGTTTATAGCGTAAAAAATAATTCGAATTAAATCCGAATTTTGGATTAAATTGGGAGTACGGTATAAACGGGTAAAATTTGGAATTGGGATTAAAATAATACATGCAAACATTGATACACGCATAGTATATATGTTTTTCTTCTCACTTCTTCACTCTACACCATAAAATTTAAAATCCGCTATATTGCATTTTACACTACACATACATATACAAAAATTTGGATTAAAAGTGGATTACGTATAAACTGTCAAAATGCTGATATTATGTTTCTATTATTACCTATACTGATATTTCACATTAAATATTTGTAATTGAAAAAAAAATGTACAGGGGTATTTATTTTGATAAAGTAAAATCAATATTTAGAAAAAGCAAAGTAACAAGAAACTTAATTATTCGCGTCCATTTTAATTATCCTTTAAACTAAAACTTTCTTCAAACTAACGAAAACATAACTAATTTCAAGTGAATGACAAATATATGAAAATGAAAGTTGTGGTTCACTTCGATCGTTTTCAGAAATAACCCGAAAGTGAATCTGTTTCACTACGAAGTTTTCCAGAATACGAAACTTCGAATTCGAATCGAATCTCATTTACGCCGTTTCCAAGAATAACCCTCTGGTAATTAATTTCATTCAAAGTTACATCTTCAATTTCCAAATACATACATAGTACCAAAAAAATTATAAACAGAAAGAATTCTTATGTAGTATTAAAATGTCTCATACAAAAATTTTTGTTCTGGGGTTACAACATTGGAATAGCTTAGAAAGTACATCGGTTTTGTTAAGAAAGCTTTTACTTCCTTCCTTCTCTCACTGTACTGTTCTATAGTTTAATCTAACAATTAAAAGTTTTAGTTGATACTATACAAATAAGACTTCTTTCTGTCTATAATTTCTTTGATAGTACTTTCCTATTTTCATGATTTGAAATTTTTATTAGTTTTTAATTATGGACCCTATCGTGTAATTCGATCAAAAGTCAATCGAATCGAATGTGAACCACAACTATCATTTTCGTACATTTGTCAATACTGCGTTAACGATAATAATGTAGTTCTTCGATCGTTTTCACTAAGGTGAAACTTGAAGGTGAATCGAATATTATTTACGATGTTTTGAAGAATAGCTCTGATTGTGAATATTCATTCGATTCGATTGAATTTCGATCGAATTACACAATATTTATTATATCCAATTAGTTTTTTTTAAACAATTTTTCAACTTAAATTAAAATTATTTATCAATATTAAATTAAATTTATCTTTATTTATTACTTAAACAAAACTTTCGAGGTACCTATTTTTACAAGATATTATTTGACCCAGAATAAATGAGGAAACTAACATTTCTTAGGCACCTTGTTGCACCTTCAAATCGATTTCCTTTTTCCGTTAAAAAAGAAGAGAAATAGGTACTTGTGTCATAAATATGTAATCAACTGTTAAATACACAGTAACTAATGAAAATCACTCAACAATAATTTGCTGTTACACTGTAAATCGTCTAATGACTTTTTATTTTTAGGTTTTTAAACATTTTAGTATTGAAAAGCAAGATTATCACAAATATCAGAGCACAATTTTTTTACATTTTCATTTATCATATTTACATACCTACATAGAATTAATTTGCGTTGCTTACATTGCAATATTTAAGTACAAACAATGAATTATAAAGAATTTAATATGTACAACACAACGGCGACAGCATAGCAGTTTAACATCATCAGTAGTCAAAATATAAAATAAAAAAGTTGGGAGCGCTTGAATTCCTTTTAAAGATGCGTTTCATTGATATCAAAGAAAAAAAGTGCATTCAGTCTTCAAACTAAAAAGAAAAGATTATTTATGAATAGGTATACATATACATATGCATATGTATGTAATACATGTAATAATATAGAGAAGATGTTGTTCAATGTAAATTTTAGACTAGTAGATTATGGGGGACATTCTCAATCGTCTAGCAATTAAAAGATAGAAAACTTGATAGCTGAATTGATAGAAATGGTATCTTTGATTGTGTTTGCTCTCGCAAGTAAGAAAATTACCGTCAAAAGTTATGATCGCAAAGTTGGTATCGAAACATGAGTTAACAAAGCACATAACCTCAAATTTCTTATAAAAAAGTGAAAACTCAAACCTAAATGCTTATGTTATTAAAAAAATGTTTATGTATTTTCCATTTGTTTTGTCATAATCTCATTAGAAAAAAATATCTAAATTAGACCTTCTAGCTGAATTTAATTTACAGTATCTATTTAAGTGAGCTTACAATGTAAAAAAGTTTGATACATTTTTTTTAAAATAATAAGATGAATTTAAATAATTTAAAAAATGAAGATGAAATTTGAAAAATTGAAGAGAAAAAAAATGAATTTTTAACGTTTATAACAGAAAATTATGGTTTATGTATACAAAAATTTCATTCTGCAAAAGTGCTTATGAAATAAAAATGGCTAACTTGCGATTGCAATCAAGAATGTGGTTTTTTGTAATCGCAATTAGCAATCGCAAATTCGCCATATTTACTAGTCCAAATTTTTTTAATTGCTAGACGATTGAGAATGTCCCCCTATATCTGATATTTAGCGAACTCAGAAAAAGTGCAAAAATAATATTTTGTATGAAGATTCTCGATTAAAAAACAAGGCATGTTGCCTGTTTTACCTATGTAACTTTGACTATACAACAATAGCGCCAAATAAAACAAACAAATACTGTAAATGTTTTGTCAATTTATAGGTACCTATATAGTCATTGCTTCTGTTAAGGGACATCATCATGGTCATCCACAAAACAAAACTACAAATTCATATCGCCAGTAAAAGAATATGCAACATTATAATACAACAATATGAGCAGAAAAAAAACAAAAAACCTTCTTAGTTGCCCCCTTTTATTGCAATAACTTGCGTTGCATTATTAAGAAAAAAAATTGACAAGTGCAGTACATACAATATTATTAAAGAACAATTACCTACAACGCCAAATTAATTGGGATCCATCCACGGGGACAAAAAATAAACTCCACAACAACTAATTAGTGTCATTTAAATTTTTAAGTGATTTTTAATTGTATTAACGAGATGTCACAATGAATTGATGACATTCGCTTGCGCATTCTATTTATCACGCTAACACTACGAATACATCGATAGAAGTTGAAGCAGCCGCACAAATTACAATTGAATGCAATGCAACATGTACCTACTTAATATATGTTCGTTACGTATTATACATTATATATATCTGTTACCTGCAAATATACATATAATACATATAAAAGAACCTTTATGTTAACTACGATAAACAATACAAATTTCTTGAGTCTGTCTTCCCGCTTAAAAACAAATGTTTGTAAATATTCACCGTTTCGTACTTTTCGAACCGAACAATTCAAGATATATGAACAACTACTACTAGGTATAATCAAGCGTATATGCAAATAAATTTCTCTGTCTTTTCAGCTGATTATATACGTCATTTGGTTGAAATTTGTTCGGTAGTTTGGTTGCAATTTTGTGGTGTTCTAGAATTTTAGCGTTATTTTTTGTTAATTAAAGAAAATTTAAAACTTATTTTAAAATAGTAATTAGTAAGTAAATCTCAGTTTTTTAAACTTTATGAGAATATTACATTTTAGATTCGGGCTGTATTCTGGAATGAAAACGTTCATAATTCAGTTTTTAATTATAAAGTAAATACAAAAATGAATTTTATTTTTACGTAAAATAACCATATTATATCGCTTCCGAATTTAAACTAAGTGACGTCACATGCTGAGAAAAAGGCCCGGAAGAACATATATGTATGTTGGTATACCTGATAGTTGTCTATGAGCCACAACTTCAACCATCTAGCAAGACTTGCTAGCTGAATTAATAGAAACGGTATCCCCGATTGTGTTTGCTCTCGCAGGTAAGCAAATTAACCGTCAAAAGTTACGATCGCAAAGTTGGTATCGCAAACTGAGTTAACAGGGCACATAACCTCAAATTTCTTATAAAAAAGTGAAAACTCAAACCTAAAAACTTATCTTATTATTTTAACTTGAATATATATTTTTTTAAATGGATAGAATTGGTTAGATAGGCTCCAGCAGAAGATTCAAATTGAAAAAAGAAAATTTCATTATATAAAATAATAACGGCTATGATTTGAAATATACCTTGCGAAGGAAATGTAAAATTCAGTGGATCACTTACATAATTACTTATTGTTATAAGTATATAAGCCATGGATAAATTACTAGTGACTTATTTATAACTAGTTATGACATTAGTGAATCGCGCGATCTTCAATTTTTTCTATAATTAAGCATAGTACTTAGCTCAAGAGGAATTCAGTTTCCTATATTAATATTTATTTCCACACGGAAAAATTTTGTGTACAATATGTAGAAATATTGCAAGTAAAATAAATCAAAAAACTTCTACAAATAATGAAGCAGCTGTTATTTTAAAATTTTTAAATTTTTTGTTGAGAACTGCCAAATTTACCACACGGAATAAATGTCTGTACATTTACTTTATTTCAATAGTGATGGAAAATTAGTGGAGACTGATCGTCAGCGCCATCTCTTGAAAAGTTTTAAAAATGTTAGCAATGACAATTTAAATTTATTTTCTGTCTCGAACTCAGTCCTACAAAACAAAAAGTGAACGGAAAAATGTCGACGGAATTCCGTCACCCTTTTTTTTTACATGTACATACATATTTTAAATAGGAAACTGAATTCCGTGTGAGAACGATGCTTTATGTGTAAATATTCTTTGTGGTACATTTACATACATTGTTTGTTGATGCCACCATGTTGGTAATTATTTTCATTTGGAACCGCCGCCACACTACACTTTCTTTGGGCATGAACACATTAGGTGGTTATAACAACGGACGCAAACAGGTTTAAAACCTGTTTTTACAACTGCTCAAATTACATCTGCATGTGGCACAACCAGTTGTAACGAGAGTGTGAGTGTATTACACCCGTGAAGCTAAAATTATTTTAGATGATTTCTTATTATACCAAGTTGAAAAAAATTATACTATTATTGTTACTACCAGCGCAAAATAACCGGTTTAACCACCTAATGTGTACAGGCAATTTCACAGCAAGACCTAATACATGCATACATCGTTATTCATTCGTTTTCAATGTTTTTCATTCTAATTTTTAATACTTTACATGTTAAAAATAAACAAACCAATATTAACAATATGTAATTATAATAATAAAAAAAATTAACTTACTTAGACTTACCAACTCTGCGAAACATTTTTGAAACTTATTATAACTTATAAGTAATAAAAAAGATTAGCATTGAGCAGTAAATATAAATCTTAAGATCACTTTTCCACGTTCTGTCAAGTGCGTGAAGATAGAAGCCTACCATTGTCGTACATATGTATTACATATGTATATGTATATACATTTATGTTTACAGTGCTAGTCATACAAGACAATGGGAATTCAATAGCTTTTCGTTAAATTGTGTTGAAGAGGTGATTCCTACATATTATAACTCTTTTATTTTATGTTAAAATAGAACAGTAAAATATGGTTTTACATATACTCGTATTTAAAGGTAGAATAAGGTGTTTAAGAAGAACTACAAAACGACAATGATAATGACGGTAAGTGGGAGACCTTTCTCGAAAAACTGTGAAATGTTTAATTGGCCTGAAATCCGCGTCTCACATTTTTATGTCTGGTGTATTTGATGATTGTTTTTGGTTGACTTCCTTTTGAGGCACTTTAAGTAATAAAAAAAATAGTACTATCAACTTATTTAAAAAGATTGAAATACATTTAAAACTACTATTTTTTAAATAAATGATAAATTGTATTTTTTTTTCATTTTATTCGAAAAGTATAAAAGTTTTGAAAAATATTTAAATTTATTTTACAAACCATATTTAGATCGAACTAAGAATAATATAATAAAATTTTATGTATTTGCCTTTTGTTCTGCAAATAACTGAATGTAATAATCTCATTAGAAAAAAATATCTAAATTAGACCTTCTAGCTGAATTTAATTTACAGTATCTACATATTTAAGTGAGAGCTTACAATGTAAAAAGGTTTGATACATTTTTTTTTTAAAATAATAAGATGAATTTAAATAATTTAAAAAATGAAGATGAAATTTGAAAAATTGAAGAGAAAAAAAAAATGAATTTTTAACGTTTATAATAGAAAGTTATAGGTTTATGTATACAAAAATTTCATTCTGCAAAAGTGCAATTATAGCAATCGCAAAATCCGCCATATTTACTAGTCGCAGTTTTCTTAATTGCTAGATGATTGAGGATGTGCCTCTAAGGTGGTTTTAATTGATGTGGTGTTTTTTTTATCCAATCAATAAAAAAAATGTCATTATGTTATGTAGGTTATGTACAATTTGTAAACTGAGCGATATTAGTAAAAACTGTCAAAAAGTGTAAATATAATATTTTTCATTTTATTTTGAAATTAAAAAATAATGCAGGTAAGATTATTTTGGTAAATAACTACGTGTTTCATCTTCTAATGTATTAAAATTGATTTTAGTTTTATTATAGTGACTCTATTGATGAAGAAATGATACCATGGTTTTCTTCTGATACATCTAGTTCTTCAGAATCTGAAGAACAAAGAAATAAAATTACAAAGGTGAAGGATTTCTTAGCAACTGTAAAAAAATACAGCGATGTTGAATTTAAGAGCCACTTTCGTTTGAAAAGATCTGTGGTTTATTTGTTAATAGGTAAAAGTATCAAATTACGTTTTTGAAAATTCACGATCATCTTAAAATATTTTTTAGAGAAATATGAGGCTGAAAATAGTTACGTCTAAAGGTTCTAAGTCAACTAACAATGTTTCCCAGAAATGTTTTTTCTTTAACATTGTATAATATTCCTCCAGCCTTTCAGCATACACTGTAATTAAAGCTTTTGTTTCAGCATATGTCCAATTTCTTAATAATTTTTGAGATGCCTTCAAATAAACAACAATTATTAAATACAAATTCATGTGAAAAATTAAAATTACTTACCATTTCGGAATTTTCTTCTCAATCAAAACAATTTACCACAACAATTAATTTTAGGTTATATTACACTTGTCAAAATTTTTGTGTCGTTCGTTTTAACAATTTATTTTAGACACATTTTAGCACTCGCAAGTACTTGAAAATGCTAAATCGAAAACAACTAATATGTACGTTCCTTGATTATCATCAAATGTTGCGATCGCAAAGTTAGTATCGCAAACTGAGTTAACAGAGCACATAACCTCGTATTTCTTATATAAAAGTAAGAATTCATGCTGTGTTCCATTTGTCTTAAGTATCTGATAATTCTCAGTTTCTTAGTGAGACGTATATTCCATTTACGAGTTTGAATTCTATTCGTCGACAAAATGTCAGGTTTGTTAAATTGAGAATGATTTGAGTCAACTGAAAAATTAATCTTTTCTCAGTAGTTGCTTCATTTAAGGTTATGAAGAAAAAGAAAACGAAAATTATGAAATCAGCTGATATCATATACGCACAGTATAGTAAAAAACTGTCATTATGATATCAGAATATGTAAAACAAAGAAGTGTTTTGTCGATTGTGTAACGGTAACCTTTTATTAATTTGAATCGTTCCATTTGTCATATTTTTTATTCAAATATTTTATTCTTATAATGGATAGAATTGGCTAGTTTAGGCTCCAAAAAAAGATTCAAATTGAAAAAACAAAAATTTCATGATAGACAAAATAATTTCGGTTTTGATTTGAAAATTTCAAAAATTAAAAAAAACGAATTTTTAACGTTTATAATAGAAAATTATACGTTATTTACATATATATAAAAACTTATTTAGCAAAAGTGCTTACAAAGTAAAAATGGCTAACTTGCGATTGCAATCCAGAATGCGGTTTTTTATAATGCCAATTAGCAATCGCAAATCCGTCATATTTGCTAATTGAAATTTGCCTAATTGAAGACGATTGAAGATCTGGAAGAATAGCTGACGCCTGACGGTTAATTTGTTTACTTGCGAGAGCAAAAACAATCAAGGATACCATTTCTATCAATTCAGCTAGCAAGTCTTGCTTGCTTGCTTGCTTGCTAGACGATTGAAGATCTGGCGCAGTATATGTTCTTATATACATATGTATATGTATGATGTCCTTATCAATATCAAGCAATTAAATACGCAGTTTTAAAAGAAAGCTTTTATTACTTTCGCTGGAAAAATTTACATCATTTACACCAATGACAATATAGTTCTATACACATTTATATATAGATAACTATACTCTGTGCTTACACATTGCATTACCGTTTGCATTATCCTTTTTTTCAGTGACATTTTTGTTTATAACATCACTGAAAACATTGATGAAAATTTCATTTATTACAATTTGCGCGGTTTGGGTGTTGTATACACATTTTATCTATATGTTCATGAATAAACTTTAAAAATTACGATATAATATTATTATATGTAAACCTATTTCTATATATGTACATACTATATAAACATATAAGTAACATCATCAAATTTATATTCTGTCTCGACATATTGCGATAGTTTTAAGTATCCTTGACCGAGTTTCCAACATAAAGAAAACTTTTACACCATTAAAGTTTTCTTCTTTAAACACCTCCTTTAAAATATAGTTACTTTTCTCTTTATTTGTTCATAAGACGTATTATATATACATATATATGTGTATAATATGTACATACATATACATACATATATACTTTTATTTTCATTACGAATTATTCTTACATACATATAGCATGATATGTATCCGCATTTATATAAATACATACAAATACATTTTATTTACCCCATTTGCCAGACCACAACCTCCGAGAAAGAATACTATTCAAGTCCTGAAGTATACAATACAACATTACTCACACATTTAAAGCCAAAATAGTCCGGCTACTTTCATCTGATTATATACGAAAAGTGCGAATTTTATAATACTTTAAAAAATTAATTTTGGAGAAAAATATGCTGAAAATATCTTTTTTAAGGAAGTACAGAACATAAACATTTTTATGTATTCTTATTTCGTTTAAAATCAAAAAGTAGAATAATAATAATAATAATAATAATAATAATAATAATAATAATAATAATAATAATAATAATAATAAAAATAATAATAATAATAATAATAATAATAATAATAATAATAATAATAATAATAATAAAATTAGTATAATATATTATATTACAGTATTTCTTTAATAAATTCTATGCTGAAATAATTCATAGGAAATTTTTTAGTTTTCGGGCATTATCGTTTTTAGATCTCACGTTCTTTATTAAGAATATATTACATAATTTAAATTCTTTATAATATAAAATTATTCCATCGCTTTTAAAATTTTAAATATTATTTTAATTAGCAATCTAATACATATACATTTTATATTAACAAAACGTAATTTGTTATCAAATTCACATACTAGACAAAATGTAATGTCTGGGGCGGAATTATGTATTTCGATACTCGATTATCGTTTGTTCGAAAGTTGTAAACAATATCGTTTGTTCGAAAGTAAATTTTGGTATTATAGAATATGATATGTACATGGATACATTTTAATGTTTGCATACAAATAAATAAAATTCTAAGTTTGAAGTTTCATTTTATTTTCACTGAATTATTTTTTAATTTATTTTATTTATAAATTGGATTGATTTTGCATAAATTTGTAAATGTTGTGCTGCTTTGCAAAATATTTGCAAGCACTTTAAAGTTCCTGAACGGTGAACCACTTTATGAAATGGTCCTTGTAGACAGCAGAGATATTGAATTGCCACAAAATAATAGAAGGTATAATAATACGACTGAAAAAATAAGTGAACTAATAAAAACTCTTTATAGTGTTCATATGATATTTAGTTGATAAAACCTTAATTTAAAAAAAAAAAATAATAATACAAAAAAATAAAACAAAGTGTATTTCATATTTGTTTGCATGTATTCAAAAAAGCTTTTTTAATATTTAATTTACTTAAAAAAATTACTGAAGTACATTTTTTTAAGCAAATTGTCATCTAGTCAGCACTAATACGATACAAAAATGCTGTCGAGCTACTATTACCGAGCATTCGATATCGAATACTCGAATGATCGAGTTTCATAGTCCCAATTTGAAAGTCGAAGTTAAATTTTCCTCGATATAGAAGTACATATAGTTTTGGCCCTGGTGTATACATACAGTGACCGAAATTCAATTAGATCCACCTTCTTTTTCTTCGTTTTAAAACAAATCGTTACCTGGTTTTTTGAAAGGATTATTTGTTTAGACAGATGTTAGTGCCATATGGCTAATTAATTGCAAAAATTCCCATTTTAAAAATTTCAAGGAGTGGTAATTAGTAAAAACTGTGTTTTTAAGGATATAAAAGACGAAATTCAATTAGATCCACTCACTTTAAAAGTATTATTGTTACAAAAAACGTTGAAAATTTTATTAAATTTTGGTGTAGTTATTTAAATTGATATTATTAGTCTTATTTTATTTCAAAATTTTTTAAAGTTTTATTCTGTATAGCAATGGGTAAGCGTAATATCCTTACTTCTGAAGAACGTGCGAAAATTGAGGCCTATAAAGATGTGGGGCTTTCTAATAGACAAATTGCAAAAAAAATAGGGCGATCACATAAGTGCATAAATAATTTTGTTAAAAATAAGGAAAATTATGGGCAAAATTATCACTCAAGAGGAAACCAGAAGATCTCGAAAAGGGACAAGAGAGACATTTTCAGGCTCGCAAGCAAAGAAAATATGACATCATCACAAATACGTTCAGCACTGGACTTAAATATTTCTATTCGTCGAGTACAACAAATTTTGTCATCCTCTGAACACTTTAAATGGGAGAAATGTGCAAAGAAACCAGCTTTAAAGGATCATCACAAGACAAAGCGGCTTGAGTTCGCGGAAAAGTACATCACGTTTGGTAACAAATGGAAAAATGTGATTTTTTCAGATGAAAAAAAGTTTAATCTTGATGGTCCCGATGGTTTTAAATTCTATTGGCACGATTTGAGAAAGCAGAAAGATGTATGTATGAGCCGAAACTTTGGAGGAGGTACTGTAATGGTTTGGGCCGCATTTTCGTTTTACGGCAGGACGCCATTATGTTGGATTTCCACGAAAATGACAAGTGAAAAATATGTTGAATTACTAGATGAAGTTCTTATTGACTTTGGAGAGCAGCAACCAACAAGAAGATGGATTTTTCAGCAAGATAATGCAGCCATTCATAAGGGATCTTCAGTAACAACATGGTTTTCAGACAAAAAAATTAAAGTTTTCGACTGGCCAGCACTATCTCCTGATTTGAATCCCATCGAGAACTTATGGGGAATTTTAGCCAGGGCAGTTTACGGCGGAAAAAAACAATATAACACTATAAATGAGTTGAAAAATGCGATTAAGGAAGCTTGGACCGATATTGAGCAGTCTACACTTAAGAATTTAGTTTTAAGTATGAAAAATAGGTTAATAGAGGTTATAAGAAAAAAGGGATCAACAACAAAATATTAGTTTTATTATAATGTTCTTTAAAATAATTATAATTTTTAAGCTATCAATAAATTAAAATAATTTTCTAATGGAGGATCTAATTGAATTTCGTATTTTATATGCTTGAAAAACCAGTTTTTACTAATTACCACTCCTTGAAATTTTTAAAATGGGAATTTTTGCAATTAATTAGCCATATGGCACTAACATCTGTCTAAACAAATAATCCTTTCAAAAAACCAGGTAACGATTTGTTTTAAAACGAAGAAAAAGAAGGTGGATCTAATTGAATTTCGCTGACTGTATGTATGTATAGCTTTTCACTACGATTTTTTTATTTAAGAAAAAAACAAATTACATGTTGTATTTATTAAATAAACACTTCAGAGTATCTTACATACCGATTTTTATTTAACTAATAATTTCAACATTAAATTTCAAATTCAAAAATTTAATTACTCAATCACATTATTTACTATTTGTTTACGTTATAAAAGTCAACAAAATCCTAACCTGAAACCACACGTATACATTTGCAATGACTGCCTCACGGCTTGTATATTCCCTCTCTCGGAGGTTTTGGCCAGACTTAATCGAAACTTTTCTTCTTCTTCAAAATTTTAATATTAAGTGATAATGTGTGAGTGTTCACTAATACAACAAAATCAAAATTTTCTATTGGATATTTTTTATGGTATAAGCTGTACTGAAAATAAACCTTATTGTAAAATTACGCATTACACATTTTTCTTCAGTTTATTTTATTTCCGAAACTTATTTAAACATGTTTTAGCATGGTAAAAGTGAATTTTACATATAAATTAACAAATTTAAAATTGTGAGTGAATAAAAAATGTTCCTTGAAAAAATATTAAGTTGAATAAAAATTTTATTTGGTAAGAATTTAATTTTCGTTGTAATGTTTTTGACTTTATTTGAACATTAATTTTTTTAAGGAAATTTACGAAGGCTTACGTAATATCCTTTTGCCTCCCATCAGCAGTCGATCTTTTGTAAATACTTAGTTGTATACGAAATCTGGCACCATATATTTTCTGGTATATCCCTATTAGCTAGACCTAACCGAAACTTTTTTACTTGTTCAAAATGTTAGTATCTAGCGAGAATGTGTAGTATTTACTGGCACAAATAACTCGAAATTTTCCATTTATTGGGTATTTTTTATGCTAAGCTACTTGAACATTAACCTCTCCAATTTTTGTTTATGTAAAGTTTAATTTTTTTATAGAAATTTATCCACGAAGGCTTACGAAAAGCTGAGGAGATTACGCATAGTAGGTCCAAACATATGTACATATGTATGTACATATGTACCTTGAAAAATTCCAGATAAAAGGCAGGTAAAAATTATAAGAGCGCCGGGCGCTAAAATCATTAGATCCGATATCATGATATTAAATCGATAACTCCAGCAAAAATACAAAATTATAACGAAATCTGCTTATATTTATAATATTAGAAAATTATTTACCGAAAATGGAAAAATAATTACATAGGTAATTTCCAAAGAACTTACGGTAGAAACATAATAAGAGCGACGAGTAATATGGAACAAGTTACGTGTACTTTCTTATGAAATTTTTTTCTCGCTCGTTATCGAATTAGATTAAATTAAAAGCATTTTTGTAATTTGGTTGAAAGAGGTGCTTGGGAGTTGGGACAAAATGTAAAGAATGGTGTATTTAGCTTTTCACTTTGATTTTTAATTTAAAACAAACAAACTACTTGTTCTTTCACACTAATACATATAAATTTATTAAATAAACACTTCAGAGATTCTTACTTAAAGGTGTTTTATTCAATTAATTACAAAATTAAATAACTTCAAAAATTTAATCATTCACCATTTGTTTACGTTATAAAAATCAACAAATGTCATACTACCTACACATCTACATTTGGAAGACTACTTCACGGCTCTTCATCATCGGAGGTATTCGATAGACAAATAAAAAAAAAACTTTTTCTTCTTTCTAACAGACTTTATTTCATTTCGGTCGGATTAATGGTTCTGAAATATAGATACTTAAAATTAAAAATTTTAAATTTCGTGTTTTTCTAAAATCGATTTTTTAACTTCTTTTGATCACGATATGCCTCTGAAACTTAAAAGAGGACAAATATGAGAGGTTATTTTGTTCTCTTTACAATGATACGTTACATGTCCATATAAATTTTTTATACAAAGCAAATCAAATTTTTTTAAAAAGTAGCTTTCTTCAGCTATCCTAAAAATAAGAGCTTATCTAATTTTTTACCTAATAATTTGTTTCTATTTTAGATTATAAATAATTGAACCTGCTTTTTAAAATAATCGTTCAGAAGGAAGAGACGTAGAAACAACGAAGAGATATTTTGTGCTTAATCTATGTAGTCCTGGAAAGACGTTTTTCATGTCTCTCCATTGTTCTTATGGCTTTGCCAGAATTCGAAAGATACACAGAAAGTTTATCTTCAATTTTCATTGAATGTTTTCTCAATCTTCTCTCGTGACCATGAGCCAAAACTTTATGATGGCTCCAAAATTCGTCCTCATATCGAATTTTGTTTGGAAAAGACGAGATAACTGAATCTTTTACAGATTAACTAAATCCTGTTTCATCTTCAGATTCTATGTGGTAGTGGTATCGAGTTCTCAGTATCATGCTATTGGACCAAAAATATCGATATCTCGCTAGTATCGCGGTATCCCGGTTTAAAATTTAAGTTTTTAATATACCTTTTACATGTTAGGAATTATTTCAAATTATTACATTTTATTGATTTGATTAAGGTTGAATCTTTTCTTTTTCAATTGAAAATAAAGAATACCTACAAACTTTAAATTTTTTCACTAAATTCTTATGTTTTTAGGGATTTAGGGATTACTACACATAGAACTAATAGAATGCCTTTTTAAGTGCTAGAAAAAAGCGCAACACTATTTATAAAACAATTTAGAGAGTGTAAATATTATCAAATTTTGGGAAATTCGGTTGTTTTTAGTATTTTTGAAATGTTCAATAGACCTTTTAAAGGGTTTAATATTATATGAACTAGGGCAAAAGTTATAAAATGAAAGACAAAAAAAGTCATTTTTTTGACAAACAACTTTTTTCCCCTCTATGACGACTCTACCCTGTTTGTTCATACCCTGATCCAAGTGTGCATTTCAATTCTTGAATTATTTTTCGGCCTATAGCATTTTATTTGACTTAAACCGATTCAACACAGCCCGACACATAAGAGTTCAAAGTTGGAAAGTCACATATTTTTTATACAATAAATTTAAAAAAAAAAAATAATTCGATATTTTTGAGTTTGTACCTACATAAAAAATCGGGTAATAAATTCTTGAGTAAGAATGAAATTATAAGATTCAAAATAAAAAAAAAATTAAAAAATAAATAGGTAAATAAATAAAAATAAAAAAGGGTTTATTTCTATTAAGCATATACCTACATAAGTGCCATCATTCATTTTTTTTAATTGTTTCATATATTTTCTCCCTATACATATTTATATTTGTGTAATCCCCATTCCCCATACTATTGGATTTATAGTTTAACAATATAATATGTATGTACATACATATGTACATATAGTTTTATTGATGCTTTCTCTCCTTTCCAAAATAAAATGAGCAAACAAACACACCATTAAGTAGGTCACGAAACCAATTTTTGCTTTTGTAGCATTTATTTCTATTTATTTTGTTTTTATTCTTATTTTTCTTACCAAACTTCGATCATACAACTTCTATATACGTAAGTCGTACATTGTATGTCTGTATGTACATACGTACATGTATATATTTCACAAATACATACATTTAATACGCATTACTTTTATTTTTCCCTATTTTTCCCTAAGCATTTTTTGTCGTCAGGACGACGACAAAGATTACGTGTACTATTAGTACAAACAGTTTATAAAATATGTATGTAGGTATCTCCATATATGTACGAGGATATGATATATAATGTAATGCAAAAGACATAAAAAACGTAATATGCAGGTTGAAGAAGGAGTAACAAAAAAACGAAACAACCCCACTAAGTGTTTCATTGTGGCAGGTTAGGGTTGACTGGTATTTTATGCTCTAGATATTAAATGGGGTGATTTGGTTTAGTATAGAGCTGCTTTAGTATGCTTTTGACTTTCTTTTTTTATATCATTTTTTTTTCCTCTGCCGAAAGAACTCTCTTTTTTTTATTTTATTTTATTTTCATAGATGTATGTACGAGTATATATTTTAAGTACTTTATTTAACATATCTTACACTTCACAAGCCAGTTGTATTGTGAACTTTATTATTAATATAATTCAGAGTGCGTTCTAATTTGGAAAATGTAGCACATATGTATGTATGTAAGTACATAAATAAAAATAAATACAACGGCATGAAATAGAAATAATTACACGAATCTATTGTCCTTTACTTATATTATTGTGATGATCTCAATAAAACTTTCATATGTATTTCCTTCGAAAGTCGTGCAGTAGAATCAATGACCCCTTTTAAATAACAAAATTAATGTACGGTAAATTGGTTGTTTTTAAGCCAAACCCACCACATATCATATTGTGCTAGGTCAAAAAAAACCAATTATTCAAAGAAAATAATTAAGTAATACGAAAAGCCGATTAAATGGCGCTATAAATTTGTTTTTATAAAACCATCGGGATGTTTATACATATACAAACATATGTTGTTCTTTCGAACTTAAACAAAACAACAAAAAGAAAAAAAGAAACAATATTTCAAGGTTTTTCAGATCCTTAAAAAAAAATGGTATGATTGTGTAAGTAACTTTCATTAATCCTTCTATCCAAAAAAAATATGTATTAAAATTTGGATACGTCATTTTTATTGAGGATATGTCGTTTCCCTATTTTTATTGCACATAAAAACCAATTTCACCTAAAACCCAATACACTTTTCCATCAAATCAACTTCACTTTTCCTCGAACAAATTTCACAGATGGTAATGTACAATACTTTATAGAATTTTGTAAAAGAGGTAGCGGAGAGTGGTTGCAGTTGTTATTTAATGTTATCAGATTTAAATAATAAAAAATTGTTGTCACCATCCACAGATTTATCACTTTATAGATGTTTTAAAAATGACCACAACCAATACTTATGAACCTATATAAAAATAAGAAGTGCGGAATTATTAAACGTAGGTAGCACAAAAAGAAAGAAACAGAAAAAAAGAACTTTTTCTTCTTTCTAACAGACTTTATTTCATTTCGGTCGGATTATGGGTCTGAGATATAGAGACTTAAAATTAAAAATTTTAAATTTCGTGTTTTTCTAAAATCGATTTTTCAACTTCTTTTGATCACGATATACGTATCTCTGAAACTTGAAAGAGGAAAAATATGAGAGGTTATTTTGTCCTCTTTACAATGATACCTCATACGTTCATATAAACCTTATACATAGAAAAATAATTGAAATAAAGTTTGAAAAACTGGATATTTTTCTTGCAAATATGAGCAAAAAAGTACCTATACTCTGTTCACAAAGTTTTGTCAGTGCAGGTCTTATGGAAGGGTTCATTTTTATCCAGTGTCGTTACATTTAATAGGAGTATACTAAGCTACTCATACCCCAATCTATTATATGTGCAACGAGACGCTGGAAAACAGAAAAAAACAATAACAGCCATCTCTTTATTGTTGCCAGTAACACAGTTGTACTGCGACTATTATTTTTCTTGTATTTCAATTCTCTGGATGAACAAAAATTAACAAAATGATTAATGAATTATGAAGAAAGATAAAAATGATGAAAAAATTCATGCGCACACACGCTCATGAGCTAATATGTAGTTGGTTGATTGATAATCGAGATGTGTCGTGTGTATAAAAAGTAGAATGAATGGTAAATAATCGCAAATTAGTGTTGCTGTGTAATAATTATATTACTTAGTAGTAGTACCGTTCTTAACAATAAAAAATTAAATTTTATTATTATAAATTACTGCATTTATTTATACATTTACATGCATATGATATGATGTAACATATAAAAACAATAAATTACGTTTTATCTGAAAAAATGTTTTTTCTACATATTTTTTTACATATTATTATAAATTTATACAATTGTATACACAATAGAAATGCATTTTGTAATAAATACTCACTCTATAGAAAAGAGGAATTTTTCTGATGGATTCTGATAAAAATTTTAAAGTATTTCAAAATGTATATAATCGATACTTTTATATTTTGTACATAATGGGTTATTATTTTCTTAAAATATGTGTAAAAAAAATCGCACGATACCCTAATATTACAGCACAAAAATGTCTCTTAAAAATTCTGCAGTGTTGGGTAATTTTAAAATTCTTATGATCAACAAATTGAATTAAAAAAACGGAATATATACATTAGTATTGGTACTTATAAGAATAATGTAAATTATCTTTTCATTCATACGATCAGCTATAAAACAAAAAAGTAAAACCCGTAATCCCTTTCACTTTCAGTTACCTATTTCTAGGATATACATACATATGTATGTGCATACAATGTTTTTGGGTTTTTACATTTTCTTATTTCATAGAAATAATTTATATGTAATATTGCACATTCATAACATTTTCTATTTAATAAATAAAAAAATTTTTCCGTTCCACAAAACCCTCCTATTTTCAATTTTCAAATAATTAAAATTATTAATTTTTAATAATAATTAAATTTAAAAAAAAATAAATATGTATTATAATTTTCCTTTATTGGGAAATAATTTTTACAAAGTATAAAATTTTATAAAATTTGAAAACAAACACTTATCAAAAAGTTTATCTGATTTTGGATACAAAATATAAACTAAAGGGTAACACTGTCGTTGACGAAAATAAGAAACACATTTATGTAATTACTCAAAGAAGAAACAACACAAAATATGTCCTTAAGACCTGTACTGACAAAACTTTGTGAACAGAGTATACACCCTTTGCACACTTGGTGGTTAAACCGGTTATTGTTGCGCTGGTTGTAACATAAGGGTATAATTTTTTCCAACTTGGTGTAATAAGAATCATCCAAAATAATTTTAGCTTCACGGGGTAATACACTTATACTCTCGTTACAACTGGTCGTGCCACCTTCAGATGTAGTTTGAGCAGTTGTAAAAACAGGTCTTATAACCGGTTTGCGTCGTTGTAGCAACAACCTAATGTGTTCATGCTCAAAGAACGTAGAATTACTTCTACTTCTACGTTCTTTTATTAGACGTAATTGAATGATCTTTTGTAACGAGTCTGACATGTTTTTATAAAGGATGTAAAGTAGTCAGAAATCGAATATAATAAATCCTTTTTTTTTTTCAAAAAAATCATTATGAATGTAAGTTATTTTGATATAAATTTGAAGCATTGAGACATTTCAGAGAAGGAATTAACCTTTATTTCTATGGAATTTTGTATACATGGTTTGTGTTGCAGATTGAAAGTCTATAAAAGCTCGACCCTTGAAAATAAATAGTTTTGCCACATTAACTATTTGAAAATCAGATTTTTGTGCTATAGTTCGCAGTTTAGTTTTGTTTCTGTGATTTTATATTCTAATAATGAATTTTATCTACACGATATTACGTGTTATTGATTAATAAGAGTATTATATTTACGTTTTCTATTATAAAAACTAAAAATAATAACTTTGAATAAAACTGCCAAAGAGTAGATGTAGACAATTGTACATAACAAAATAATATTTAAAGTTAAAAAAATATTCGACAGCTTCTGTGATTGTTTATAGAATAGTCTGTTTCATACTCAGCACATACATATGTACCTACTTCAAAAAATTACATATACATATGTATGTGTATAAAAAAAATTTAATTATTAATTAAATTTGATGAAGATAGGCGAAATTTCTATACTATAGAATTTAATTATATTTTAGCCAAGATTACACTTTTCATTATGTTTACAGGTGATGTTAACAACAACTTTTATCACATCACAATTATTTTTTCAAGTTTCTCATATGCATCACGACAATACTGTCTTTATAATATCTTTCTATTTCGTTAAAATAGCTACGTAGTGCGGTCCAGGTATTCTCGGCCTAACATAGAAAGAGTGATTTAAAATAAAAAACACCTTTATTATTTTTAAGTCTGTTCTCCCTGTATATCAATACATTTTTCACATCTAATCAGTACTCCTATACCGCTGTAGAAGTAGTTTGAATCTTTCCCTGAAAAATGGTCCAAAACAGCTCTCTTTATCTTGTCATCGTCGTTAAATTTCTTTCCTCTAAAGGTTGACTTGAGTTTTGAGAATAAAAAATAATCGCTTGGAACTAAGTCGGGACTGTACAGTGGATGGTTAATTTCTGTGAAGCCACATTCCTTTACAGCAGCCTTTGAAATAGCGACAGTGTACTAAGAATTCTTGGTACCCACCGTGCACTAATTTTTGACATTCCTAAATGTTCATGAATAATACGCAAAACACTAGTTTTAGAAATTCCAGTTTGTGCTGCAATTTCCTTTGCTTTTAACCGACTATTACTTAAAATAACTTTCTCCACAAATTTAATGTTTTCTGAAGTTATCATCATTGTAGGCCCTCCTTCATGTGGATCATCTTCAATGGACTCCCGTCCCCAGGGAAATAGCTTTGACCAATGTTTTACTGTTGAAAATGAAGGAGGAAGAAATTCTATAAACTATGTCCATTCTTTTTTTTTATTTAAGCTGGTGCTATTTTTTCTTTTGTTAAAAATTTTATCACTGCACGGTGTTCAATTTTCGACATTTTTAAAAACTGCTTGACTTCAACGCTTTCTTATAACGATTATTTACTAACTAATGAACACAGCTGGTTTAAACTCCACATATGAAGGACTATTCGTTCTATCTACCTCCTGTGTAAATAACTTTTGGAAATTCCACATGCAAATATATCAGGCCGAGAATACTTGGACCGCACTACGTACATTATTCTCCAAATATTTTAGTAACAAAAATAATACAAAAAGCTAACTAAAAATATCATATTAAATTAAAGATACATACTTCCATGTAGATATATGTATGTATAATATATGTACATGTTTGTATATTATAGTAATACAGTATACCATACATACATTATATTTAAAGTCCTGACGGTATAGATTGGATAACTTCATGTAAACCTCCAAAGTTTATTTGCTAGATATTCATTGAGACTGCACTTCCATAAAAATTTTTAAACATTTATAACATGTTATTGTATATGTACGAGTATGTGTATACTTATAGGGTGTGTGCGAATACTATCTGAATTATACCTAAATTTCCATAATAATTGCTTCCAGAAAATTTCCAATTTCAAATTTAGTATGTTTGTGCTGTGCGAATTGTAATCCATCTCAAATATTTGACATTTGATATTTGACAGCGGTGAAAAATTGTTTAAAAATTTTTTCTTTATTTTTTGAAAAAAGTTGAAGTTAATTATTATTAATTATTATTATAAACAATTATTATGGACATTAGTGACAACGAAATTGCAGCTATATTATTCTCAAGATTAATTTTTTTATATAATACCTGCGCGATGAAAAGAAACAAAAGAATTTTTGAAATTTCTGAATCTAGTAGGCTATTATAGATTGTTCCTAAATTAATTTAGGAACCTCGAAAAAATACTAAATCGAACTGTCGATATTCCAATAGTTTTAGGTATAATTTAGGTAGTATTCGCACACACTTTTATTATACATATACGTATGTATATTTATTATATACAATCATTAAAACCTACTTACAAAACCTTCATTTTAATGAAGACATGAAACTTACCCTACCTCATCATTGTGATGTGATAAGGGACAGTATGTCCAACAAAATAAAAAGTATTGAAGATACAAATTTTGAAATACGTAATTCAAAGCTATACTCTCACGATTGTTTTTATAGAAAATATATATGTACATATGTATATGTCTATAAATCTTTCATTATTTTTTACAGTTTTCCTCTTATCAGCTTGGTTGTAGAAAATTACTTCATCCTCCACCATTAGCCATTTTATCTGAAGAAGGATATGTAGCATACGTACTAATAAAAGAAAAATCAAGCAAAAACAAAAATTTAGTGTTAAATGTATAGTACATACTATATATGACAATTGTCTTTAGTTGTTGCTTCTTTATTATACCTTAAAGTATGATTGTATTAGTGAATAATATACAGAGTGTTTCAGATCTGATGGTCTTAAATAAGCAGGGTGGTAGGTCTTGTCGATACAAATAAAAAATCGTATGGTATGGCTGGGTCAATCTCAACGGTTTCCGGGGTACGGAGGGTTAAAGATTTTTGCAACTTTTTTTGTGAAACACCCTGTATTTTCGTTTTCGCTTATTGTATAGCTTATAGTATTGATACGCATATCTAACAAAAGGATTATCGAAACGCGTCGTGAATTTAATTTAATTTGTGAGTCAAAAAAACCAGTGTACTTATTTCTTAAAGAAAAACATAAACTTGAAAAAAAAATTAAACTCAAGTGTAAAAGCAATTAGAAAAAACGTTTTGAACATTCCTCTGCTTTTAGGAAATAAAATTTAATTTTTTTCTGATCTTTGGTTGTATTTTTAACATCCGCAGGTAAAAATAACAATAATTAATAACAGGCTAATTCGAAAATTTTGTTCAAAGAAAAAGTAAATTTTTATAATCCGTTCAACAAAACAGTGTTTGTCAACATATTGGTAATTAAAAGCTTGAGTGGGTTTTCCAATAATTTTCTTAAAACCTTTTTTTATAATTTTTTCTCCAGGTGGCATCTGAAAGAATAAAAAAGAAACTCCAGACTTTAGATGATGTTAATAAGACAATTAGAGAAAAAGCCAATCAAATACGAGTTTATAGAAAACCAGTAAGAAAATGGTACAATTAGCCATAAGAAGAGATAAAAGACGTATTAAGGAGTGGTCGTTTTACAGTATTGTCATTTGTCACCAAGTTCAAAAAAGAAAATAAGAAAAACAGATGAAAATAAGCCAGGAGTTTGCACCCGGATTTGATGTGAAGATTAATGATGTAATCAGCTGTCGTGGAAAACCAGGTTTCAGCTCGTTGAAGAAAAAGAAAAAAAAAGGAAATGAGGAATATCATAGAGACAAAATTTTGCCTTAATTTGAAGTCCTTATTCAATGTATGGTTGGAATGCCCAGAAAATTCGTCGAAACTAAATCCAATAGAAAATGTGTGATATTGGCTGAAGGACAGTTTCCTCAGCTAACCTATGCCTAGAAATATACAGCAGTTGATCCGCCATGTCGAAGAAGAGTGGGGCATTGTAACGAATGTAGACTTACATATTGAATTTGTGTAAAAGTTTTGAAAATATAATTTTAAAACGTATAAAAAGTAAGGGATTGCATACAAATTATTAAATTAACTATTTTATTTGTATAATTGTTTAGTTTGAAAAATAATCTTTTGATTTTGAAAAAGCTTATTTTTTTATTTTTATTTTGAAAAGTCTGTATCTCGGAGTGTTGGATCGACATCGCACCATTATCGTATCATAATCTTGTCGTGTAAAAGGACCAGTGGCATTATAAACATTATATTGTATAATGTATCTAATAGCTGGGATTGAGTCTAACGAATGACACAGTTTGACAAAAAAATAAACGATTGTAAATAAAATTTCACATGAAATTCGGATAAATACTTACAATATTATTTGTATTCATAAGAGAATATATAACAGAATGTATATAAAATATTTGATTCAGATAACAAAATTGATCTGTTTGATAGTGAGCGACAAAAATTTATGGAATAGATATTCTCGTTTGAGTAACTACCCTTCTACTTTATTATACTAACTAAAAATATGAAATGAGTAGTAGCAAAGTAATCATTCCATCTATACTTATATCTATAAGAATTTGGTAGCCTAGCAGCAATTCATTTATTTTGCTTTCGATCATTTCTTACAATAGAAAATATACTGGTATAGGTAAAAATTTATAATACGTATAATAAAAGACGAAATTTTGTAAAAACTGGGCACATAAGTATAAATATAAATTATGTATTTACATATAAATATAATAAGTATATATCCAAGATATAAGAATTTTTACTTGGATGAGGTTTTAATGCATGACTTATGTTGGTCCATGTAAAAAGTGCGAACTTCGAATTTCCACATCAGAGAAAAGGGGATTCATGAATTTCAGATACATACACAAGTAAGTGAAAAAAGAAACGGATGATAAATCCTAGAGAATGTTGTACTTGTACTTATGTATGTATTTTTTAGTTTTAGTTTTAGTTTTCTTTATTTTCATTTTAATTTCACTTTACTTCTTAGTCTAAAATATGCATATAATGTATATAAATGTATGTATGTATGTGTAATATTCCATTATGGCGATATACTATATGCGATTACAATACATCTTTTATATATATATACATACATATATATACGTACATATGTAAGTATAAACTCTCATATTAAAGCTTTGAAATATGAAATTTTCAATGATTACATTTAGAATATATAACAAAAAATGATTGTGAATTTTTATAACATAATAGGATAATAGATACATATAAAGATTTAAATGAAAGTTGGTTTCTTTTCAAGATTATAATGTATAAAGTGTGTGTTTTTATATAAGTAATAACGATTGTTGAAGCAAAGTGGACTATAAAATCTCCAAATAATTAGTAATATTGTAAATTTTGCTTATTACACTCGGTAATGGTAGTTGTAAATATGAATGAAAAACCAAAAAATCTATCAAATCAAATCATCATAAACATATAACTGTAGACGATTATTACTATTATCTTAAACTACTAGACAATTTCCTAAAAAATATTTGTTATATTTTTAGCCAATAAGAAATTGATTGATAAACCAAAACTGAAACTTTAATACAGCAATATTGTCGAAATAGTAGATTCTCCATACTGTAAAAAATTAATGATGGGTCTTACTCTTACATGAATCTTAAACTCAATTATAATAGATCAAAAACTTTAACAATAATTTGAAGAAAAAAAAACGGTTAAGCTTTTATTAGATACTTTTCAATTCAATCAAATAGTAAAATACATAACTGCAAAATTTTGTTGTACAAAAACTATAGTTACTTTTGTTAAATTAAAATAATTAAAGTTCATACATATGTATGTATATCTTTGATATTTAGTAATAATTTATACACGAAGTCTTCTACAAGCATATAAAATAAGCAAATATTGATTGATCTTAAACACGAAACCTTTAAATGCTCAATTAGAGAATCCTTCCAGTATATTTTAATGAATGAATGCGTGTATTACAATTTAAGCTTGATCAGCATCAAAGAAAAAAAAAAATCTATTATGAAAAAAAGAAATTATCAATATGTGAATAATTTATATAAACGCATTTGCGTGTAAAATACTCATTTGCCTGTCCACTGCATTGTAATAGCAAAACGCATTCAATTAAAACACAAAAGAAGTGGAATATAAATAAAATGATAACTTATGAATGCAACTATTTTTCTGTTGAAGCATATATGTACATAAATATTGTATTAATAATCCAGATAAATACATAATGAAAACAAAAAGAAAACAAGAGTAGAAATAAGTTATGTACTTACATAAATCATAAAGCGCTTGGACTATATGATTGAAATTAATATAGAATTTCTAGTGGTGGTTACAATGGTTTACTTTGACAGCATCAAATAGCCAAATCAGCCTCTGGTAATATAAAGTTCTAAGTCTCCGCCTATTTTTACATTTATGACAATTAAAATCCAATTAATTTTGAAATATGCAACTACATACATCAAATTGTCCACCCTCCTAATAACTGCATTTACATATGTACATGAGTATACAAGAATACAAGAATAAAGTTAAATTTAAGATAATTAAAACTGAGCGAAAAGTGTGAAGTTTAAAAAATTGTTAATCTGAAATTTCTTTTAGCTATGTATATGTATTTATTATTATATGGAATATATTCGTATGTATGTATGTATACATAATACAGAGTATTGTATTTGCAGTTACTATATAAACGAATTCGGGTTGAACAGTATTAACCATAAAAACAGGAAAATCAAGAACAAAACTATATTTTACTGTTTAATATGAATCTGTCAAAGTTTCTTATTGATTTTTTGTACTAAATCTAAACTATATTGCTTTGAACTTAAGGAGATGACATTTTGATTGAGAACTAAATTGTATATATTGTGTTCTAAAACTGCACATTTCTAATATATTTAAACATATACTTTCTCTATGACTCTATGTGCATATCAATTACCAACATACAGGTAGTTATGTATAATCATAAATTTTGTGTCATGAGAATCGCGCGGATAATACGTTAGGTCAAGTTTCTTAAAAATAGGATATACATACATACATACATATGTAGTTGTAGTTATAGTTTCTAGATATTTGAATGTTAAAATTTTTTATGGTATTCATCGAATAGAAGTTTTGAGTTATAAATTGTCAAGTTCAAAATCATCTATATTATTTCTTATTCTTTTTTAAAAAGATATATGTTTACATATTTTAAACTATTACAACAGATCAGTGGTCATCTAATAAACAACAGATAAGCACTGGGCAATATTATTTTCTGTAGGTATAAAAAAATTATTTTTTGCAAACATATTATGCAGAAAAATACGATATTGGCACAAGCGCCTTCAATGGTCAAATAAATTAAGTCCTAGACTGTCCAATTATTAGTTTTGTCCATCCAATCTGCACGCAATCCTCATACCAATGTCACACAAATAATTCTGTGAAATTCTGACACGAACTGTACGTATATGTATTTATTCTTCACTCAATAACAAATTTACAAAAGAGTGAAAAAATATTTCCAACATGTTTTTTTTTACATCTTACTGCTGCTGTTGCTGATGTTGCTGGCTTATATTACTGCTGATCTAGAAATACACATTTTACAGGTAAATGTCGTCAGATTACAAAACGCATCCGCATGTCAACCACTCACAAATCGTGCATAATATACATATTTATTTTTATTTAATTCTTTTTAAAATTTTATTTGTATTTGGTATTAAACTTACCACCATCGTATACCTAAAGATATTTTTTTAATATTACTTGTTTTACTGCGAATATACATAATTTTAATATAAATATAATAAAATATGCACGTTTATTAGTTATCATATACACGGTAGTCAAGAGTTTGAAGTGTTGCGAACCGCATCATACCATAAAGATGAGAAAAAGTCACGCATAATGAATGCGTTGTCATGCAGATTAAATTAAATAACAAACGAAGTTTAACAAAAACAACATTAACATTTTAACTATTTGAAGAAAAAAATGTAAAAAACATGAGAATAAAAAAAACAAACAAGAGCTACCTATTTTTTATAGTCATCACTTTTGTTTGCCTATTACAAAGAATCTTATATTCTTGATTAGATTATAAACATAGATGATGCTTTATAGATTTTATTCCCATATTCATATGTGTATTTAGATATGTACAATTGTACATATATACATATATACCTACATACACATAATAAAATGTATTTTACATCTTCTATATCTATATCTTCTATATCTACATATATACATACATAATTATTTATCTTTTTAATGTAATTCTATAACAACATTTCGTTTAAACTAATTACAATTAGACTAATAGAAAAACAAATAGAAAATTTAAACTATCTATGTATATAATAGCTGAATCTTTTATATAAAATCATATGTATACATTATTTACAAAAAATCTATTATGTGTATATGTATATATGTATAGATTCAAATAACACAACAAAATATTCTATTAAAATATGAAATACATATGCCTACGTATGTAGTATATACAATGTATTTGTACGTATAGGTATACTTACATACATATAATATGTACGATTAAATACAAATACCTAATATTATAAAACCATCTCATTATGGTGATCTTTGTTTTTCCTAAACGCCTTTTAATTCGCGCACGCAATACGCAAATGTAATAAATTTTCTAAGCTGTACCTCATCGCGTCATTCGTTGGTGGAAAATTTTCACTTTGAGATTATATTATTGTATTAAACAGATAGAAGTGCGATTCCTGCAATTAAAATTGCGCGCGTGTTTCATGATATACATACTTAGGTATAATTGTACTATGTGTATCTAGGTATAATCGCTTAAGAAAAAACTTATGATCTTTTATTTACTTTTTATTAAATAAACTATTAATAAATTTATTATAAAATACAATAAACAATTGCATAAAACATTATGAATTAGAAGTAGCATTCTGTATGAATAAAAAATCTAATACTAGAATGTTGGAAGAAAACCAGTTGTAAAAGTAGAAGTGTGCATATGAATAAATGTTTGTCATTTATTTTATTTTATTTTTATTGTTGATAATAATAAAAATGAAGATTGCGTGTATCTAATATACTATATTCAGATAATTTTCAAGATTATCATATTAAATTCACACGATTTTATAATAAGTAAAATTAATCAAAGGTGAAAATTTAAAAAAAATCATATAAAATTTCTTTTCTTATTTCCTCGCCTCGCTGGAATGTCCATGTTTTTGGTCAAACAAAGGATGCTACTAGGTGCATAAGATTTCCTAAGAGGTGTAGAAAATATCACGATAAATGTTCTAAATGTTTTTTCCAACCTAGAGTATACTCTGGAAAAACGCATAAGTTTTATCTGAAGCCAACTTCTCTTTTATCTTTTATCAATATAGAACTTATTTGTTTCTCCTTTTTATGATCTGAGTAGGTTCAAATAAATCTATCTTCTCCATAATTCTTTTCTACCCACTTTTCAATCTGTAAGCGTTAGTGCAGTGACTAAAAATTTTCCGTAAAGGAATACCAATACGCTGCGCTAATTTAACAAAATTAGTTTTGCTCTGTTTTTAAAAAAAGAAGACAATCTTTGTTTTTGGAACTTGAAAAAATATAAATATCGCGAAAACGAAATTTGCAATCATACTCACTTTGAAGTTTTATTACTTTCAGAAAAAAGAAAAAAAAATCGCATACGAATTCGTATACAAATTTAAAGGACTTCTAAAATTGGATTTTTTTTTTTAAGACGAGAAGATGTAACGTAACTTTTGTGGTCAAATTATACCATGAATATATGTAGGTATTCTTGGTTTTATCTCAAAAATTTGTTAAATTAGAATAGAGAAAAATTAGTGAAAAATTCGAAAAATTTCATCTTTCATTACAAAAATGTGTAGTTCCACTTTTGTCCAAAACTGAGTTAAAATAAATTCTACATGATAATTAATTATCTTCTTCTTCCTCTGCCTTTCTACAGCTCGGAAACTTTCATGTTCTGTGTCGAACCCTAGCCTCCAGTCCACTTGTTTTTTTCTTTGGTAACCGTAGTCGATGTGTCTGCCCAATCTAAAGAATTTTTCCTGGTTTCTTAACAGTTAAATTTCAGATAATATTGAGTTATTATCTTCTACAATTTTTCAGTAGATATTGAGGTCTTATATGGAAACTCCATAGAAATTCAAACAAGAAACCGTAAATATAGCTTAAAACAAAATTGGATTGGATTACACAATTTTTAAAATGAACTGTCATATTAAATATGTTGGGTATTTACTAAAAACTTTTTTTCACACCAGACATATTTATTAATAAATAAATAATTTCTATATAATTTCATTTATATTCAACGACAAGATACTCAAATTTCTTGTGTACCGAGCAATTTCAACACTTCCTACACTATATTTGTTTGGTGTGTATTTATATACATAGATTGCATTATTTAATGTTTTGATATGTACCTATATATATTCATAGTTTATACATAAACAAACAATATAACATTTATTATTCCCGTCACAAAATAGTCAGTGAATGTTGAAAAATTCTTAAAATGCAATTGGACCCGGAACTGTTCTAAAACTCGATTTATAAAGAAGAAATTTGTTTTAATTCAATGACACTTTATGCACCTGCATTTTATATACATACATATGTACATATGTATGTACATACATATATGTACAATATATAATTATACTATTGCGACATTATTATTGAAAAACATTGCAATATCTCCGCAGACCAGTTGCAGATTCAAATTTATCACATTTCATAAACAATATTTGCTTACATATTTATTCTAAGAATTCTAAGAACTAATGAATATAAATATAATACGTACGTAGGTACATATAATTTAAAGGCTACATAAAATATTTTGGATAATAATAAGTTAAAATTTTTGATTTTGAAATAAATTGTTTTCATTTACTAAATATTTTAAATGAAATTCATATAGCGTATATTAGCATTTGTTTGAAAATGACACAAAATATTGTGAATATTCATTCGATTCGATTAAATTTCAATCGAAAATCATAATAAAGCCCTATTTTTTTTAATTAATTAAATTAAAAACAACATACATTCTTGTCGTTTCTAAATAAATATTGTATAGAGTACAGTGTATACACTTCTCACATCTCATTTTATTATTTCATATAAAATTTATAGATCAACATTCTATTAAAATATGTACACAGTTTTATTTTCTTATTTCATTTTTTTTTTAAGTAAAACATATTATTTTAAGAAAAAAATGAAACAATCAAGAACAATCTTAAATTTCTATGAAAATAGAAATTTCATTAGTTTAGGACAATATATGCACATACATAAAATCAAGTTCTATAAACATAATTTATACAGCATAGATAGAATTGTTACTAAAACTATTTTCAATTAAAAAAAAATTTCCTACCTTTATGTTTTAATATACAGTATATATATAGTGTGTCAACGGTGTCCGGGGTACTGGGGGTTAAAGATTTTTGTGACTTTTTTTGTGAAACACCCTGTATTTTACACCAAAAAATGCATTAAAGGTCAAACGAAAATATGGTTTTTAATGACAAAAAGCGAAGTGATGACTTCATTCCAAATGCTGTAGCATCTGAACCAAGGCAGATAGAGTCATACCGTAGGGAAATAATTTATAGAGAAATAATTATTTTTTGTTAGATATGCGAGAACGAAAATACAGGGTGTTTCATAAAAAAAGTCACAAAAATCTTTAACCACCGTTGAGATTATCTACCCCGCCATACGATTTTTTGCTTCTCTCGACGATACATCTGTGGTTTCATTTTTTAAACTTCCAACCGGACACCCTGTATAATTACATACGGTTTTATCAAACAATATACAACTCATATATAAACGAAAAAAAAAACATTTGGATTTCCATAACTCATCCTTCTTAAAAAATATCAATTAATGCCTATACATATTAAAATATACTTATGTATATACATATGTACATATATTATTTGCTCAAAATTTAAGATCTTCGATCACAAGTTCAGGTTTCATACTATTTTTCTCACAATACACAAAAATTATAAATTAAATCTTTATTGTAAGTACATACATACATATGTATATAAAAGACAAAAGTGGTAGTTCTTAAGAAAAATAGATAATAAAACAAAACAAAAGAAGTATACATATACATACATAAATTTAATTAACTAATTTATTTAATTGAAAAACGAAAATAATTTAAAGTCATTCCCAATTCGAAAAACTCTATTTTTTTTTATATCAATTTTATTAATTTTTATGTGAACATATTGAATGAAAGTTAAAACTGAAAAACTGACTAAAACTTTTAATTTTCGAAAATATCATAATTCACATCATATGTATCTAAATTCATTGGGAAAATCTTGTTTTTTTTTTTATTACACATTTGTATATATTTACAGTTTTATTCCATATATTTCTTCAATATACATACTTGATCTAGCATATTATTTGAATAGTATCAAATTTAAAAACGTGCAAAAAGGCAATTATTCGCGCAATGATGTTAATTAGAACAGGAGAAAGTCAACCATTAACAACTTCAATTCAACACAGTATTAACTATATGTAACTACATACAAAATGAAACTTCTATGCAACTTTAGTAAATTCAACATATGTATGTATATACATACATATATGTATATGTACGTATTCTGATTTAAATTTACATATAAAGTATCTTAAAATATTTTAGTAGTCACATGCAGTATATTTTAAAACTGAAATTATACGAGAATTAAGGTTTTTGAAATGTAAAACAGACAATTTTTACTGCCTATATCTCATTATACATTCGCTCATGCAATTAAACCTAATTACAGTTAATTACAATCTTTATTCATCATACTAATTCGTTTTTTTCAATGCTTTTGTAAATGAATCTTTCCTTGCTCCAACTATAAAATATTTAACATTTTTTCTTAGGGATGAAAATGAAAAATCTAAATTCCCATTTTTCTCATTACTTGAAAAAAAAAATTTCAGTACCTATCTACATATGTTTGCACTTATATAAAGGGTGTCCCGAATAAAGGAATAAAGTAATGATATAAGAAAAATAAATAAATATACTATTAATTTATTTATAATTCAATTACAAACTCTATAAACTGCAATGTAAGTTTTATGTGCTTCAACTAACTTACATTTTGTGAACCTGACAATTACTACTTATTTTAATGTAATTTCATTAATTCCTTTCTTTTTAATAATAATTGGTCATCAAATATTAAGGTTTTATTTTGTATAACTTTAAAAAAAAAATATTAAGTTTATTATTTCTTCGAAGATTTAATGCAGAATAAATAAAAAGTCTCCTTTGATATTTTGAATTTTAACACATTGTTGACCGGTAATTTTTCACTGAAACTAGCTCATGTCAGCGACTATTTTTTTTTTTTTGTAATAGAGTATAAAAATGAAACAAGATAAATAAAATCCAGTATATTTTATTTATATGTATATGTATATAATGAATTTGCATAAAATTTTGTACATTCAACTCATTACTGTCAATTTCCACATCATTACAATATATTTTTATTTCAAAATCAATTGAACAATCAGATAAAGCATGTGCATACAATTCATTGAAAATGAAAATTTCTTCACCGTCGCGATCCACCATGGTTGAAAGTTTTGTTCTAGTTAAATAACGATAAAACTTTAAATATAAAAAAAATAAATTTTTTTTTATAATAACACATTTGAATATGATGAAGGAAGATTTTAGAATATCCTATATTCCCTCAAGTTTCAAAAATTGAAATAAATAATGCAAGTACAAACACGAGTTAACTCGTGAGCGGCCAACAACGTTTAGTCAATAAAGTGCTTAAACTACTATTTATCTTCAAAATGATTAGGTGCAGGCAATCTCTTGATAACATTTTTCAAAAAAGTAAAAGATTTTTTCAAGTCTCCTTATTAAGATTTTTTAAAATAAAATAGACAATATTAATTACAAGCAATTTTATTGAGTTCCCTTCTGCCATATCTTTTTGTTTGTCTCACTCAAATTTTAGCACAAACACAATTTCTACCTATGTTTTTGTGAACACCCTGTTTACTTATTTACGTATACGTTACTTCATCATTCCGGTCGTGAATGGTTCTATTGTTTTGTTACAAGGCGTTTCTAACTAATTCAATATTTATGCCAGAAAATGATTTGCATATGATATCAAAAAATAAGTATTTTGAGATAGAAACATCACATTATAATATTATATATTTTTATATAAATGAAACGTAAAAAGGTGATGTAGCTACAACTAAACCTATAAAGTGCAACAGACGGTATCCTTTTAAAAATTATAAATTTGAAAAAAATCTTAAGATTCTTATGTAATTTTCAGCATGCAATTTATTGTTAAAATGTTTATCAAGAATTTTTATAAATAAAAAATCTGTAGGTAAGTACATATGGCTATGAATTTTTGTGCACAAACATATGAGTATTATCTCCAATCAATATGGTTCTGAAGCTACAGCCCGTAGAATGTAGTCTTCTCTTCAGCTTTTGGTGCAAAATGCATTAAGCGTCAAGCGAACACATGGTTTTCAATGACAAAAAGTGAAGAGATGACTACATTCTACGGGCTGTAGTTTCTGAACCAAGGCAGATAGAGCAGAAAGCTAATTTGTAGAGAAAGAATTGTGCTTTTTATTTATTGTAAAAAAATGTATGTTAATAATGGGTTTTTCGAGAATTCACTGGGAGTTTTCAAAAATTTAGGTAAAAATATTTGACTTTGATCGCTAATAACTTCTGTGGTAAGGAAGATGAAGATATGTTGCTTATGTTAATTGAAATAGCAAAAGGGTTCCTTTTTGTAAAATATGCGTATCATTGCTATACAATAAGCGAAAACGAAAATACAGGGTGTTTCACAAAAGAAGTTGCAAAAATCTTTAACCCTCCGTACCCCGGAAACCGTTGAGATTGACCCAGCACTACCATACGATTTTTTATTTGTATCGACAAGACCTACCACCGTGTTTATTTAAGACCATCAGATCTGAAACACCCTGTATACTTTAAAAAAAAACTAAAATAACAGCTTATTTATTTAAATTCTAAAATACATTAATCTTTCTTGCTTTAGTTTGTGTTGGATATGGTGTATAAAACTACTAAAATACCAGAGGTATTTTTTTATGTATCAACTTTATTTTATATACTTTCACTTGAACTCACACATTTTATATTCAGAATTCAGAATGCAAATGCCACAAACAAAATATCAGAAGAAAAATCAAAAAAGCTGTAGGTAACAAATTTCATAACAACAAAATGGGTACAACAACAAAAAATTATTGAATTAGTAAAAAAAATTAATTCGTTGCGCAATTTTCTATTCGTACAACGTACCGCTACACAGAATATTTGCAAAGCAAAAGAAAAAACACGAGACTTTTTTTCAACTAATTCAAGTCCATTATCATCATCATCATCATCGGACATTGACTCTCGTAAATGCGTAGTCAGTTCTTAATTTTTGGTCATTGATGTGAAAAAAGAAAAATGAATAGACTATTGGCAAAAGGTATGTATATTTTTTATAATAGCAGCATAGCAGTAACTAATAAAATTAGATATTTTATACCGTAATATCTATTTTTTTAAAAATTAGATACTAATGGCGCCCGCACAATAAACCGAAAACCAACCATGGATAGTAATGACGTCACGACCATTAGATATTTTCAATGAAATTATATGGGCTCATATGTTGCAGTTTTAATCATCGATGGTCGACATACATTGACAACAACCATCTACCAACCACGAACCAAAACAGGGTTGACAAAAGTATTTTAGTACTAAAAATGAACAAAAATTCATCATAGTTCATTTTCATTATTTATATGTCAAATTTTATTATAGCTCAAACACATAGAACGAAAACAGCGACTCAAATGCTAATAGAAGCATAAAATGTTTATTCATTTTACTTTTTAAAAAATTGGTTGCAAATATTGGGTGATTATTTTGTTTTAACAATAAGAAAATGGAACTAAGAAATAACTATACAGGTAAAAATTACTTGAGAGCTGTTCTTTTACTACGTTTGTGGTTTTATTTTGAGAACGTATTAAATTCAAATGTTTAAATAAACATGAAGTAATTTCATTTCCTCCACGTTTCGCAGTTGCTTTATGCCACATAAAACAATGAGGATTTTCAAAGGCCCCATCGTGTATAGTGAGATTAAAAGTCCATAACTGGCGTTTGTAGAATGAAATTGAAGTTTGCAAATAAAGCGTGGGCAAACATTGTTGCAAATCAGATGTGTACATTTTTAAATCCAAGTCCAATCCAAGTCTGCATTTTTGAGATGAACGGTTTGATCAAGTTTTAGTTGCTCATATTCAGGTGAATCACTTTTAAGGGTAAGTTCAATTTTTGTCTTAAATATGTCACATGTGGTACAGGTGTCAACTTTTGGCGGTTTGAATTTCAAATTCATTGCTTAAATAGAAGACAAGAAAAAAAATGAAGAATGGCCTACAGGCATAAAAATAAATGTACTTAGTTTTAAATATCTGAGAATATTTGCTGAAACTCGCAGGTTCTGTAATTTTTTCAGTGTACAAAGTATACATTCTTGTAAAGGTCAAATCAGATTGAAGATATTTTTTAGACATATCCCTCCTAGTGTAGTGGCTTTCATAGGATGGGAAACTATTAATGTTTTATATTTTATGAATAGCATCCTCTACCAATTTATTTTTAGGAGTAGTTTTGCCTCTGCTGTCTGAAAACTCTACATTTGGTGGATCTTACTTTTTTCGAACAACAGTTTTCTAAAAACTCTCTATTTCATCAAAAACTTGCCGAAAACATTTTTGGCAAATATTTACTTTTTTACCTTCAACTTCAATAAAGTACTTTGTAGTGTTCTGTCGGTTACGACATATTTTTGAGTATTATTTTTGTTTTTCAGCAGTCTGTGTTTTCCTCTGAATTATTTCTATTAATGAGCTTATACAGGGTTTCAGTTTAGGTGTCCGATCCTGTTAGAGATTGCAATTAATTTCTAAATTCTCTTTGCACTTCACATTTAATTGAAATCAAAATTTTGTATTAGATAATCACCCTGTTGTATTAAACGGTTAAAATTATACCCGACTTAGAAATTTAACTACAAAAGTGCAGTTAGGTCATATTGTGTACATTTACGCATATAATATGTAGTACATAGACACAATCTCAGGTCATTTTCTTATATTTTAGTTATTTAAATTCACTCTTGTATCGGCTTGTTAATGGAACAGACTAGAGTGAGAAATATTAAATTAAATTATGTTATAGTCAAGTAGTATGTATAATTGCATTGTAGTCAAATCTTTAAATCAATTTACAATTTTAGTAATCATTTTAAGATAACTTAAAATTATCAAATAAAAATTTAATTAACAAATTTTCAATTGTAAAAGCAGATTTAAATTATAATAAATATTCAGTGTTATAATTAAACAATTTTTTGTGAAACATTTTTTGGTGTCGAAACCCGGGAAGTGTAGTGTGTGAGCCATATTGTATTTTATGCAAGAATTGTAATACACATAGATTAATTTAAAGCCAATTTTAGTTAGTACATCAGACAAACATTCTGCAATTTGATAATTAAAATTCATTACATCTATTGAAATAATTATGCTGTCCACGTGTTAAATTACATTAGGTCAACTACAGTGTGTTAATAATTTTATACATCAATTAAAATTATCTCGATATGAGTGAGCAAGCTGCATATAGGGTTATACGAGGTCATCTTAAGGCTTCACTAACAAAATTAAAAACATATGCAGAAAATATACCAGCCAATAAAACTATTGAAGATATAGAAATCCGTTTAGAGCGATTAGAAGAAATAACACGTGAGTTTAGAAAGGTAGATACTGCATTAGCCCATGCAGGTGATGAATCTGAAAATGATAGTTTTGAAGATAAATACATGGAAGTAAAGGCAATTCTACATGTAACTTTGAATGCCAAAAGGTCTGAAAATTGTCAAGATAATACCCAACAGAGTACCAATCTCGATACTACTATTAGAACATTAATCGAACAACAAACTGCAATTATTGATGAACTCGCACATAGTACAACATTAGCATCTCAAACTAGCACTGGACGACAATAAGCTAGGCTTCCTAAAATTGAAATCCCTTCATTTTCGATTACAAGGATTGGCCTTCCTTTAAGGACTTATTTACTTCATGTGTTGGCAACAGATCAGAATTATCGAATGCAACCAAACTGCAGTTTCTCAAAGGTGCTCTTAAGAGTGAAGCTGAATCAATTATTAAACATTTGGAAACAACAGATTTTACATTGAAGCATGGGATAAACTTGTCGAGCGCTATGACAAGAAAAGACAAATCATATCATCATACATCAAAGCTTTTGTTAATCAACCTCCAATAAATTCTTCAATTCACGGTATTGCCACACAATTGAGACGTATAGCAGATACATCGGGCCAAATCGATGTTTTAGGTGTTTTCATATGAAATGTCCGATTTTGTATATGTTAAGTAAAACACTGTAATTTTTTGTTTAATAACATTTATTCAAAAAAATATTCACCATTTACATCGATCGTCTTTTGCCAACTATCTGAAAAGATGGTAATCGGTAGGAGACAAGTCGGTCGGTGTGGTGGATGGTCTAAAATTTCATACCCAAGCTCTGCAAGTTTTTGCCTCGTGATACTTGAAATATGTGGTCGTGCATTATCATGTAAAAGTATGGGTCCATGCCTATTTACGAGTGCTGGTTATTTAACTCGTAGCTTTTTTACCTTTCCAATGCGAGCTAGGCTGCAACTTATTGTGGATATCGAAGCTCCAAATTTCTCCAAAAGACACTGCAGAGTTGTCACCGGATTGCTTTCAACTTCCGCCCGGAGCTGGTCGTTATCAATAATGGTTGGTGGTCGACCACGTGGCTCATTATCCAGATCAAAATTCCCGTTACTGAAATTGGTATACCAACGCCTTACTGTCCGTTGCAGCTGCATTTAGTCCTTTTTTGTGTTGAAATAAAAAAAACACCCTTAGGTCTCTTGATATAAGCATTTCTGTAAGAGGGAAAAGGACAGATAGATAAAGATATCAATTCCACGAAACAGATTTATAACAATTGTACTTACCCCTATTTTCAAAAAATAAACTACACTTATCTTTTATATAACACTTGTTCATAGGACGAATGCACATTTATAAATAACTAAAAATCGGACATTTCATATGCAAATACCTGATACAAGGTAGCTCAGTACGTAGTGACGATCCATGGCTTATACATTTAGTTCTCAGTAAATTAGATTTAGAAACAAAAAGAGAATGGGCAGAAGATTCTTCAATCATATCCAACATTCAAGTCGTTCATAGAATTTTTAAACAAACGCTGTAATGCATTAGAAACATGTGAAGTTATGAAAAGGCAAAATATTAGTAACCAAGTGAAAAGTCTAAACATGAATACAGCAACTTGTGTTAAGTGCAACAGCGATCTTTATCTGTTCAAATGTCCAGAATACAAAAACCTAACTGTTGCAGACAAACGAAATTTGGTTGGTAAACATTCTCTTTGTTTCTACTGCCTTAACCATGGTCATGTCGCACAAAAGTGTAATTCAAAAAATAGACGTCATCATTGCAACCAATTGTATCACTCTAGTCTTCACATTCAAGGTCAAGTAAGCAAAGGATCAATTCCTGTGGTCAATCGAAAACACAACCCAAATGGGAATCAATTAAATTTGTATCAATCATGTAGCAACCAATCTTCAAGAAGTGTACCCAAAACAACTTCATCATCACATAGTGAAGATCAAAACACTAAAACACAACTTCATTTGAGTACTTTCACCTCAACTAATAATTTAGGTGACATCACTATACTACCAACTGCGTTAGTATATGATTGTGATTCAGCTGGACGTCTGAAACTCTGTCGAGCTCTTCTCGACTCAGGGTCACAAGCCAGTTTTATATATAAGTCTACAAAGAGAAACAGCCAAAATTATAGTTCGAGGTCTTTCGGCAACAAAATCCCTAATGACAAGGGGCAAGGTATCACGTTCACTATCATCAAGGACAAAACCTGAAAACACGGTGGAAATTTCAGCTTACATTCTTGACAAATTGACATCACCTCAACCAGCTACTTCATTCAAACTCAATAATTGGACGGTATTTCAGAATTACGCTCTCGCTGATCCTACATTCAACTCATCACAAAAAATTGACATAATCATCGGTGCTGATTATTTCTTCAAAATTTTGCAAGTCAAGTAACCATATCATCAGAAGTTCCACAACTTTAAAACACGGTTTTTGGTTACATCATTGCTGGTCAAATGCCTACACAAGGAAACAAAATGGAAACGGTATCATTTCACCTCAATATTACTGATATTGAGTCGTCAGTAAAGAAATACTGAGAAGTGGAAGAAACACCACAGGAACGAATTCATCTCATTGAAGAAGAAATGTATTGTTAATCATTTTTTTTTCAGACTCTCACTGTTGATCCAGTAACAAATCGGTACATGGTAAGACTTCCTTATAAGCGGAACAATGGTCAACTGGGTCAATCCATTCACGTTGCTACATCATGTTTTAATGCATTAGAACGGAAATTCTCAAACAATCGACACTTGTACGACGAGTACAAGAATTTCATGGAGGAATATGAAAGGTTAGGACACATGGAACCTATACTCAAGGACTCACAACATACAAGTTATAAGAATGTGTATCTTCCACATCATGCAGTATTCAATCCAACTAACACTACAACGAAGGTGCGAGTTGTATTCAACGGATCATCTCCCACATCCACAGGCATCTCACTCAATCAAAAACTAATCGCTGGTGGTCCCAAGGTGCAGAGAGATCTAATTCCTATTTTATTATCGTTTAGATCCTTCAAGGTGGCAATGGTAGGTGACATCGAAAAAATGTATTGGCAGGTATTGGAACATCCTAAGGATCGTACTTATCAAAGAATTATTTGGAGAACGCACGAATCACTTCCTCTAAATCAACTGTGGTTAACATCGGTAGCATACGGCACACCAGCAGCACCATTTTTAGCTGCAAGGGTACTTAAACAGCTAACGATAGAATTTGGAAATCAATATCCATTAGCAGAGATGGCATTAATCGACAACTTCTACATTGATAATTTTTTGGGTGGAGCTCATGATGAAAATGAAGCTATAAAACTGTATGAAGAACTGACACGACTATTACAAACACGTTGATTTCTCCTACGTAAGTGGTCATCAAATTCTACTAGATTCATGAAGTATGTTCAACCAGATTATCAAGCCAATAATGCAGCACGTATTAATGAACATCCAGATAGCTTAAAGGTATTAGGATTAAGATGGATCCCTGATGAAGATTGTTTCTCTTTCGACATCATTTTATCGTCAAATGTGACTCCTACAAAGCGAAATATCTTATCTGAATCCAGCAAGGTTTTTGACCCATTAGGACTCATTGCACCAGTGACCATATTGTTCAAAATAATTCTTCAACAGCTGTGGCTAGGAAAGTTTGAATGGGATAAGACCTGCAACACAATTGGTGAAAAATGGTTGAAACTACGTGAAGAATTAATTCATCTACAACATCTACGAATTCCACGGTACATCAACATCAACGACAGCAAAATTCAACTACATGGATTCACCGATGCATCAGAAGCTGCATATGCAGCAGTGGTGTATTGCGGAGCTGAAAACATAAAAGGCGAAACTTTAGCGAGAATTGTAGCTTCAAAGACTAAGGTATCACCAATAAAGCAACTCTCTATTCCTCGGTTGGAACTATGTGCTGCAACACTACTTGCAAAACTAATGAGTTTCGTTCAATCAACACTAGAGCTTGACATAAACAACTGTTTTGCGTAGACTGATTCATCAGTAGTCCTCTCATGGTTATCGTCACATCCACGAAAATGGAAAAGTTTTGTAGGTAACAGAACATTGGTCATTTTATCAGTTCTTCCACGTTCACAGTGGAATTATGTTGAATCCTCACAAAATCCAGCTGACATCGCTTCACGTGGTATGAGGCCTACAAAAATTTTGCAATCCAGTCTTTGGTGGAGTGGGCCAAGATGGCTGAAGGATAATTGATTATCGTATGCATCACGAAAAAATTCAATTGTTCAAAATCGTGATATAGATAGTGAAAAGCGAAGTCAATATAAGGATGTATTTTTTGCAACCACGGAAAATAAAACACTTTCACTTCTATTTGCAAAATTTTCAAGGTTCGCTGAAATAATTCGTATCATTTGCAGGTGTTTTCAATTCGCAAGAGTTTCAAGAAGTGGTGAAAAGGTACTTGAAGTGAATGGAATAAGCACAACAGATATCGACAAGGCATATCGTAGTTTGATTTTATGGGCTCAAGCGGAATCATTTCCACACGAAATCAAAACGTTGACTTCCTCATCAGCAGTCAACTCATCAAGTCATCTATCGTCACTCGCTCCATTTATTGATGAATCCGGAATACTACGAGTTGGTGAAGGGTTGGGCCACTCATCCTTATCATATCACACAAAGCATCCTGTAATCCTTCCAAAGAACTTTCATTACTTTTACTGGATCCAATCTTGTAGAAATGCTGTGAAAACTATAATCAACAACTGCATCACGTGTGTTAAACAACGAGCAACCACGTCACAACAATTGATGGCATATTGTTTGTCTGTTTTAGTACTCGAGCTATTCATTTAGAATTTGCTGGAGATCTATCATCAGAGACGTTCATTGCATGCTTAAAACGTTTTTCATCACGTAGATGGTTACCAGCTGCACTATACTCTGATAATGAAACAAATTTCGTGGGAGCGAATAAGTATTTTAATAATCTATATGACGTCATTAAAACATTTGTCAAGAATGAAAGGATGTCAGAATTCCTACTATGCAACAAAATCAAATGGGAGTTAAACCCACCAGCTTCTCCTCATTTTGGAGGGTTTTAGGAGGCTGGTTTATATACTTATGAGGAGATGAACACTCTATTGATTTAAATTGAAGGCTTACTTAACTCCAGACCACTGCAACCGACAAGTGATGATTTATCCAGTCTTGATGTTTTAACTCCATCTCATTTCTTGATAGGACAACCAACCACTCTTCTCCCAGAACCACCATTGAATCAGTCTATGTCACTGCAAGAACGTTGGCGATTAATTCAAAACATGCATTTAAATTTTCGGAAAAGATGGCATATGGAATATCTTACCATGATGCAACAGAGACCAAAATGGCAAGGAATACGACCAAATTTGCAAATTGGCGACTGATTAGTGATCAAGGATAAGAACTTACTACGAGCTAAATGGACAATTGGACGAGTAACAAAGACACATCCTGGTCGTGATGGACTAGTCAGAGTTGTAACGCTTCGGACAGCCAGTGGTGAACTAGAGCGGCCCTGTGTAAAGCTCGTGGAATTACCTATCGAATCTGATGGTTAAGATTCTCTTAACCAGGGGGAGTATATTAGAGATTGCAATTAATTTCTAAATTCTCTTTGCACTTCACATTTAATTGAAATCAAAATTTTGTATTAGATAATCACCCTGTTGTATTAAACGGTTAAAATTATACCCGACTTAGAAATTTAACTACAAAAGTGCAGTTAGGTCATATTGTGTACATTTACGCATATAATATGTAGTACATAGACACAATCTCAGGTCATTTTCTTATATTTTAGTTATTTAAATTCACTCTTGTATCGGCTTGTTAATGGAACAGACTAGAGTGAGAAATATTAAATTAAATTATGTTATAGTCAAGTAGTATGTATAATTGCATTGTAGTCAAATCTTTAAATCAATTTACAATTTTAGTAATCATTTTAAGATAACTTAAAATTATCAAATAAAAATTTAATTAACAAATTTTCAATTGTAAAAGCAGATTTAAATTATAATAAATATTCAGTGTTATAATTAAACAACTTTTTGTGAAACAGATCCGGAAACTACGGAGTTACAGGGGGAAAATATTTTTGGTCCTTTTTTCTTGTTTTACCCCATAACTTTTTACAGGGGCACGCTAGGATCATTATTTTTCAGCAAAATTGTAGAGGACCCCTGTTTCTTTCCAACAACGTCTTACATGCCTGTGAACCTCTTACCGTTCAAAAGTTATAAGGCCTCAAATCCAAAATATTGTCATTTTTTATTCATTTGTTGACTTTAACCCTATTTTTCTTGAAAAGTGCTCGATATTAACCCTCATTTTTTATTGCAGAAAATGAAAGTTCAATTGATTTTGCATCGATTTATTTTTATCATTTTTTTTGAAAAATTTATAATTTTCGAAATATTTGCACTTGAAAAAACTAAAATAAGACTAACATTCGAAATTCATAGTTTAAATGTGCTTTTATTACAGTGTAAATTGAAAGTAGGTGCTAGAAATGCTAATTTTACATTTTTTCAAGTGCAAATATCTCGAAAATTATACATTTTTCAAAAAAAAATGATAAAAATAAGTCGATGCAAAATGAATTGAACCTTTATTGTCTGCAATAAAATATGAGGGTAAATATTGAGAATATTTCGAGAAAAATAGGGTTAAATCTAAATGAACTTCACCATCAAAACAAATAAGCTATTATGGTTCCTGCATGTATTTTTGTCCATAGGCGTTGCACATTTACGAAATTTTGTGTAGTAGTAGAACAAAGGACGTAGAATATGAAAACGTCCATAACTCACTTTTGTTATAACTCGACTTAGGCGTTTTTTTCCTTATGACCACAGAATTATAATTCAAATAGAAGCATAAGATACTCGTACTTTTATTTACAATTATTATATTTAGTTTTTTACTTTCAGAAATAATGCAGAAATGAACATACAATATTTTTTTGTATATTTTTTTGTAATACCTACATACATACATATGTAAAACATAGATAGATAGATAGTTATCTGGGCTTTTTGGTGCACCTTGACATAACAAGATCTTTTGTGCCGCCCTTGCTTCTCATAGACTTAGGCTTTTGATAAATCCTAAGATTCTATTAGAAGATGCACACCAGATTTCTTCCGGTTTGAGGAAAAATTGTTCCATGTGTCACACTGTTTTAGACGCCAATGCCTCGCATTCACATAAAATGTGTTTTGAAGTCTCTTTGGCCTCCTTGCAGAACCTACATTTGTCATCCTCTTGTAGTCCAATCCTACTTAAATGTAAGTGCTGCCTGACTCTCCAAAAATATGTAGACAGTGGCCTTATTGAATCCTTTTTTAGGCACTCAGTGGCGCATATGTCTATCGCATGTATTTAAGCTTGGAAAACCGAGGCATGTTTGCCTAGGGATTTTAAAAGGCTTTTTTTGGGCCTGTTACCCCTGCTCCCACTCCTTTCTCGGTTTTTGAGCCATCTATGTACCATATTGAGGCACCTTTTTCAAGGGTTATTTTGTTCTCGCGCCATGATTTACGATCTGGAAATAGTACTTTGAACGTCTTCTCAAAGTTTAATGTTTTCATCTCATCAGTCACCTGACTGATTTGGTAGTTCTTAAATTCTTCAAGAATTTTAAGATTGTTAGATTACCCGGTTTGAGTTCTCTCTTTCTCTGAAATTTTAAGGCCCAATTAAGTGCCTCTTTCTTAATTTGTATATTAAGAGGAGGCAGATTGAGCATGGCTTCTAGTGTTGCCGTTGAAGTAGTTATTAGAGCTCCTGTGATACTGAGACATGCTAGTTTCTGTACTTTGTTGAGTCTATTTTGAACCGTTTTTTGATTTGTCTTTGGCCACCATATAGCTGCAGCATTTGTGAGTATAGGTCTTATGATGGCCGTGTATGACCAATAAACTAAGTATTTTTGGTTTTAGTCCCCATGTTTTGCCAAAGAGTCTGTTGCAGTTCAAAAATGTATAACATATTCCAAGCCTATAAATTTTATTATAATATCATTAAGGTGTTTTGGAAAATTTTTATATTGTACTCGTAGAGATAGTTTGATGTGAAAACTTTCTTTTTATAATTAAAAACCAGACAAAATAATTAAGAAAAAAAAATATGCAGATATGCACCAATTGTTTTATTAGAACTACATAAATACCCTTACATGATATGTACAAACCCAGTAACCATCTCATTGAAGAAAACATTGCTATGACATTAGGAATCAGCGATGATAATCGCTCACTGTAGCACCAATGTTTTCATCAATGACAAGAACTCATAATAACATTAATGATTTTTGATCATTTAAAAAATTTTCAAAAAGTTGTGAAATTTCGAAGTTTTTTTTAAAATGTAAAATACAGTTTGAAAACTAAATATACAATTCCGCCACTTTTTTGTAAATTATGCTGAAAATAAAATATAAGAAAATATGAAAAACATTAAATTCATTAGTTTTTTCAATATTAATACTTCGCACTCTAAGCCTAGTATGCTGCTCGGCATAAATTTATCAACTCATTTAAAAACTATTCCAAAAAAAGATATCTGAATGATAGATACATCGTGGTCTAAATTCAGATCAGCAAAGTAATATGCTGCTCGGTCTGAAAATATGAATGAAAATTTAAATTTTTTACGTTCTTCATTTGTAGTATAGATGGCGACAATGATCATTTTGAGATTTATCTTTCTTTTATTTCATCCACCTAGAATTGGAATTTCTATTTTTCGGTGGATAAAAATTGACATTTATCATGTTGCGTCATTTTTTAATATTGTGAGTGTAGCAATTTGATATGCATTCTCTACTTATTAAAGTGTTTTTTTTTTTTTTTTTATTAAAAATTAAACGTAAGTTCATTATACAATATATACTCTACACTAGTCTACATAAATCTCCATAGAGAGCTAAATTCATCCACGGAAATTGTAATTTTTGAGTTGATAAATTTATACCAAGCAGCATACTAGGCTTTACTTCTAGATCGCATAACATATGAAGACAAACTCAAATTTCATCACAAAAACCAATTAATGTAGCATATTCAAACATATATTATATTTTATACATTACTCACTATAATTCCCTATTTTACGCATTATTTTCGTTCAGAATATTTTAATCGCTTACTTTTTGCAAAAATATTTGCAAGATATTTTCATCAATACCGTTTTTCACACGTTTCTTAATGAAAAAAATTAAAGAAAATCATACCAATCCTGGAAGTTACAGCTGGGAACGTACATTACATAAGTACACAGGATGTTCTTTTTCTACGTACAATAATTGGCACCACGATATTCTCTGGACTATTTTATGGAAAAAACTGTACTAGTAAAAATTTCCATCGTATCTATTTTCGCCGCTATAATATGGCTTTTAAAATTATGAGTTTTGTACAGAGCCTCCCAACACAAAATCGCGTGTAACTTTTTCTACATCATATTTATCGAAATTTTTCTTTCTACTATCGACGGGCATTAAAAGTATCTCCAATTTTGTGTATTACTTATTGTATGTAATAATTCCATTTTCAAGAAAAAGGGCTATTAATTTGAAATTTAGGATTTTTAAAACATAATAGTATGTATTGTTATTCAAACAAAGTTTTGCCCATAATATCATACATCGTTTGCATTTTAATGCAGGTACATTTTTGACTCTTTCAGTAATCTGTGATTCTTAACATGATAACGGATGGCATTATTGAACTCGGATTTTTTTGTTTTATTGTGCACATTATTAGCTTTCAAAATAAATAAAAACAAAATTTTCAGTAGTGAATTATTTTTCCAGGAACCCAATTAGTTGACAAAATTTTTGAACAAAATAGGGTGTAGAAAAAGTTACACGCGATTTTGTGTTGGGAGGCCCTGTACAAAACTCATAATTTTAAACGCCCTATAGCGGCGAAAATAGACACGATGAAATTTTTACTAATACAGTTTTTTTCATAAAATAGTCCAGGGAATATCGTGGTATAAATTATTGTACGTAGAAAAAGAACATCCTGTATATACATACCTATGTAGGTATATACGTATAATATGTATATGTATATCAAATATTTCTTAATAGGAAACTGGTGATTTCTAATGCAATTACATAAATTTAAATGTTTGATTTTAAGCACAAATCTTTTAGGAAAAAAAAGTACTGAACAAAATTTATGTTACACTTTCATACATATAGGTATATATATATATATGTATCTATATTTATATATGTATGTACATATCATACATGCTACAATACTATACCTTCCTTCTTATGCCTTAACGATTTTTTTTTATTTTCAAACACAGAAGAAGTAACTTTTTATTTCTTCTTTACTTGAATTCTTCATCATTTTCTTCCAATTTTCGATAGTTCAATACTTCATCTACTGTCAAACATTATCAAACGAAATATCTCGTCTCCTCTAGCTTTTTATAATAGCGTTTATAAATTTCATCTATTGTCACACTATTTATATCAACAATTAAATTGGTTTTTGCACATTACTATTTACTCGCACTATTTTGTCTTTATATATTGTAATCTAGTAGATACTTTAAAACCCTTATTACTTCTGTACTGACTATTAACCGTGCAACCTAAAACTTTTCATGTAAAGATAAAATAAACTACGATTTAAAATTGGTTTTCAGATCTTTAGTAAGGCTCAACTTCAAGAATAATGGCGCGATATCATATTTTATCGTGAATTGTTCTTTTTGACTATGGGTTTTAATTTTCCCGGTTACCAATCGTTTTTTGTTATTTATTTACTTTTTTTTACTCAATAAAAACTTTTTTTTTAATTTTTCAATTGTTACTATCAGCCAGAATATTTTGTAGCCTATATACTATAAGTTGAATGACTTGGTATAGAGGAAAATGTAAACCTACCCGATGATCTTAGTTGATTTTATATAGACTTTACAATGCCATAACTCAAACGTTGAGGAGCATCGTAATAAACCTCCTTCCTATTGGCAGGAATGACTATCTAGAGGAAAGATCAGCCGCACACAGAGTAAGGGAATTCAACTGTCACCAAGCCAATAAATATTTTCTACCTGTGCTACAGAAAATTGCAACATGAATACTCATTTTAGTAGTCTCCTGTTCCACAATAACAACAAGTTAAGTTATATGCAATATATACACGCCAGTCATACACCATGTATAAATGATGGAAATAATAGCAAATATACAACTTAGTAACTTATTTCAGCTAGAGCTAAGATTGTAGTTTTTTCAATACCTGTAATGGTTATAGTAAAATCATTTTGCCGGGAAGGTGAAAGGAACCATAATCAGGCAAAAACTTATATAAAACAGAAAAAAATGGTGATTCTGATCCATCTGATCAAAGACGCGGACATATGTATCGACATCGGTATCTACCACGTTGAAATAATCTTACTATGAAAATTCTACTCTTTGTTACAGCAATTATTACTGTTGATCTGTTTGGTTTAATATTACCTCAATGCGTATGGATAGCCCACCACCAACATACTGCATACTGCTTTTATTCTCTCAGGTAATCCACACACGAAAATAAACAGTCAACGCGCGATAAAAGATAAGGTAATTGGTCCATTATGTCCGGATGAATCGTTAACCAACTTCTCTGTGAATGACATGTGTGTTCCTTTGATGCCTGTATACACTATTTTTATTTAAGCTCTATAAACTAAGTAGCTTAACTTTTAAAATTTTTGTTTATATATATATATATGTAGATTCTCCTCTTTTAAACATTTTCAATTATTGTAAGAATCTTTTGATGCAAAACAAAAAGCAAAAAAATAAAAGAAAAAACCGAAAAAAAAGACAATATAAAGTTCTCAGTCTTTAATTGCATTGCATCGTATAATTTTAAGCTGATGAGGTTAGAGTCAATCAAAAAATAACTTTTAGATCGATCTTCATCGTCAATCGATTATCACCAAATCAATTTATATTGATTTTTCAAGTACATGTAACTAGATATTTCTAGGTACTGAAAATAGAATTATTATATAGTAACAAAATTCATCCATAATCATCAGATAATAAAAATCTATAAAAAATATTAAGGGATTTTACTGAAAATAAATTTAAACAACATACATACTTAGCTACATATCATTGCCTCGATTTTACAAAACAATCGAGAATAGCGCATGAAATGAAAAAAGTGATCTCATATCGTATGTATTTATTAAAAACGTGGTATGAAACGCGTGATCACAATATAAAAAAAGCCTTTTTGGAAAGAATAATTTCGTCTCATTTGACAGTGTGTCTGTCATTATGTCAACTAAGTAAATACAAATGTCAATCAAATAATGAAGAAGATTCAATTTTTTTTACTATTAAATTATATGTAGGTACATACATACTCGTATATAAGATATCAAGTAGAATTTTACTCCTTTTATTATGTATGTACATATATGTATGTATGTATGTATATCAGAATATACGTAATATAAACAGTAATTTGAAAAAGAAAAAGCTTATTTTTTTTTTCATTTTAATTTGATTAATCCATTGATGATCACTTTGAAGAAATGAGTTATTGCTTCATTACTGAATTTTAATGACTCAAATTTATGCTTATGGGACACTGCAGAAAACTATTATAGCTATTTCGATTTTTCAATGCTGTAATGTTATCAATGTAATTATTATAAATTTATTTTTATTATTACGATTGTAATTTGAAATAAAATTATGTATTTTTATTTTATAGTTCTCGTTATTGAATTTAGTTTTCACTAAATTTGATAAATGTTTCGATTTTCAATAAATTTTAAAAATACAGATTACAAATTAATAAATTATCTTAAATGTTTTTTTTTGTTACAGATATCAACGTTCGTTGTGAAAAAAAAAATTCAAAATATTCTTTTGCCTACAATAATTACTTAAGGTTCAGTTATACAATCACTTCATTCTTTGCTGCGCTTTTACAAATTCAGGCAAAATGGTATTAACATTGAATATGAACTGTCGCGAGTTAAAAGCATGCAAAGCGAAAAGTTGATCAATTTAAAGGGTGATTTTCACCAAAGTGATTTATCTTAAAGTTGTCGTAATTTTATTCGACAACAGTATTTAGCCTCGATTTTTAATACACATGTTAATTAAACCTTATAATCAAATTTCGAAAAAAAATTAGGGTTGCCATACGAAAAAAATGTTGATGAATAAGGATTTTCGAAGTTCAGTTAAACTCGTTTTAGATTTAGGTCCTGTGCTATTTAGCTAAAAAAGTTCTGATGAAATTTTGTTGAAATTTGTGATAAAAATATTCTTGCGTGGTAAAATTTATTTTATTTATTTTATTTTTATTACAGATATATAGAGATATCCAATTACATCTAAGCGCTTAAAACTAAGTATGTTACAGATATTATGTATATTACAACTTTATATTCAAAAATAAGAGATGGTACAAGGAAGCAAAATTTTGTACACATTAGTAATTAAATACAAAAGAAAAAAATAAATTTAATACTATAAATTGCATAATAATATTGTTAATTCAATAAAGAAAAGTTGTGAGGCAAAATGCAAGAAAAAGACAAATTGAGTGAGGATAATATGATATAAAGAAAACAATACAATAATATAACTTAATTTAGTTTGATAACATCTAAAATCGCTTTTTTAAAGAATGTATGGTTCGTCATAAATAAATCGATAGAGTTGAATCTTTTATTATGATTTCTTAACAAGCAATTGTAAATTGGAGACTTTAGTTTCAAGTTGGTACGTGGTTTTTCCAGGCAGAACGCAGAGTATATGGAGATGTTTGACTTATTCTTGATGAAAAATTCAATCTAATTTCGTTACAGGAAGTTTTTGAATTTAATATCCTAAATAAAAATATTTCATCCGTATATACGATATTTCGGCCTTTTTATGTAATATAGTAGTATTCTAGTGAATTTTTGCTGGGCTTCATAGAATGGATTCCAAATTATAGAAGCATATTTTATTTTGCTTCGTACTAAAGAATAGAATAAGACAAGCTTCTAACGTTGAATTTTTGCACACACGAGATAATTAACCTGTAATTTTAAACTCTGTTCTCACGATGTAATCAATATGAGAATCGAATAAAAGCTTCGAGTCAAAAACAATACCTACTTAGATCTTTAATAAGTTTTTCTGCTCCATATACATATGTATATGGTTGTTTATAGTATAATTACGCTTAATAACGTTATGTTTCCTTGTAAAGGAAATATAGGAGCATTTATTTACATTAAGATATTTATCATTTTCTGTGCATCAGGTTTTTAAATCATCCTGTAATATAAAGCAATCACTGATACTGTTAATAACTTTAAAAAATTTAAAGTCATCAGCATATAATAAGGACATGGATTGTAAATTTTGTGGTAAATTATTAATATAAATTATAAAAATAAAGAGGCCTCTTACAGTTCCTTGAGGAATTCCTGATGTTAAAGGAAACGGATCAGATATATAACCACATTTTGTTTACGTTGTTCAAGAAAAGTCCTAAACCACTTTATCAAACTTTCCCTGAATCCAAAAGCATGTTTTTTTTTCAATATGATTAATTTTATCAAAGGCTTTGTAAAAATTAGTATGAGGAAATTCGAAAATTGATTATGGTAGTTACCGTAATAACCAAAAGTATATCTACCATGTTCGAGAATTTACGTTACCTAAAGTAACCAGTTACTATGTTCGAATATTTACCATTTCGGTAAAGGTTATGTTACCACAGTGATTAAACTTTTTCAATTGTTGATTTGGTTATGGCGGACGATATACATTTGTATATGTATATGTTGAGTAATAATAATGGTAATTAATATTATTTATATTTTATACTATTCATATTATTTATATATTTTTGAAAATTTCTTAATACATATGGTACATATGTAATTATAATATTTTCAAAACAAATTTCTTTTGTAGATATTTTGGAAGACGAATTAGATGGATCTAATAGGCTCATCCGTATTTTATTAGTATCTAGGAATGATAGCACTTCAAGAATATCCTGTACAGAAACAGAATCTATTGTATTATAATATTTGTGCTGGAACGAGGTGGAAAATTGTCTGAGCTATAGTTATTGCTTGAAACTGAATAAACTGACGAAAAGTATTTAGCGTATAAGTTACTATTAGATAGTTGATTATCAGTTTTTTTCGCTCCATAATAAGGACTGTGCACGAAAAAATTGACCTGTTTAATAAGTTCTGTTTTTTCAATTTGGGAGGGGATAGATCTGTAGTTATTCCTGCAAATTTTTCTATATAAAGCAACAAAAAAAATATATTTTCATTTCATAGTTCAAGTGTCTTAAAAGTAAAATTTCGAGTAAACAAGAAGATACTCGCAAATTAATTTTATCCAAATATCTGGAAAACCCAACAATTAATTTTCGAAAGTTGGCTAGAGAAACAGGAGCATCAATCAGCACCGTTTCAAGAACCATAAACAAATACAGGAAGGGTCAGACATTGCTGCGAAAACAGGGTTCGGGTAGAAAGCCTGGTCCTGCTAATAAAAAATTGTCTGAAGTATAAAACAGAAGTTCGTTAAGAATCCCAACACGTCCGTTAGAGATATGGCAAATATTGTCGGTACATCGGCTTTATACGTGCAAAAAGTAAAAAAATATTATGGTTTGAGATCCTTCAAGGTGCAAAAGGTACCTGATCGGTCAGAGGATAAGGAACGAGTAACAAAATTAAGAGCGAGAAAATTGTATGAACGGTACCTGACGAAATTCGATTGTGTAGTCATGGACGACGGGACTTATTGCAAAGCAAATTTCAAATCACTACCTGGACATGAATTTTATACATCCGTAAAAACGGGTAACGTAGACAAACGATATTCAACACAAAAAATTGGGAAATTCCCAAAACAGTACATGGTATGGCAGGCAATTTGCACATGTGGACTAAGAAGCCGCGAATTTGTGACAACAGGAACCATCAACTCACAGAGGTACATTGAGGAATGCCTGGAAAAACGTTTATTGCCATTTATCAGACAGCATAATGGCTCTGTACTTTTTTGGCCTGATTTGACTACATGTCATTATGCATCAACAACAATGGAGTGGTACAAAAGAAATAACATCAATGTGGTGCCCAAAGAGGCTAATCCACCAAACTGCCCCGAACTACGCCCAATTGAGAGATATTGGGCTCTAATGAAAAGAAATTTAAAAAGAACTAAAAAAAGAAGCAAGAAACGACATCGACTTCAAAAATAAGTGGAGAAGAGCCTACAGTAAGGTGACCAATACAACTGTACAAAATCTTATGCGAGGACTGAATAAAAAAGTAAAAGATTTTTATTCCAAAAAATAATATTATCAGACTAAACACCATATTTTGTAAAGTACATTTTAAGAAATAAAAAAAAATTATTTGAGTTAAATCGCCCTTTTAGTTTTAAAAATATTCAAAAAAATAAACAGGTCAATTTTTTCGTGCACAGTCCTTACATTTCCAGTGGATAGGTTTTATTTGCCTTCAAAGATTTCGCATAGGATCAGAAATATTTTGGTTTGTTTCTTATATGGATTCTTGAATGTCACAAATATGCTTTTTATAGGCCTTGTTGATAAGATTTTTAGTGGTCTTTTTGTAATTTGAGAACTTATTATAATCTGCCTGAAGTTTAGACCACATATAAACTTTTCTATTTTTTTTTTTCAGTTTTAAACTTATTAAAATTCACGATTGAACTATAAGGAAAATTTTTAGATTTAACTTTTTTTCAAAGGATCAAACTTTTCGATACTTTTCCATAATGCATTATAAAAATACGAAACAGCATTCATGTGCTCTAATTCACCAAATTTATAATTCTTGTAAAAACTGCTTAACTCAGTAAAATTTGCCTTGAAGAAATCAAAACTTTTTTATCTGTTCAGGAAAATATTCTATTTTTATATTAATGAAATGTATTTTAAGTGGTGCATGATGACTATCAATAGGTAGAAGAGGAAAAGCAGATTCTGTGACACTAATGTTTGCTGGATTGATATTAGACAAAACCAGATCTAGAACTTTACGATTGGAGTTTCCATTGAACTGAGAAAAATTGCAGAGTGTCATGTTATTGAGTAGAGATTTACAGGAATGAGAAAAAGAAAAATTTAAATTTTGCAGTGCTAATTAGTTTAAATTATGATAAAGTTGATGCACTTATAAAATTTTTAATAATTTCACAAAAATTTAGCAAGATTATACATAATTCTAGAAAAATATATAAAAGAGCTTGAACTCTAAATGTAGATTTTCACATAATTCATAAAAATAAAATTAAAAACTAGAAAAAGAAAGAAAATAAGAAAAAACTTATATATTAATCTTGAAGACTAGACCTAAATTTAAAAGGGAATGGTTTATTATATACGTTTTTGTAATACCTTACATTTACCTTAACACTTACTTCATCTTTCTTTATCAATATGACCTTTCTCAGAAGACAATTTTGGTTTTTATTTCTTATGATTCATAAAACAAGTATTAAAAAACAAGTATTACATATACATACATATATGTATGTATATGTAAGTATGTACGTATATGTATAAATATAAAATTTGTAAAGTAAATTTTGGAAAATTATAAATTTATTTTAAAAATAAAAAACTTTTCTTAAACTTTTAAAGTGAAGCGAAAATTTTTTTTAACTAGAGCGAATTAATTTTTCTAATATTCAAATTGAAAAATATAATTAGACTATAATGCGAATGCGAAAGAGATATAAACAGACATATTTTGACATATTTTGTTGATGGATTCCCTTCAAAGTTTTACAGTAATCTCGAATTTCTTTTAATTTTCAAGACAAAATGCCAAAACATACGTAGTGCATATGCATTCCAAGTATTCGCGACCTATAAGAGAAAACCAATATTTTCTCCTTTTATTCAAATACGTTTTTCAAAAAGTCTATTTAGGGTATGTGCGAATAATAGCTAAATTATGCCGAAATTAAATTATTGGAATATCGATAGTGCAGTCCAATTTAGTATTTTTTGGAGGTTCCTGAATTAAATTAGGATACTAAATAATAATCTAGCCTACTAGATTAAATTTCTCTTGTTTCTTTTCATCGCGCAGGTATTATATAAAAAAATTAACCTTGAAAATAATATAGCTGCAATTTCGTTGTCACTAATGCCCATAATAATTGTTAATAAATAATAATTAATAATAATTAACTTCAACTTTTTTCAAAAAATAAAGCACAAATTTCTAAACAAAATTTTACCACTGCTAAATATCAAATGTCAAATATTTGAGATGGATTACAATTCGCACAGCACAAACATACTAAATTTGAAATTGGAAATTTTCTGGAAGCAATTATTATGGAAATTTAGGTATGATTTAAGTAGGTACTATTCGCACAAACTCTTAATGCCCATTACAAAAATAGGAAGAATCTTTGTCTTCAAAATGAACCAAAACTGCTTGTTTAATTTCTTCATCGGTCGTAAATTGTTTCCCCTTAGCTCAGACTTCAACTTTAAAAATAAAAAGAGTCACTAGGAGCCAGATTATGACTGTACGGCGGATGTTTAATTTCTGTTTACAACAACAATTCATTCAGCAACAGCAATCATGGAAATTGCAACAGCAATTGATTGCCTCAATTGTAGCAATAAGTTAAAATTATAAGCAGCGTTGACGGTCGTATTGCGTTCTTTGAAGTCAATTAACAGAATTCCCTCGCAGTTCCAAAAAATCGTTGCCATAAGTTTTTTCATACTCTGAGTCACGTTTGCCTTTTTGGAGATGGTTCTAACCTTTACCTTTACTCCATGGAATCTCTTTTGGACAAAGGATCATGGTAAAGAACCTTAAGAACCATTGTTTCGTCTCCTGTAACAATTCGCTGTAAAATGTTTTTCTTGTACTCGTCGTAGTTTTAAAATTTTTTTGCAACATTAGACTTTCTTTTTTTTTTTTGAGCAGCACTAAGAAGTTTGGGTACCCAACTTGCACTGACTTTTGTCATAACCAAATGGTCATGTAGAATCGGAAAACGCCGGTTTTTGAAATTCTAGTTTGTTCTAATATAAATTTTTTTTTTTTCAATTCACACAAAGTTGTATCGAGGCTAGTATGGGATTGCCTAAAGACTGTTAAAAAACTGGCCAGGACCAACAAAGTCTACCTTATGTGGGTAATGAGACATGAAGGTATCAGAGGTAACGAACTGGCAGACTCTTCAGCTAAGAAAGGTGCCAATTCCAATTTCTCCGGAACAGAACCCTTCTGTGGACTACCACAAAGCCACACAAAATATCATACAATATTAGGGAATGGGAAATAAAATAATGTATCTCCCACTGGGAAAAAACTCCCCGTAATCAACAAGTGAAGGAGTTTATTGAACCTTTAGCAACATCTCCAAAAAAACTACTCAACCTCAGTAGAAATGAGTTAAGAACCATCACAGGTCTTCTCACCGGGCACTGTCGACTTAACTACCACCTAAGTAGGATTGGGCTACAAGAGGATGACAAATGTAGGTTTTGCAAGGAGGCCAAAGAGACTTCAAAACACATTTTGTGTGAATGCGAGGCATTGGCGTCTAAAACAGTGCGACACATGGAACAATTTTTCCTCAAACCGGAAGAAATCTGGTGTGCACCTTCTAATAGAATCTTAGGATTTATCAAAAGCCTAAGTCTATGAGAAGCAAGGGCTGCACAAAAGATCTTTTCAGGTCGAGGTACACAAGAAGCCCAGATGATCTATCTATTTATCTACTTTAACTGCTGTAACACACTTATTAATATGCATACAGACATGAGCTCGTATTTATAGTCATTTGACAACACATCGACTGGGTAAAATTTGTGGTGAGAAATGAGAATCTTGCGAGAAGTATGTGTACGGGTATGTATATCACCAAATGTGGACCAAAAGTTCAAAAATCACCAAATTAGGTAAGAAATTATTAAACATATAAAAATGGTTCGAGTTAACATAGCATGACAATCTGGTAATGTAGAATATGATTCATCTTTTGAGATCAAACCAACTAAAATCACCCGAAAAAAAAGGAAATTTCATTCTAACAAAACGAATGCAATACAACTAATCGTACTTACTTCATTTAAGCCCGCGAATGATATTATGATATTATCATAAAGTGAAATATGTTTTTGTTTTTTCACGTTTGTTTATTCAGTTGCGAGTAGTTTAATATTCCTGTAACGTCCAACATCGTCGTATTGACTTTTGACTGAATCTTACCAATTCAAGCTAAATCGAATGAAATACCCGGATATTCTTGATATACCTACTTTATGAAACATTTTTTTGAACTTTTTTTAAAAGTTGAGCAAAACAAAGTTTTATACATATATATAAAACTTTAGTACCTGGTCATAAATATAGTATGTGTATCTTTTCATACTCATTTTTCTATAAAATATTTAAAATTACGCAATCACTTGAAAATAAAAAAGAAACTAACTTTTTCATCCAAACTACAGAATCAAAAAAATTTATGAATACAGGGCAATGAATGGCAAATTGACAGTTTCCTTCCTTATCTTCTTCAATCTTCATCTTAAATATGTATTTTATATACCATATTTTACGAGTAGCAACAGGCTTAAAAATAAAAAAAAACTAATCATGTTTATTATACTTATGTATTCATCGATAGAAATTTTTCTGTATTTTGTGCGTTTTTTTGAGATTGAAAAAAAACAAAAAAATGGTATTTCTAAAAGGTGAATGATCTTTGAAAAAGAGTTTCGCGTGGATGATACCTGGATCATTAGATGAAATCTAAATGTGGCAAAAATTGATGATTTAATTTTTTTCATTGTTGTGCTCTTGGTATTTGTTTTTCTTTTTTTCATTTCCTCTTTGGCTTATTCGTTTTATATATCTGTTATATACATATGCATATGTGAAAATCTATGTAAAAATGCGTTTATTGTACTAAAGATTAGTTATTACTTATTATAAAGTTAGCTAAACTCGAGATCAAGGCTATCAAAAGATTTATATAGATATGTACATATGAATATTTTCAATTGAAAAAAAAATTTTGGCTTATTTATTTCATATACATATACCTAAGTATCTGAATTTTTTGAATTATATAAAAATATAGGTATATAAATAATTCATAATATGTATGTACATACTTTCAGTTAAAGTAAAAAACGTAAGAATCTTAAAAGAAAATCTTTTTATAAGGTATGCTGAATAAGTCATTAATTTTGAAATGGCAGTTAAATGTAAAGTTACAAAAGTGAATTTTTTGAGCTTTGAAAGTAATATTTTTAAATTTTATTTAAAAAACTTTAATATTTGAATATTATTATACACATACTTACGATATGAACATTATACCCTGTATACAAGAACACACTAAAATGTAAAAAAATAACCGCTTAAACAAACTTTTTTTGTAGTTATACCTAATTAAAAAAGTATATATATGTACACATATAAATTTGTAAATATTTTATATACACATACTATACATATATGCATATTCACTAAACTACTTGACAGAACATTCTTTAATTTTCTATACATTATGATCATTTCAAAATTTAATAACTTTACAGTAGAGTCCTGAAGTGAGGATCGCAAATCCTCAATGGAAAAATTAATGAGGTTTCAAAATCGTAACCCTAAACTACCATATTTAAAATAATCAAAGTCAAAATGTTTCTTTTATTCGTGTCTGCTATACAGGGGGTCACGAAAACTATACAATTGTAATAGTGGGTCTCGACTCGTTAATGTTTGGGAATGTCTGCTCTACGGCCATCACAGTTTAAAATAACTTTAAAATTTATAACCAATATTCTAAATCTGAATATATACGTATGTACGAGTACTATAAATATGTTCCTAGACACATCCAATTCAAAGAAATTAAGTTATACTGTTATTCTTATTTCCATAAAAAATTTTGCTAATGAGATCATGTTGTTTCCATTTCTTTTCTCATTTTCATTTTAAATTTAAAACTGTTACGAATATGTACAAGGAAAAATTTCCGAAAGATTGATTCAAAGTTACTTCCGGAAGGAGTAATTGTAATTAAAGTCGAAATAAAATTTTAGGTATACTACTTTAATATATTCTTTAAATTATTTATTAGTTCGAATTAATTACAATGGAGAGAATATGGTGTAATATTTTTACACCTTCAATGTAAAATAAAATGGTTTTTTAAGGTGAATAAAAACATAAATAATTTGGACAAATTTTTTTTTTTTCGAAAAATAATGCAAAATTTTGCTTCTATAACTGTTTTTGTGTTTAATTCATATGTGAATTATAATGCATTATCGCCATCTTTTTAACGCATCATATTATACTTTCAATTAATAGACTTGAATTTTTATTATAATCTTAAAAACTATAATCCTATTGTTGAAAACGAAAACGATTGATCGAAACTAGAGAAAGTAGTATTGTTATATTCGAAACGTTTGGAAAATGAAGATTACTGAACTTCACAAATACAAAATTTAGATATACCCAGAGTTTTTGTCGTTCGTTTAAAAAACAGTTTTATTTATTTATTAGAGGTAGCTCACATGACACATGTCAGGTATCTTACAAGAATACTATTAGAGGCCTGATGGTAATAAATTTTTTAAAATTTGAAAAAAATGGTATCTACTGATAACAACAAATTATTCCTGCAATAAGTAGTAAAAAATAAAGCTTTTTTATGTAAAACACGATAGGTACATGGGTGTAGTAGGGTTGCCAGGTCCTGAGTGGTGAATGTGGAACAATTAATGTCAAAATGTTTTTTATAGACATTACTTGATCGTTTTTCTTAATTGTATCTACTTGGTTTGGTTTCATAAAATTTCATAAAATTTCAGTGATTTACCTAAGTTAGCGCAATACGTACGAGGTTGCACTTTTGTCAGTATATGACACCATAGTTTCTTAGATATACTGGTTCTGGTCTGGTTGAAAGTTCATAATTGAGGTCAAAATAAATTTTAGAACAAAAATATGTATGTATTTGAGAGTTGCAAAAAATAATAAAAAATATATATAAAAAAAATTTCGTCTGCAGTCACAGTGAAAATTTTCCACAAATTTTATTGCAATAATAAATTTAACAAACTTTAATGAATTTTATTAAGGTTGGATAAGAACTAATTATAAAATGTGAGTAGCTACCTACATATTATTAGAAAGCTTAAGTCTATATAATTAAATTCACCTATTATAACTTAAACAGGGATGGATTGAGAAGTGGATTTTGATTTTTAAAATCAATGTTATCATTTATAATATTTAATCCTAAGTATTTTGCCTTTCTAATTTCGAAAATTTCATATTTATCAATAATTATGCGTAGTTATTTAAGTAATGTACATATGTAATAATTCCATGTTATCCATGTCCGTCATATGATTATTGTCTATTAAATGTTCAGATATATCCGATGTTGGCTTTTTTATTTTTTTGCATACGTAAGTGTTATATAGCTAAATCTAAATTCCAAATTTTTTCTTGTTTTACCTATGTATATACATTTATAAATGGCTGAAGAATCATTACATTTGATTTTGTAAACACCGCTTGAATCTGTATGTTTTTTTAAAGGTTTAATTTTGTTATTAAATAACAAGTTTTTTATTTTTTTTTGTTAAAGAAAGCTACATACATAATATGTTAATGTTATTATTTTTTAGGATTATTTTTATATCTTCAGATTTATTTCCGAGATATCTATGGAATATTTTTCCAAATGTTTTGTGTATTTTTTGGTTGGACAGGATATATTACATTTTTTGCTTATTATTTGTTTTTGAGTATTGAGAATATTGTGAACAAACTTCTTAGAATCCCCATTATTTAAAGCAAAGTATATCACAGTTTAGTATTAATTTCTTTATAAAAATTTACATGACATAATGGTACTTTAAGAAGTCTGTTAATCATAGCGTAAAAAAATAATTTTTTTTATATTAATTGGATGCATGGATGTATTTGGTATTACAGTATCAGTCGTTGTGGATAACAACAGAGACCGAGATTTAAAGCCCAAAGTTGTCAAGTCCCAATTTTCCCATATAAAAATTTTGAAAAAATTATATGAAAAATTAAAAATTATTTTTTTCATACATTTTATTTATTTACAAAAATTCACATATAACTTTTTTTTTTAAATGTTGTATGTGAAAATTGGAATTTATCAACATTTTGAGTCAAATAAAAAGCACTAGATCAGAGAACACTTTAATTAATTTGCAATGGGAATCCAGGATAAGTGTAAAAATAAGGGGATTGCAGTATGGAGGAAAAAACGTCGATTTTTCAAAAATGACTTTTTTTTGCATTTTATAACTTATAACTTTTGTCATAGTCGACGGATTTCTTTTGCTCACAAAATATAAAAAAAAATTCAAAAACATAAAAAAATGTAATCTAGTCAAACTTATTTTTAACACAATATTTATGTAAGGTAAGAAATGCGAAATTTTTATCAAAATTTTTCGAATTTTAGTTACAATAACTTCTAAACTATTCAACATAAAACTTCATAGAAGACATTTTTTTGAAAGTTCTGAAGGTTCTCTTCATAAATAATTTTCATATAGTTCTGTTCATTGAGCGAACGCTGAAATATGTTGCGATAAGTGGAATTGGTTACTTTTCGAAAAAAAAAAAATTCTTTGACTTTAAAAATCTCGGTAACTATTGAGAATAGACCCCCCTATAAGATTTTTTTCATTTCTCATCGAGATCTACCACCCTGTTTGGCACACGAACTTTGAAATACTCTGTATGGTCTACAATGCAATATTCTTTTTAAATAAATTATGTATATTGAAACATTAATTGTCTGTTAACATTCAAAAAATCAAACGATAAGACAAAACGTCTCCAATTCGCTATTGTTTATCTCTATCATTTCGAACAGATAACATTACTACATCAAAGTAGTACTAAACTTATGTGTACCAATATAATGCAAATAAATATGTTGCATTACTTTTGGAAAAATGTATCCGAGAGGGTAAGTGGTTAGTTTTCAAAGATTATTCAGCGTTGGTAATAATAATATAAAATGCGTAAGTATTGTAAAATTCTTTAATTTAAATTTTCAGTAAAAAAAGACGTGTTTTTTTAAGTTTTTCAAAATAGTTTCAATTGGAAAGTTATTTTATATTTGTAAAAAAATTAAGAAAAGTGAAAGAAGTGTTTTGTTTTATTCTTATGTTTATTTTTTTCAATATACATATGTACATATTTCTTAATCCATGGAGGCTTTGATTTATGTTCACTTTTTATATGAAGAAATAAAGTATTATAGGTTTTGATATATTTATTTATTAATTTTATTATATGTAATTATTTAATTATTGACATTTATTTATTAATTTATTATTTTGATTATAAACACAAAAAGAATTGATGTAAATTAATATGAATTTATATTAATCTAGATTCTAGATACATACATACATATATACATACATATATGTATGTACTTAGATATACCAATCAATGAAGAGAACGTCGTCTGAACTATTTGCAATCTACTGATGAACTGAACTCTTCCTTTTCTTCTCACCAGCTACTATTAGTCACCGCTGGAATAGCTAAACCTAACATTGGCTAAACCCAAGATAAATAGACAACAGAGGTATGACAGAGCCGTGTATGGCAGCAAATTTTTTTTATCTATGATAGCTCTTTTCCACTCATATTCTCTCTCAATCAGAATTTATACTACTCTCTTACGTCATCAGGTCCATTTGATGTATCAAGTTAGTTGTGTTTACAAGTGAATAAAATTAATTTTGTGTTTTTAATAAAAATTTTAATAACTATAATTTTTAAAAATGAAGTGTTCAATTAGTAATTGTAAAAATAATACGAGCGGAAAAAATAAAAGTGAACATATAAAATATTTCCGTTTTCCGAAAAATAAGGACGTTTTAAATAAATGGATAAGTGCGTGCAAATTGACAAAAGACACTAATATAAATAAAAAAAGAATATGTTCTGATCATTTTGAAAACGAAGACTACTTATTGAAAGACCAATTATTAAATACTTGCTTTAAAAAACGTCATTTAAAAGAAGATTCTATACCAACAAAAAATCTTCCTTCACCAACACATATATCTGGTAGGTTTAAAAGATATAAGAAAAGGGTTCAAAAAAATTTGGTTGAGGATTTACTTAATGATTATCAAAGGTAAACTTATTTTTATTATGTAAGTATTTTAGAAGTAGTAGATATTATTTAGAATTTTTTGAAAATATTTGTAGAAAAAATGATGGAGACCAACTTACGATTGATAAAACTTTTGAAAATCAGCCATCACAAACTAAAACTGAAGCAATGGATATAAATTTGATGTAAATAATAAATTTACTAATTTTTAAACGTTATAATTAAATAAAGTTTCTTCTATAGAGAAAATGATCAATGTGAAAGTACAGTTGTAACAGACATCATAACGTATGCAACTTTTAAAGATATGCGAAAGCAAGTTGGAACTCAAACGTATGTAATAAACAAGTTTGTCCACAAATTTATTTATTTAAATTCTAAAATGAATATTTCAGAGAATGTAGTCAAAATGAAAATCTCAATGTGATGGAAATTGGAACTCAAACAACGTAAGTATATAAATTTAATGTAAATAAAAAATGTGTATTAATTTTGATTATTATAATATATCAGACTTAATTACGAATGCAGTCAAGAATTAAAAATACTCGAATTGGAGAATGAAGTAAAAAAATTGAAAGCAGAACTTAAAAAACTGAAGAAAGAAAGTGCAAATTCAAACGTAGTCTACAATAATTTGAAAAAAATTTTTACAGAAGGGCAAGTTAAAAAATTAAAAAGTGGAAAAAAAAGAATTGTTTGGTCTTCAGAAGACATTTCATCTGCTATAGCACTACATTCTTCTGGATCTCGGTGCTATAGATATATGTACCGTAAAGGCTTTCCTTTACCAGGACCTTCGACGTTAAGAGCACGGGCTGCACAATTAAAATTGAAACCAGGTATTTTAACTTCAGTTCTTGATATCATGAAAGATATTGACTATACTGAATTTGAAAGAGTTTGTATACTTTCATTCGATGAGATGAAGATCAGAAGTTGTTACGAATATGACAAAGTCAATGATGTAGTTATGAGCCCGTCAAAATATGTACAAGTCGCTGTAATAAGAGGGTTGTTTAAAAAGTGGATGCAACCAATTTATTATAACTTCGATGCTCCTATGACTGTTGAAATTTTAATGAATATTATTAAACGTCTTGAGGATATTAGCTTTACAGTGGTTGCAATAACATCAGATTTAGGATCTACAAATATGGCATTGAGAAATGCTCTCAAAATAAGTAAAGAAAAGCCGTATTTCATTCATCCTTCCGACAAATTAAAAAAAATATTTGCATTTTCCGACGTTCCACACCTTATAAAGCTGCTGCGAAATCATTTTGTCGACAGTGGTTTCATTTGGAATGAAAAAGTTATAACTACGCGACCAATTGCTGAAATAATTCAGTTGGAAAAGTCAGACTTAAAGATTTCTTTTAAAGTTAATTCTACCCATTTAGAAGTAGTTCAAGCTGGCCGACAAAAGGTGAAGCTTGCGGCTCAGCTATTTTCTAATTCTGTTTCAAGTTGTATAAAATGGTGTGTCGCTAATGGTAAATGTAAAAGTTCAAATGCTCTCGAATGTGCTGAGTTTATCAAAACAGTAAACGACTGGTTTGACATTTTTAATTCAAGAGTATCATCCTCATATTCAATATTCACGAAAAAAGCATATGGTCTTGAGTATGAGAAACAGAAAGAGGTACTTATTAACGTCACACAAGCAATCAAAAATTTGAGAGTGATCAACAGGAAAACACTTTTGCCATTCCAAAAAGGAATTATAAATAACAATATTGCATTAGATAATCTATTTCAATATTTAAAAACAAAATACGGCACTTCTTATATAATAACTAATCGTTTAAGCCAAGATATTTTAGAAAACTTCTTTGGCATAATTAGGTCAAAAGGCGGTTTAAACGATCACCCCACAGCAATAGAATTCAAATATCGTTTACGTTCCTTTATTTTGGGTATTTTTTTATTATAGTCATATAAATGTTCGTGTTTGTCCAATTTGTTTATAAATGTTTGTAAGTCTGTAGCTCATAGGGTTGGTGATGGTAAATTTGTATTGTAACTCAAATTTGATATGCATATGTAATAAATAATTATAACATTTTTCATAATTTACAGGAAGATCAGATAGCACTTTGCAAGTTAGCTTAAGTTCAAATACAGTGGACCCTACAATGAACAGCGAAGAAACAGAAACAGAAATTTTATCGACACAAATGTTGTCCTCGCTTAGTAAATCTAAGGATGCATCTGAGAGCATATCTGATTACACTGTAAATGATGAAGATCAATTCACGGATATAGTGGTTGATTATGACGACCTGCATGAAGACGCACTTGAATATGTGGCAGGCTATATTGCCAAAAGATTGAAATTGGGTCATGATTACGTTTATCCAAGTGGAATGAGTAGCCAGTCCATGTACACATGGATTGATGAAGTGAGTGAAGGAGGACTAAAAAAGCCAACAGAACAATTTCTAATAAAACTGAAAAAATTAGAAAATATATTTAATTCTATAAATAAGGACACAATTAATGAGAGTGCAAATTATTTAACTAATCTTCTAAACACTGCAAAACACATTGATTTAGATATGAAAATTAAAACGTTATTTTTTAGATGCAGAATGTTCTTTAGAATTAGAGAGTTGAATAAAAAATTTATATTTAATAATTTAAATAAAAAACGCAAAAAAACGTTCACTTAAATATACTTTTTATTTCTAAATAAAATTCCCTCATGAACATTCCTATTTCCTATATTGATTCTTATATATGTACACCAAACACATGGACCTGTTGACGTCACAATGTCACATCTGAGAATTTAGCTGGCTCTATCATACCTCTGTTGTCTATTTATCTTGGGCTAAACCCACAGTAAACATACATATGTACATATACTATATGTATAATTGTAGGGCCTTACTCATAAACATTTTTTAATTTCAAAATTAAAATACTTTTGACTTGAAAATCAGAGTATGCTTTTAAATTCTTTATAAAATGAAGAAATAATATTATAACTCAACATATTTCAGTTTAAAAGATTGGAATCCTTTTAAAAATAGAAATCTTTAATTTTATGAATATGCTTCTTGTTAAGATTATGTCCTTGTTAAACTCATAATTACAATACATACATAATTAAGAAATTTTTCTATTAATATTTCAGAGTCAGTATAGTAGGTAGTGAGTTACTTACTTTAATACTACTTACATAAGTATTCACGGTCCCTACAGGGTATCTATTTGTTCTTGAATGTATTCTGCAATCCCAATTGTGGGTAAAATAGCTAGATCTACATTATGTATTATAGAATAACGTTTGAGTAGCTAAATGCCGTCGGAAATAAATTAACAAATTTAAATCAAATATAATCTTTTGTAACTATCGTATTTTAATTTTATAAGAAAATCTTTTATTACAAGCATACTAAAAAATATATACGAGTATATCTAGAAGAATTTCGTCAAAATATATGTATGATAGTATACTCGTACAATCTACTTATTATTCATCTTTGCTTAATTGCTTTAATGGTTGAAAATAAGAATTCAAATTTAAATTTTTTCAATATTTCTCTAAAATTATAATTTCGAATTTGATATAGAAATTTAAATAAACACTTTAAGAAAAGAAAAAAAAACAAAAAAAAAAGACATCTTATGAATATTTGCGAAGGAAAATTATTTAAAATATGTATTATATCAAGTTTAATTCCTTTATTTAAAAAGCATAGCAGTAAGTCCGTACTTGCGATCCCATACTTTTGTTAAACATTTCATATTTTTGAAAAATAACTTTAGCATACTTTAGTAAATGTAAAATCAATTCTTTCAACTATCATCCTATTATTATAATAAATAGATCTAGACATTTTAATTTCGATTTTTTATTCGAAAACTCAAATTTGTAGAAAACAAAACTGATATATGTACCCTACATACATACCTATATACATATTATATACCTTTTTAAATCACTTTTTTTATATCATGGCTCAACAAAAAAAGTTTAATGAAATAACTAAATAAATAAGTAAATAAATACACCAAATTTCTTATAAAATAATTTTTGTACCCTAAAAAGCATAACGTAGTCTACATCAATCGATTTGTCTTAACGTGACACACAAGTGGTGAACGACCTGTGTACAAATCTAAAAAACTCCCGAAAATTATTGAAAACAAGGAGAAAGGAGGCAGCCAAAATATCCAAAAGCTGCCCGGTCAATAACTTCTTGATAGTTATTCGCCTGACGACGTCTTCGGCCCCTGTCTACCTGCACCCATTCACGTCAAACTCATACTTTTCGCATTATCCTGTCGTTCTTTTGTAAAACACATAACATTTATTTTTGTTTTTCTTCTTGATGTTGTATAATATACATAATAAAACGCCTCTAAATTCACTCATGTCGACAATGGGCCTCAACTTTACCATCATCAATCCTTTTCATCCTTCCAATGTTGTTAAATTGATGCGATGTTTTACTATGTATGTATGCGTCTGATATGTCTGTCATAACTGTGCGTTACCTTGTTCGCCTTCTCAACAAGTATCAGGGTGAGCGCCAGGAAGAATATACCACATTCTATGCCGATAAAATAAATCCTCAACAACCATCTTAGGGCATTATTGTATACATGTACTGTATAAGAATTGGAATTTGAGTAAGGGTGGTTTTGCATGCCATAAAAGTGCTGCTCTCATTCTCATATACAAGACTGGTGTGTATGCAGATACTTGTATTTGTATGCTTTCTGATAAATTCTCTTCGTAGAAATAACAGGAGTCGTCTACTTACGTTACGATTGTGCGAGACACCTTTTTTTCTCTTCAAGACGTATAAAAGTTTGTATTATTATTATTATTATTATTATTATTATTATTATTATTATTATTATTATTATTATTACTATTATTATTATTATTATTATTATTATTATAATATCAAGACTAAACTGATCCGAGAAGGCTTATTATAGGCAAAGTTTATCTATATCTATGTATAAATAACATACTATATATATGTAGATAAACTTTGATTATAGGTATATATATATACATACACATACATATATGTATATAAATATACATACATAATATGTGTATACTCGTGTGTGTGCAGCGTGTATCACCTTCCTATTATGCTTACGACTGACTATAAAAAAAACTACCTAACATTTAAGTATATGAACATATACGCAACATTTTCAGACAAAACTTATCGATCCATAAAAATTCATTTTTAGACCTATCTCAACATCCTTTTCAGATAACGCCTGACCCTTCGCATTATAGTACATATAATTTTTATATTATTTTCTTTCACAGTTTTTGGGGATTCTATGTGTATGTACAACAACATTTTTGGTATTTTCAACAGACTAAAACAATGTTGTTGACTGCTTATATGACTACAGAACATATACATATATGAGTACAACTATCATGATTTTTCGTCTTACTTCTCATATACTAACAGTATCTAGCTATTTGTCGGCATTATATTTTCAAATTTTTGAAGGAATGAGAATAATATTTACAAGAAAAAAATATCAGTTTGAAACGTGACGGAGCGCAAATGTACGAAGAAAATTTTTCTTTTCTGTTTTGTATCCTCAACCAAACTTTGAGATTGTATTGTTGTCGTTATACTATGGATACTATATGAAAACGTCTGATCAGACTATAATCCACATCCATTTCTCCTACTAACGAAATTATACATTTAAAAAAAATAAAAAGAACAAAAAGGATAAGAATCAAATTCACCGTATAATAAATACATAATATCTCGGTTCGATATATGAAACTTTTTATTTGAAAACAAGGAAAGGACATGCATATGTGCTTTTAGGCATTTTGCTTTAAAAAATATTACATTGCCGATAACTCTCCGATAAGCGTTCATTGCACGTACTACAGATATAAGGATAAACTCAAAATTATAGTACATACCTATGTATAATGAAATGACTGAAAATAAAAATTTTGACAAGATTTTGGTTACCTGAAAAAAATTATATTTTTGTTTTTGTTGTCACTGTTATCGTCAAATTTTTGTTTTTATTTTGTGCCTTTTAACAGTTCGTTCTATTTTAGACCGTTTCCGTCAAAAATCCGTTTTCAAAGTTTTGCACAGTATTCTGCTTGTCATTCTCTACAAAACTTCTTTTAACACTAAAAAGATCTCTGTAACAGAGCGCAACTTACAGGGCGCAAAACATAAAACTTACGCGAATAAATTTTAACGTAACAAAAAGTACATATATTCAAGGTATTCCTTGAAGGGTCTAATATTATATGAACTTTGAACTTTTATATCTCGGGCTGTGTTGCATCGGTTTGAGTCAAATAAAGTATAGTATAGGTCAGAAAATAATTCAAGAATTAAAATTGTTTTTCAAACGGTACAAAAAAGTAATGTTTTCGACAAAAAACTATTTTTTCCCTCTTTGACGCCCTCATTTTTTCATACCCTAATCGTTGTGTGCATTTTAATTCTTGAATTATTTTCTGACCTATTGCATTTTATTTGGCTCAAGTCGGTACAACAAAGCCCGATATGTAAAAGTTCAAAGTTCAAATTATATTAGACCCTTCGAAGAATATCCTGGTCAAATTTGAACTTCCTAGTCCCACATACTTTTCTAAGGAGTCAAAAAATGTAACATTTTGTTACGTTAAAGTTGATTCGAGTATATAAAATTTAAAATAGAACGAATTGTTAAAAAGCACTAAAAAAGGATATTGCCCTTTCTTCGTAGGTCTCATGTTTCCTTTCGTTTATCATTTTGTCAAGTGTACTTTTTTTAAATACATTATTTGACTTTTCTTCACTTTTCAGTTTTCACAAAAAATTCAATATAGGTACCTACAATAAAGGAACATTTTGACAACGATACAATACATAAACATCTACTTATTATACATATATGGTGAAGTCCTATTTATAATGAAAGAATTTGCCTTAAGTATATATATACATATGTGCAAAAGTATAGGTATGAAGCAACGCACTTACATACATAAAATGTATGATTTTCTATGTTCAACGTAGACGAATGCGTTTTTATTTTTAGAATGATTTTGTGTATTCACGCAAAGCTCGAACATTGAACTTAATAATTTATATTTCGTAGAAAGGATGAACGACCGTTACAACGAAATTATTTTTACTGAAATAAAGGAAAGACAGATGCCTTTTACGGGTATGAAAAGTGTTTATGATAAGTTTTATTCTGTCTGCCTCTGTTCATAGATTGTTTACTTTCATTTGGAAAAAAAACTACAGACAGGCAAACTTTTTTTTTCTTTTGAGAAAAATGAAACACATAAATATGTACCTACCTAATAAAAAATTTTTCGATCATTGAACTTTTTAAGTTTTGATTTTTACCCATTTTATATATAAATAGGTATATGTATGTGAATTATTTAAATTTTTCATTCAAAAAAAAAAAAAAAACTAAACAATGCTGCATGTAATAATTTTTAGGTTCACAATTTTTAGTTTTTATTTATGTACATATATTTATTTATTAAATAAAATCATATTTATAATGAGATACTTACTCTTAAATTAAATTATTATTATTATGATTTTTCTATAAATTTTATAATCAAAGCCGTACTGTTTCTTAAATTCTTCTTTTTTTAAATTTTGATTCTTATATCTCTATACGAGTAGGTATATATATGAATGGAGTGTTCGTTTGCAGCAGTATAACTTGAAAACGACTTATCCGATTTTAAACAAAATTTAAATGAAAATTGTATGACATATGAAAATGGTTTTTAACACTTTTTTTTTTAAAGGAATAATTTAAAACTAATACATAGTATATTAATATATTCCTATACTCCTTTGAGGAGTAGTAGGCACGAAAAAAAATTACATCTGACATCTAATTGAATTGACATTTGACAATTGAATATTTTAATTAAAAAATAAATATTTTTGTTGAAAATATTAAAAATTTAATTTATTTTCAATAAATAAAAAAAAACAAAAAATAAGGTCTAGCAACGCGGACCGGGTTCTGCTAGTTTAATATAAAAATTTAATTTTTTTTGTACATAACGTACATACATACATAATATGTGGTTTATAATAGGTTTTTTGTGAATATATTGATCTATCCCAAACCAGTCGTTGTCAGTTTCAGTAAATTCTATCTTCAAACAGGTTTTTTCTGTCTTCAAGATGATACGACAGTACCATACGTAATCGTCATCATTACTTGTCAATCGTGTACGTCTAAGAACATAAGCTATCGTAGTAGTAAACATAACATAGTAAACTTTGTATGTATTAGTTTAATGATATACATAGGTGTGATGACGGAAATTTCTTGTCATCAAAATTTCTATCCATTTCTCTCCATTTCACAGTAGTCCCAAATTCAAAAAAAGTGGCCAAAATTGAATTTTCCAATTTGTTCACAATAATGATTCATGTTATCTATTTAGAGGTAAACATCCTAAAATTGGAAAAACCAATCATAATTTGTATCTGCAATATCCTGTTTTCAGCATACAAGTACTTAAACTTGCAGTTTTGTAATTATTTATTATTTGGTTTGTGTTGTGTTAAGAGTACTCGTGATTTCAACAAATTTTTTTTCAATAAAAAAAGTTTTATAAAGTAAAGTGATTAAAAATGGAAATTGATAGTTTAGGTATGTATTATATTTTTAGAGTTATATATATATTTTTAGAGTTATATATGCACTAGAAAATATCTTGTTGTTACAATCTACATATGTAAAAAGGTCTATTGTAGCAGTAATTTTCCATATGATGAAGTTTGACTAGACTTTAAAAAAAACCCTCACTTTTCACCTTCGAATTTTTTATATTTGGTTGGGCTTGAGGTCTTCTAGCAGCCCGTTTTTATTTAGCTGCCCGTTTTTGCCCGTTTAAAAAATATTCTTTTTTTTCCAGAAACATATCGTTTCAAGTGTGCGGTACTATTTTTGCATTTGCACACTTATAACTCCTCAACCGTAAAAGAAACGGAGCTAATACAGGGCAATTATGAAATGGCAAAAGGTTTTCTCCACTTTATTTAAAAAAGTCAAGGGTACATAATGTACCCTTCGAAAGTTATAGGGCATTTTCTGAAAAAAGTGGAAAAAAACGGATGTACAAATTTGGTGAACACCCTGTATTTTTTTTTTAAAAGTTGATATGACTTTTTTTAAGACGAATTTTGATTTTTTATTCATATTTATCATTTTTCAAAATAACTGTCAATTGTTTTTCATTTTTATAATTTTGGCCACTTTTTTTGGAGTTTGGGACCACTGTCCACTATCCACAATGATAAAATGTACTTCACCCCGCCTTCTCTCTACTAAAAAACAGGTTTATTGACACTGAAAACGACTGGTTTGGGATAGACCATACATTGTAAATGTTTTTTTAAGGTTCCGTCAGCCGTGTATAAGATCGATACAAAAGCAGACATGTTGGTCTTTTACTAAGAAACAAAAACATAAATATGGCCCGCGTCGAAAATATCTATTTTTCACCCACTATTATTAAACATAAGCTTTATTTTATTATTTTAAAAACCCTAAGATTTTTTACTTCTATTTTATTTTTAAAAAAATCAGTATTCTTGCTTTACTTACTACTTTCTATCCCTTTGTCGCATTTTTATTAGCACATTATTATTTCATTTACTTCACTTTAGGAGAATTCAGATACCTACCTTCTTATAATAAGTATGTTGATGGGAGCAAATTGAAATTCAGAAAAGTAATCTTTTCAATACATGCATGTATATGTGTATGTATGTATGTATTTCACCAATTGAACTAATTTAACACTAGCTCATTTAAATTCTAGCACGTTTTCGTCAAAAATCAGTTTTCAAATTTGAATATCTTTGGACTCTGTAATCCGAATTAATTTAATGAAATTTCTGCACCGCATTTTTCTCGTCATTCTATATAAAATTCTCTTGTAAATAAAAAAGATCCCTGCAACAAGAGGGAATTTTTGTAGACCTATTCATCTTTTTAAAAAAGTATGTTCCCCGAGAAGTAGGTAATTGATATTTGGCCAGGAATGGTGCTCTTCCAAACAAACTTTTATTAGCAATAATAAATCCGCTGTCTAGAGCACAAGTTAAGTTTTTTCCTCTTTATTTTGCACTTCCCTAGTACCCGAATTTCTACCGTTTAAAGTTTGTTTGGAAGAGCACCCTTCAAGGAACATCCCGGCCAAATCTCAACTTTCTACTCTTCCGGGCACATATTTTTTTTTAAAGGGACAAAAGGATCTACAAAAATTTTCTTGACATGTATTGATGAGCTTAATTGTTTTCTTTAGAGATTTTTTTTTTTGATCAAAAAAGAATTTTGTAGAGATTGACGACAAGAATATCCTGCAGTTGTTCGGATCACAAGGTTCAGAGATGATCGAATTTTAAATCTGATTTCCTTGACAATTTAGACGTAAAAATTTGGAAAAAAAAGAATAATATTTTAACTAATTCATATGTTATACGCTTAAAGCAAACAAATAAAAATAAAACATTAAATTGCAACTGAAACTTTATTTCTCTATTTCCATGTTTATTTTTATTACACGCACGTTGCACTTAGGATAAATAATTCTTTATACACCAGAAACACTTTTCCATTTGCTTTTCGGATTTTCACATAAGAAATTAACCAGAACAATAACAAGTTCACTTCAATTAGATAACTAGCTTAAGCGAAACACATTCGTGTTAAACATACATCAGTTACGTATTATTAGCAGAAAAAAAATTATTAATAATTGAAAAAAGTTATTAATAATTGAAAAAAATTATATAGTTTTTTAGAAAAATTAATTTTAATGTTTTCACTACCTAGACAAAACATATAAATGGATGTGCTGATGATCAGACAAAAAAAACTGCATCTTGGACTAACTAAAGAGAAAATTGTCTGGGCAAATACATACTTTCAATGATGTTTTCTAGAAGGCATAGGTACATAAATATAACAGCTGTAAGACTTTTTTATTCACACATACGCATTAAATTTGTTAGTATGTACGTTTGATTTAACATAATTAATTATAAAATACAAAGGTACGAGGTAATTGAAACTAATTTTTCAAAAAGTATCCAAATGCAAATTTGTATGTAAAATATTTTGCACAGAATTGTATAAACCTCTACATACATAAATACACATACCTATGTATTTATGTATATGTGTGCTTCAAAGAATTTTAAAATTTTCAATATTATAAATTGGATTTGAAACGGTTAATGATAATAAATAATTGAAAATTCATTAATTTTAAATAGGTATACTCAAAATTCATTGTGCACCTTTGTATTATATTGTATAATATGTACATACATATGTATGTATGTATTGTACCTATTTTCAGTATTTGATAATTAAAATTGATTAAAATACAAAAAACAATTTTAATGTTAGCTTCGAATATATTTTTATAATATTATTATGATTATTAGAACATTTGCAAAAAAAGTTTTCGAAAATTTCTCTATAACAATCTACCCTACAAAAAACAAATATTTTGAAATAATTGAAATATTTTCTCTCGAGTCAACAATGGCTCACAATAAGTATTATATCCATCTTATATACATATATGTAGGTACATATACATATTTTTCTTTTTCATATTCATTATTATGTACATACTCGTATATATGTATAAATTAGTATACAACATTTTTAATTTCATCCTTACCTTGAAAATATTCACGTGTGAAATTTTTTTTTTAATTGACCATTATAAGACGTTAATTAACAATCAAATTGCAATTTAGTCACACACTTTTGACCAATAATATAAATATACTAATATATCTTTAGATCGTTTTTTGAATACAACAAAATTGCACACCAGTCATCACAATTTTATTCATTTTGTTTTGCACTTGACTTATTCGATAATAATAAAAATATTATCTTTTTTCTCTTGTCTCAAAACAAATTACAAATTACTGCAACATTAAATATTCATACATAGGCATACATACATATATAATTATAGAATACAATATAATGTAAAGGTTAATATTATATACAGTAAAGATATGTATATCTGCATACATAAGTACGTGCTGTATGTATGTATATATACTTATATTATTATATAAAATTTCTGTACATATTTACATCTATAAAAACTTGGCAGGAAACCATTCAGCAAACGATAAAAGTTGTCATAAAATCGATAAAAGTCAAATTCATGCCGAGAAAAGATTATTGGCAGATATCATTGCAAGTGAATATACCTCTGTACGATAATAAATATAAGGTAAACGATCAATTCAGTAAAATAAAATTTGCAACATATAGGTACCTACTGTAAATTTCAATTTTATTTATATTTGTTTAATAATGTTAATTTAAAATATATCTAATATATCTCTAATTTACAAAAAAAAAAAAAAAAGAATTAGTTTTAAAATAACTTAATTTTATGTATATATATAAAAAAAAAGCAGAAGCATCACAAAAGGAACTTAACTCAGAATTATTAATTTTCATCCGAGTATTATTTAACTTGAATTTACAAAAAAGTGGGTAAAAAGAAAAATAAAGGAAAGATAATTTTGTTTAAAAAAAATCAGCAGTTTAGTAGTAACTATAAGGAAATACACGTTTTTACGATATTCAACATTTGACAAAACATTTAGTTTATGAGGGTTTAAAAAATGTTGAAAATATCTCACCAACTTCTCAGAACTTAGAGAATTATGAGACAGTATGATCTGAATTTTTGAAAGTTTATGATGTAATTTATGAAAACAGTGACGTTAGATACATACATGTGTATGTATGTAGGTACTTATTGTAGATGATTTAAAATAAAAAACACGGTCAAACTTTCATTAAAATAATTAATGTATGATACATACTCGTGATTAATTGTTGTTTGCTTGAAAATAATACAAATTTTACAAGAATTAAATAAAATATTGGTATTAAAGTGCAATTTTTCTTTTTAAAACAATTTCTTAGAAATTATAAATTCTTAATGAAAATTTTGAAATTTCAAGAAAATAAAATATTTACATATGTATATGTATGTGCATATCCTATTTATTATGTGAAGTAATTCTGAGTAATTATTTCACATCACTTTTTGATTTATATGTATTTAAAAAAATGTAATTAACTATTAAGAACTTATGTAAGTAAAGAAGTAAACAAAAATACCTACTCAATAAAAATTTTGAAATTAAAAATCATAAAAAAGTTTTTTTTAAACAAAATACAATTATGCTGCAACACATGACATATATTTTTCTTTTAAATATTTTTAATTAAACCTTATCAAATTTGGAAATAAAAATGTATTTTATGCTTATCATATTTCTGAAAATATAAAAATTAATTTTAAAAAAAATACAGCACAATTTTATTTGCAAAACAAAAACAAAAAACAAAAATCTTGAAAATTCTCATCATAGTAATTGTAACTGTATTCCATGTATTGTTGTATTGGCTTAGGTGTGAACATCTTACTACAAAATATCGATAGTGAAACTGCCACTAGATAGTGCCCAGGTGGCCTCTGCACATTGACCGATGAAATTCAATTAATATCTAAATTTTATTTGGATAAAAACCATACGAATGATGAAAATTGAAAACATTTTTCTCGTCATCATGTTCTTATGGGTAACAAAAGGTTAAGTAGTTAGTATACAGTAAAGAAGACAGAAGCTATCTACTACGTACAGCATTTATATGGTATATTTATTTAAAATTTTACTATCCTTAACGAATATTTTCTAATGTAGATACATATAGGTATATACAGGTTGTCCAGTTTAAGAGTATACAAAATGAAACTACAGATAGGTCAGACAGAATGTAGTCATCTCTTCATCTTTTTGTTCAAAAGCCTTAAGAGTCAAACGAAAACATGGTTTTCAATGACAAAAAGTGAAGAGATGACTTCATTTCAAAATCCAAAGGCTGTAGCTTCTTAATAAAGGCAGGTAGTTTCAAACTATAGGAATCTAAGTAAAAGAGAAAGAATTGCGCTTCTTATTTATTGATTGTTAATGGGTTTTTCAATAAATCTTGGGGTTTTCCAAAAATTTACGTAAACATTTTTTAACTTTGACCCATTTATTATACAATAAGCGAAACGAAAATACAGAATGCTTCTCAAAAAAAGTTGCAAAAATCTTTAACCCCCCGTACCCAGAAAACTGTTGAGATTAAGGCCCCTTCTTCCATAAGATTTTTTGCTTGTCTCGGTGAGACCTATCTGTGGTTTCGTTTTGACAACCCCTTAAACCTGACACCCTGTATATGATATATGTACTATATAGTTATAATGTAATCGATATCGCTTTAGTACTGTGATATTTTACTATAGTACACGATGGTTCTCTTAACGATAAATAATAAAATTTTAAAAACAAAAAAAATGTAAAATAAAAATATTTACTAGTATAAATACTTATGTACATGTAGGTATACATATGTATGTACAATGTACATTCATACATATGTATATCCTGAAAATGAAAATTTTACACATCATATACTTCCCTCGTCATACAATCAGAAAACATTTTATTGACTTCTCATCTTTCCACCTTCCATTTATTTTTTTTTTTTCATGATCGTAAAAGAATGTTGTTACCCACCATATAATAGAGTAGAATATATATCAGGTGAAATCATTTACAATGATGATCAACATGATGATGGTGATGGGGAAGAAATATTATTATGATATATGAAAATATAAACCTCTTCTCAATATGTCGTTACATCATTTTCCACTTTGTTGATAAATTTTCCACGCATATAAGTTTTTATTTTTATTAATATCATAACTATTTTTTATAATTATAGTTTTTTTACGGCTCTTTAGAAAATACTTGCAATGGAATTTACGCAGGTTATTCAAAGATATTCAGGTTCATATAAATTACAAGTCTAAAAAGATATGTACCTATGAATATAACATAGATATAAATATGTAGCATATGTATATATGATATACACATATGTATATTCATTTAATTTTATCCTACATAAAAATAGACTAAAGTCTTAATTAGTAATTCAGATTTTCAAATATTTTAAAATGCTCACCTAAAATGTTCAATTTTTAGTTTTTTAGAATTTCCTATTAATTATGTCAACATAATTAAGAAATACTGTAAAGAATATACCACATGTCTGTCACTCAATACTAGTTTCATAATAGCTGAACAATCTAGTATGAAAAACAAAAATTTTCCTGGTATTAGCATGGTATACACGGAATTTGCTAACCGTATGGTAGGAAATGGATTATGTATTATGGTAGGCTGGATCATTTCTAAATAATTTAGGAACCTCGAAAAAATATATAATCGAACTGCAATATCGATATTCCAATAAATTTAGTTTAGGTTCAATTTAGGTTCCTAAAAAATTGAAAACTTTTACACAAAAGACTATTTATTATTATTATTATTCTACTTTTTGATTTTAAACGAAATAAAAACATATGAAAATGTTCATGTAAGCTTTTCATTTCCTATTTTGTTTGTTTTTTTAATAAAAATAAATTTTACTAGCATATTTATTGTGCTTTTACTTTTTAATTATTATTTTCCATTTCCTTAAAAAAATACTAATTTGTTGTATTACATCAAATATACTCTGTCGGAGGTTTGATGCATGTAAGAATATAAAAAATGTTATAATAATATAATAATATAATATTGGAAGTGTTCGTTTTCGAACGTGGAATGTTAGTGTTAAAAAATTAATAAAGAATTTTAGAAAAAATGTGGTTAGAACGTTATACATATTCCAACTAATATTGTAATTCTAATTCTTGAAAAAATATAAATTACAAATAAACACGTGTAGCACGAGACTCTTCTGATTTATTTTATTAGTTTCAATAATAATCTTAACAATTTATCAGAATATTTTATCGCTTGCACTAGTTGACTTAGAAAGATGATTGATAATAGCATGTAATTAATATTATATGTATGTACATAAAAATATGTAGCTACATATCATACATATGTATGTACATATACATATGTATATACATATTACATATTACATTAATATATAGAACATCCCAGCGAACATTCGAGTAGAATTACAAAAATACAATAAAAATAAAAAAAATTGCCATAATGTTCAATTTCATTCAGGCAACAATTTCTTTAAACATTGTTACTGTTATTACTATAATAAGAATACGAGACAATGTTAGAACTTAGGATTCATGTTGTACGAATAAACAAAAAAAAAGCAATAGAGCTTTAATATTTTTATATATAAAATAAAAAATAAGAAATCACCACTTTTATGAAAGAAAAACGATTTTGTAACAATAGTTAGCATTTTCTCTTTCATATTCTCTTTTTATCAGTTTTTCTATTATTTTCTAACTACTATTATGTTTGCCGGGATAATAATTAATGAAATTTATTTTGTAAATGTACTATTAAATATGCAGTATTTTTAACGAAAGAACTCATAGAGTCAATTAACACTTATGCAACAAAATTTCTTGTTGTTTATAATTGTAATACATAACAACAATAGATGCAGATGATATTAAACACATATCAGATTTACTAACTAAAGCTGATGAAGTTGTTTTTGTTGTTTTTTGTTGTACGATTCTCTTTAGTGCTGGAACTACAACACAATTTTCAAATTGCATTTCTACAATGAGCATTCTCTAATTTGAAAAGATTATAAGAAGATATACAGATGCAAACACATATACATAGAATTTAACATAAAATAAATATAGATTTATAGGCACATCATAACATTAATGCAACATCACATCACAAAACAAAACATTACATATAATTGTGTTACCTCATGCAATCTTCATTTAATGCATTTCACATGACACCACCTATCTATCAGTTTTATGACAGCTCCACAGGACTTAATTGGTCTAATCCAGGAAAACGAACTGAAAAAGTGCGAAAATCATAAATCAGCACACATTAAGCGATCACTCATTTTACTTCACGTAATCATTGCAAAAACATAATAATAATAATAAACAAATAAATAATATAAATTGTTAAAAAAAAAATAATACAATGAAATCATAGGAGAACAAAAAGTGTTGGGAGTAAACTGCAATAATATCAAAACTTAATTTAAAATAGAGGAAAATACTTTTTTAAAGCTGGGAGGCGTGAATGCGATAAAATATATGTATTTTCACCCCCTTTTTTCATTTTTTTTTTCAAAAATGCTCTTATTCTCAAAATCCAACCACCAAACAAATACACCCACATAATATTATATCCCAGCAGGCACCTCACCTCATCGATGAATATAATGGGTTCCGCACAATGAACCAAGAACCAACCATGAACAACCATTTAGAACTAAGTTTAAAACAATAATATGTCTATGTCTGTCTATGTAGTTGTTCTGTAAAAATTTGTTTATATATTTAACAAAAATCAGCTGTAATATTCCATTCCGTGTAGAAAGTGAAAAATACTTACATACATATGGATATGTATAATATCGAAACACAACAAAGTAAAGTTCGGCATCAGAAATGTATGTATGTATGTATGTTAGAAACATATGAATATTAATTATATTTTGGCCTAGTAATTATTTGTATTTTAATGAAGCATTGCATACCTATTAACAAAAATATATTTATTATCATTTCTGCATTAATTCTAAAATTAAAAAACTAAATAACTCTGTTGTCATTAGGAAAAAAACACTTAAGTCGAGTTATCACAAAAGTGAGTTATGGACGTTTTCATATTCTACGTCCTTTGTTCTACTACTACACAAAATTTCGTAAATGTGCAACGTCTATGGACAAAAATACATGCAGAAACCATAATAGCTTAAGTATTTGTTTTGATGGTGAGGTTTATTTGGATTAACGGCTTATTTTAACATCAGAAATAAAATATTATGCTTGTATGTTCGCAATAAGATCCTAAAAATACTTGTTATTTTTCCAAATTTCATTTCGATAATTTAAAATGTTACTGTATTATTCCGAATTCAAAACCGTTCATCTATATTATCTTATCTTGACTTAAGATTGTTTTCCAAAACACACTTCTATTTTTTTTAAATCTTACACCACTAAAGAGATTTTTCCCATGTACTGTTATACATGTCTGCTTGAGTCATTATAAGTCGTTATTTCAAGTGCAGTAGTTGGTCGAGAAGTGTATGTACATAAGTGGTAAGCAGAACATTTTAGTGCCTGTTAACTTTGAAATTAAAAATAGTTTTGTGTGGAAAATGTCATCGCGAACTTTAAAAATCCTAGAATTGGGTAGAAAACAAACAAATTCTAATAATAAAATTTTTAATGCGTTAATAAAACTTTTAATAAGGATGAAAATAACAAAGAAAATCAGTATAACGTCAAAAATTCCTATAACAATCGTATGTTTAAGATTTTAATAATTCCTATAATACATTTTCTATTTTAAAAGTTTTTATAATTAATTTAGTAACTTATTTCTTTCATATCATAATTTTTGTAATAATTGATTTAGTCAAAAACCTCAGAAAAGCAATGAAAAATTTTTTATGTCAACGTTTTTTGTCGCAATTGTTAAAAATGAGACTACTTCAATAGCCAATAAATTTGATTATGAAAATCTAGAGAGCAAACGAAAACAAACGTTTTTTAAAATTTCCGGTTCAAGAAGAATGAGCTGATTTTGACTCAGACGACTCAGTCCGTGATCCAGATTTCGAACTGTCGTCGAATACAGGCAGTAGTTCTCTGGAAAATGAACCTGATAAAGACTTGATTCAAATGGGAAATTAGATAGAAGCAAATTTGCTGCAAACTTCATTATTTGAGACTAAACGTATTATAAAGGAGTATGATTCTAAAACGACAATAAAAAAACGCAACTCTGGGCAATCTTATAAAACTAAAACTAAAATTGTGTCAGGAAGGAAGACAGTGTACAGAACTCAATAATAATTTCCGAAAAAGATGTCAAAATCTGATTACTTTTAGTTACCAAAAACAATTATTTAATCAGTACTGGGCATTGGGATCGTACAATTAAAGAAAGAAGCTTATTAGTAGAAATAATTCAGAAGAAAACACAGACTGCTGAAAAACCGTAACCGACAGAACACTACAAAGTACTTTATTGAAGTTGAAGATAAAAAAGTAAATATTTGCCAAAAATGTTTTCGGCAAGTTTTTGATGAAATAGAGAGTTTTTAGAAAACTGTTGTTCGAAAAAAGTAAGATCCACCAAATGTAGAGTTTTCAGACAGCAGAGGCAAAACTACTCCTAAAAATAAATTGGTAGAGGATGCTATTCATAAAATATAAAACATTAATAGTTTCCCAGCCTATGAAAGCCACTATACTAGGAGGGATATGTCTAAAAAATATCTTCAATCTGATTTGACCTTCACAAGAATGTATACTTTGTACACTGAAAAAATTACAGAACCTGCGAGTTTCAGCAAATATTCTCAGATATTTAAAACTAAGTACATTTATTTTTATGCCTGTAGGCCATTCTTCATTTTTTTTCTTGTCTTCTATTTAAGCAATGAATTTGAAATTCAAACCGCCAAAAGTTGACACCTGTACCACATGTGACATATTTAAGACAAAAATTGAACTTACCCTTAAAAGTGATTCACCTGAATATGAGCAACTAAAACTTGATCAAACCATTCATCTCAAAAATGCAGACTTGGATTGGACTTGGATTTAAAAATGTACACATCTGATTTGCAACAATGTTTGCCCACGCTTTATTTGCAAACTTCAATTTCATTCTACAAACGCCAGTTATGGACTTTTAATCTCACTATACACGATGGGGCCTTTGAAAATCCTCATTGTTTTATGTGGCATAAAGCAACTGCGAAACGTGGAGGAAATGAAATTACTTCATGTTTATTTAAACATTTGAATTTAATACGTTCTCAAAATAAAACCACAAACGTAGTTTTTTATAGTGACTGTTTTCCAGGACAAAATGGGAATTCTTGTTTGAGTGTTAAGTTCGCAGTATTTTTGCATAGTAACGAGGAAATAGAATCGATTGAACCATAAATTTTTACTTCCCGGACATACTCACATGGAATGTGATATTGCCTACTCAGTTATTAAACGTAAAAAAAGAAAAACCGTTGTTTGAAATTGTATATGTGTTTGTAAAATAGTGCGTTACAGATTCTTATGGCGACCCCAGACTTCTTGCAAAAATTTCGCTACTTGTTTCAATTCAACGAGGTATGTGGGAGCATTACGAATAAACATTCGTGATGTTGGTGCTCCTTTGTTTATTTGAGTAAGTTTCACAAAGTTTTCCAAATGGTAATAATTAACGAGGTGTGTGGAAGCTTACCCTCATCTATTTGTGTACATGAACATGACAAACCCTTGTTAGTTGTTATGCTCCTATAATTGACGAGTTGTTTTGGAGTTTTATTTTATGATCATTTGTTATGCGTTAAAGTCCCGTCAACAACGGGAAAATAGACAAATGTTTGTCTTCTTTTTCATATATTTGTTGATGCTTTTTGTTATATATTTGTTTTTGACATTTTAAATCTACGAGTAGTGTGCTTTGAGATTGTGAATACCAAAGTGCTTGTGAAAATTAAATTTTCATTTTCATATGTAAACATTTAACAAGTCTTTCCAAAAACCTTCGGCGAATGAACAAATTGTATGAGAGATCAATTTTGACGAGACAAACGATCATATAGACGAAACTCACAAAGTAGGCGAGTAGTCTGGGAGCTCACACGAACAAAAAGACAAATATATATTTGACCAACGACTACTTAAGTACAAAGACATAATGCTCAATTTTACAATATTTTATTGTTTATACTTTATTACAAAGACATAATGCTCAATTTTACAATATTTTATTGTTTATACTTTATATATGTTGGGCGTACCAAATTAATATGACAACTTATTGTTTTTAATCACTTAAAACTAATTTGTGATTAAAGTTACATGAAAATTATGTTCTAATGAAATGTAGAGAAGATCCTAAACTTTATTTTCACCGAATATTTTTTGTATTGTTATTTATTATTAATACACATATTAAAAATAATCAAAACCTATGAAAAAAATTTTTAAAACTTCATAAAAAAATGAAAATAAAAAATCCTAGGAACACAATTTTATAAAATATTTGAAATAATAATAATAATTACTATATGCACTCGTATACAGACTTCAGTTCTCTTTAATAAAAAATTTCACTTCTTTTTATTTACAAATAATATAGCTACTAAAATAAAAAAGAAAATTACTTTATTATATGTAGAATTCAAATTCTAATTTATACAATACTCAATAAAAAATTCTAAGTATTTTTTTGTTCGGAAAAAAAAAATAGTAATAATAATAACACGAAAAGGAAAATAACAAAAATACTTTATGTAAAAGTTATTTTGTTTTAAAATTTTTTATATATACATACCTATGTATTAATAACAAAGAACAATACAAAAAATTATCAGACTTTTGCAATATTTTGTAATGTACCATAAAGTGGTACTACATTTTTAGAGGTGACTGTAAAAAAAATGACAGAAACTGAGACATGAGAGAGATGATTGTGGTATTAATTAAAAAATTATCATTTTTCCTTAATAACCAAATTTCTTTTAATTTTATGATATAATAATGTTTGAGAAAAATGTTTATTTGATAAAAATCTACAAATTTGTAGAACATTATAATTTGATACTTTCAGTACTTTGGGAGATATCAGGAAAAATTGATTCCCAGTTTTATGTTACTTAATATTTATCACGTTTTTTCTTTGATTTACGTTGCTCAAAGATATGTAACACGTTCGGTGGAAATAAAGTTTAGGATCTTCTCTACATTTTATTAGAACATAATACTATTTTATATGGCTAAAACAACTTCTTAAATATAAAAAAAAAACACTAACAAGTTTCCTAGTATGAAAGCATGAAAAATGTAAAACACTTATGAACATTTTTACCAGTTTATTTTGAAACTTTCGTTTTTTTGTTTTGTTTCTACAATTTACATTTAAATTTTTATTTAATCATCTTATCCTAAAATACAATCTAGTTTTGAAAAATAGAATTTTAATATTATTATAATAATAAACTAATCTTGACAGCTAAATTTAGAAAATATATTTAAATAACCTTTTGTCGTATGTATGTACATAGGTACATTATCCCTATTTACTATATTAAAAATATTACTTAATTTGTTAATTTTCTCTAAAAATTCTCCAGTGGGCTTTTTTATTCCTCCTTTGGTTATTTCATCCACCCACGTATACGATAATTTGCTGTTCATATCACCTTCATATTTGTAGCCATCTTTTAATTTTAACTTTTTCTCGATGAATCCCGCTACAGACTCTATGTAGTTGACAAAATCATCATCACTGCTATCATAAAGTGGTAGTTCTTCTACGAAATATAAATTGAAGTCACATGAAATACCTTCTTCTAAGTTTTCTGTAATTTCTAATGAGCTGTTGTTACATAATAGACTAAAAATTCCTGAGAATATTAACTATTCGTTGTTTTCGATCGTTTCTTGGTTGTCGATGCACGTAATTTGAGCTTAAACTAACTTGTAGATTAGCATCTGATCTACCTAAAAAATGTAAATAGATTTAACAAGATTAAAATTACTTCCAAAGTTAAGAAACAACATGATGAATGATGGTGATAAGGTAAAACACTTATACCTTCACCTAGAACCAAAGACAACTGAAATAAGTATAAAAAATTACTGTAAGACATGCTGAAATTTAAAAAATTAAAAGTGATAAGATAAGATTACAAAATTTTTCTATGTATTTTTTAATTCAATGTCAGTAAAGTATAACTGTTCTTAATAGTTAATGGCATTGTAAATTTTATCAAGGTTAATCTTGAAAATGTAATGATTTTTCCGTTGATAAAAAAAGGGCCGTGGAAGTGTAAGGTCTTGATTTGGTTTTTGTAATTAAAATTATACTAAAGTAGTAGCATATAAAATAAATGTGTTTTTATGTAAAATTATATATTTTTTTACGTATTAAAGATGCAGTAACGGATTTCAATGAACAGCAACTTCTAGATTTAATACCTGTAGATGCAGAAATTGTATGTGGTGATGGAATTAGTGATACAGAATTTCCTCCAGGAAGTGACTCTGAACACGAAAATGATGATTCTACAAATGAGGGGAACAATATTGATAAATATGATGAAAATCTCGAAGATTTAAGCAAAAAAATTAAAAAATTATGTGAAATTGTCAACAAAAAACGTCAAAATGTCGAAGACGCCATTCCTTCATTTAGCGGTGACGACAATTGAACGGTGAATAGAGACTTTTGAAGATAATGTGGAGGCAATGGAAATAAGTGAAAAATTTAAATTTTTTATGCAAAAAGACTGATAAAAGGTACAGCTAAAATATTCTTAAGAACGGTATCTGTAAAAAATTGGGAAGAACTAAAAGTGAAGCTTAAAAAAGAATTTAAAAACACGTGTCAAAAGGTAATATATGTATCATACATAACCTCTTAAGAGTCAGGAAGAAAAAAGCTAATGAAACGCTACAACAGTATCTTTTAACAATGCAAGAAATTGCTTTTATGGGTGGTATTGAAGAATAAGATGTTGTACACTACATAATGAAAGGTATTCCGGATTACGAGTCAAATAAAATTCTATTGTATAGCACCATCAATATTGAAGAATTGAAAAATGCAATATAAATATATGAAAGGTTAAAATTCAACAGCAGCGAAGTGAAAACAATAATAAAAAAAGTGATATTACAGAAAATAACACACCGGTAGAAAAATTTAAAAAAATTCAGTGTTTTAAATGTAAAAAATACGGACACTATAGTCGGAGCTGTACCAATTCAAAGAAAAAAACCTCATTGCCTCAAGTTGCAACCAGCAGTGACGTCATGAATTTACAAGAACCAACTACTGGACATCAGGTATCTTCATCCGATACTTCAACAAACAAAAGTCAGCTGCTCCATCGTTTTGAAAATGTGTAACGAAGTTACATTCTTGTCTCAATCAGCTGTTACTTATTTTTTTTTTTAAAATAAATATTTTTTAGAAAAAGGAAGAAAGAAAATAAAATTTAAGCAAGGACTTCAAAATAATAATAATACGCATGTAAAGTTTGACTATTTTTAAAGACATCACTACCATCTGTTGGTTAATATAAGAAACATAAACTTTGAATTTTAAAAGAAAAACCGTTGAGAGAAAATTCTAGAATAATTTAAAAATTCAAAGCTTTAAAATTGTAAATACGCAATTCCAAAAATGTATAAATAGAGATACAATTTTCATATTAAACATCAGTTGTTGATCAGTTGTTGATCAGTTGTTCATTTTAATTCAAAGTAAGTGTTTGAAATACGAGTAAGTGTTTAAAGTGAAAATCAGGTAAGCTTGTAAAAATAACAAAAGTATTAATTGAAAGTTAGCAAGTAATAAAGATATTCTAGTCTATCTAAAATCACTTTTTGAAGTTGAGGTTAATCCTCTCGTCTCAGAAAGTAGTTTAGATAAGTTGAAAATCTCAAACATTCTGCTAAAAATCTTCAATATAATACATGAGTTATTTTGTACAAAGCAAAAAGTCAAAGGCTGATATAACTACAGAGATTCTCGTCTATCTAGAATCACTTTTTGAAGTTGAGGTTAATCCTCTCGTCTCAGAAAGTAGTCTAGATAAGTTGAAACTCTAAAAGTTAAAAGTCAAAGACTAGTGGAGCTACGGAGATTCTCGTCCATCTGGAATCACTTTTTGAAGTTAAGGTTAATCCTTTCGTCTCAGAAAGTAGTCCAGATAAATTGAGAAATCCCAAAAGTATTCTACTGGGCTTCATTGACTATAATCAAAGGAACCTGAGTTTAAGGTTAAAGGTATTGAAAGTTTAAAGGAACCTGAGTTTAAGGTTAAAAGTATTGAAAGTTTAAAGGAACCTGAGTTTAAGGTTAAAAGTATTGAAAGTTTAAAGGAACCTGAGTTTAAGGTTAAAAATATTGAAAGTTTTAAGGAACCTGAGTTTAAGGTTAAAAGTATTGAAAAGTTTAAAGGAACCTGAGTTTAAGGTTAAAGGTATTGAAAGTTTAAAGGAACCTGAGTTTTAAGGTTACAGAGTATTTTTTTGGAATTGCTTAAAAATCAAAGTTTAGAGGAACTAAGTTTCCTGAATTTTAAAGATAAAAATATTTTGGAATTGTTTAAAATCAAAGTTTAAAGGAATTTAAGTTTTAAGACTAAAAAGTATTTTTGAATAATAGAATTAAGTATTTCAGGGAATATATTGTAAAGATTAGGTTTTATTATGAAATAATGAAAATAAATTTTATAAGATAAGTTGTTTTAAAAAGGTAGAACTTTTATTTTCTTCATTAACGACGAAACCTGATCCTGGAACGGCGAGCTAACCCGTGCTAACTCCCAAAACGTCGTTATAAATGTGTTGAGATACGTATTTTTAAAAGATCATTATAAGATATTGGTATTCTTAACAACTTTACTAGATTCCGGGAGTCCAGTTAGTTTTGTTCAAGAAGCTTGTATACCACGCTGTGTCATGAACACGAATACATCTGATAATCAAAATTATTATTGAATAAACGGGAGTCCGCTTGGTATTGTGGGAAAAGTATTCAGTAAAATTTATTGTGAAGATTGGGTTGATGAAAAAAAAAAAAGGAAATTGAATTTGTAAAAGAAGCAGCACACTTGGTCGTATGTGGTAATGAAAAAATTAATGAAAATGATTATACACAACAAATCTTCAACATTGATGTAAGTAATGAAACTGATTTACCTAAACTTAATTTTAAAATAAGTGATAAAATTCCCTTTAATAAAAAACTTGAAATTGAAAACATGGTGAAACAAGTTTGGCTTTATAACAGCAGTCAAATAACTAAAGATAATACTGACTTTGAAATGCATATTCGTTCGACCAAAGAAGATTCTTTCTTTTTCGCGCCACGTAGGTTACCTTACAGTCATAAAATTGAACTGAGGAAAATTTTAGAAGATTTATTGAGTAAAAGGATTATAAGACAAAGCTCATCACCGTATATGTTTTCGATAGTCCTTGTAAAGAATAAAAATGAGGAATTTAGGCTTTGCGTGGACTACCTTGAGTTCAATAAATTTACAGTCCGTGATAATTATCCTCTTCCCCTCATTGAGGATCATTCAGACCGATTGCGTGATAAAAAGTTTTTCACCACTCTTGACTTAAAAAACGGTTTTCACCACGTTAAAGTAGCTAAAGAATCCATCAAATATACCTCATTTACAACTTCTTTGGGTCAGTATGAATACAAAAGGATGCCGTTAGCATTAAAAAATTCACCATCGGCTTTTGAACGTTTTATGGAACATCTATTCGGTAAATTTGATCAATCTGAAAATGTCCTTACTTTCATCCATGATATTTTAATAGCGACACAGACTATCGAAGAACATATAGAAATTTTAAAAAAAGTTATGGACATTATTGAAGAAAATTTTCTGCAATTACGACTAGATAAATGTTCGTTCTTACAGAATTAAATAGTTTATCTAGGTTACAAAATAAATGCTGAAGGTATACGTCCTAGCAAAGAGCACATTTTGGTAGTGTAGAATTTTACTACACCCACTTGTGTAAAAAATGTTCATAGCTTTATTGGCCTCTGCTCATATTTTCGCAGATTTATAAAAAATTTCGCTACGATAGCCAAACCCCTGTACGACTTTCTAAAAAAAGATACACCTTTTGTGCTTGCGAAAAAAGAACTAGATAGTTTTGAGCTTTTGAAGTCTAAATTTATAGAATCTCCAGTGTTGTGCACTCCTACGAGTGAAACAGAACTGCATTGTGATGCTAGTTCTATAGGCTTTGGTGCGGTTCTAGTTCAAAAGCAAAATGACGAAAAGTTTCACCCCGTTTTTTATTTTTCAAAACGTGCAACTGAAGTTGAAAGCCGTTATCATAGTTTTGAGCTGAAAACTCTAGCGATTGTGTATGCTCTCCGAAGACTTATAATATATCTATGGGTTTAGATTTCAAAATAGTGACGTTAATCTCTGTCTTTGACCCTTAATAAAAAAACAATTAACCCAAGAATTTCACGCTGGGCGTTACAGATGCAGGAGTTTGGATATCGTCTCGAACATCGTAAAGGAGATACATAGGATGTTACATGCAGACGCGTTGAGTCGAACCGTTAATGTATTACACATTGATGAAAGTTTTGACTTTGTTTTGGCGGCAGCGCAAAGACAAGATAAAAAAATTGTTTTAATAGCTCGCGAAATTGAACAAAAAGAAAATCCAATGGTGATTCAGACTGTGATAACATATTACTATTTCCTCTAGAAATACGAAAAATAATGAAATATTCTTTTTTATACTAAGTAATAAACATACTTTTCTAAGTTATTCGTAACGTAACTACATATTTCCAATCATTCTGAGTTCTATAACGAGCCATCAGACGTATTTTCTTTTACTATAACACTATTATTATTCACTATTGTAAATTATATTTTAATGCTTTCTAAACTCACTTTTTTGAAAATTAATTCTTCAGTCTGTTTGTTCTTTTGGACTTAAGCAACGGATTTGGTAAATTTATGGATGGGAAAGCACCTTTTTTTTTAATTTTCTTTTTTCTAAAGGAGTATTCAACAACTGATTTTGTAATGAATAATCTTCCTTAATAAAATGATTAGAACAAACTGTACAATACTTTATATTTTCTTTTTTTGCACTCGAATCACATTCACTAATCCATTGTTTTAAGTAAATTTCTTCATTTGGAAAGCTAAAATGTCTCACTAATTGACTATTTTTTGTTGTTGCTATAGTTTTTGTAACCTTTCACTGAACATTTAACCATTTTTTATTTTTCTTTTCTTCAGAAATATTCATTCCGTACCACATATTGCATTAAATGTAGATTATTCAAAGATTACAAATTTAAAATCATTTTGTTTTCTATTTTCTCAGCAAATGAAAATAAAAAGAAAATAAATATGAAATTGGATTGCTATTAAATGATATTTATAAGTAAAATATGAATTTTAGCAGACCTCTAAGACACATCAGTTACAAGACTAAAAATGTAAGGTGTGCGGAACTAAGTATAAATAGTGTATGATAACATTATGATAGATTTATTTAAAGGTGCGTCCAGACTTAGAGAACGAATGCAAACAAGCGTTCGTTCGCGTGTGCTTACTGTTTGGACGTAATTTCAAATCCTAGCAAACGAAAGCGAACGAATGGCAGCAAACGAACGATGTTTGCAAAGTCTGTTTGTTACCATTTGCTACCGTTCGCAGTTAGCTGCAAATCATAGCACATGTGGTCATGTTTGTTTGCATTCGTTCGCTAATGTTTTTGATACCCTGTACTTGAAGTTGAAACAGTAACGAACGAATGTTTCTTCGTTTGCTAGCGTTCGATAAATATAGCAAAGGCTAACACATGTGCTTACTTTAGTGATTAAAGAGGTCAAAAATTTTCATAATTTCAATTTTAAAATATTAAAAGTGAGATAATTATGGTTGTTTATGTGAAAGTTGTTTTATTAAGTTCATTTAAGTTTATTTAGATTTTAAATTAAAATTCACTTGAATTTTTAGAAAAATATATGTATGTCAATATAAAATTAGAATGTTTAGGACACAAATAGCAACAAACTGTAATAACACAGTCGATAGGTAATTTTCACCAAACAAAACTAAAGCTCACTAATAAAAATTATCTGCGTTAAGTTTTCGATTCGCCTTCTTTTTTTGACGATTTATTGAAAATTCTGTAAGTTATAAAAAAAATGGGTATGAGTAAAACCTTTCAAATGAAATAACTCTAATGAAAGAATTAGTTTTAATAATTTTTTAATCATACAGTAATGTAATGGTTTTAGAATGCCTAAAAACTGTTAAAACACTAGCGAGGACAAATAAAGTATACCTAATGTGGATCCCAGGACACGAAGGCAAAGGAAATGAGTCTGCCTAGGAGCCACACAAAAAACAATATAAAAAAATGGGAAATGGCAAAATGCATCTCCCGATGGAAAGAAACTCCTGGAAATATACAAGCAAAGGAATTAATTTCGCCTTCAGCTAACATTTCCAGGAAACTACTCAACCTCAATAGAAAGGAGCTAAGGACCATCACAAGTCTCCTTACCGGACACTGTCCACTAAATTACCAACTAAGTAGGATAGGTCTACAAAAGGATTACAAAAGCAGATTCTGCAAGGAGGACAAGGAAACCTCAAAACACATTCTGTGTGAATGTGAGGCATTGGCCTCCAAAAGAATGTGCTACATGCATCAGCCTTTTCTCAAACCTGAGGAAATCTGGTGCGCACCTTCTAATAGAATCCTAGGATTTATTAAAAGCCTAGATCTATAAGAAGCACGGGCGGTACAAAAGATCTCTATTGGTCGAAGTGCAATAATAGCCCCTTATAATCTAATCTAAGTAATGCTAAGAAAAGAAAAAAATAAAAATGTATTTAATTACTTTTTTTTACATTAATTTCAAATACAAATTAGTTTTTTAATAAAAATATTCACATTAAAAAAACTATTTTATGTAAACTTAGCGGTAATACTATTCATAATTTTCCTTAATTCTCAGCCATATTTGGAATTTCTATTTGTCATTAATGTCACTTTAATACTACTTCGCGGGATTTAGTGCTACCTATTTTTATGTTGTACTCGTATAGAATGAGAATGTGTTAATATTATAAAGATATGTATGTATGTATTTATGTACAATGCTTCTATTGCTAGTTATACGTGTTTATTATATATTGAAAATAAAAAAACAAAATTTAAAATTTTTGTTAAATACTTTATTGAAAATTTTTTTTTTACTAAACTTTTACAAACTATTTTAAAACTTTGAAGACCGATTAAAATTTTGTATCAACAGATTAATGGTAAAAGTCAAACTAAAATACAAATAGAATTTAATTTAAATCTGACTTCTTAATTTCGTATATAATAATTTATTTATTAAAATTTCTCATGAATTGACTAAAAACTTTCTCATAATGTAAATTTTAACCTATTATTTAAATGTAACAAGTAAGGTGTTTTATTACAGGTGGAAAATCGTATTGTAGATAGTTCTTATCAAAAATGCTGATTTGCTTATGACCATTTATATAAAGTATATAATGAATGTGGGATAAAATGTAACATATGGGAACCATAATATGTAACTCCTGCGTCATCAGAAGAGTCCCTAGCGGACGACATCAATTTTCCACATCCTGTTCGAATGGGAACGTTGTTGTTTGAATCTTAGTACTGGTAGTTGATTTGATAGTGATCTTAATGTTTTTAAATTTTTTGATGCAGTTTATCGTGACTATAACTGTAATTGTAATGCAACAGCATATTAGTAGGATCCAGTTGTAACTAAGACTCTCCGGAAAGCTTCTTAGACTAACTTCTTGTATTGTTTGTTGTTCCTTATATATCTGGTGTAAGAGTAATTGATCCAGCGACAAGTTATTCAAAATAAGTTTTTGAGTGCTTTTGATTGTCGATTTTGATGTTTTGATTTGTGGAAGGAGTAAAGGTTGACTCTTAATGATGTTTTCATTGTTGAAATATGTGCATTCTGCCGTCTGGGAACTACAATTTAAAAGTAATTATATTAGATATGTGCCGCGGACTGTTGTAAAATCGGAAGTTTTGCATTCCAGTTTTATTTTTGTATTGTTGGGGAATATTCCAATATAATAGCTTGATGAAATTGGTTCGATAATATCTGCTTTAGTTGTTACCGGTACTGTATTACATGTACTTGATGTGTTGTATTTTAGTTGAAGAATTTCATGGATACACTCTTCTTGTTATGGTAAGCGGAATGGTTTCGAATTTTCGCAGTAGTATGTTGAATAAACATTCCTGCACTCTTTCTCTTCATAATAGTAAATTTTATTTCCCATTGCCAGAAATGGTTTAAATGGAATAATTATTTCATTATATTTGTTAGGAACAGGATACAAGTGATAGAACAAATATGTTTCGGAGCTCATTATGGGGAAATGAATAATAAAAACTAGTTTATAATTTGAAAGTATGCTTCGACCTCTAAAATTTCATAGTATTTATGAATGTTGTAAACTTTACCCCAAAAAATAATGCGTTTGGAGAATAATGTTGCAGAAGTTTTTGAATCATTTACTCCAAGTCTTTTGGTTTCAAAATACTGTTATGTAAAATTTTTATATAGGCAAATGTTTCGGCGTTTTCTAAATTGTTAAGGATCTGTAAAATTGAATTCGTGACTGTTATGATTTCGTTGAGACAAGTTTTGACTTGTAAAAAATTATTAAAATTGACTGTGGTTATTTTCGTGATATCATTAATTTTTGCAGCTAAATTGATTTCATTTTGTTTAATAAGTCTAATAGTTTTATTATAGTTATCGATTATTTTTGTGGTTAATGAAATTTGTTTGTTAAGGGTTTTTACTAAGTTATTTTGGTTAAATTTTTTTCGGCATCTAAATTTCCTGTTATGCTTTTAAATGTTGTTCCTAAACCATTAAATACGCCTCTTCTTATTCTTTCGTTTGAAAAATGATGAAGAGATTTTAGTTTTTTATCAGCAAGATTGAGTTGAAATTCTGCAATATTTTTTAAATTTTTTATCCGCGTTGAATATGGTTTGTCCGTTACATCAACTGTTTTTATGCTACTGTAGTGTTGTAAGATAGATTTAACTTCAATTTCAATCGATTTTAGGTCAAAATAGTGTATAAATGTGTGGTATGATACTCTAAGTTTAGCATGTCCCAATTTGAATGGTAAAATTCCGGGGTTGGATTCTAAATTTGTAAGTTTAATGTCAGTTGTGGCTGTTGTTGCTGTCAAAGCGAGTAATGTCGTGTAAAGAAACAGTGTTTTGGTTAGTTAAGGGTCTTCTTAGGTTATTTTTGTGGTAGGGATTTGTTTTAGTTTCAATGGTTAGTTTTGAATCAGAATTGACAACATGTGTTTTTAATCGAGGAGCTGATTTATCTTGTGTTCTAGTTTCGTGGTAAGCTAAGGTATTTGTAGCGTATAGTAGGGGTTCTTCCCGATTTTCATTTAATTTGTTAACGATATTTTCTTTTTGTTTGGCCATTTTTTGGTGTAGGTGTTTGTAAATTTCGGCAGTTTTTTCCTTATACGTATTGATATAATTTGTATATAAATGTTCATTAATGTCTATATGACATTCTAAATGACCGTTTATAATGCCAATGGGTTGTTGATTAGTTGCAGAGTGTATTGAATTGCATAAAGCAATAATGTTAAGATCTTTTTTTGTTTAGCTCAATATTCTCGGATGTTCAGTAATTGTGGAGTGGAATCGTTCAATTATACTGTTAGAATTTGGATTTAAAGGTGTAATCAAAAACCATATATTTGCCAGGTCTTTGATAATATTATTTTTTAGTTCAGAGTCATTGTCAAAAACTAAAACTTTTGACACACCGTGATGGTTTATGAAATTAATGAAAGCTCTTGAAACGTGTATTGCGGTTTGTCCATCTAGAGGATAAGCTTGTGCATATTTTGAAAATTTGTCTATTATTGTGAGGAATTTCTGCTTTTTTATAGAAAATGTGTCGAAATGAACAATTTCAAAGGGTCTGGTAGGTGTCGGGGTGACGCTGAATTTTTGTTTTGGAGGATGGCGTTTGTATTTCATTGTTTGGCATAGCGTACAATTATTAATGATATTTGCCACAGTTTTTTTATATTTGGCCAGTAATAATTACGTTTTATTTCAGACTCTGTTTCTTGAATTCTACGATGATTAGTCGTACTATCATGATATCGTTTTACAATGTTTTCTTGTTGAGGGGCCAATTTGACATCCTCAAGTATTTACTTACAAAGATATATTAAAGATAGTTTAAAAGTAGGGTTTTTAAATGTTTTTCGTAGCACACTACACATTTTGTGTATAAATTCTTCTTTGTCTAGATGTATGGCGTAATTTTTGTTTGTAAGGGATAATTCTATGAAAATATCAATAAGATCTTTTTCGAAGTTATTTTCGGAAACCTCAATGATTGTTCGAAGCTTGTTGTGGAATAATTGAATGATTTCAGTGCCTTCAGTGGTATTAGAACAATTTCTATTGAAATTTGATTTTTGAATTAGTTAATTGGGATTTCTGAAATTGGGATCTCAAAAATTGGATTCTTCTCACTTGTATGTATAGTGTTATAATCTTCTTGTTAATCAAGTGCAGGGTCATTTGTGTCTGCATTCTCGTCAATGTTTCCAATGACAGATACATTGTCAAGATTATTACTCTGTATATCGTTTTTAGGACTAACTGTATTAGTGTTCACTTCGTTAATTCTTATTCGGGAAAGAGCGTCGGCGTTGGAATTGGCTGAACCTTTTTTGTACATAATCGTGTAATCAAATTCTTCTAGCTTCAGTCTCCATCTTGTTAATTTTGCACTAGGGTCTTCTATTGAGAAAAGCCAATTAAGTGGTTTGTGGTCTGTAAAAATGAAAATTTTTTGACCGTATAAATAAGGACGAAAATATTTGGTGGCCCAGACAATAGCGAGTAGTTCACGTTCAATTGTACTATACCTTTGTTCTGGATCATTTAATGTACGCGATGTGTATGCTATTGGCTTGTCTTGACCTGGTACGCCCTGTAAAAGTACTGCTCCAATAGCGAATTGACTGATGCCAGTTGATAAGTTAAAAGGTTGGAAAAAGTCTGGATATTTAAGGATTGACTCGTTTGTTAAAAGTTCTTTACATATTTCGAAACAGCGAATATACTCGGAATTGAAATCTATTTTTTTACCTTTTTTTAAACAGACTGTCGTGGGCTTTGTAATTTTTGCCAGATTTGGAATAAATTTGCGGTAATAACCTAGTAAACCGAGGAATCCTTTTATTTCTTTACTTGTTTTTGGTAATGGGTAGTTTTTTATGTATTTTATTTTGTCCGGGTTGGATTTTATGCCTTCGGGGGTAATAATATGTCCAAGATAAGCAGTTTCTTTTTTCAAGAATTCGGATTTGTTCAATTGAATTTTAAGATTAGCATCACGGAGACGCTGAAATACTTTCTTAAGATTTACGAGGTGTTCTTGCAGAAATGTTAAATAAACGATAATATCATCGACATACATTTACCAGACAAATTTCATTTTGTAAACCTTTAAGTACGTTATCCATTACTCTTTGGAATGTGGCTGGCGAATTTTTCAGACCAAAAAGCATTCTGAGGAACTCATAGTGCCCGTTTTCTACGTTAAATGACGTTTTTGCTATATTTCCAGAATGCGTCTCTATTTGGTGAAAACCACTCGCCAGGTCAGTTATAGAAAAATAGTTACATTTTCCTAATTTATCGAGAACGTCATTAATGTTAGGAATTGGGTATCTGTCGTCCACAGTTTTTTGATTTAGTTTTCTATAGTCGACAACAATTCTCCATTTTTTTTCCAGATGAATCTGCTTTCTTTGAGACTACCCAAATTGGTGATGACCATGGAGAATTGCTTGGTCTGATAATATTTTTTGTATTTGGTTGTTTACTTCTTGTTTGTGAATAAATGGATAACGGTAACTTTTCTGGTATATGGGTATTTCATCAGTTGTTAGAATTTTATGTTTGATTTGGTTAGAAAACGAAAGTGGAATACTATCGGTATAAAAAATATCTGCGTATTGCTTGCATAAAGAAGTAATAGAAATTCTTTCCTGTTCATTCATATGATCTTAAAAGTGTTATAATGTCATATTTATGACATTGGCTTTATAATTTTTCTACATCCATCTAATAGATAGATAGATAGTTATCTGGGCTTTTTGGTGCACCTCGACCTAACAAGATCTTTTGTGCCGCCCTTGCTTCTCAAAGATTTAGGCTTTTGATAAATCCTAAGATTCTATTAGAAGGTGCACACCAGATTTGTTCCGGTTTGAGGAAAAATTGTTCCATGTGTCGCACTGTTTTAGACGCCAACGTCTCACATTCACATATAATGTGTTTTGAGGTATCTTTGCCTTCCTTACAGAATCTGCATTTTTCATCCTCTTGTAGCCCAATCCTAATTAAATGATAATTAAGTGGACAGTGCCCGGTGAGAAGACCTGTGATGATTCTTAACTCATTCCTACTGAGGTTGAGTAGTTTTTTTGGAGATGTTGCTAAAGGTTTAATAAACTCCTTCACTTGTTGATTACGGGGAGTTTTTTCCCAGTGGGAGATACATTACTTTATTTCCCATTCCCTAATATTATATTTTGTGTGGCTTTGTGGTAGTCCACAGAAGGGTTCTGTTCCGAAGAAATTGGAATTGGCACCTTTCTTAGCTGAAGAGTCTGCCAGTTCGTTACCTCTGATACCTTCATGTCTCAGGACCCACATAAAGTAGACTTTGTTGGTCCTGGCAAGTCTTTTAACAGTCTTTAGGCAGTCCCATACTAGCCTTGATACAACTTTGTGTGAATTGAGGGCTTTAAGTGCTGCCTGACTGTCCGAGAATATGTAGACTGTGGTCTTATTTAATCATTTTTTTAGGCACTCAGTGGAGCACATGTCTATCGCATGTATTTCAGCTTGGAAAACCGATGCATATTTGCCTGCATGGGATTTAAGAAGGCTTCTTTTTGGGTCTGTTACTCCTGCTCCTATACCTTGCTCAGTTTTTGAGCCATCTGTGTACCATATTGAGGCACCTTTTTCAAGGGTTATTTTGTTCTTGCGCCATGATTTACGATCTCGAAATAGTACTTTGAACGGCTTCTCAAGTTTAATGTTGTTTCCATCTCGTTAGTCACTTGACTGATCTGGTCGTTCTTAAATTCTAAAAGAATTTTAAGCTTGTGTGTGAGATTGCCCGGTTTGAGTTCTCTCTTTCTCTGAAATTTAAGGCCCAATTAAGTGTCTCTTTCTTAATTTGTATAATAAGAGGAGGCAGATCGAGTATGGCTTCTAGTGCTGCCGTTGAAATAGTTCTTAGAGCTCCTGTGATACTGAGACATGCTAGTCTTTGTATTTTGCTGAGTCTATTTTGAACCGTTTTTTGATTTGTCTTTGGCCACCATATGGCTGAAGCACATGTGAGTATGGGTCTTTTAATGGACTTGATGATTTGTTCGTTCCAGGTGAGTTTGCTGTCTATAATGATTCCCAGATATTTGACTTTACAATAGTAGTTTTGTGAGGATTCGTAGATACATTTTCCTTATAACACCATTTGTTAATAAGGTTTAGAGCCTTTTGTATTTGCATAGATATTGTATCATCATCTATGCCTCTAACTGTCATCTGCGTAACCTTGTGCTTCAAATCCTAGAGAATCAAGCTTGTATAGTATATCATCAATTACTATAGACCATAGCAAAGGGGATAGAACCCCTCCTTGAGGGCAACCTTTGACGGCTTAAATCGTCATTGATTATCTCTTAACGTAGCTTCGATTTCTCTTTGACTCAGCATTACTTTAATCCAGATAAAGTTCAAAATCATTTTGTATTGGTATGGTTTTAATAGGATACAGTATTGTAAGATTTACTTCTTTGTTTGATAAGTTATGAATTTCAACATTAGCCCATCCATCATATATGTATGTATATTGAAAATAAAAAAAATTTACTGAATCACCCTGTATAAAATGCATCGTGCAAAAAACAATAAGAATAAAAGAGAAAAATACATATGTATATAGTACATATAAATAAATAAAAATCTAACATAACGTGTAGTGAAAACAAAAGAAGTTGTTACAAAACATATATATAAATATATTATATTTGCAAAAAAAAAAAAAAAAACAATAAATAAATAAACTACTAATCAAAATCAAGAAGAACAAAATAACACCATCCATGCACTCAAGGATCGTACTGTAAGTACCTAAAATTTTAATTTTCTATGTCAGACTCCACTAATACCACCTCCTTTTGTGATAGTGAAAAACTAAAGTAAAACATTGAAGATTTAGTTCTAAAACTTAATCATATCTCGTTAAACGAAAACACCTTAAACGGAAATTTGAATAGTGAAAACTTTACCACAAAAAACAGTAATAACTTTGCTTTTGTAAGTAGTGAAAATATTTCAAGTAGTAATAAATTGAAAAGAATGTCACTTCCAAGTTTTTCTAAAGTACATGCGGAAGCAATACCTGATTTTAACGGGAACGTTAATGAGTTACAATTCTTTATCGAAAGTATTAACAGTGAAGAAGAAAATTTTTATGATAAAACAAATGCTTCTAACTATCAAAATGTTGTTGTTTTTCGTACTATTATTAGTAAACTAAAAGGTCCTGCAAGAGAAATGATAAACATAAGTGCGGCAAGTACAATTGAGAAAATAAAGAACGAATTAATTTCTAATTTTAGCGACCCACGTAATAAAAACTGTCTTTCCTTTGACCGTAATAATTTAAAACAATTTTATAACGAAACGCCGTTTTAATTTTATGACAGATTAAGAAAACTTTTGAATACCATTTCCAATTAGCTAGGTCTTCACGAAAAAGACATCAATGTTCGAAAATTCAAGCAAAACATGTATAATAATCGAGCTCTTGAAGTCTTTTTGGCCGGATTAAAAAATCTTTACGGTTTCATGGTCCGTACAAAAGAACCTAAATCCATGCTAGAAGCAATTAACTTTATAAAAAAAAAAGTAAACATAAAATATCTTCAAAACTCCGAAAATAACTTTCCGAAAGCTTAACCAATTTAAAAAAAAAACCTCAATACACCTATTATAACAACGACTCCAAACACACTTTATATATACCAAGCTCACAGAATATCCCATACTCTCATTCTTTAAAAAATAATGAATCTAGATTGTATTTGTATTTCCTATATTCAACGCCGCAAGTCAACTCTGGTTACAACCAATATCAGACAAACAAAATACTTTCTAATGATCGAACTTTTATTCCAAAACAAATATTTCCTACAGGTCCGTTAAATATAATTTCAAAACAAAACCAAATATGATATATCAAAAACTACCAACACATACGCAAGTTTTTGGCAAATCGAAAAATGTTTGGAAACCAAACCCTAATCAAGTTTCTACTCAAAGTAAACCTATACCAATGAATATAACATCACCTTTAACAAATAACTCAAGAAATCCACAACCTTCAACTCAAAAAATGGATATATACGTAGATGAACTTCACAGACGAATACGAATATTCAGAACAAATAACTACGAATATCAAAATGTGTGCCAGAATCTAGAGAACTCAGCCCCAATATAATAGATTTTAATTCTTTTTTCGACAAACGACAACTGCTTTTTATTACTATAAAATAACCCTATTTGAAACTACTAATAGACACGGGTTCAACAAAATCAATTTTATGTCCACAAGTCATTGAAAAATACTACTCAATCTATAAAAAATATGGTAATTGATGATCTACTATACAAGCTTGATTCTCTAGGATTTGAAGCATAAGATTACGCAGATGATATTTAGAGGCATAGATGATGAATATCTATGCAAATACAAAAGGCTCTAAACCTCATTAACACATGGTGTTATAAGGAAAATCTATCTATGAATTCTCTCAAAACTATTATTGTACCCTGCACTAGAAGAAGGAAAACACAATTAAAGAAACCTTCCCTAAAAGGAACACAAATAGAATTCTCAGGTGAAGTCAAATATCTAGGAATAATTCTAGACAGCAAACTCACCTGGAACAAACAAATCATCAAGTCCATTGAAAAAGCCACTCTTGCCCTGTGGAACTGCAACAGACTCTTTGGAAAAACATGGAGACTAAAACCGAAAATAGTTTATTGGTCATACACGGCCATCATAAGACCCATGCTTACATGTGCTTCAGCCATATGGTGGCCAAAGACAAATCAAAAAACGGTTCAAAATAGACTCAACAAAGTACATAGACTAGCATGTCTCAGTATCACAGGAGCTCTAAGAACTACTTCAACGGCAGCACTAGAAGCCATGCTCAAATTACGTCCTCTTTTTTAGTTTTTTTAAGTGCAAATATCTCGAAAATTATACATTTTCGAAAAAAATGATTTAAACAAATCGATGCAAAATCAATTGATCTTTCATTTTCTGCAATAAAAAATGAGGGTTAATATCGAGCACTTTTCGAAAAAATAAAGTTGGATTCACAAAATGGGTAATAAAATGCAAATATTTTGGATTAAGGCCTTATAACTTTTGAACAGTAATAGGTTCAGAGGCATGTAAGATGTTGTTGGAAAGAAACAGGGGTCCTCTACAATTTTGCAAAAAAAAACGGTGACCCTAGCGTGCCCTTGTAAGAAGTTATAGGGTAAAACAAGGAAAAGGTACTAAAAATCTTTGCCCCCCTCTAACTCTGTAACGGTTGAGATTGACCTAGACCTATCTATAGTTTCCGGGTCGAACACCTAAGCTGAATTACCCTGTATATGGAAAATAAGAAAAATTTAAATTTTTTGTTATATACTTTATTGAAAATTTTTTTTTACTAAACTTTTACAAACTATTTTAAAACTTTGAAGACCGATTAAAATTTTGTATCAACAGATTGATGCTAAAATTCAAACTAAAATACAAATAGAATTTACTTTAAATCTGACTTCTTAATTTCGTATATAATAATTTATTTATTAAAATTTCTCATGAATTGACTAAAAACTTTCTCGTAATGTAATTTTTAACCTATTATTTAAATGTAAGAAGTAAGTTGTTTTACTACAGGTGGAAAATCGTATTGCAGATAGTTCTCATCAAAAATGCTGACCATTTATATGAAGTATATAATGAATGTGAGATAAAATGTAACATACGGGAACCATGGATGGATGGATGGATGATTATTTCATTTTGACAAAAAATTACTGAAAAGGAAAAAATATACATTATTTATGGGAAATTAAAATTAGTGCATTCTACTAACACTGTCTACCACATGTTTATTAAAAACGTCATGTCATTTTTCTTCTGTAGATTTCTGTTTTCAAAAATATTTGTCATCCACCAACGACTTTTTCTCCTTTTATTCTACAATAGTTCACTTAAAATAATGAAACTTGCACTAGCAATTATTATTTCTTCATCCGCCATATTGTAAAAAATGACAACTGATATTTTTTTTCTTCGTGAGTACTAGCAAACGCAAACAAATCATACCAAACAGCAACGAATGCCTTCGTTTGCGTTTGCAATGCCGTACACACTTTGCAAACTTCGTTCGTTTAATCTGGATGCACCTTAAGACAAACAAGAAAAAAAAATAAGTTTTTGGCATAGTAACTATAATTGATTTGTCTGATTGTGTATTAAGTGAGTTTGTTATTTTCTTTTCATTTTTATTTATATATTTTCCAAAATAATATAATATATTTATAAAATTTTCTTCAAGAATTTTTTGTTTAATATTTTTATCAATCAAATAACCTAGTCTCTATGTTTACAGAAGCCACTCAATTTCGTGTGACATGGAGGCACATGAACTAAAGTCAACTAAAATTCAAAATGTTAAACTTGACTTGAGTTGGCTTCAGCTCTATATGTATAGTTTGGTTGGGGTAATTTACACAATGACGGAATTTACAAGAGAAAACAAGTGCTGTATGCATCAACCACCAAGCAACAACTTCATAGTGATCGGGGTAAGGCAAATTGAGGGGTAGCACATCACTTGTGTACCAAAAATTTCGCCAAGTAAAACTAGACCATTAAAATTTTTAATAGACACCAGCGCAACTCACTCATTCATCAATCTAAATATATTTACCTATGCAACCCATCATAACTTCAACCCCTAGATAACAAAATTCATCTTAAAACATAACGAGATGAATTCTAAATTACACATAAAGCTTTGATTCCACTTTTCAAAGATTTAGGTGACTCACAAAAGAAAATCGAAGTGTACATATGTATATCATTTTCATGAATACTACGATGGTTTGATTGGCAATAATGTATTAATTCCTTTTGAAGCAAAAATAGAATATGAAAAACAGTCATTAGTTATTAGAAACAATAAAGTTAAATATTTTCAAAAACATGAAATTTTAACTATATGTTAAACTAGAAAATAAAGAAAACTTTCAAGTGACTGTTCCCTTATTACAAAAAGAAGGATTTGCATATTTAGGTGAGCAAAAGTCTCCGAATGGCAAAGTAATTCTACATGAAGGCATTTACGATGTAAAAGATTACAAAAAAAATGCAAAACTTGAAATAAAAACCGACGAACAGAAATTTATTAACTTCGACCCTCTTCAGACTCAAATTGTATTGAAAAAGGTATTATTAAGGCAAGGAATTTCCTTAAGCATACTCTGCACCTGTCTGGATTGTCCCTAAGAAAATGGACGGCAGTGGCAAAGTCAAATGGTAGATTGTTATCGACTATCGTGAACTAAATGAGATTACGATAGACGACAAATACCTAATACAAATATAGAGGATATGCATATTAGGAAAATTGGGAAGATGCCAATACTTTACAATATTTTTATGCTGAAAGATTATATAAATAAAATCTGTCTTGTCTATTTCGATGATATAATCATTTTCTCTGCTTCGCTAGAAGAGCACCTGGATTCCTTAAGAGCCAAATTTAGTAAAAAAAATTTTCGAAAACAACAATAACATCGTCTGAAATGTATTTGTGTCTGCACCAACACAAGCAAATAAATTTCGTCTAAGTGTTGGTGTATATGATTTGAAAAATTTTCATAGTTATAGCTATAGCTATAGCTATATATGGCGATCATACTGCATGGATGTACGTTTGTAAAATGTGTATGTAGGTACAGGCTACAGCTAGCATGCAGCTGTTATATCTGAAATTATTTCAGTTGAAGGTCACAAATTTTTCATACAACAAATTTTTTATATAAAAATTCAATAATACTGAATTATTTTATTTTTTAAATTTTCATATGGAAGGATATGTGGCTTTTCAACTTTGAACTCTTATATCTCGGCCTTTGTTGCACCGATTTAAGTCAAATAAAACGCACTAGGTCAGAAAATAGTTCTAAATTGAAATGCATACTTTTTTCAAGGATCACGGTATGAACTAAGGAGAGCCTTATAGAAAGAAAAAAAAAAGTTGTATGTTGGAAAAATGACTTTTTTTGTATTTTACTCTATACCTTTTGCCCTAGTTAACGGATATTCACCGTTAAAATTTCATATAATATTAGACCCTTCAAAAAATATCCTGACCAAATTTCAGCTCCTTAGTCTCACGGCAACATACTTTTATAAGGAGTCAAAAAATGTAAAATTTTGATAATTAAAATTGATTCGTGTGAGTTTTATGTTTAGCGCCCTGTAACTCGCGTCTCAGTTAAGGGATCGTTTTGGTGCTAAGGAGAGTTTTATAAAGAAGGACAAGACTAATATTGTGCAGAAATTTCAATACAATCGGTTTTTAGAGTCCTGAGATATTCAACTTTAAAAACGAAAACGGTCAAAAATTGAATGGAGTGTTAAAATAATAAATAATACGGTATAATATAGGTATAAGGTTTTCAAAATATGAAGAATTTGTAGAAATTTTAAATATTGTACATTTTATTTTTCAATTCAATTCATTCTTTCGGCGTCACCTTGGAGGTAGAATGATTGACGAGTTTAACCTAGGATTGCCTGATCAAGATTTTCAAAGTTTTAGCCGTGCGTATACAAATGTATACCATACATTTTATATGGAAATTGTGAAATTTTATTTTCAAAAAGATGTATCTCAGCATCCGGTGAACCAAAAACTAATATTTTTATATTAAAATCTTTATTGAAGTGTTCTTCTTAGTGTTCTTTCTATTAATGTCCTATATTTTTTTCTATTTTTCGAAATAAAATGGAAAATAAGGTTAAAAATGTTAAAAATCTTCATGATTTTTCGCGTATTTTGTCCTTTTGGTTGAAAATAATAGTACTTACAGAATTACTGTATAAGATAGCTCAATAGAAACACTTCAACAAATATTGTAATCCAAAAATATTAGTTTTTGGTTCAGAGGATGCTGAGATATGGATCTTCAAAGTCAAAAGTAGATGTTTGCCTTTATGAATGTAGAAAAATGTATGAAACATTCATGTTTTTGATGTTGTTTTGTATTTTATCTTGAAAACAAAAAAAAGTACAACAACACTGTAAAAACAAAACTAAAGAGAACACTTTGATAAATCTTTTATTATAAACATTTTAGTTTTTAGTCTATGGGATGCTGAGATATCGTTTTTTGAAAAAAAATTTTCAAAATTTCCATATAAAATGTATGGTATACATTTGTATACGCACAGTCAAATTTGTGTTTTTGCATAAAAAAGAATATTTTGTTTTACCGATTTTGAGCTAGGACTTTGAAAATTGGGCTGTATAGTGAGGATCCTCCAATGGAGGAATTGGTGAAGTTTCAAGGTCCTAGCTCGAAGGGATCATATTTAAATTAAGACTCAAAGTCCGAATGTATACATTTATATACGATCAGGCAATCCTAGGGTTAAAAAAAAGTAGTATTCAAAAATACTGAAATTTTAGTAAAATATTAGATTTATCACCAAATAATCACTGAAATCTAAATTCTATGTAACACTATAATTTTTCTAATATTCAGAATATAAAAAATTATCACTGAAACCCAAAATACACTTGCTTCAATCCAACAACAGTTAGTAAAATATGCTTTTATGCGTAGTATATATGTACATATGAATGTACATATCATGCTAATTCTATTATTTCATATTCATCATCACCGACCACCATTCCCATACAAAATGTGTTGCTAATATATGTATATACCTACCCAATAGGAAAAATGGGAAGTCTTCCGTTGGAAGGCATTTGGAAGGTTTAAAAAATATGAATGATATTTAGTAAAATTCTCAGGAAGGTGTAAATGATGTATATAGAAGTTTAAAATATTGCGTTTTATGAAAAATGTGTTATGCACGTGCGAGGTCAAATAAAGTCTTGAAAAAAGTATTACGAAGTTTGTTCATTTTTTCGTTGATTTACATAACAAGTGTATTTTTCAAAGTGAAAACATCATATTAGTAAGTAAATTTTCAAGTATAATTTTTAAAATAATTAATAATTAAAAAGTGAATTAGTTTTCGGTAAGTTTCTCATATAATTATTACAATTTCATTTTAATTTTTTAAAAAAATACATTTTTCTTTTGCTACAGAGGCTGTCAAAACAGAGAACTTTGGGCTTTGGCTATAAATAATTTGAAAAAGAGATGAAAATAAGATTAAAATTGTTAAAAAATAGATTTTATAAGGAAACATACAAATTGAAATTTAATAAATGTTTTACAGAAAAATTAATATACATATTTTCACTTTTATTTATAATTTACAGGGTAGTTGTTTCTCAAATTCCCTTCTCCTTTGATATTTTCACTAATAAATAATGAAATATATATCTTTTGTACAAATGAAAAAAGGCTTCTATGTAAGACACTAAGAAGTATTCTTTTTCATTTCTATGGAAGGCACTAAGAAGTATTCTTTTTCGCTTCTTGAGAATGTATGCAGAATGCTTCTTGTTACCTTCTTAGGAATGCCTTCCTGCCAATGACATGCCCATGTAAAAAAGATATTATATGGGATAGAGAAAAGAAGGCTTCCATCAATGGTTATAACTTCCAAAGAAGGCTTCCGAATGCATGAAGAATGCTTCCATTTCCTACTGGGTAGCTATGTGCAGCTTAACTATACATAACTTTTATATGCTGTTTACGTTACTTAATCATCACACATACTACAAAAATTGCAATTTTATTTGCACCGAGTTTATAGAGTTTATACTATCTGTGTAATTCTTATTTAAACCCATAAGTATGCAAAAAAATGTATGTGAAATGAAAAATTAGTAATGAAATTTTATGAAAAATTAACAATTTGTTTTATTGATAATAATTAAACTACGTAACCAATTTCCCTGAATTTTCTTTTTAACTTTTTGGAAAAGGTTATATTTAAATCTTATAAGAAGAAATCATAGTATCTAAACGTTTTAATACATGAAAAAAGTGTGAAAAGTTTAGTGAATTTTTTTTTTATCTGTACCTTCGAAAATCGAATATAAAAAAATTTAAGGACCAAAATTTAAAAATGTGTTCCACTTAAGGACCACAATTCCCTTCCACCTATCTATATTCGAAATTTCATGAAAATCGGTTGAAAAATGTAGGCTGTAGGTTGTCACTTTGCAGGCCATTTTACTAAATTGGGCTCTTAACGAATATCTTCAAAAGACTAGGAGAAGTAAAATAATGGTACAATTAGATAAGTCCTAATTTCTAAAACAGGAAACCGAATTTTTATGGCATATTTTCACTCTAGAAGGTATCAGACCCAACTCTAAAAAATTCGAATACGTAAAAAAGTACCCTCTACCAAAAACGCCGAAACAAATCAAACATTTTTTGGACTCACAGGTTATTATAGAATGTTCATAAAAGATTATTCTGCAATAGCTAAACCAATTATTAAATATTTAAATAAAAATCAGAAAATTAATATCAACGACTTTGCGTATATATGTAGATAGTTTTGAAGCACAAAAAAGACTTTTAATCAATGAACCCATCCTAAAATACCCAGATTTCTACAAAACAGACGCAAGCCAATATACCCTTGGCGCCGTACTGTGGTATATGATATGCAAGCTGTACACTAAACGAACATGAGCAGCACTATAGTACAATTGAAAAAGAATTACTATAGGAGTAGTTTGGACCACAAAGTACTTTCGTCCGTATGTATTTGGTAGAAAATTCATTATACCTAGAAACCGATCATAAACCTTTCCAATGGCTTTTCTCTATTAAAGAACCTAATTCAAAATTAGTTCGCTGGCGATTAAAATTTTCGGAAAATGATTACGAAATAAAATACAAAAAATGTGCTAATAATAGCCACACAGACGCGCTATCAAGGGTAGAGGTAAATTGAGTACATGACCAAAATTATAGTCTAATTATTTCAAGCAAATTCCCTTTAAATGTATTCAAAAATCAGATAATAATTCACAAAACAAACTCAAGTTCAGTTAAAATAAAATATTGAACAATACATAAATAAAATCACTGGATAATGAAACCAAAATAACTCGGTTTAAATCTCACTTTAGTCCTAAAAATTTTAACAAAATTCTGGCAGAAGACCGTGAATTCCTCAAAATTGTAGAAAAAGTACACCATAACCATTTTTCAAACAAGCGGTCCCACCGGTCTTAATAACTTTCCTTCATCTGATGTAAAAAAATTGTTTACAACTTAAAAAGTAAAATTTTATTATTTTAATTTATGAAAACTTATTGAAAACACTATCTTTATCTATCAGATTCTAACTCCATATTATCTAATAAATCTACATCAATTACTGAATTTAATTCTGTGATTTCTTCGAAACTGTCTTCCGTTTCCACTTCCTCAAAAGAAACAGATCTTGCTGCATAAGTTGAAGGCTGGAATTCAATATGTGGAGGTAAAAGCAAATTCAGAACTTCTGTATGTAGTGGTAGCCTATACTAGATATTAAAGGATCCGAAGTTTCTAATGCCCTATGAAGTATAGCTGTCAAATTATTGATTCGATTTTTTTGTCTTGCATGGAATAGTCTGTCAAGTTTATAAAATTTATTTCTACTTTCTGCAGCATCTTCCCCTAAACAACCAGCAGGTAAAACAGAATTTTCAAGAATTTGTTTAGAATGAATGAGAATTTTGTGAACAGTAGGTGTCATATGAAACCATGGATATTTTTTCATGAATAAATTAGCCGTTTTAAAACAATAATTTTAAAATTTATCTAAATCTATACGGAATTGGCAAGATAAAGCTATCAGAATAATTTTGAAGCTATTTATCAGGTCTTCCGTTATCCTTGCAAATAAATCGGTTTGACTGAATGCACGCCTACATGTGTTACCATCATTTGTGCTTCCACTGCCATTTGGTTCTGGTTTATCAACATGTAAACCCATAATTTCCCATAACCGTTTTTGAATTTCCTTCTTTCTTTCAGCTAATTTTTTTTTTATTTTCATCCTCTATTACTTGCTATTGCTGTATTGTATATCTGTATGATCCAAGAATGCAGTGGACTAATACCGAATTGCAGTGAAGTATCTGATTTCGGTTGAAACTTTTCGGATTTAAAATCCTTTATTGTTATGAAATCTGTAGGAGTGCCATCGCAAATAGAACATTTTTGAAACTTTTCCATCAATAAGGGTAAGAACTAGCTTGAAATTAATTTTTAAAATTTTACCGTTTGACAAATCTATCTCGAATTTCTTTAGAGCGTTTATATCCTTCGGTCTGCAGACCGAAAAGATTGTGGAGTTCGGTTGTTCCACAAAATGTCTTCATCTAGTGTCACTAATCGGAGAGAGATAACCGTCGTAGCGAATAAGGAAGAGTCTGCCTGTTGGGAAGTACTAGGATTCGAAAAATTTTGTTTATATTTTAATGACCCGAACTGCCATCGAAACCGTAACTAAAAATAAATTCTGCTTCTAGAAACTGAAGTTCACATGAACTCGAAACCCTGTCTATTACTTCTTTCTGTAAAGTGGCTATTCTAAAGCCTGTATGTTCCAATAACTTATTTAGAGGAACTAGAATTTCGGTATCCTTCACAATTATTCCTTTTACTCTACATTTTGATTTGGCTTTTAAAACATCTTCATATGAAGGATATATATCACAGTTTTGGCTTTTGCTACCACTGCGGATATTTAAATATTGCTGTTTACTAAAATTGTTCTCCAAGATAAATGCTAGAACTTCTTGTGGAGTTTATGCGATAGGGACCTTTGTTAAAGACGAGACGGCTCTTCTTATTTTAGATGGACGTGTAGGACTTTTTATTGTTTCTTTGAGCACTGCAGCAAGATCACTTTTTCTTCTTTTACGTGCTGACAACCTTGTGTTAAAGAGAATGGGTGAGTAAGAAAATATTGTAAAAGAGAATGTAAAAAATGAATAAATATATATAAAAAAGGGCACATTTGTGTAAAGAAATTCAAAGTGAGTGGTATAAAGTTATAAAATTAGACTTTACAGGTGAGTGAATTTAATACCTAATTAATAATAATTATTTTACATATTTTTCATTATTACATATGAGTTTTTTTGAATGTTTGTGTGACAACATGTTAATTTTTAGTAAAATATAATTGTATACATAGTATAAAATAAGTGACGCGCATTCCCTTTTTACTGAGTTCTGTACAGGGATGTGTTCCCTTTGTTCATGAATTGGGGTTGGATGTGTTCTGACTCGCTAAATGGGATGTGTTCCTTTTTACCTGAACAGAAATTTGAAGAATTAGTTTCTTCCACTTTAACTAGGGATGTGTTCCTAATTTTCTTCTAAAGTGAAAGCGTCATTAAATTAGGATATGTACACAATCAAGTTCTTTTTTTATCTTTTCAGGTGCTAACTGTAGCAGAAAAGCCAAAATAATCAGCCGCCAGTAGTTCCAAGTAATACAGTTAATATTATTCTTTTGTTTTCTAAATTGATAAATTTGAGGCAATAAAACTAAACACATTAGTTAGTTTTGAAATATATTATTTCAAATCCCTCTAATCTTATAATAGTTTATAATTTAACTTAAAACTTGCAACTTGGACCAATAATGATGTGTCGCCAGCTTTATTCGACAATTCGGATGCGTCTCTCCTTTTTGAGCGCTATAATTTATCTTCATAGTTAGTATCAGCCAGGAGCACTTGATTTTTTTTGGAGCATATTTAAATCAAAGTACTCGATTAATTAGCGTTGATTTAACTTCATACAAAATCATACAAAATTTTTTTGCTTCATATTTAAATTGAAGTAGAAGAAATAATTGCCAAAAATAGCACGCATGTATAAACTGAAATATTCAGATATTATGAATGTTGTATTTTTGATAACTAAATATTAAATATAATACAAAGTACATACCTGCCATATTATTCTTATTATTCGCTTTGTTCAAAATAATAAAAAAATATTACTATAACTCACTTTGAAATAACTTTGCACTTTCACACTACAACTGTTCAGGTGAAACTATGGGTACAAACTCTCACTTTCAACAACTGTACCTCACAAAATTACCTGTGTTCACTTTAAAATCAGGTACTCAAACTATCTAAACAGGAAACTTCAAAAATCGTATTTTGGCCAAAAAATGGGATTTTCCACCATGATGCGACGTTGGAATTTCACTATGAAACTAATTCGGCAAAATGTAAAAAAAGCTGTATTTACCTACATACGAAGAATTACATAATAGCAATAAGTTAATTTTCAGATGACAATAAGAATAACGTAAAATTAATATAAATCTTATAATATTTGTCACGGTACATATAACAAAACCTGTTTACAAGAGTAAATTATTAAATTTTTATTATTTTGTAGAATAAGGTCTATCATGAGAACCGGAATCAATTCAAACAAGACAACTACACACGGTTAATTGTATAATGATAAGTATATGCTCATCACTGATGCCTGAAAAAAAATTTTTTTTTGTTCCCCAGTGTACGAAAGAAAATCAATCAATCAAGAACTCCAATTAACCGAAACACCAACAGGATAATGTCGAGAAGAAACTTCTAAAAATCATACGATTTTAAAACAATACCATAACTCAACGACAAACAAAAAAAATTGATTTTAAAAACGGGAATATAAAAGCTTAAGAATACATATAACGAAATTAGAGAAAGAGTAATGAAAATTAAGGATATAAGCATGCATTTTAGTTATAAGAAAATATTTAGTAATATGTCTAAAGATAGTTAGTATAGGATAAAATAAAATAAAAGAAATAAAAACAAATGTAACACCTGTGTAAATAAAATAAAGAATAGGTAGTTCACATCTCCTTGTCTAAAATATTAAGTAATTAGGAAAATTCCAAAATAGGAACACTATTTAAATATGAGAAATGTACTATGTAATATATTATAATGTATAGTATAAGAATAAGTAGAATAAGTTATACCTGGATGGTACTTGCATTGTTTGGTAGCTACATTTAAAAGAAATTGGAAAAACCCACATGTGTTGGTTGAGTAACATAAAAACAAGAATGAGATAAAGAAAATATAACAAGCAATGCAAGGAGGCATTCTGGTATGGATAATAATGAAGGAAGGTCGAAGGATTATTCTGTTTTGATTAAATAAAATATTTTTTACGCAATAACTTATTATTTTTTAAAAATTAAAGAGTTTAGAGTCTAGCTTTCAAGGAAAAGGTATTTAATCGAATTAATCAAGATAGAAAAAATGTACAAATAGAACCAGGCCCTAATTTTATTAAAGAAATCCGGGGACGGAAAAATCAGTCGAAACTTAGAAAACTAGACCTGGAAATATCCGACGAAAACCATGTAGTGGATAGGCAAACAGGATTAAGATATTACAAGTCACAGGTAAAAAGGAAGAAAAAATTTCAAAACAATAATAAACCTACTATTAAGAACAAAATAAAACCCAAATCTAAAAGAAAAATTTTCATTTCAGATCAAAATTGCAAAAATAATCCTCACCATTCGAACGAAAATAAGAAACTTATATCAAAATTCCAAAAAGTTATACATGTAATAAATATCACAGAATATGAAAATACTAAAACTATAGTTTTCAACATTATTAGACTTTAGTTATACCAAATCAATTACGAATTACGATATAAATTTACTCAAAAATCATATAGACAACATAGAACACGTTATATTATATAGGTATCCTCTCCGAAAACATAAGCAAAAAGTACTTCTACGAAGAACCTTTTTCCAATTTTCGTCCTTAAATCCTGTTAAATACTGTTAAATATTTTTAAATGTTTAAAAATTGCTGCGTATCAAAAACTAGATAAAATACCCGATCTAATAGTATTTGATATGATAGAATTTTTAAAATGTAATTACAAATCTCATATTTCATTTGCTATTTTATACCGGGATTGACATATTTGAAAAGTTGTCGCCATGGGTGTTTTCATGTGTACCTATTACTAGCTGTTAATTTTTATTGAATTGAAAGAAAAAAAAATGTACTAATATGAAATATTTTAATATTTATGCTACAAGTTTTGTAAACATCAGAAATAATTAATAAATCGATAAGAAATTATTGATTTTGCAGTCCGCAACACCAATAATTTTTATACTCATTGCTATGTAAATCTGGCCGTAAAGTAAATAAGATTTTACTATTAAATTTTGATTTTTTTACCGGCCGTCTTATTTTTAATGTTTAGAATACTTTTGTTTACAATTTTTTCTACTAAACTGTTTTTTACACTACTTACTTCTATTTTAAAAACATCATAATAAGAAAAAATATTTTTAGGCATAGAAAGCCATAATAATAATATTCAGATACAATGAAATGGAATTCTACGATTTCACTTTTCAAAAAACCGTGTACCTACACTTAAAATGAAAATATTTAAAGTAATATAAAACACATCTAGACGAAATTTGGACTGTATTAAGTAAACATATTAATGTTCAAATAGAAATAAACAAACATATGTATACTTAATAGCTAAATGGATTATAACTGAATTTTTACTTTTTTTTAAGTGGCCGTCCATTGGAGCTGGCCGGATTAAGGGGCAGTTACTCTATCTGATTTATACATTTTAGTTCATTGGCGAAAAGTTATTGTTATAAAAACGAACTATAAATAAGCTTGTACTTAAAGTGCCCTAAACTCATGAACCAATAAATAAAGAAACATAACGGATTTTGCAACAATTTTTCCATGGACACTCTTAATAACATTTCTCTATTAAAAAACCTTTTTGTTCTTTTTTTACTTAAAAATTACCAACATTTTTATAACATATAAATATGTAAATATAGAATAATGTGATGTTAATGAACATACATAAATATGTACATATGTGTACCTTCAGGCATTAATATGAAATTTAAAAAACAAAAAATCTGTACACAAATTTAATTTAATTTAATTAATATAAGCCTTTTGGAAATCATTTTAAAAATAAATAGTCCTTCGAAAAAAAATTTTTAAACACAACAAAAATAAATACAGTAACGTGGCTGTGGCACGTACATATCTATGTTTATGTACACATATAATGTACATAGTATGTTCTATGAAATTTTTCTTTTATTGGTATGGAGATAAATTTTTTTTAGTTACTATGCACCTTCTTTGAATAATTATATAGTTAAATAATCAAAGAAAACGTTTATTATAAAAAATTACAAAGATTTTTCTCATTTTTTCAGCTATTATAATTCTTTAGCTTATTCTGTTCTATTCTTCCTCTTACTTTTATCTAAATATGCTGACAACAAAATGTGCATTTGATTTTGAAAAGGGTATTCTGGACTGTAACGAATATTTCATGAATACCTTTTTTAGATTAATGTAAAAACAATTTTTTTCTTTTCATTTTTATCTGAGCCTTGCTGCCACAAGTTAATTAGGGGTTTTGTGACCATTTCAATACATGCCCCCATAGTTTAAAGTGGAATGCGAACCACTAAATTCGTTGGTAGAGAACGTTAGTACTAATATTTTTGTAGTTGGTTTTGTGGGCTTCCAGTTTTATAATAAACAAAATTGGGTTGAACTTCCAATTAGATGGCATAAGGTTTTAAAATAAAAAAGTTTTTAATACGAAAACTTTGGAATTTCCTCTTCAACGTGGCATGTGTCCTTATTGGTCCAAATTCCATTTTATAGCCGAAAAGTACCGTCAACAATTTTGTGATAAAATTAACATGTTATAAAAAAGCCGTTATTTTTCCATCATAGTGCATTTTAAAGAGAACTTCTCATTCTTTCTAACACACTTTGATCGGATGAACATAGGTACTTAAAGTCAAAATTTCGTGTTTTTTTTAACTTCCTTTGATAAAGGTACATACGAGTACATATATCTCCGAAACTTGAAAGATGATGTATAGATGATGTTACATTAAAGGCTTTTTTGTCCTCTTTACATCTTTGCAATGATACTTCATACGACCATATGTATATATAACTCTTGTAAGTAGAAAAATAAATAAGAAAAATTGTAAAAAAAATGCGCATTTTTCATGCATTCAAAATTTGTATTTTTCATATTGTTTATTGCGTCATGTCTGTTAAATAATAAGTATTTTTCTTGCACTAAAACTAAAAGAAAAAGATAACTGAGGTGAGATAAACTGATGTGAGCTTATGTACGTATATACATAATTTCCTTAGTTCCAGTAAAACACAACAATAATTGTTTTGCTGGTATTCATTGTATACCGCAATATTGTAATGTAAAAATAAATTTATTTTCTATTAAGAACTGTTGGAAGGTGGAATACAGTTGATAATGTAATGTATTAATATTACAGTAAAGTGAAAATGGGAATAGTTTTGAGTGAAATATGAACGTATAACAAAACAACGTTACTTGCCAATAAATTAAATACACTTGTAGGTGTCCAAAGACAATACAACTCATACCATAGAGGTTTAATGAAAAACTAAAGAAATAAAGAATATAGTCTGAATTTTAAGAGTTGAGGTTTTTTTGCGCATGTTTTACATGGCTTTGTGATCTTTTTTGTGTAGATATACGAAAGAAGAAACGTGTTACAACAACAAAAACGCATATGTGTAAGTATCTTTTTTTCTGCGCATGTTTTTCTAGTATAATACGAAACCTCAACTTTTAAAATTCTGACTATAATAAAGAACACGCCCATAATTCTAATATTCACCTTATAATGCGGTAATTGTTTTTGTATACATACCATATGATATTTTTTGATATTGTATATATTTTTGGATTTTTATATTTTGTTTCGAGAAACAAAAATAATACAATAAAGTATAATGATTGTTGGTGATATTAATTATCACGTGATATTTATGTAATAAAAAACAAAATACTTATTTTTAGGTTTCATGTTTTTTAAAGTACTCTACTGCTTCTTATTCATTTTAATATTCTTATAAAATAATGATAATTAATTTAATCGGATATAAATTTTACTTCTTTTTATGATTTTTTTTTCTTTTTTGTCAAATTTCAAGTTTTTTAGTTCTTTTTTTTTTAACTTATTTTCATTCTGAAAAGACGAATTTCTTTTGATTTTTCTGATTGATTCTAGTATTTTCTGAAAAATTCTTCTTTCCAAGAATTAAATGACAAATTTTCTATATAATTTATTTTACATACATAAAATTTGTAAAATACTTATTACAGAACATTTTTAGCTAATGTTAGAAATTTAGGCGTTGAAAATAAAGTGGTTCATATTACCGAACTTATACTGTATCTCAAATACAATTCATTACTTCTGTTCTTCACTTCGAAAATAAATAAAAGTCAGATGATGTGCATTAGGATATTAAAAAAAATAAATTGAAATGACATTTTTGATGAAAATTATATTATAATTAGAAAAATCTTAAGTAAGTTGAAAAAAATTATTGGAAAATATTTTATTGTATATTTTAATGTAATTTAATTTTTTTCTGAAAAACTCTTTTCTAGGCGATCCTCAACCAGCCCTTCAATTTTTCATATAAAATATTTTACATATTATGTCTGTCTGTATACAGGGTGTTTCGCTGTTCGTGTGCCAAACTGAAGAGTGGTAGATCTTGATGAGAAATGATAACAAAACGTATGGGACGGAGGGGGGTGGTTCTATTCTAAATAGTTATCGAGATATTCAAGGTCAAAGAAATTTTTTTTCGAAAAGTAACCTGTTCTACTTTTTGCAAAATATCTCAGCTTTCTCGTAATGTAGAGAGCCAAAACAAAGTAATTTCTGAAGAAAACGTTTAGACCTTTCAAGAAATGTTTTTTATAAAGTTGTATATTAAATGGTTTAGGAGTTAAAGTAAAGGAGTTAAAAAAATTCGTCATTTTTATGTTCAAGGTAGAATATCCCGAAAATTTGCGTTATTATTTTGTTTATTTTGTTGAAACAGAATTGATCCTATGACCTTGCTCATATCTGCTCCGTTTAGAATATATTGCAGTTCAAATATTTGGGCAGGGTTCAAAAATGCATTAAATAATCTTTCCACTGATAACAGTAGATACACTGATAATCGAAGTCAGTACAAACAACATAGGCATAATTTTCTATATTCTTTTACATTGCGTTTGTATAAATCTGTCTCTTGAGTAGGGTAATCAGATCTCAACTTCATGTTATAATTTATCAAAAACATGTAATATGTAAAGTTATCAGAAACTAATCGGGTACTGCCTCCATAAGCATAATACTGATTTCGATTGATAAACCGAGTATATATTCATAATACATATATCATGTACATTTTATTGGTTTGGTGGTATGGTTTTTTCTTTTCTTTTTCTTTTGTGCACATGCATATGCACAGTGTATGTATACCTATTTGATACAGCATACTTTAAGAGCCAAATTTAGTAAAAAAAATTTTCGAAAACAACAATAACATCGTCTGAAATGTATTTGTGTCTGCACCAACACAAGCAAATAAATTTCGTCTAAGTGTTGGTGTATATGATTTGAAAAATTTTCATAGTTATAGCTATAGCTATAGCTATATATGGCGATCATACTGCATGGATGTACGTTTGTAAAATGTGTATGTAGGTACAGGCTACAGCTAGCATGCAGCTGTTATATCTGAAATTATTTCAGTTGAAGGTCACAAATTTTTCATACAACAAATTTTTTATGTAAAAATTCAAAAATACTGAATTATTTTATTTTTTAAATTTTCATATGGAAGGATATGTGGCTTTTCAACTTTGAACTCTTATATCTCGGGCTTTATTGCACCGATTTAAGTCAAATAAAACGCACTAGGTCAGAAAATAGTTCTAAATTGAAATGCATACTTTTTTCAAGGATCACGGTATGAACTAAGGAGAGCCTTATAAAAAGGAAAAAAAGTTGTATGTTGAAAAAAGACGTTTTTTGTATTTTACCCTATACCTTTTGCCCTAGTTAACGGATATTCACCGTTAAAATTTCATATAATATTAGACCCTTCAAAAAATATCCTGACCAAATTTCAGCTCCTTAGTCTCACGGCAACATACTTTTATAAGGAGTCAAAAAATGTAAAATTTTGATAATTAAAATTGATTCGTGTGAGTTTTATGTTTAGCGCCCTGTAACTCGCGTCTCAGTTAAGGGATCGTTTTGGTGCTAAGGAGAGTTTTATAAAGAAGTAGTACTTACAGAATTACTGTATAAGATAGCTCAATAGAAACACTTCAACAAATATTGTAATCCAAAAATATTAGTTTTTGGTTCAGAGGATGTTGAGATATGGATCTTCAAAGTCAAAAGTAGATGTTTGCCTTTATGAATGTAGAAAAATGTATGAAACATTCATGTTTTTGATGTTGTTTTGTATTTTATCTTGAAAACAAAAAAAAAGTACAACAACACTGTAAAAACAAAACTAAAGAGAACACTTTGATAAATCTTTTAGTATAAACATTTTAGTTTTTGGTCTATGGGATGCTGAGATATCGTTTTTTGAAAAAAAATTTTCAAAATTTCCATATAAAATGTATGGTATACATTTGTATACGCACAGTCAAATTTGTGTTTTTGCATAAAAAAGAATATTTTGTTTTACCGATTTTGAGCTAGGACTTTGAAAATTGGACTGTATAGTGAGGATCCTCCAATGGAAGAATTGGTGAAGTTTCAAGGTCCTAGCTCGAAGGGATCATATTTAAATTAAGACTCAAAGTCCGAATGTATACATTTATATACGATCAGGCAATCCTAGGGTTAAAAAAAAGTAGTATTCAAAAATACTGAAATTTTAGTAAAATATTAGATTTATCATCAAATAATCACTGAAATCTAAATTCTATGTAACACTATAATTTTTCTAATATTCAGAATATAAAAAATTATCACTAAAACCCAAAATACACTTGCTTCAAAGGAAGAGAATGAAGAGACTACTGCAACAAGGCCTAGGCGTTGACGAGGCACGTTTGCTGGCTCTTCAACCTCTTCCAAAAAAAATGGGAGATAGTTTTAAGAGAGGCCGCTCTGACGACTCAACTTCTGAGGCTTCTGGTTCTAAAAAGTCAAACAACCTCAGGAGGTCGAGACTATCTCTCAGCATAAAGATAAAGACATGCCTTCTACAGTAAGCTTTAAGCAAGCTGTAGAAAGCATACAAATTGGTATTTTGTCGAAATCCTTTCCAAAAGCTCTCCTGACAACTGAGCAAATGAGTGCCATTGAAGAGCAGATTCTAAAAAGGATAATCGAACAAAAAAAACAACCAAACAAAACCAAAATTCCTTGGTGCCACCTATAAACCCGGGTGGTTTGTGTTAAGGTGTGCTAAAATTTAAAAAAAAAGAAATATCGGAACATTACTTTACTGATAGAAAAACTGCTGTTTCACATTTCTATTGGATGCCCAGGCTACTGTTGGCCAGATCTTCAGCAGAGACATGACCGTACTGAAGATCTGTTACCAGTGGCACCACGAGAAGTTCGTAGCCGGACTTCCGACAATTCAATAGTTTCGGCATGCTCCATCGGTCTTGTACGATTTTGCATGTTTATCCCCCTATTGAAAAGTCAGTATCCACCAAAAAAAACAACTCACAAATTCTTTTTTTTTTTCAGATTCAGAATAATCTAAAAATTTTTACTTCTGAAAGACATGAAGTAGAAATTTCTCATCGAGAAAATACAGTTTTGGATGAAGTCGTTCCAATGATTGAAATTAATAATCAAATGCCCGCACCAGGTGCCGAACAGGTAATTACTTAAACTATAATGCATATTTTCAATGCTAGTATTTAGAAGAATTGATAAGAAAAGTTGTGTGCGAAGAATTAGATGTTTTCGAAAATAAAATAAAGGAATTGCTATTAAAACAACTTGCCTCTAAAGAACATTCAAGAACTTGAGGATTTTGATAGAAAAGCTGAAGACTACTCATTTAAAAAAAATTTTTAAGCTTGAAAAATTTATACATAAGTTACTTAATTTCTATAAGGCTTTCTATTTCAGAAACTATACATTTTACAAATAGGAGAGTTGATAGCAAAAGACTGTGTGAAGGTTTTAAACATTTTTATCATTTAGACCTTCAAACAAAAATATCGTACACAGGGCGAGAAATGAAAAAATATACTGTAATGAATTGTACGCATATAAAAATATTAATCGGTAAAATATTTACAATAAGATAAAATTAAAAACATTACAGCTTTACAAAATATTTTTCCTAGAAACTGTGACAGAGCACTACACAATTACTCAAAGGGAAGTTATTGCACTAGTGCAGAGATTCCTGCAAAAAACGTATGATCGTTTGAAGTCAGCAACAGCAAATAAAAGTATTCTACAAAGCAAGGAAAATGAAATGCAATAAAAAAAAATTTAAAAAAAAAATGAAATTGAAAGTCTGATTTGTTTATATTTTTTGTTAGTGTTTTTTTATTTTTTATATTAATTTTTGTTGCGTTTTATGTTTTGTTTTTATAATTTTCAATGAATTGTTTTTTTTTTTCTACATGAAGTGTATTATTTGAAATAATAAATTTAACCATCCAAGATTTTAAATCTTTTACTGTTTTTGCTCCTTATACTTTCATTGTTCTGATGTTGTAAGTGTATGAATTAGCGGAGATACAAAAGATAAATTTTCTTTGTAAGGCAAACAAAAAATCTTACAAGTTACATCTTCTAATTTACTTAGTTTATAATTCAAAATATTTTCATTAAATTTTCCAAAAAATATATAAAAGTCTTCAAGTTAAAAAGGTTCTTTGTTAATAGGTTTTTTGAATTACATTTTATTTCAAAATTTGAAAAAATACATTTTTTGTAGAAATTTGTTTCTGCAATATTTTGTTCGAAGCAGTTTGTTTTTGTTTTTTCTGAAATTTAGACCATACTTCTTTTCTTTATTCTATTGTAACATTGTTCAAGTGTTCTTTTGAAAAATGTAGTAACGATTTTGTTATTTTTATGTACATATGCTTCGAATTTGTAACATGAATTTTCATCAGCAGGTACAACATTATATATATCAGTTGCTAAGTGGGTAAGGCAATGTACATTATAGGTCATATTTTTTAATCCATACAGTGAGGAAAAATGTTTGACAAAATATTTCAATAATTCATCTGCATAAGAATTATATATGTTATAATAAACTGGAGAACTTAGAATTCTAATAGCTAAACTGAAACATAAGAAATGTTTATAAACTGAAGGTTTCAAGATTTTTTTTAACACAACAGGACCAGTGTATAACATAAATACTCTGAATTCAGATGCTTTCATGTAAGCAACAAATGAAAGGGTCCTTATTTTTCGCTGAAATTCGGAAAAAGAATATTTGTATAATGATTTTAAATGTATGTTAATTGTTTGAACTTCATTTATAGATAATTTCTGAGCATTTGGCTTACCCAACCAAATTTGCATGAGCTTCTTTGTGACGCCTTCATCCACTAAATGCATTTTATCTAATGGAAAATGCTTTATCATATCAATAGGAAGTTGCTCAAGACTAGACTTACTTTCTTTATGATGACCATCATCGATATGACCATTGTTATCAATTCTATTACGAAATGTATAATCTGTTCGTAGAGGAGAACTTAATTCTGAATAAATAACTTTACGCTTACCTCTTCCAAGAACTAAACTCTGTCCTTTTATAAAACATTTCTGACAGCAATAGTATCCTCCATGGCACTTTACATGTTTACATGTTTACAGTGGATAACAAATTTGTAATACTTTGACTTAAATTCTATTCCATTTGTTATTAGATCACAAGTTTCATCTACAAATATTTTCAGAAATTCATTGCACTCCACCGGTTTACCTCTGCCTTTGTATATTCCAATAGAAAAGACTCTTTGTGATAAATTGTTGATGCATCCAAGAATGACCCAAAAACAATATCCTTCTCTTAAGGACATTGGTGTTCCATCTATGTTAAAAGACATACCTAAAGCATGTGACACTTCCAATAATTCTTGTTTATCAAGTGATTGCAAGACATTTTTGACAGATTCCCTTAATGGCAAATGTAAATATTGTCCTTTGTCCAAATTTTTTATACAACCGTCCTTCGTTGCGTTTGGTGTACAAAGTAATGTTCTTGCGTCTACTTGTTTATCAATCTTTGCTTCTTCTTTCATTAATTTTAAAAGTTTGGACAATTCTGTATGTTATATGTTCTGAGATAGAGCCCAGAATCGAAGTTTCTGTAGAAAAACATCGGAAGTTTTTTCATCCCCAACCAATCTGATTTGATTTAAACTTTGGTCATTTAAACTTACAGGATTGTCCTCTGTTATAACAACCTCTTCAATAACATCTTTTTCAATCATTAGAACTGTTAAAATCTAAAATGGTCACAAAATAATAACTTAAGTACTTAGGCAAAATGAATATTCAACACGTTTGTATATTTACCTAGGGTGATGAAGTTATTTTCTTTGCATTTAGATATTGACTTTATTCTGCCTTTCGAATAATATGGATGTTTTTCATGTGTTGCTGTTCGTTTCAAAATAGATGAAAATAACTTATTATTGTAAAATTTCAATGAACGTGGCATTTGGTTTATAATTTCGATTATTTCTCACAACTTTGCATTATTTTTATGACACTTTCGATTGAATTTCGATTTTCGATACTGTGTAGCTTTTATTCAAAATTTAATCTTGTTCGACAACACAGTAATGTGGCTGAAGCGGCTAGGGAGAAAATACTGTACGTGAAACCCTCAGGTAGTCGTGAGTTCGAACCTTGGTACAGGTAATTTGATTTGATAAAATAATAAAAAATTCTTGTGTTTTCTCAGCATGTATCATACTAATATTCCTAATAATATAAAACAGCTGCACTTCAGAAAAATTAACAAAAAACATTTAAAATTCTTTTTTACTTATTTTTTTAATATCTGACATTCAGTACTGTATAGATAATGAAATCCGATATCCATTCTATACTGACTATAGGCATTTAAACATCAGAACAAATCCAGAAAAACAACAGGCGACGAATATTGAATTTGTCTATTCTTTGGATACTTAGAAATAATATATAAATGATATTTCAAATCGCTTTTCTAGAGTTTCTAAAAAATCTAGAGCTGCGATACTAAACGAGTGTCGAAAATGTTCCGATAGAGTTTAGCATGTTTCAATATTGGGAGGGGAAATGAATTTCGATACAGTTTCCATACAATCACTTTTTGTTATGCGGGAACTTTTGCTCCAGTGAACGGATTTTTACTGTTTGAAGTTTATACAATATAAGACTGTTTAGGAAATATCTGCTTAAAATTTAGCTTCCTACATACTTTTATAAGGAGTCAAGAAATATAACATTTTGATACTTAAAATTGATTCAATATGTTTTCCGCCCTCTAACTCACGTCCTATTGCAGGGCTCTTTTTGGTGCCAAAGGAAGTTTTGTGGAAAATAACAAGTAGAATATTGTGCAGAAATAGGTTTACATATATTTTTGACGAAAACGGTCTAAGATAGAATAAAGAGTTAACATTGCATAGTAATTCTTCATTTCTTAAACAAAGTAACGCTCACTAAAATTCTACTTTATATTTATTGAAAAGTACAAATAGAAAAAAATACAAAATAGAAACTCAACCAGTTTTTGTGAATAAATTAACTGATAAGGTTAAAAGGGCCGTGGCTGTAAGTAGAATATAATACTTGAAAGCATTGTCAGAAAAAAAAATGTTTATATTGGCACTTACTTGTCTTTAACACTAAACACAACACTTGAACTGAAAAAATAATAATTAATCAAATGGAAGAATGCGCCATCCACCACAAATAGAAAATGTACTATGACCATAACCAGTCTTCAGTTTGCAAGAAAATTGAAATCATAATGTAATTCACTTAAGAAAGAAAAGAAATCAATTTGTAAAGTGTGAATTTGTTGAAAAAAGCTAGATCTGACAAAAAAAATTTAAACCGCAATTTTACAAGCTAAACATTTTCTGCTCTAGGCGCAGGACCTCCAGAAATGCTTTTGCTACTTCTTCTATATGGCTAATCCGGCACTAGCGAAAGGACATCTCCTTGATTACATTCCTTCTTCGCCCCAACTTAGTCGCATTCCCCATCGATCACACTGTCAGTAAACAACAGTCTGTTAGATATTATGTAGTGGATTTACCGAATAAACGTTGGCTCTATTCCATATTCTCTGGCAAATTCGCATAGGGACTTATGATTCGCATTATCAAAAGTCCCCTTAATAGCCACAAACACACCTAAGGTATATTTTTCGCTGTCATGCACCACTTCGATTCCGGAAAATAGACTGTGCAGTGCTGACTCACAGAACGTTCCGCTTTGATGAGCGTGTTGTTTACTGTTGAGTGGGAGTCTGAACAGACTTTTAAGTAAAAATGGCATTAATCTGATTGGTCTGAAGTTTTTCACCAATGTATAGTCTACCTTCCCTAGTTTGGGATCAAGGATCGCCTTGACTTTTCGCCATTCAGAAGGAACGTAACACAAATCTAAGCCAGCACTTAATATTACATTTAGAGTAGCAACTAGGATGTCGTTACCTTCTTTATTCATTGCTGGATAAATGCCATTCATACCCGGTGTTTTGTAACTTTTGAAAGAGAACAAAGCAAATTTTATTTTTTCCTTAATGCGACAAACCAGTCAAATCTAGAAGGCTTCGTAGCATGTGCTGTGAAGCTTTCCATTGAGCCTCCAAATTGGCAGCCCGAAAAATGAGCATCTAGAAGAAGCCGGAGCGTTTCGTGGTCGGTTGTGATAAATATCAATATTGCTGATATATCATTTACACTATAGCCTTTATTTTTGAAGGCTTTAGTAATTGTTGTCTGTGTTCCTTGCCCTTCTTTGTTTTCGAAATATTTACTTCTGTGGATGTTGATGCAATGCTGGTAGAAGCTGGTATTAAAGCAACAAATTTGTCTAAAGATTTCTGTAATTTAGGCTTTTTCCCCGGGATCTTTTTTAATTTTATTCTTTTTTAATATTATTCTTGAAATAAAAATTATTGAAATCCCAATTTCATAATTAAGAACTAATAAAAAGTGGAAAACATGATATTAAGCTTACCGTACAGCACTGCCATTGCCGAACGAGTTTTTTCTTCATTGAATATCAAGTAAAAGTAAGATAGAAAATTCGCTTAAAACTGGAACTGTTATTGCCTTTATCATCAAACGAATACACTACTTTTAAATTCTTTGTAATCGCTATAGCTTACGGTTATTACTCATCGTCTGTGAAAATTGTAACGGTTGTTATATTTGTGTCGTTTAATATTATTTAGAAGTATGAAGTGTAAAAGTTTTAATTAAATTTCTTAAAAGCAAGTGTGTTTCGTTTGAAGATAAGGTTTTTAATACCTAATATTTTTAAATATGAACCTTAGTTTTTTCTGGAGTAGTTTTATATAAAATTGTTGGCAATAATATAGAGAAACACAAAGCTAGTGGTGCATCCCACGAGCGAGATGTGGGAGACAAAAGATAATACATATATGGGGTTAATCAAAGAATATGAGAAACGTCGAAACGAAACCGTTCTCAGGATAAGAAAGGACAGAAGACAAAGAAAAGAAGGACTGTTCCAAGAAACAACCGGAGCCAGTACCTTCTGAACCTAAAAGTCTGGTAAGTGAAGTGGTACGGGACCACCTGCATGTTGCTTTGGTGGACGAGCACTCAACCGGAGGAACATTAACAGCTGAATCATGGACGAGAATTGAAGCAAAACTCTCAGAGATGGTGATAGAGTATATCATCGAAAGTAAGGAGGGAGCGGTTCCATGTTATGATTCATCTGAGGTAGTCAGAGGGTCCCGGGTGATCAAATGCGAGAACCAGTTTTCGAAGGATTTTCTTTGTGAGTGTGTTGCTATGGTTAGTGACGCCTGGGAGGGCTTAAAACTCAAGCTAATCCCCGCGAAGGTGATTCCCAAAACACTAAGGGCCTTGTTACCGAAGATGAAGACTGACGCGGGGAAGCTCATCCAAGGGCTTCAAAGACAAAATCCAGAGGTTCCGATGAATGGCTGGGCAACCATCAAATCAGAGGAGCCTCAGATGAACAACTAATCATATCTTCTCCTCTTGAACAATGAGTGCATGAAGACGCTGGACAAATTAGAGCACAGGCTGAGGTTTGTCATTAGAAATGCTAAACTCAAGATCTTCCAGCCTAACGATGCAGAAGAGGAGAATGAAACGAGGAAAAAGCAACGAGTCCGACAATCGAGGACAAAGTAGAACAAAAAACTAAAGGATGAAGGTGGTTCAGATAAATCTTCGACACTCCAAATGTGCCTCGGATAACCTGTTGGTGTTCCTAAGGGAAGAGAATATCTACATAGCTCTCGTTCAGGAGCCCTGGGTTAAAAACAACCGTAATGATCTCCTGGACAAACAATACCACCTCTTTTGCTATCGATTAAATGGGAATTCAGGCAAGCCAAGAACCTGCATCATTGCTAAGTAGCACATTAAAGTTTTTCTGTGCTCTAATCTTAGCTCGGCCGATTTGACAGTTGTAAAAATAAACAATGCGGTGGAGGAGGCTTATATTGTTTCTGTATACCTACATGGCTCATGACAGAAGCTCGCTACCCGGAAAATTCCATGAACAGTATTTATAGAAGTTATGATAGTTACCGAGTAGACGTGTTCACCTCGTGCTGTCAGAATCAGAAAAGGTTGAATACCAAGACACCTACTACCTCACCGATGGGGTCATCTTTTAACTCGGGCGCTATTTCTGATTTTGAGAAGAGAATCGATACTCTGCTTGACACCAAGCGTGCTGCTATCAAAAAAATATCATATTAGAGGTCTCTGCCATGTTGGCTGTCATCACTACTCGCTTGAATGAACTAAGTGATAAGATTGTTGATCTTGAAAGGCTGAATGCTGACTCTGATAAGGCGAACAATCAACTACTATGACAATAACGTTCCTGTGATGTAATTACCCAAGGTATTCCGGCACGTGATAATGAAAATTTGGATGAAATGCTTAGGGGATTGCTAGTAGTATTGGTTTCACTGTTTCTCCTTATGTAGGAGCTTTTCGTCTCAAGAGTAAAAAAGCAGTTTCATCATCATCATCTCAGAGTACTAAGAGAACAGCAGCTGAATCGTAAAACATTGTTGTTAAATTATCTTGCGTCGCTGAACGTGTTTCACTGCAATTAAGCAACGTCAGCAACCACTAATAATAATTTCATTCTTTTAATAGTGATTTATAATTTCTATTGTTAATTTATTTACATTTTTTGCTTTATATTTGGTCGCTTAGTTATTAATTTTGTAATTATTAGTTATTTTGTAAATTTTTATATTTCTTCTTTTTATTTTTTATTTGCAAATCTTTTTTTCTACATTCTGTTCTTTTCATTATGTGTGATTTCATTTGGCTATACTTCTTCTATTCGTTCATGAAGTTTGTTCTGTTTTTCTGAAATGGGTGACAGTTTTGATGTCATGAATAAGGTACGAGCTTTAATTGATATTTTTGATAAGAGATCGAAGGGTTTTTATATCTGTCATGTCAATGCTCGTAGTTTAAAACCTAAAATTTATGAATTTAATAAAATGTTTGGTAACTCGTGTGTTGATGCGCTATGTGTTTCTGAAACTTGGTTCAGTCCAAGCCTATCTTTCAAATTAGTTGCGCTTCATAATTATAAATTACTGCGGAATGATAAAAAGAATAGGGTAGGGGGCGGTGCTACCATCTATGACAGAAACAATATTAAAACTAACTTTATTAAGGCTTCTACTGACAGTATTTTAGAATTTTCAGCAATTGAAGTAAGCTCTGATACTGATAAATGTCTTTTATGCGTTGGTTACTGCCCACCTAATGCTTTCTCTGATGAGTCTTCAACTGAGCTTTAGACTTTTTCAGGTGACTGGAATGTGAATATCCTGCGTGAATCATCTACAACGGCTAAGTTTCGACATCTGCTGTGCAGGTACAATTTGAATGTAGTGAATAATACGCCAACTTTTTTTAACACTTTCCATCTGTCATTACTGGATCTTTTAATCACTGCTGATACATCCGCATTTGTTTGTAAATCAAATCAGTTCTCCCAGTATTTTTGACCATGACATATTATTTCTCACTTACAACTTCACTATTGCCTCGTCTTCAGAGCCAGTCTCCTTATCTTATAGAGACTACTTAAACATCAATTTTTCTGATCTTGATAGTGAGCGTCTTAGTCTATCGTGGGATGCTCTTCATGCATCTAATTCGGTTGATGTATAGGTCAGTTTTTTGAATCAAACAGTTAGTCATCTATTCGACAAATTTGTTCCTTTCAAAACTTGCAGACTTAACAACTCTATCTGCCCCTGGTTCTCAGAAAAGGTTAGGGTACTTATTGCTGAACGCGAATGCCTTTTTCGTCAATTTAAGAAGCTTAGATCTGTTGAGTATCATAATAAATACAAACGTATGAGGAATAAGATCGTGTCTGTAGATAGATAGATAGTATTTGGGCTATTCGGTGCACCTCGACCTAACAAGATCTTTTGTGCCGCCCTTACTTCTCAAAGATTTAGGCTTTGAATGAATCCTAAGACTTTATGAGAAGGTGCACACCAAATTTCTTCCGGTTTAAGGAAAACCTGCTTCATGTGTCGCACCCTTTTAGAGGCCAGCGCCTCACATTCACATAGAATGTGTTTTGAGGTCTCCTTGGCCTCCTTGCAGAATCTGCATTTGTCATCCTCTTGTAGCCCAATCCTACTTAAATGGTAATTAAGTGGACAGTGCCCGGTGAGAAGACCTGTAATGATTCTTAACTCATTCCTATTGAGGTTTAGTAGTTTTTTAGAAATGTTAGCTGAAGGTTTAATAAATTCCTTCGCTTGCTGATTTCCGGGAGTTTTTTCCCAGTGTGAGATACATTTCTTCATCTCCCATTTCTTAACATTGTTTTTTGTGTGGCTTTTTGATAGTCCACAGAAGGGTTCTGGTCCGAGGAAAATTGAGTTGGCACCTTTCCTAGCCAAGGAGTCCGCCAGCTCGTTACCTCTGATACCTTCATGACCTGGGACCCACATAAGGTAGACTTTGTTTGTTTTGGCAAGCCTTTTAACAGTCGTTAGGCGATCACATACTAGCCTCGATACAATTTTATGTGAATTGAGGGCTTTTAGTGCTGCCTGACTGTCTGAAATTATGTAAACTGTGGCTCTATTGAAGCCTTTTTTAAGGCATTCGGTAGCACACATGTCTATGGCATGGATTTCCGCTTGAAAGACCGAAGAGAGTTTGCCCAGGGATTTGAAGAGGCTTCTTTTTGGGCCTGCTACCCCTGCTCCCACTCCCGACTCGGTTTTCGAGCCATCTGTATACCATATAGAGGCTCCTTCTTCAAAGGTTATTTTGTTATCGCGCCAAGATTCACGATCCGGAAATATTACTTTGAACGGCTTCTCAAAGTTTAGTATTGTTTCCATCTCGTCAGTCACTTGACTGATTTGGTAGTTCTTAAATTCTTCAAGAATTTTAAGATTGTGTGTGAGATTACCCGGTTTGAGTTCTCTCTTTCTCTGAAATTTTAAGGCCCAGTTAAGTGCCTCTTTCCTAATTTGTATGTTAAGAGGAGGCAGATTGAGCATGGCTTCTAATGCTGCCGTTGAAGTAGTTCTTAGAGCTCCTGTGATACTGAGACACGCTAGTCTCTGTATTTTATTGAGTCTATTTTGAACCGTTTTTTGTTTTGTCTTTGGCCACCATTTGGCTGACGCATATGTGAGTATGGGTCTTATGATGGCCGTGTATGACCAATAAACCATCTTTTGTTTTAGTCCCCATGTTTTGCCAAAGAGTCTGTTGCAGTTCCAAAGGGCAAGGGTGGCTCTTTCAATGGACTTGTTAATTTGTTTGTTCCAGGTGAGTTTGCTGTCTAGAATGACTCCTAGATATTTGACTTCATCTGAGAATTCTATTTGTGTTCCTTTTAGGGAAGGTTTACTTAATTGTGTTTTCCTTCTTCTAGTGAAGGGTACAATGGTAGTTTTGTGAGGATTTATGGATAAATTTTCCTTAGGCACCAATTGTTAATAAAATTTAGTGCTTTTTGTAATTGCCTAGATATTGTTTCATCATCTATGCCTCTAACTGTTATTACCAGGTCGTCTGCGTAACCTTGTGCTTCGAATCCTAGAGAATCAAGCTTGTATAGGAGGTCATCAATGACTATAGACCATAACAAAGGTGATAGAACCCCTCCTTGAGGGCAACCTTTGACGGCTTTGATCGTCATTGATTTATCTCCCAATGTAGCTTCGATTTCTCTTTGACTCAGCATTGCTTTGATCCAGTTAGTTGTTGGGAGTTCACATCCTTTATTTAGGGTAGCCCTCGCAATTGATTCAAATGAGGTGTTATCAAATGCTCCCTCAATGTCGATAAATGCGCTTAAAGCAATTTCTTTTGTGTCCATAGCTCTGTTTAGCTTGTAAACTAAGCTATGGAGAGCAGTTATGGTGGATTTACCTGCTTGGTAAGCATGTTGATTAGCATTTAAAGGCTTTTTCACAAGAACGCTGTCTCTAATATGCTGATCAATTATTTTCTCCATCGTCTTTAGGAGAAAGGATGTTAAACTAATTGGTCTATATGACTTTGGCTGGGCATCGGGTCTTTTGCCCGCTTTGGGTATGAAGATTACTTTCGTTTTTCTCCACAGTTTGGGAATGTAACCTAGTCTAAAACTTGCTTTAAACAAGTTAGTTAGGTTCAAAGAGATCCGTTCAGCTCCTTTTTGCAGGAGTGCTGGATAGATCCCATCGCCCCCTGGCGCTTTGTATGGTTTAAAGCTATTTATCGCCCATAAGACTTTTTCTTTTGTAAAAATTTTGTTAGCTAGACTATGTGTTCTATTTGAAACCCTTGTATGTGTTTCTTGTAGAACAATCTCGCTCACTGTGTTTTCTGAACCTGGGAAGTGTGTGCTTAGTAATAGTTCTAAGGTTTCCTCCTGGTTCAGAGTATATTCCCCATTAGGTTTTTCTAGTAAACCTATTCCGTTGGAGTGTACTTTTGAGAGAACTTTGTGAAGTCTTGCTGTTTGAGGTAACTCTGTAACCCTTTCACAGAAGCTTCTCCAAGTTTACCTTTTTGATTTTCTTAACTCTTTGTTGTATACCGTTAAAGCTTTTTTGTACTCAGACCACTCTCCATTACGTTTAGCTTTATTGAATAGTCTTCTGATTGACGACTTTAGTCTGCTTAGCTCCCGATTCCACCAGGGAACATCTCTTGCGATTTGCTTTGGTTTTATCGGGCAGCTGTCATTAAATGAACTTTGCAGAGAATGTTGTAGTCTAGCCGCTGCTAGATCTAGTTCATCCCTGGTATCTATTATATGCTCCTGATCTATGCGATACCTCAGGAGTTCGTCATATAAAGTCCAGTTAGTACATTTGGGGTTTTGATTGAATTGGATGCGCGAAATGTTGGCTTTTATGTCGAATCTAATGTGCATATGATCCGACATAGAAGTCTCATCCGACACATGCCAATCAACAATTTTATCACAGATATTTGGTGTAGACAGGGTTAGGTCAAGGACTTCCTGCCTAATGATATTTCTGAAGGTGGGTTTGTTGCCTACGTTATTAACTATAATGTTGTTACAATTAATATATTCTAAAAGGCACTCACCTCTTTTGTTGGTGTCTGAGCTTCCCCATAAGATATGATGAGCATTCGCATCACAGCTCAGAATCAGCTGGGTGTTGTTCTCCCTGCAGTACTGTACTAGTTTGTCTGTTGAGCTGGGTGGAGGTTCTGCTTCTGTAATGTCGAAGTAAGCGGAGGCTATTATAGCCTTTTGCTTACCCGACTGTGTAGGCACCTCCAATAGTACTGTAACCAGGTCTTGTGAAATGAATCCTGGAATTGGGGAGAAGTTTATTGTGTTTTTTATCAACAAGGCTGTTCTGGGCCTGTTTGATTTATTATCGTAAATTAACTTACAATTTGGTGTGTTGAGTCCTTTAATTTGTCCTCTCAATGTCCATGGTTCTTGTATTAGTCCCATGTCCATGTTGTCCTTGATAAACCTTCGGCAAAGCACGTCAGATGCAGCTTTGGAATGGTGAAGGTTTATCTGTAGGCATTTAATATTGGTAGTCATCTAGGATTTGCCTTGATCGGAGTTAGGACTTTCGTCCTTTGCCCCTTTCTTGGGTTTTCCTTGATGTTTACCATTGTCTTTGGCTGCTATTTTCACCTTTTTTGCAGAAGCTTTGGAGGTTGAAGCGGCCGGTTCTGTGAGGACTTTGGTGCCCTCACGTTTTTCCTGCTTTTTCTTCCCTCCTTCACCCCTGCGACGAAGTCTGACTTCACCGAACTTAAAGCTCACTTTGAAGTCATTCTTCTTTAAAGCTTCAATAGACTTATGGTCCACGGACAGAGTGATCAAACCGGACGTTTTTTCATTGGCTCTTCTAATGATTCGCCAATCATCCACGTTGTATTCATTCTGTCCTTTGATGAGTCCTAGAATGTCCTCATTCTTGTCTTTTGCACTGTTAGGGAAGTGACCAACCAGTATTTGGGTACGAGGAATATCTTTTTCCTCGACCATCACCAGGTTTGCCCCTTCCCATGGCTTCAAGTCTACAATGAGCTCTTGAATCCATTTTTTAGTGCTTTCATTGGCGCACCTTAACACTAACCACCCAGGTTTGAAGGTGGCACCAAGGAATTTTGGTTTTATAGGATTGTCTTTTAGCTTAATTATCCTTTTCAGAATTTGCTCTTGGATTACACTCATTTGCTCAGTTGTCAAGAGCGTTTCTGGAAACGATTTCGCCAAGATTCCTATTTGTATGCTTTCTACAGCTTGTTTAAAACTTACTGTAGAAGGCATATCTTTTTCTTTTTCCAGTGAGGTAATCTCGATTTTCTGAGGTTGTTTGGCTTTTTTGGAACCAGAAGCCTTAGAAGTTGAGTCGTCAGAGCGACCTCTCTTGAGATTATCTCCCGTTTTTTTTGGAAAGGGTTGAAGAGCCTGCAAACGTGCCTCGTCAATGCCTAGGCCTTGTTGCAGCAGCTTCTTCATCCTTTTCCTACCTGCTCCACTGAGTTTTATCCTCTTATCAGAGTCTTTGAGCTTCAACTTCTGTAATGAAGTTTCAACTTCAGCCTCTTGATTTAGGACAGACTCAGCGTCGCTATCTAGTGACAATGATACGTTTGTTATCGTGTCATTGTCACTGTCACAAGATTCGCTCAAGCTATCTAAGCTTTTAGCTTCTCTTATGACTTTGTCAACCAGAGGAATGGTTTCCTTGGTTGAGGTTTGAGAAGTTGATGCTTTTAGAGGTGCATCACCCTCGTTTTTTTGTTTTTTTTCAATTTTACTCATACGTGTTCCCACGAGTATTAGGGAAAGAAACAGTCACCCAAGGCAGAGCCCTTGTACCTTGAGAAGGCTTTTATTGAAACTGGAGGTCGCTTGGTATCCAGAGTTCGCATATTAGCGACTAGGCTCTCCCCTAGCCACGCATCCCTGGGCATATGCTGTTCCACCCTTGGATTGGATGCCCAGGCTACTGTTGGCCAGATCTTCAGCAGAGACATGACCGTACTGAAGATCTGTTACCAGTGGCACCACGAGGAGGTCGTAGCCGGACTTCCGACAATTCAATAGTTACGGCATGCTCCATCGGTCTTGTACGATTTCGCATGTTTATCCCCCTATTGAAAGGTCAGCAGCCACCTTCGTGTCTCTAATACGTGCTCTTAAAAGCTCTTACTTTGAAGGTAAGTTCAATCCCAAGCTCCCTACTACAGCATTGCGGTCTTATTTGAGCAAATTAGGTGTCTGTAATAATAATAGCGCCAAATGTGATCTTGATCCTGCTCAACTTAATAGCCATTTTCTAAATATTCCTTTTCATAGTTCGCTTTGTCCTAATATTCCATTTAATTCTCCGAATACTTTTAGCTTCAGATGTGTTGATCACTTTGAGGTCGTAAGTGTAATTTATTCTATTAAGTCTACTGCTACTGGCTTTGACAATATTTCTCCTCGTTTCATTAAAATGATTTTACCATATTTTCTTCCTGTTTTTATGCATATGTTCTTATTTTCTGTTTAATCTTTTCCCAATGTACCTCTGCTTCTGATTTTTGCCCCATCAGTATCCAAAGTATTAGAAAAGTTGATGTTTATGCAGATTACGGAATTTATTGATCACCATAAGCTATTATTTGAGCTGCAATCTGACGCTTTCATAGTTGTGATAGTGCCCTGACTATTGTGATAGTTGTGAATGTGTCACGACTGACATTCGTAAATCCTTAGATGGAAATTGAGTAGTTGTACTGACCCTGCTAGTGTTTCTCATAGAATTCTGCTTTATAAGCTCGCTTAACTTTATAACTTCTCCGACTCTGCTGTGTCACTTCTATCTAGCTTTTTAACAACTCGCAAGCAATGTGTCAAGGTTGATGGCACGTTTCCCACTTTCCTTGATGTACAATGTGGAGTATCGCAAGTCTCACTGTTGGGTCATCTTTTATTCAACCTTTTTATTAATGACTTGCCCAAGCATGTTCACAATCGTCAATTACATAATTATGTATGCTGATGATATCTAGATTTACATTGAGTGGAAAGTCGATAATATCCTTAGTAGTTCGCATAAACTAAATGAGTATCTTAAGCGAATCTGGGAGTTGGCTAATGACAATGGATTAGCTCTTAACCCGTTGAAATCCGGGTGACTGATGATATCTCGTTCATCTGTTCCTTTTCATCATCCGGTGATTTTAAATGATGAGCAGATTTCACTTGTCAGTAAAGCTCGTAATATTGGTGTTTTTCTAAATTGCAGAAGGACTTGCTGTGATCATGTTAATGAAATGCTTATTGAAGCGTATGGCTGTCTACGTAGTCTTAGACTTTCTGCCAGTTCACTTTCATCATTGGTTCAGGCCCTAATTGTTCCACATTTTCTTTATGGTAGCCTAATTTTTCCATTTGATTTCATTATTAGATCTAACCTTCTTGTGTGTAACAAAGGTAACATACCCACATTTATTTTTCCCATCACGGAAACCCATGCAGGATGAAAAGAAGTGTTGGATGTTACACTACGCACAGATAGGGACAGCTTTAGAATAGATAGCTTGAGAGTAGTGTAGAAGGACTCTTTTTTCGACCACATATATATATTCTTCAACGTGAATCTCAGAACAGAGGCTCCTAAGCCCTTTAGAAACCCGATAAGAATAGACTGGAAGATTTCCAGGTTCTTCAAAATCAAATTTAATCTGACTGAGAATAAAAGCAGATTAGATAAAGTGGACGAATTTGACACAAGAGTAAAACGCAGTTAAAAACCTTACCACCCTTATCCTGTCCAAAGAGATAACATGCCCTTCTTTCATTGGAAAGGAGGATGGGTCCTGGACAGAAACTGTAGGGCAATCCCTAAAAACTCTTATAAAAACGCAGTTTCCTGGATGGAAAGTACTCAAACAGAGATAGTGAGCACAACAGAAGACAGACTATGTCGTGGGCAAGTATAAAAAAGGTTAACCACCAAGGAATAGATTTCGAGCCCTACAAATCACCTGATCTAGTTTTTATTATGAAGGCTGGAATAAGAGGCCATGAATCCGCGAAGGATTTCAGGCCCATCAGCCTCACTTCCATCGTGCATAAGACTCTGGAGAGACTTCTTGATATTAACCTAGACTCTCTAACCGAGCTGGAGGTAGAAGAAGGTCTAAGGCAATGGCTGATCTCATTGTTGAGATCAAGAGAGTTTTTGGCGAACAAATCAATTATGTAAGTAGGGGCACCCCACAGGAAGGAGTCATCTCACCACTACTATGGCTTTTGGTAATGAACAAAATTCGGTCGAAGCTCGACAGAGAAAAAAAATTTCAGGATTGTTTCCTTCTGTGATCAGCAAAATCCGAGCAAAACAAAATTGATGCTTTTTACCACTAGAACCAAGGTACCCTCTTTTGATGTACTCAAGTTGAATGGTGCAACTTTGTTTTTAACCTCTAGCGCGAAGTATTTAGGAATAGTTCTCGACCTTGAACTTAGCTGGAAGCAAAATATCGAAGAGCGAGTGAGGAAGGCATGCATTGCCTTCTATGCATGCAAAAGAAGCTTCGGAAAGAGGTGAAGTCTCAAACTTCTTACTACTGTGGATGTACACAGCGGTAGTACGTTCAATTCTCACGTATGGAGCGGTAGTATTATTATACTGGCATCCTACCGACTGCGCCAGTAAAATTTCTATCTTGAATTCACTTAAAAAAACATACATATAAAACATTTATAAATTCTTTAAAATAAATTTAGCTATCAATAAAATATTCTTTTTATTACCAAGATCTGCTTAAAACTAACGTTTAAAAAATTTCTATTTAAAATGTAACCTCTGCTGTTTTGGTTTTTTCTTAAACTAAACTTTGACCTGAAAGATAATAAAAACATACATATAAAACATTTATAAATTCTTTAAAATAAATTTAGCTATCTAATAAAATATTCTTTTTATTACCAAGATCTGCTTAAAACTAACGTTTAAAAAATTTCTATTTAAAATGTAACCTCTGCTGTTTTGGTTTTTTCTTAAACTAAACTTTGACCTGAAAGATAATACAAAAATACTTATTTGTTTAAAAAAAAAGGTATATTATAATTTGTTTAAGAAAAATTGATTTTTAAAGAGAAAAACAAAATGATTCATTCATTTGTAATTATTAAAAATATTTATTTATTTAAAAAAGACAAATATTTGAAATTCATGGTTTAAATGTACTTTTATTACAGTGTACTATAAATTGAAAATAGGCGCTAAAACTGCTAATTTTCAGTTTTTTCAAGTGCAAAAATCTCGAAAATAATACATTTTTCGAAAAAAAATGATACAAATAAATCGATGTAAAATCAATTGAACTTTCATTTTCTACAATAAAAAATAAGGATTAATATAGAACACTACTCGAGAAAAGTAGGGTTGAAGTCAAAAAATGGGTAAAGAAATGACAATATTTTGGATTTGAGGCCTTATAACTTTTGAACGGTAAGAGGTTCAGAGAAGCATTTAAGACGTTGGAAACAAACAGGGGTCCTCTACAATTTTGCAAAGAAAAGTATGACCCTAGCGTGCCCCTGTAAAAATTTATAGGATAAAACAATGAAAAAGTACCAAAAATCTTTCCCCCCTCTAACTCCGTAACAGTTGAGATTGCAAAACACCCCCCCACGCGATTTTTTGTTTGTCTCGCCGAGACCTAACCGTAGTTTCTGGGTCGGACACCTAAACTGAATCACCCTGTATATTATAATAAAAAACTCTAAAATTAAAATTATAATTCATATATGAATTTAAAATATTAATAATAAAAATAACAATTTTTAATTAAATACAAGATAACTAACTAAAGATAATTTTAAAATAATTAAAGTTGGCAGTACAAAAATACGTACATATAGCTCAATCAATCATACTTTTTACAATATGTACGAGTATATAGAAAATTATTAAAATATTTTATGAAGAAATATTTTCTAAACTATGTTTTACTATGATTATTATTTTTTTTGAGTTATAAAATACATCTAAGTCTTGAAAAAAAAAAAAAATTTTGTAAATAATTTTCAGTTGTAATTTTCAAAAAATTTCCTTTACTCAATAATTTCATCCACCATACATTTTTTTAATCTTAATAATTTTACAAACTTCTCGTTTTCTTCGGAAATCTCAAAATAATTATTAAATGACGTATTTCTGTCATTATTCATTAATTCTTATCTTACTCATCTAAATCATCTAATATAAAACCAGTTTAGAACTTTAAAACTTTAAAAATATTCGAATGATTTCAAAAATACAATTGGCATAAACCACAGAGCGGATACATAACAATTCTTATATGGATAAATACAATGTCCTATATAATCGTTAAAGTACAAAAATATTTGATACTTTTGTAGATGATTTTGTTTAAATTTTTGATCGCTATGATTTCTGATTGCCTGGTGCGAAAAAGATTTTTAGTGCTAGAAAATTAAGGATTTTTGATCGAATTTATCAATTAAATTATTTTCTAAAAATATCATTTTGATATCAACATTATATTTGACCTGATAAACGATCAAATTTGATATGCAAATTAATAAATTTGATATGTAAATTATCATTAAAATTTATAAATGTGATCATATGCAAATTAGCTACTTGTATACTTCTTCTTCTTGAAATATACCCTCAAATCCTATAATCTTCAATTTCTCATACAAATTGGTTAAACTTATATACTGAACCAAATGGTATGTACATATACTACATATATACCATATATCTGAATATGCAGTAAAAGGAAAGCTGTTTCCATATGATTCTGTACAGTAATGAGAACTATTAGAATGATTGTATAGCGAGTTAAAAATATTGAAATTTCTCAAATTTTTGTTAAAATTTTTTATGTATTGTATGGAAAATAGTTAGAAAAGAGAATATATTTTAAAAAAGTGAGAAATTAATAAAAAATCCTGAAAATAAGAAAGAGCTTAAACAGCTTTTAGATTGGAGAACAAAACTTTGAGATTGGAGGTCAACTGGTTGAGACTATTTAGCTATATGGGAATAATTAGTCTGTTATAGAATTTATATTGTCATTGCATAAACCATTCGAAACAAAGTACTCGTAAGTAGATACTTATACGTAAAGTTACGAGTGATTTCGAGAATTGAACCCCTAGGCTGAAATTATGTACTTCGATATCGAGTAATATTTAACTTCGACATTCAATTTGGGATTATGAAACTCGATTATTCGTGTATTTGATATCGAATGCTCGATCATAGTAGCTCGACAGAACTTTTTGTATCGAATTACTGCCAACTAGGTGATCATTTGTTTAATATTTTTATTTATTTTACTAAAATATTGGGTCTTATTCTGGTAAAATTTTTAGTTAGCAGAGTGAGATGGTAGCAGATTCATAAAAATTCGTATTCTAGTCACAAGTATTTTTCGAAATCTTTAAGAAGCTATCAACAGAAATTCGAAATAATACAAAGAGTTTTTTATTTGTGCCATAATTCCTCTAGCATATTGTCGTATATTATTCCTTCGATTGTCTTGTAGCAATTTAACATCTATGTATATTGTCAGTGAAGACCATTTCATAAAGTGGTCCAAGAATGTGGAAGTGCTTACAAATATTTTACAAAGTAGCACAAAAATTCACAAATTTATGCCAAATCAATCCAATTTATAAATTAAATAAATTATAACCTAATTAAAATAAAAATGAAACTTCAAGCTTAGATTTTTATTTATTTGTAAACAAACATTTAAATTTGTAATTTTGACAGCTAGTACTTCGAAAACAAAACGAAATTCAATCTCGATGTATCGTATTCCATAATACCATCGAGAATCGAAGCACACAATTCTGCCCAGCTTTTCTATTTCAAAAACATAAAACAAATAACAACATACATACATATGAAGCGATATATAATTCTAAAATAATTTCTAATACCTACACGAACGAAAAATTTCGTGATGCAGAAAAAACAAAAAAATATTTTAGGTAAAACATAATAGAAGGCTTTCAAATATCTTTTTCAGAAAGGTTAATTCAATTTTTCCTAATGGGCTACTATTCACTTTTATCAATTTTTTCCACTAAATTTAAATGATAGTTTTTTAGTGCAACCACAATATTGGTGCAAAAAGAATTGTATTATATATTTTATCAACTGACGTAGCAACATATTTTATGTTACTACAGTTCCAATCTATAATTATATTGTATCTAATATTTTATTTTTTAGAATTTTTTTTGCTTATGCTGTTATGATACTTACTTTTTTTCCATCTTACCCCACTATTCTCCATAAGAGACTAAGAGCCTCTTAGCCTCTTAAGCAGCGTTGTGTACGTAAACTACGTCGATGTAATCTACGCAGTTGTATACGCGTAGAGTACGTATGTAGACAACTGCAAATTTTTTGACGTAAATAATGTAAACAAAGTAAGCAGTGTAAAAACTGAAGAAATGGGACACCAATAGCATAAAAACAATTAAATTCAATTAAATTAAAAAAGTATGTGCTTTATTAATTTTATAGCATACAACAATTTTTATTTTTATTAAAATCTCTAATTTTCATTTACATCATTATCAAATCATCTCATCATTATTTAATATTCATCATCATCATCATCAACATCATCATTATTTGATTTATTCTGTATACGCAAAGAATAATAGATGTGTAATAATTTTTTTGAGCGCTCAAAAGCCAATCTGCTACGAATAGAACTGTGAACGTAGCCCCAGCTAGAAAATAAACGTTCTATTTGAGCCGTTGATGCTGGAATATTTAACAATTTTATGGCGAGTTTTGGTAGAGTTTGACATGTTAGTCCTGCCATATTCCAAAATACCAATTATTAAAGATGAATTTTACGTCAAAAAAAAAATCCAACCATAAACCGAATGCCAAAGCGAAAATCCAATGAATAACTATAATGACTAATGAAATGAGTCTAATGACACTGTCATTATGACAGCTTTTTGTCTACATTTGTCTTTGTTTACCCTTTGTCTACATTATCTACGCCACTTTATTTGTATACGCTATACTTTACATCAAAACGTAGACTTTAATAGTTTACGCGTAATTGCACAACACTGCTCTTAAGTGCAATTAGTAGACATTTAGCAAAAATAGCTATGCTGCGTAAGAGGTAATAAATGTCAGGAATCAGCTGATCTCTTAAAGTTTGTGGTGAGTTTAGTTTAGAGAATTTGGTATTCTAGATTAGAGGATAAGAGACGTTTCTAACCTCGAAAGTCTGCTAACTTAGCAGGTCATTCGCGAGGTCCTCTTATTTTGTTGTAATCGGGTGGAGGTGAAAGTTTTTATTTTAAAGTAAAAGTATTATATACAAATTAATAAAAATAAAAATAACAATATAAAATAAAAATAATAATATAAAATAAAAATAGTAATAATAAAATAAAAATAGTAATATAAAATAAAAATAATAAAATAATAAATAAAATGGAAGAAGTACTATTATTTATTTTAAATTAAGTAGCAAATAGGCTAGAAAATAGGTAACTAATAATGTTTTTTTAATCTACAAAATAAAAACCAAATACATATTTTTTATTATAGACATTCACAATGAATTCCATTAAGAAATCTACGAGATAATGCCAATCCATTTACAGTATCTCATGCTGCATTTGTCCGAAATTTTCGCATGCCTCAAAGCATAGCTTTAAAATTAATAAATATGCTAAAAATGCATGATAATTTGCAGTACTCTGCTGTCCCACTTCACTTGAAGGTTCTTGCTACATTAAATTTTTTTGCAACTGGCTCTTATCAAAATCCAATTGGTAACCATAATAACATTATAATGAGTCAGTCTTCGATTTCACGTAGTATAGAATACATTTCAAATATGGTGAATCATTTTTTGCATAACTTTCTAAAATTCCCGGCAAATGAAGCAGAAGTACAATTAGTGGAGAATAATTTTTGCACAAAGAAGAAATTTTACCAACCGAGGTGGAAAATGACGAAGGTGAATTCGAAAGTTACGTATTTAGAAGTAAGTACTACAAAATTAACGTTCAAGATTTCTGAAAACAATACAGCACAACAAGATACATAATTTTGCATTACTTAAATTTATTTTTTCTTTTTAGATGATGAACGTTCGAATCTTTTCCTCAGAGTCATACGTATTCGGACAAATTACGCCATGCATTTAGAATAAAAACAGGATCATCTTTACATATGGGTACATTAGGCACTGTGTTTAAAGTTAAAAATGAAATTTTAAAAAGGGTGTAACTTAATATAACAAAACAAAATTGAAAATATGTATAATTTTTTTCATTTCATTTCATTTTATGTTAGATTTTCATACTGATTATAATATTCATAGAATAAATAATAGAATTTTTGACTTTTTGCATTTACAAAATCAAGTAATAACATCATTAGTTTATTTTTAATTGATCTCGAAATCAAAATAAATAATAAAAACATTTTTATGTATTTCAAAAACTAGTCTTTTATTTCAGTTCTCCTTACATGCTATATAACAAAAAAAGGCCTCCTTGGCTAAAAAATAGTAATACATATAATAAAAATGCATCTTGAAAATAAAAAAAATAACAATTATTGTTTCTTATTGCTAATTACAGCATCTGTAATTTTTTCTGCGGCTTTGCAACAGCTTCCGCAATGATTTTTGCTGCTTCCAAAATAGATTCTTGTAGTTGCTTGTCTCTTTCTTGTCTTTCCTCGATTGACTTTTGTAAGATGGCCGTCAGTTCTTCGAATGCTGTAAAACAAAGCAAAATAATGAAAATTTGTTCTTCAATAGTACTTTATATTTCTTACAGTTTGGCTTCTTACTCCGTGTTGCTTCTGTTGTTGGTGGCGCCTCTGCAGGAGAAGTATCTGTTTTAACACACTACATATATTTCAATAATAACATTGCAGCAGTTATTAATTCGTTATTATTTGTATCCATTTTAAAATTTTTACTTAATTCAGCACTGAATCAAAAAACTTATATACAAATGTGTCACGATAATAGTGTAAACGTCAGATATCGTAATCAGACTCAATTGCGCGAAATATCCAGTACAATAGCGAAAACAAAAACAAACACAAAAGCGAAAAGAAATGCGTGGCGATAGTAGTGTAAAGGGGCCTTTAGTCTCTTACGCATTATTATCACTATGATACAATAACTATAGGTAATCTACATCGAGAGAAGCTTTCAATAAAAGCTTTTCGTGATGTTACACTGTGCCAGAAACACTCAATTATAACAATTATAAAATTGTTAATTTTAAATAAAACAAAGATTTTTATTTATTATAATATGATTTTTTTTATTTTTTGTTGTTTTTTTTTATGTGTTTTTGTAATTTTCTTTTAAATTTAAATCTTTTAATCTAAAATAAATTCTACATTTAAAATATAATTGCTTACATTCTATTGGCAAGTTCATATTTTTTGAAATTGAAATTAGAAATTGAAGACAATTTTTATGTGTTTTTATACTTGTCCCATTTATTTGTATAAATATTTTTTCTTATTCTTTTATTTTTTCCAAAAAAAAATATGAAGGCTTAATTAAAATTCCTTCCGAAAGTTGATCTATCCATTAAAAATTAAGAAATTTTGAAGAAACTGCTTTTACATTATGGTTTATAACTTTTGAACGAATAAAGATAATACAATAAAACAAAAACTATATCAAAGTAGACAACATAGGCTTTTATTTAAGCCAAAAAAAAAAAAATAATAAGGTAAATTTTCGAGAAATTCGACCTTGAACAAAAAAATGACGAATTTTTTCCAAAACTTTTTGACTTTGAGTTACAATAACTTCTGAACCATTTGACATACAACTTCATAAAAGACATTTTCTGAAAGGTCTGAAGGTTCTCTTTAGAAATAACTTTTATTTAGCTCTCTACATTTCGCGAGCGCTGAAATATGTTGCGAAAAGTGAACCCAGTCACTTTTTGAAAAAAAATTTCTTTGACCTTGAATATCTCGGTAACCATTGAGAATAGACCACCAACCACCACCGACCCCCCACCCTCCCATACGATTTTTTCCATTTCTCATCGAGATCTACCACTATGTTCACTTTGGCACACGATCTCAGAAACACCCTGTATAGTATATGAATGAATTTTAGTTATAATTTTGTCATTTGATAAGCTAGGTGTAGTTTATTGCAATTATAATTAAACACTTTTTTTACATTTATTTTATATATTATACCTTACCGAAACTCATCTACTTTTTCAAAATTTCAGGATTGAGCGAGAATGTGTAAGTGTTGACTAACAGAAACAAATCAAAATTTTCCATTTATTGGGTAATTTTTATGTTAGACTACTTATGCATTTTAAAATTAAATTTACTTATAAATTAAATAACTATAATAAAATTCAAATTAAATATGTCATATGAAAGATTAATAAAATATATAATTTCAAAATTATTTTTGAGTTTTAATTTAACAAAAATAACCTTCTAAAATTATCAGGCAACTTTCAAATATTTTTCTAGTTAATACATACATATGTATATAGGTAGTCTACCTGGTAAAATACTTGAACGTTACCAAATAAAAGTAGTGAGAAAGAATAGGTAAAAAGATATTTTTTAACGCGCGTGGAAAAGAGGAGGCCGCTCACATGTAAACACAACACACCGATAGAAAGTAAATAAGAAATACATATACATATGTACGTATACATGTGTAGGTACAAGGTAATTTCTTCCCGACGTCCTATTATTTTTAACTGAGAAACTATATGGTATAAACTATAAACTAACTGTCTCGTAGGAAAAATATTTTCTACACATTCATGTTTTTTATTACAGATTCAAAAATAAAAATTCAGAGTGACTAATGAATAGAAGAAAACATCCTTATGAAAAAGTCATCGATGTTTTCATCAAAAAGATAGCCATAGTAAGCTATAAGAATCGATGCGGAATTCGGTGCTGTCGCTGCTGAGGTATATGTACAATAAAAAACTTAAGATTGCTTTAGATTACTTGATTTATCAAGTATGATTTGTGCTTTGATATGAAAATGACGTATCTTTTGATTTGCTATGACAAATGTCGAATTAATCTGTTTATATGCTTTCACACTATTTGATTTGTCGAACATTGTATGTTTAAAAATAGACGCTAAAAATTAGTTGCTGCTGCTTTTAAATTTAATTAAAATCATTTTAATTTTAAATAAAATAAGAAATAATACAAAAAAGGAGAATAAAGTCACTGTGGTATATAAGCCATTTAGTCTTAAAAGAGTTAAGGTATGAGAATGTCTGTGAAGTTGTTTTACAATCTTTTTGAAAAAGTGAAACCACGAATTGAAAAACAGGACACTATTTTAATTAGCACTAATTAGTGCTAAAACAAGGTAATTTAAATTTTATATTATTATAAAGTTTTGAATATCAAAAATTTTCATAACATTTTTTAGATTGCTATTGATGTGTAGATTTAGACGTATTCGAGTTTATCATTTAGCTTTCGAATATCTGTTCCATCGATTTCGATTATAATACCTGAAACCTTAACTGCTATCTTCAATACGTTGAAAAAAGATTATTTAAAGGTGAAAATAAATTGCCTCGGTTGTGGATTAATTATAGACATTATATTTTATAGATGCGTGGATGTCGGTGCCAATGGACGTGCAAACGGTGCGGCAGTGTTCAACCAATCCAAACTTTGTAGAGGAATTTTTGATAATACATTTAATTTCTTGCTACAAGATGTAACCAAATTCATATCTTTTATTTTTTTATTTTAATTATATTTATATAATTTTTATTTATATTATATCTGTATATAAGAAAGAATAAGAATTTTTTATTATAAATATATAAAAAAATAGAAACAAAAACGATTCTTACCTCTTTTTTTTGTTAAAAATTTATACTTAAAATCGAAAAATTATGAAATTCTTTCAAAAAAGTCAAAGGCAAATCAAATCAAATTAGAGACGGTTCTAATTTCAAGATATCAAACTCGACACGAATCGACATATCAAACTTGACATATCTGTATGTCTTTACACCATCAGACAGGAATTTCCACAAAAATCAAATCAAGTCATATTTGATAAATCAAGTAGTCTAAAGCAATCTTTAGGATACATACCTACATTAGACTTATTAGTTATTATAGTTAAAAAATTTATGAGCATACCCTGAAAAGAACAAACAAAATGATATAGGTATGTACATACTAAAAATGTCTATAAACTGTTGTACGAATATCTATCGAAAAGAGAAAAATTTGGATAGGTATCATCAAAATAATAAAGATTTTCACCAAAAACCCAACCGGCAACCACATAGTATTGACATTAAAAATAGATTCCTTGAAAGAAATAAAAAGATCAACAAAAGTATGTACTCAATATCGCATGGTTTCGTAATGCTTTTAAAATTTTTGGAAAAGTATACATTTATTGCACCTACATACATACATACATACATATACATTTATACAATTTTTTTCTGATTTTCCACTTTATTTTATAATATATGAATGTTGTAATTACATCCCTTCCATTATACATAGGTATACTTTCTGTCTGTTTTTTTTTTCCACAACGACATTTATGTTGTAACGGTCGATAACCTCGCGTGTATAAGTTAATAAATTTTACTTTATTGATAATAAAAAAAACAAGTTTCTAACTTTAAAAATTTATAATTTTATTTTTCCAACTTGTTCTTCTGAATTCTAGATTACAACTGATTTCTTACATTCTACTCTAAATTCAAAAATTAAAAATTTCAAAAATTCTTATTTTCAAAAATATAAATTTTCTCATAATTAAAATTGTTAATTCCCATGAATATTGCTAGACGCAACATCAGCAAAAATTGTGAGAAAGGAAATTGCAACGTGACTTTGGGTGAAGAAAAATGTGTTGCTAAATATGTTGCGTGAATTAACTCTTCCCCTCTTAAATACGGATGTCCTCATTCGTTTTTTTCTTAAAAAAAGGATGTGTCATAAAATTTTATTCTTTTAGGCACTGGAATGGTTGCTGTTGGTATGTTGATACTGTTTTTTTGATCTTCATCTTTCTCCCTAGTTTCTGTATTTTCTACAGCTATTGATGAAATTGGTTGTGGATCTACTGTTGGTGTAATTTCTCTTGTATTATTAATAATCTTTAATGTTCTTCTATTTTTGCACTTAAGCACTACATAGGTGGTTAAGAACAACATTCCAAATGAGATGAAACTAAAATTCATGTATTGATGAATTGTTTTATCCGTTCGCAGCAGCTCGACCTGATTTGTATTATTAATATGAATCTGTTTAAGCATTTGTAAAGAAAGAAATTCCTTAAATTGTTTTTCGTCTGGTGTTGGTTGCAAAATAGCCGGAAGAATTTTTGTTGAGGATTTTTCCTTAGAAATAAAGTTTCTGTCGTTGATGGTTATGGATGAGTTGTGAAATTTTACCAGATAAGTTCCATTCAAGTGATGAATTTCATTTTCTATGGTCACATTTCCGTTGAATTGATTTAACAATATAACACCTTCAGATATTTCTTCGATTGCAGGAATATGTTGATTGTTGATCTTATTGCATTTTGAACTATGACTTCTAAGTAATTTGGGTAAACAAGTTGAATTACTAATATCTAAAATATCTTTACGATTGCAAATTGATAAATAATTTATTGTTTTACATTTATTAACAATTCCAAAAATTTTACTTTTATTTTTAAAAATATTTTCATATTGTATTTCATTTATTTTGTCATTCTTTTTTATCGGTTTTATTAAAAATTTTTCATAAATTTCATTAGTGGTCATTGGAATTAAAACAATATAAAGTAAACATGAACTATTGGTTATAATTTTTATATTTGCAAAATCTAACGCTTCTTCTGTTGTGGAATACGGTAAATTTTCGTTCTCTAATTTTTGAATAGCTAATTTTATTTCTGTATCTGATAAGATTAATGAATTTATGATACCTAACCTTGCCCAATGTATCGCATATTTGATGTTTATTAATTCTTCTTTAATTAGTTTTAACTTATATTGGATGTTCAAAATTAATTGATCATTGATTGTATTTTCTTTATTTATTGAGTTAATTATTTGATTTGCCATCTTTGTTATATTATTAATCCTTTCGTTATATAATTGGTTAATTATGACCTGTTTATTGTTGTTTTCCAAGACATTATTCATTTTGTTTTTAATTATTTCGAAATCATCATGATCAGGGTTTCCAGCTATCCACTTCCATGCGCTACCTATAAAGTTTAATGATCTCTTGTTCCTATGGGGTTGTAAGCTTTCTAATAAGGACTGAATTTGTATTAACTCGTGGTTGAGGTATGGGTAGAAGGGATGTTTGATCGTTATTTGGTCATTGAAAGTTTTATTCATAGTTTCTATAAATTTACGATAATTTTCTAATTCAATGACGTGGATTAATTTAAAATTACCATCTTGAATTTTTGCTATGCCAGTGCTTATGGAAATAATTTGAGAATTCGAGTAGTCCAGTATTTGAAATTCGCAGAGTACAGTGCATAGCGCACTCCTGAAAATAGAATAGAGATAGAGGAAAAATAGTATTTTAGTTTCTAATATTACTTTTATGGATAGTTTTGCCTGATTTTGTAATGACTACGGTATTTTTATTTTCTTTGACTACCTCTGGTTTGTACCTGACTGTAAGTTTGGATCCTAATCTTTTGTTGTGTTTCACATAAATGATTTGTCCTACCTCGTAATTTTTAATAGGTTTACGTTTCTTATTGTGGAACCTAATATCTTTTTGTTGTTTCTGTTTTAATTTTTCTATGTTGGTTAGTCGAATTTTTTCAAAATCTTCGGGATTAACATTTGGACTGCGACCGTAAAATAATTCAACAGGTTTTTTTCCGGTAGTAGAATGGACTGAATGGTTGTACTCGTTGACGGCTCTTTCTAATAATTCTTCAAAGGATCTTTTTATTCCATCTGAATTGAGACATCTCATAATTTCTGAAAGAGTAGAATGGAATCTTTCGATCTGGCCATTGACTTCACTTTTGTATGGTGGTGATCTGAAGATCTTAATTTTAAGGCCATCTTCCATCATGGAAACAATGGAGGCAGAACTAAGAGATTTTTCGTTATCTATGACAACACACTCAGGAACATTAAAGAAAAATAGGATATCACGTAATGGTTGTTTGATATGCTCGACTGCTCTAGATTTGATTGGTTTTGCAAATGCAAGTTTGGTAAGCTTATCGATAGCTGTAAGGACTAATTTATTTTGTGTGGAATAGATATCAATGTGCAGGGTATGACCGGGATAATTTGGAATAGGGGTAGGAGATATAATTTGGTTATTAGGGTGCCTATCGTATTTGTTTTCTTTGCAGGTGATACATTGCTTCACATGGGATTTAATTTTTTTTGACATTTTGGGAAAATAATATTTTTCTAAAATTTGAATTCTGTTTTCTTCTGAGTTACGATGAGCTCGTTTATGAACAGATGCTATTAGGTCCTGTTGTTCAGCTTCGTTTATAATGTCTTCAACCTTTAGTTGTGTGAAACGGATTTTATAATTTTGGAAATGAAAGGGGTAAATTTCTTGAATTCTCCCCATGATAAATTCTTCGGTTTTTAGCCCATTGATAGTATTAGGATTGAGGTATCGTTTAAAAATGTCAATAATATCTGCGTTTGAATAATCTGATTTAGTGAGGATATGTCGAGTGTAGCCAGGAAAAGGATTTTGTATTTGATAGCTGTCTTCTTCGCCTATTTGAAGTATAAGTTGGTTCCTGAAAACATTTACGGGGGTTTCTACAGTGGGTATTAAATTGTGAGAAGAGCTGTCGTCGCTATGCTGTGTAACAGATAGTGCATTAACTTCATTATTTTGAGGAATACGTGAAAGGGCATCTGCGACAACGTTGGTGGTTCCAGGTTTGTAATGAAGTTCATAGTTATACTCCTCCAAAATTGCTTTCCACCTCTTCATCTTGGCATTAGTGTTTTTGCTACTGAGAGCGTAAGTGAGAGGTTGGTGGTCAGTATAAATTTTTACCTTTTTGGAACCATACAGGAAATTTCTAAGGGAGTTAAGAGCCCATATTATGGCCAACATTTCTTTTTCGTTAGCGGCGTAGTTTTCTTCAGTTTTATTGAGCGTACGCGATAGAAACGTTATTGGTTTTTTGTTTTGGGATAGAACTGCACCAAGTGCGCAGTTGGAAGCATCAGTGGTCAATTCAAAATCTTTTTCAAAGTCTGGGTAGTTTAGAGTGACCTCTTTTGAAACAAGGGTGTTTTTAACTTTCTGAAAGGCATCGAGGGCAGCGTTATCTAAATGAATTAATTTTTTCTTTGATTCATTTCTGGACACATGTCCATCTTCCCCCCTTAAAAGTGCGGTTAATGGCTTAGTGAGTTTTGCATAGTCTTGAATGAATCTACGATAATATCCCGCCATACCAAGGAATGAGCGAAGATCTTTGACTGTTTTGGGTACAGGATATTCGGCTATGGCCTTTACTTTCTTCGAATTGGTTTTAATACCATCTTTTGAAATAATGAAGCCCAAGAATTCAACTTGACCTTGAAGAAATTCGCTTTTGTCTAGTTGCACCTTCATATTAGCGTCTTCAAGAGTTTTGAATACCAGTTCAAGATTATTGAAGTGCTCCGCTTCTGTCTTGCCAAATATGATGATATCATCGATATAAACGTAACAACGTTTGCCAATGTGGTCTCTAAGGATGTCATCAAGTGCGCGTTGGAAAATTGACGGTGCGTTTCTAAGGCCAAAGGCAAGTCTTGTGAACTCGTATTTTCCATTGTTCACCGAAAACGCGGTCTTCTCAATATCAGATTCCTTTAAAGGAATTTGGTGAAAACCACTTTTCAGATCAATAACAGTGAAAAATTCATTCTGTCCTAAATTGGCTAAAACTTCATTTATTTCCGGTATTGGGTACTTATCCGTAACGGTCACTGAGTTGAGTTTACGATAATCGATTACCATTCTATATTTTTTCTCGTGAGAGGCGTCTTCCTTTTTCGGAACTATCCAAACAGGTGAATTGTATGGTGATTTGGAAGGCCTAATTATCCCGTCTCTGAGTAATTTTTGAATTTCTTTTTCAACTTCGTCTTTAAGAGACATGGGGTAAGGATACGATTTTGAATAAACAGGTTCCGTATTGAATGTTCTAATTTCACCTACTACCGTTGTGGTATAAGTTAATTTTTCGTCAGGATCTGCGAATAATTTGGGGCAACTTTTTATTACTTTATCTAATTTTAGTTTTTGTTGTTCTGAGAGATGTGAAGTTCTGAGATTTATGACGTTGACTGCTTCTGAAAAATGTTGTTTTAATGGGATGTTAATATTAGGGAATATTGTCATGTAACCTTTGTCTACGTGGATGGTGGTTTGAAGCTCCTTGAGACTATCATTACCAATAATTCCGTCAAAGGATTTTAGGCTGGGCAAAATAAAGAATTTTAGCTTTCTATCGGGACCAAAGAGGTCTATCATCGCATGATGAGTAATTTCGATACTACCTGCAACTGAGTTTGCAAAAAAATTTCTGTCGTTAGGAATTGGATTGCGGATATACTGTGGTTGAATGTAATTTTTATTAGAGCCAGTGTCGATAAGAAATTTAAGAATTTTGCCGCTCTTCGCTTTGTATTCTAGATAAGGAAGCGAAGAGCTCCTTAGTCTAAAAAATGAATGTCATCTAAGGCTTCGGATTGTGGATTTGAATATTCTTCCAACGACTGATCGTAATACTCATCGTAGTTGGTAAGAGTTTCTTGATATTGCTGTAGGTTGAAGTTCTCTGAAGGGGGTTCACATTGGGTGCTTTCTAATGATTGTTCAGCATGAAAGATTTTTTGAGCTTTTACTGGCTGGTGTATTTGATTAGACTGAGGTCTTTTAAATGCAGTTGTATTGAATCGGGGCCTATTCTGGTAGTTGATTTGACGTGAATACATGGTTCTATCGACATCCATTGGTTCCGATTTTGGCAGAGGCTTTTGAGAGGCTTGAGGAAATTGATTTGGTTTGGGGTAGGCGTAAGGATTTTGTACTGGCCTGTATTGTTGTGGTCTAGCGTATGTTTGAACGGTTTGTGGATTGTAAAATAACTCAGGTTGAAAATTTGTTTTTGAAAATGATTGTGGACGTTGTTGTGGTGTAACTAATTTTTTTGGTGCTATAGGAGGTGATTGAGAGAAGTTTGAAGCACGAATATTTCCATGGCTATGCTGCACGCGATATTGTACGTTTTCTAGTTTTAAACAAAGATGAAGAGCCTGTGGTAGGTCTTGTGGTTCCTTCATGCTTAAAAGTCTTGGTAGGTCTCCTTTTAATCCCCTAACAAAAGTGTCTAATGCCTTATCCCTATAGGCTTGGACCATAATATCAAGAGATTCTTGACTGAGATCCATTGCTGAGAGTTTATTAAGGATAAGAGAGAGATGATAGTAAACTTCATGGTAAAATTCTGGAATTGAAGTATTTTTTTGTACCAATGTGGTCATTTGGTATTCAAGAGTACCCAAATCTCTTTTGTCTGCATAATGCAATGATAAACACTTAGAGATTGCGTCCCAATTTAAAGGGGTGTTGTAGGATTCTAGTGCGATATCTGCACCACCTTTAATTTTATTTCGAATCACACTAAGGATTCCATAATATTTGGGTGTTCCTTTTGAATTATCGTAGATTTTTAGTATGCGCTCAACACTCTTTTTCCATGAACCAAATTCTCCAGGTTCACCAGAGAATTCCCTTAGACTTTTAACAACATCAGGAATTCGGTCCATGTCATTTAGATTCGATTGATATTGAGGATCAATGGTTTGATCAGAAATGTTATTATTAGTAGAAGTGGGAATAGCCATTCGTGCAAGAATTGTCTGATTTTCTGTTCTCACTATTTGCGTAATAAGTTGGCTTAGTAAATTCAAATCGAATGGGGTAGCCATGTGAGCAGACGACCCTTGTGCCTGATTATCGTTATTTGCAGAAGAATTGGAAGGATTACCTAACACGGAAGGTTTAATAATATTATTATTTCCATTAACCATTTTAACCTTTCTTCAAAAATTTAATTTTTCACGAACAGACTCACAAAATAAGTAGCTTTTAGAAGGATATTTACTTAAATGACACGAAAAGTCGTAGCCGAGCTTTTGTAATAAAACCTTTTATAAAATATTCTCACGTTTAAATTAAACAATTAATTGGCACTCTCCTTAATTAACTCAATAAAGGGCAAGTTTTCCCTAAAAATTTATTTTAAAAGATCACTAAAGAATCGTTAGATTTACAAAAATTTTTTAACAGTAAAACTTTTTATTAGTTTTTTTTATTAATTTTCTATTAAATTTTCTTTAGTTCGCTCAAAAATCATCAGGTTTAAAAAGCAAAAAGATTTCTTTTGTAAAGCAAAACAAAACTAAAATTTATTCTCTTTTAATTGCGATGAAAGTGATAAAATTTTTGTTAAACTTAATTTTAATTTTCACCGGGATTATTTAAAAAAAAAATTTTTACTAAATTATGATTCTTCTATTTTATTTGAGAACGACCTCACAGAATTTTTGCATAAATTATTTTTCACAAAAACTTTATCACTTTAAAAAAAATTTTAAATTCTCCTTTTTTTTTTTTTTTTTTTTTTTTTTTTTTTTTTTTTTTTTTTTTTTTTTTAAATACAATCTTGATAAATTAAGTATTTTTCACAGAATATTAATTTTTCACGAAAATATTGTTGAATTTGTTTAAATTTAATAAATTATTTTATTTTCTTTTATCCTCAATAATAATTTATTTACTTTAACTGATTTTAATTTATTTTATTTTCTAAAAAAAAATTTTCTTTGTCTTTAAAATATTTTATCTAATTAATTTAGAAAAAAAAATTATTTTTTGAAAATTTCTTTACAAATTTTTATCAATTTAAATCAACTTACGTTAAGATCAACAAATGTGTGGTTAACATCTGGAGTTGCAATCGAAAAAATTGGGTAGTCGTATGTCACTTACTCTGGGACGGTTTGTGGTCTTTTTTTCCAACAAATCAGGCGGCTGCTGGTAAATATTTTCAAGATAAGACGTGATTATTCCTAACTTGTATTTATCAACTCCGTTTTATCCTTTACGGTGACTCCGGGGCCTCGTTTCCTGATATTATGTGTTGAAAAAATTTCGCAGGATTTTAACCCTGTTAATTGCCTCAATGATGATACGTTGCGTCACTTTTTTTCGTATTTTATTGATTAAAAATACGAATACGGATAATTTAAAGCACTTTAATTAAAGACACTGTGATTGATTACACTTAATTGATTTTAGAAAAATTTTATTCTAAAAATTGTTTTATCTTTAATTTTATTTTTTTGAATTTTATTTCTCCTTTAAATTTCTTTTAACTTGACTTTAACAATATCATCCAACGGTCCCTGCTCGGGCGCCAGTTAATAAATTTTACTTTATTGATAATAAAAAAAACAAGTTTCTAACTTTAAAAATTTATAATTTTATTTTTCCAACTTGTTCTTCTGAATTCTAGATTACAACTGATTTCTTACATTCTACTCTAAATTCAAAAATTAAAAATTTCAAAAATTCTTATTTTCAAAAATATAAATTTTCTCATAATTAAAATTGTTAATTCCCATGAATATTGCTAGACGCAACATCAGCAAAAATTGTGAGAAAGGAAATTGCAACGTGACTTTGGGTGAAGAAAAATGTGTTGCTAAATATGTTGCGTGAATTAACTTATATACCTACTGGCATCACTCAACTGTTTGTTGACATTTGCCAAAAATTTAGTGGAAACAGAAAAATAAATTTAGTATGTACATATACTCGTATACATATATGAAAGGATGTATCATACATACTTATATATTCATAAAATACATATATCAAAATAGTGAAAACAAAAGAGCATAAAAAAGTGATAATCATCATCATTTTTCTAAGTTAAAAAAAAACAATATTATGCCCTTCATATTTCAAAAAAAAATAAACATACATATGTACATATATAGAGAAAAGAGGAAAACTGACAACGAAATTCTTGTTTCTTGGTCCTTTTTTTCATCCAAAAATGAATATGAAAATGGAAACATAAGAATTTTATCATTTTATGTAAGTTTGTATGTATCATATTTATAAATACCTACATATACAAATGTTTGGTATATAAATATAAATACATACATACATATATACATATATGTATATATACTTTATGCATACATAGAGGCGTATCTTGTTATCATCATCGTATTCAATTTAATCAAAAATACTGTATACGATTCGCTTCTAAATGAAGAAAATTATGACGAAATTTTAAAAAAAATTTGTGTAGTTACAATAGATTTTTGGTTGAATCAAGTGGATGATAAAAAAAATAATATTAAAATGAAAAGATGTTTCCTTCTTCCGTATGTTAAAACCTTTTATCAATTTTCTTATGTTTTTATGAGACCATTAGCCCATTGGACTCGAAACATTGTTTTTTCTCAATCATATTCAGGATATGTTTTAATTAGAATATAACAAGCCATCTTATTAATAAGTAAAGTTTTTAAAGAAATATAAAACGATATAACGAAACGAAAATATAAAATTAATGTAATTTTTCAATTATTGCCTCTTGTTACATTGGCAAATTTCAGAAAATCAATTGCAAAAAATATGTACATAAAATTCGTGCTTTCAATATTTGTATGATACGTATAGGATAGATTTTTCCAGCTAGTCGTCATAATCTCATTACTAGCTATCCATCTATTCATCAAATTCCTAGTTACAGTTGGATTGGAATACACTTTTTTTTCGTTCATTACCTTCATTATACATATTTCGTGCACCTTATACACATTTTCAAAATTGTAAACATACATATATACATACATATATGTACAGAAGTACATATATAGGAATAAAGAAGACTTGGACACCTCTGCGTTTTATTTAAAAAAACGTTTTGTGAATTGTTAAGGCCTTAAAATTCAATCGCGATATGAAACATTTTCTTTTCAATTTCAACTTATACATGTACATACGTAAGTATATAATGTATTCACGACAATTTTTTGCTTTCATATAGATTGAAAAAAGCATAACTAATTTTAAATAAAAAAGAAAAACTATTTTTCTATAAACAGCTGAAGTGGGTAAAACACACAATTAAAATATCACTCCGATCTATGTTAAATTTTACATACGCGGATCAATGTTAAGAAATGTTTTGTATATCTCTTCATCCCTTTAAAAAAGTATTTTCACGGAGGAAAAGGAAGTTAAAATTTGCCCAGAATATTCCTTGAAGGGTTCTCTTCCAAACAAATTCTGAACGAAAGAAATCAGTCGACTATGGCAAAAGTTGTAGGGTAACTTTCGAAAAATCAACGTTTTTCTCTTCTACTGCGAACTCCCTTATTTTTGCACTTATCCTAAAAAAGTTTCTAAGAAATTTCAAGTAATTCGGATCGGAAGGTCCAGAGATATTTAAATTTGAAAACTGATTTTTGACCAAAATGTGCCAAAATTGACTCGAGTGATTTGTAATATATAAAAATTCAACGTTTTTAAACTTGTATTGCATTTTGTCTTGAAAAACAAATATTTTAGTAAAAATATAGCAGGTTTTAGTATATGGGATGTGAAATACAGATTTTCAAAATAAAAATATAAAATTTTCATACAATACTGGACGGTTTATCCTACTATAATGATAAAGCCGTAGTCCTGTTTATGTTACAATGAACACGACAATGATGATGATGTCGATGATGCAGTTTAGTAATGGCACATAAGAACAAAAAATTTCGAAAATGCAAATGAACGCGTTGGATTGAAGATGTCTTGAAAACCTGATATAATATTAGTACAGTACTATTATTTTGCTTATACAATACCTTTTCGTACGTTTGATTTGATTTTCTCACTCCCACACACAAAGCAACTTCAGTTACAACAAATTTTCCAAGGAAATCGCATCACCAGCACATTTTGATCAGTCTTGTAAGGGAAACAAAATACACATAATAATAATAAAAATCAACCGTAAGACACCAACAGAGTATGTATAACATTGAAATCAGTAGACGCAGGTAAGGTAAAAGTTGAATTATACTGTAAAATTATTCCATTTCGTATCCATTTACAGTTTTCCATTTATATCCATCACATACCACATCTACAAAAACTATACATACATATATGAAATGTTGTTATAATATGTATACTACAGAGTCAACTTGGTGTGTTAATGAGTCTTGTCTAAAAGGTGAACTCTTAGATATGGACAAAGATTACGTAGAATTTCAACCGGAATATTAGGCCTGGTCATGTTTAATTGTTGTCTGTGAATCAGATAGGTCTAAACTCTAATAGAAACCCTTTTAAGTTCGTGAAAATCTTTTGAAAAAATATTTCAAATGAAACGAATAAATCAGGTTTGACAAAAAAAAATTAATAAAACAAAAAACAAATACATAAAGTGAATAAAAAGAGTTATAAAGAAAAGTTATCTGATATGTGGTAGTGCGCGCTTGTGAATAAAGATTAATGAGCTACGTAGCCTCAGTCTCTGAGAAATCATTTTTCGTGACAAATAGAAATTACTTGGTAAATTCATGCATGAAGAAGGTATTTATAAGAATTTTTGTATAATTCGATAATGAACTATAAAATTGACTTACTTTCGGATTTGTCTTATGCGTTAGTTTATTTGAAATTCTTTGCTATAGACTAAAGAAAACGAAAAAAAAAAAAGATCTTACTGTGGAGGTCCATTGAAATCAAATCACGAAATTGGAATCTTCACCTCAATTCATTATTTATTTTCTTATGAAAAAAACTTGATATTCATATATTCACACCTGTACAAACATTTCTTTGGTGATTGAACTAAGTAATCGATTAACTGCATTTTTGTTGTTGATATTTTTGAATTTCAGTCATATTTTGTCATAACTATACATATTTGCAGATAACCTGTTGTTGAGAATAACACTACCATGCATTTTTTCCAAAATAAATTTTTAAACAAAAGGCACATATGAATAAAGGTAGAGAACTAGTCAAAATATTCAATGGTGTACCTGAAGGAAAACGAAGTAAAGGAAAATCAAGAATAAAATGTATTAATACGTTTGAAAAAGAATATGCAAAGAATAAATATTGTAAACTGGCGTCAAGCTGCGTTGAATAGATAATACAAATTTTCTAAAGCTAGCTATAACTGAAAAAAAATTTCAACAGTGATGATGAGAGCTTCTGAGGTTTAACCTTAAGAATTTAGAAGGAAATTTGTCTTCCATAGTGGAAGCCTAAGCTGAATTTAACTCTTAAACTAAGTTTAAGCACTTTTTTCAGTTTCAAAATGGAGACTTAAGTGTTAAACTGAGTTTAACTCGAGTTTAACTTAAGCCGTCAGAATTGGGAGCTTAAACTCTATTTAGAGCTTAAGTAAACGACAAAAAGACTAAAATATGTATACCATATGTATATATACATACATATATGTCATGTATACCTGTCTGTCTTGTTACTCTGATTTATTATAAATTAAAATTTATGTGGTGCATATGTACTCGTATATAATTTTTGAAGATTAATTATTGTTAAAATTAGAAGAAGAAACAACATTCGTTTAAGACCTATAAATTTTGGTTTATGGGATGATACCGGTTTTTATGTACGATTCAGAATGCCTAAAGAATCAGCTTTTATGGTATTGGACCAAATTCAAGACAAAATTCAGAATAATACAAATTTGTCAGTATTTGTCTTGTCTTAGTTTTGATTATAATTTATTATTTACATTGTTATAGGAACAACGCACTGTCATCTGAATGCATGTTTTTATCAACATAACGTTTTTTTGCTAGCGGTTGTATGCTTCTAACATCCGGAGACTTTTTGGTGTTTCGAAAACATTTGCAAGTAGAGTTATTAAGAAAGTCGCACATCATATAGCATTGCTGAGAAATAAATATGTATATAAAATTTTCAGTTTCTGAAGTAGAAAAAGAAGAAACTACAACTACAACTACACTACAACTAAAATTCTCACTCTTTTTTTATCTTCCATTTTATTTAAAAAAATATAATTTATCTATTAAGTTTTATAAACGAATGAATAAATTTAATGGTTTTAAATCACTTCACGGTGTTCGAAGACATTTATAAGTTCCACTTAAATTTTGTTTCGTTTCTCAGTCAATTCATATTTTTAGATTAATTATCTTCAGTCAAATCTATCATTGTGAATAAATTTATTTTGGAACTTATGAAACATGTTAATTTCATTGCTTAGGCGCTAGATGGCAGTGTCAATTATTGAAACATTTTAACATTTTTTCTCATAAATTTCAATTAATAATAAATACAGTGACAAAAATGACAGATAGATGGCAGCTGTTTTCTTTTTTTCTTTTATTTCCACTTTAACTTTAACAAAAAGCATCAAATATAGAGGTTTATTGTAGCCGTTAAATTCAAATTTTTGAATTTTCATGTCTGTATGTTTGCAAAAATAATATAAAAAGGGGAATAATTTTGCTTCGAATAAGCTCATGATATGATTGGCTGTATAAAATTTCAAAAGGAGAAATATGAAAAGAAGAAGCATGTGAAGTAATAATTGAAGAAATAAAGAATAATGAAAAACACGCCCATAATTATAATATTCATTATAAATGCTTTATTTGTTTTTGTATACCATATGATATTTTTAAATTTTGATGCTGATTGTATACATTTTTGGATATTTATATTTTGTTTCAAAAAACAAAAATATAATAATACAATTGTGTACAATTATTGTTGATGATATTAATTATCACGTTTTTTTGTGATATGTGAGAAATGAAAAAATATTTTTAATTTTCATGTTTTTTAAAATATACTGCTTCTTGTTTATTTTCATAATGCATTTTATAGTTCTTATTAAATAATGATAATTCATTCATTCGGATGATGATTTTTTTTTCTTTTTTGTCAAATTTCAAGATTTTTAGTTATTTTTACGAATATTTTACAAATTTTATGTACGTAAAATAATTTGTATGGAAAATTTGTCATGTAACCCTGGGATTGGCTGATCGTATACAAATGACTTTGAGTCTTAATTTAAATATGATCCCTTCGAGCTAGGACCTTGAAACTTCACCAATTCCTCCATTGGAGGATCCTCACTATACACCCCAATTTTCAAAGTCCTAGCTCAAAATTGGTAGAACAAAATATTTCTTTTTATGCTAAAACACGAATTTGGTCGTGCGTATACAAATGTATACCATACATTTTATATGGAAATTTACAGATTTTTTTTTTTTTTTTTTTTTTTTTTTGAAAAAGGTGTATTTCATCATCCCGTGAACCAAAAACCGTAAAAAACAATACGTGCAACAAGTTGACGAACGAGATTTTCAATCTGCTGAGACCTCTTGAAATCTCGAAAAAATTTATATACAGGGAAATAAAGAAGTACAATGTGTTTTTAAAACTTACGTTTTCTTTATCCATTTCTTAATTTAATAATTATTTTTAATTTAAAATTATTTAAAAACATAACCCCAAAAAAGGAAAGCTATCTGTTAGTTTTATATATAATTGGAACACTCTAGCAGAAAGTATTCTCGTAACCTGAGAAATGTTATCCAACTACACCACAATATAAGTGGGAGTAGTTGAAACTACGCCAAACTACGCCAGGGCACATTTACTTTTTAAAAGGAATACAGCTATTAAGACATGCTCAATCTGTTTTTCTTCACAACAATATTTAAAAAGATCATACAAGCAGCAGCTATGATAGAATTGTTGATTAAATTGATATTGAAATAATATTCGGTACAAGCTTTAAGAAAGTAATTAACAAACCCTTCAGAAACCCTACTAGGACAAACTGGATAAAATTCTCCGAAATTGTCTCAAACAGACACGAACTTGTCACAGATAAACGATTCATTGAAACTATTACGAGTTCTTTAATGGGTGCTTTCAGTAAATCCTGTCCTTTGGACGCAGAAACTGCGACTTCTCAGGGCTAAAACTAGAAAAGCTTCTAACGAAGCTGAACTACCAAAGTCTGAGGAAGTGTGGAACACGTATCATTTTAACATAGAGAGAACAACAGAGGCAGCTAGGCTACGAAAAGTCCTAGTAAAAAAGCTTCAAAAAACAATGGTTATTGTGCAGAAGACAGACAAGAAACACTTGAATTACATTTCTCTCCTCATTTTCCAGAGTGTATACACTTAGAAGTTTCTCAACAACCCGTGCTGACATCTTTTCCACTTGAAATAGAAGCAGCCATCGCGGACTGTGCAAGCTAAGACAAAATGCCATCATCATCATCATCATCATCATCTACTCTTATCATTCCACAGGGAACATAGGCTCAAGTTACCTTGAGTTTTCTAGACCGTTTTTCTGTCATGCACCTACAGCTAAAAGTGGAACGCGAACCACTAAATTCGTTGACAGACAACGAATTCACTCGTATGATAGGGCTGGACTGATATTTGTGTAGTTTGCTTTTATGTACTTATTTATGGTCACCAAACTACATACTTCAGTACCGAGCACTTATACTCAACTCAAATAAATTCATACTCATTCAAAGCTGACTAAACGAGCGGATTCGAACTCGAGATCTTCAGCATTAGAAGCCAGCACTCTACCACTACAAAGTGGTATGGGCAGTTAAATCCATCCAACCCTACAAATCAGCAGAACCGGATAAAATTATTCAAGCCATGCTTAAATATACTCTAAAGAATATTACACCCTGTAGCGGCAACACTTAATATTTTATTTTATTTTACCTACCTTGTAATTTTAATTATACTTACCGTTTGAGATCTCATAATTCTCACCAATACACAAACTTCTAATTCAAGAGCATGTTGTTGATAAGAATTATACATTATAATAACTTCATATTCTGTTATCATTAACTGCAGTAATAATGATAAAGAGATGAAAAGAGAAAATCAATAAAGTTATTATCAGTACCTACCTGCATCAAATCATCAAATTAATTCTTTCTGTTTCGCTGCAACTTCCACCCAGTTGAGTTGTAATTTAATTTCGGTGATTTTAATAAAATAAAATTTGTATTATAAAATAAAAAGTTTATTTTATTAATTATATACCTGCACACACTCTCGCTTACAAAGATTATCAAGGTTTGTCTGACGTTTGGATACTTTTCAGAAAGCTGGAGAGAAGTACAAGTGATCCAAAGCGGAAAAACTCAGTCATACAAAAGCAAGGTATTATAGACTTATTAGCATATCAAGGTTTTTACTGAAAACACTCGTAAGACTAATAGTGTCTTGAATCAACCAAGTTCTTTAGTAATGAACCACCCCTTTAAGTCAAAGGCACTGCATGAAGTAATAAGAACGATGGTGGCTGCTGACCTTTCAATAGAGGGATCAACATGCGACCGATGGAGTATGTCGTAACTATTGAATTGTCGGAAGTCCGGCTACGACCTCCTCGGGGTGCCACTGGTAACAGATCCTCAGTACGGTCATGTCTCTGCTGAAGATCTGGCCAACAGTAGCCCTGGCATCCAATCCAAGGGTGGAACAGCATATGCCCAGGGATGCGTGGCTAGGGAAGAGCCTAGTCGCTATTATGTGAACTCTGGATACCAGGCGACCTCCAGTTTTAAAAAGCCTTTTCAAGGTACAAGGGCTCTGCCTTGGGTGACTGTTTATTTCCCTAATACTCGTGGGAACTCGTATGGAAAATTTAAAAAACAAAAATAATGAGGGTGATGGACCTCTGAAAGCATCAACATCACAAACATCAACCAAGGAAACAGTTCCTATTGTTGACAAAGTCATAAGAGAAGCTAAAAGCTGAGATAGCTTAAGCTAATCTTATAACAGCGACGATGACACAATCACAAATGTGTCATTGTCACTAGATAGCGACGCTGAGTCTGTCCTAAATCAAGAGGCTGAAGTTGAAACTTCATTACAGAAGTTGAAGCGGAAAGACTCTGATAAGAGGATAGAACTCAGTGGAGCTGGTAAGAAGAGAATGAAGAAACTACTGAAACAAGGCCTAGGCGTTGACGAGGCACGTTTGCAGGCTCTTCAACCTCTTCCAAAAAAAAAGTGAGATAATCTCAAGAGAGGCCGCTCTGACGACTGAACGTCTGAAGCTTCTGGCTCTAAAAAAGTCAAACAACCTCAAAAGGTCGAGATTATCTCTCAAGACAATGAAAAAGACATGCCTTTCACAGTAAGTTTTAAGCCAGCTGTGGAAAGCATAGAGGTTGGTATTTTGGCGAAATCTTTGAACAACACCCAGCTGATTCTGAGCTGTGACGCCAATGCTCATCATGTTTTATGAGGAAGCTCAGACACCAACAAAAGAGGTGAGTGCCTTCTAGAATACATTAATTATAACAATATTATAGTTAATAACGTAGGCAATAAACTCACCTTTAGAAATATCATTAGGCAGGAAGTCCTTGACCTAACCCTTTCTACAACAAGTATTTGTGAAAAAATTATTGATTGGCATGTGTCAGATGAAACTTCTATCTCAGATGATATGCACATTAGATTTGACATAAAAGCCAACGTTTCACACATCCAATTCAATCAAAACCCTAAATGTACTAACTGGACTTTATATGATGAACTCCTGAGATATCGCATAGATCAGGAGCATATAAAAGATACCAGGGATGAACTAAATCTAGCAGCGGCTAGACTGCAACAATCTTTGCGAAGTTCTTTTAATGACAGCTGTCCGGTAAAGCCAAAGCAGATCGCTAGAGATGTTCCCTGGTGGAACTGGGAGCTAAGCAGATTAAGGTCTTCAGTCAAAAGACAATTCAATAAAGCTAAACGTATTAGAGAGTGGTTCGAGTACAGAAAAGCTTCAAAAGAAAAACTTAAAGAAGCTTCTGTGACAGTGTTACAGAGTTACCTCAATCAGCAAGACTTCACAAAGTTCTCTCAAAAGTACGCTCCAACGAAATAGGTTTACTGGAAAACCGTAATGGGGAATATACTCTGAACCAGAAAGAAATCTTAGAACTATTACTAAGAACACACTTCCCAGGCTCAACAAACCTAAAGAGCGAGATTCTTCTACAAGAAACTCATACAAAAGTTTCAAATAGAACTCATAGTCTAGCCAATAACATTTTTACGAAAGAAAAAATCTTATAGGCGATAAACAGCTTCAAAACCATACAAAGCACCAGGGGGAGATGGTATCTACCCAGCACTCTTACAAAAAGGAGCTGAACGGATCTCTTCGAACCTAACTAACTTGTTTAAAGCAAGCTTTAGACTTGGTTATATTCCCAAACTGTGGAGAAAAACGAAAGTAATCTTCATACCTAAAGCGGGCAAAAGTCTTGTTGCCCAGCCAAAGTCATATAGACCAATCAGCTTGACTTCTTTTCTCCTAAAGACAATGGAGAAAATAATTGATCAGCATATTAGAGACAGCGTTCTTGTGAAAAAGCCTTTAAATGCTAATCAACATGCTTACCAAGCAGGCAAATCCACTATAACTGCTCTCCACAGCTTAGTTTACAAGATAAACAGAGCTATGGACACAAAAGAAATTATGCTAAGCTCATTTATTGACATTGAGGGAGCATTTGACAACACCTCATTTGAATCAATTGCGAGGGCTGCCCTCAATAAGGGTTGTGAACTCCCAAGATTAACTGGATTAAAGCAATGCTGAGTCAAAGAGAAATCGAAGCTACGTTAGGAGAAAAATCAATGACGATTAAAGCCGTCAAAATTTTCTCTCAATGAGGGATTCTATCAACTTTGCTATGGTCTATAATAATTGATGATCTATTATACTATACGAGCTTGATTCTCTAGGATTTGAAGCACAAGGTTACGCAGATGACCCAGTAATAATAGTTAGAGGCATAGATGATGATACAATATCTGTTAATATATCATTAACTAGCATAAACCAATTAATTACTAGTTTTTAAAATACTATAATGTTAAGTCACACCCTGTATCATAAGCTAATTAAGTACGTTTAAATATATCATAATTTAGTTAAAATTGTAACTCTAAATTCGTTTATTACAAGAATGTGCTAATTCAGCATTAACTTACAGTGAACTAAAAAGTTTTACAATTTTGATGACACATTTTAAATTTGCAGTTTTTCATATATTTGGTAATATTAATAATTGAATAATTTTACATTAAAGGCACTTCGAAAATAAACTTTACAAATATTTTATATGTATAGAATTGTTATTGCAAATAATATGCCACTATTCTTTTCTTTATTATTAATTACTATTAATATTGTATTAAAAAATTGGTGGTCAATATTGATATGTAAGCGATTTTTTTGTATAAAAGAATGCAATTATTCAATAAAGAATTTAGTAGCTGTTTTACAGTGAGTTTAAGCCTTTTCTTCGATTTTCCTTTGGTGAGGCTGCCAAGGGCACTGTAAATTTTGGAATTTTATGTTCAAGTATTGTACTTGAATATAATACACTTGTTATTTTATTCCTTCGTGATTTCTTTTTCTCTTTGGTGAGTGTTCAAGTTTAGTACTTGAATATAAATTACTTTAACTTTAAAACAGGTTGTTAGTACAAATATTGTACTTGTACTAGAGAGTTTTATTTAACTTGTATAAACCAGAGTCTTGGTACAGGTGTGTTATTTGTACCAGGAAAATTTAGGGAATATTTAAGAAGTACGAATTTTGTATTTGTGCTTTAATTTGCAAGGTAGTATGGAACCTCCTTGCGTTATATATATACAGCAATTAAAAGCCCATAACCATCAGCATCAACGATGTAACAAGACACCGAATCAAAGGAGGCAGATATAACTGATACTGCCGAATCTTCAAAATTACTACGTCGTCAGAAGACTTTAATGAAAACAATTGTGCATTGTATACATACAGGATATAGAAGCTGAGTTAAACTCAACAAGATCCAACGCATACTACAAGATTCAGATTGACACTCTGCAGCAATATAAAAGGGAAATGATGAAAAATCATCACTCCATATCAGAATTAACGGCTGAAGAATTACCGGATTATGATTCAGATTATTATCTGGAGCTACACGCCTGGATTCAAGATACAGTTATAAGGATGTATGAGAGGCTTGAAGATAATACCACGATGAAAACCGCTATCGAAACACAGGGTAAGGCGCCTGTAAAACTTCCAAAAATAAACATTCCGACATTTGATGGAAATTATCTGCAGTGGCTTCAATTTCGAGATCTCTTTTTTCAACTGGTGCATAATCAACCAATTGATAATTCACAAAAAATGTATTATTTGAAGGGTAATTTAACTGAAGAAGCTCACCGATTAATTCAACACCTTCCCACGTCCAAGGAAAATTATACAGCAGCATGGGAAATATTATGCAACCGATATGACAAAAAACGCCTCTTAGTTAGTGAACTGCTCAAGAGATTTTTGAATCAACCAGCATCGCATCAGAAATCCAGCCAGGCTATGAAAGTACTTCATGATGTGACAACAGAATGTATCATGGGACTAAATCATCTCGGCATTTCAACTGAAACTTGGGACCCCATTCTGGTATACATTCTAACCAAAAAACTTGACAAAACGACTCTTACGCTGTATGAACAATCTGTAGCCTCCCCTCGTGACTTAAATCCATTGAAGGGTCTACTAGAGTTCTTAGAGACGAGATTTCAGTCTTTGGAAGCCATGAGTGGTAAGCAAAAGGCAACTTCGTCACCTGCAACGCTAGTAGGCACAGCCGTCAAAAAATCCTGCGGGTGCAAAGTACCCCATCCTTTATACAGATGTGATGGTTTTAAAACAAAGAAACTAAACGATCGAATCGATCTAATAAGAAAGCATAATTTATGTTACAACTGTTTGCATGCAGGACATTCTGCTAACAATTCCAAGGCAAGAAGCTGTGTAAAGTGCAGTAAAAGACACAACACTCTGATACATCCTGACGAAACAACTCCTGTACGTAGAGAAAATGCAACAGAAGTTACCAACAAAAGGGAATCCTCAAATTTGGCAACTAGATGTACTGCACCTGATGAGGGTTACGTGTTATTAAGTACTGTAAAGGTAAAAATTGTAGCCCATAATGGTAAGCATGTCAGCTGTAGAGCAATCATTGACTCAGGTTCTCAATCCAACTTTATAACTGACACTTTAGTGAAAAAACTCTGTCTTACTGGAGTAGCCGATCGATTAGACATTCAGGGTCTTGGCAATCAAAAACAACAAGCCAGTAAAAGGGTTACATTTGTATTAAAATCAAAAAAAATAGTTCTGGGTATGAGACCTCTATGAATGTATATGTCTTGCCTCGAATAATAGGACATCATCCTTCGACCACGTTAAATATTCAGAAATGGAAAATTCCAAAAAATGTACAGTTAGCAGATCCAGAATTCTATCAGCCCGCATGCATAGATTTGCTAAAAGGAGCTGAAAAATTCTTCGAACTATTCAGCATAGGACAAATAAAGCTAGGTGATGGACTCCCCGTACTTCAAAATACTGTCTTTGGGTGGGTTGTATCTGGATCAGTCGCACACGAGAGTGAACAAAATAATATCTGTGGTATTTGTACATGTGAAGATAATAAATTAAATGCTCAAATTGAGAAATTTTGGACCTTAGAAGAACTAGAAAAACAGATGAAACTCGTTAGCTCGGATCACCAAAAATGTGAGATGTTTTTCAACGAAACACTTAAAAGGGACAAAACAGGACGGTTTGTGGTAAGATTACCGTTTGCTCGCAGTCCACACGTTTTAGGAAAATCTCAGGATATGGCCATTGCTCGTTTAAAAGCAATGGAGAAAAAATTTAGACGAGACAATAACCTAAAAATACAATACAAAGAATTCATGGATGAATATTTAAGACTAAATCATATGCAAGAAATTCCAAGCAATGAAATTCCAAGCTCAAGCTATTTCTTACCACACCAGTGTGTTTTAAAACCCGACAGTACTACGACCAAACTGCGAGTGGTCTTCGATGCATCGGCCAAAACCAAAATCTAGAGAAAATTCTTGAGGGATGCATCTGCTAAACAATCTCAAAATAGATAAATTGAGTGGATTTAGAAACTTTGCAAGGATATCATCCAATGATTTTGAATATCTTGCAAAAAGAATTGGTCCACTTGTTGGAAAAAAAGACACGAATTATTTGTTATATTTCAAATATCATTTGTCCACTCCATGTCTACTGTTTAGAAGTTGAAATCAAACTGTAGAACTATTATCTAGACTGCAAGCAGCTTCCTTGTTTTCCAATTTAAATGGGAAGCAGGCATGCTGCACGCATGCTGAACGTCAGCTGCGTGTTTCTGAAAAACAATGGTATCCACCAACCCTGCACGCTGCTTGTCTACATGCTTTTTAGTTTGGTGGATACACTTATCGAAATTATTGTCACTCAGCTCACGATCAGATCACGAGCAGCTTGTACGTAGGTCGTGAGATGATCGTGACGTGCTGTTTTGGTGTAGACACAAGAACGAACGCAGCTCGTGAGCTAAAATTTCGGTGGAAACATACCTTTAACGATATACTTTACACCGGTCCAAAAATTCAGAGTGATTTATTTTCAGTTCTGCTACGATTTCGTCTACCTAAGTATGTGTTCACGGCAGACATAGAAAAAATGTATAGACAGATTGTGATCGACCCAGAAGACAGGAAGTACCAAATAATAGTCTGGAGCGATCATGAAGAACAAGCATTTAGATTTAAACTACAGACAGTAACCTATGGTGTCACGACAGCCCCATACCTTGCTATTAAATGTTTACAAAAACTAGCTGAACAATACCAATTGCAGTACCCACTAGGAGCCTCCTGTATTATGGAAAATCTATACGTAGATGATGCTATGGCAGGAAGTGAAATCTCCAAGAAGCCATAACAAAAAGAGATCAGCTAAACCAAATTTTACTATCAGCAGGTTTTAAACTCAGAAAATGGTGTGTCAATCATCCTGCATTATTTCCAGACATTGCACCAGAAGATAGATCATCACAGTTGGACGTATATGATGATGATCAGTATCACATAAAAACTCTAGGACTAAGTTGGTTCACCAAATCAGACGAATTTCTCATTGCAGTAAATAATCAAGAGCCCGACACCAGAGTAACAAAAAGAAAAATACTTGCCGAAATAGCTCATTTATTCGACCCGTTAGGACTACTGAATCCAGTTATTGTTTCCGCCAGATTAATACTACAAAAATTATGGGAACTTAAACTCGATTGGGATGCTGCAGTGCCTATGGAATTACATTCTCGTTGGATCAAATACCGCTCTGAGTTAAATTGTTTAAAAGAAATACGAGTACCAAGGCACATGTTCAACAACCATATAGCAAAATCAGTACAACTGCAGGTTTTCTGCGACGCATCAGAGCAGGCATATGGAACAGCTTTATATGTTCGTGCTGTTTCATCAGACGGAACCATCACTGTGCGACTCCTTTGTGCGAAATCACGGCTTGCTCCTTTAAAAAAGACAATCTTACCCCGTCTGGAATTGTGCGCAGCCAAAATCGGTGCTGAATTGATTCATCGAGTTAAGCAAAATCTATCCCTAACAGTACCGTGCTATTTTTGGTCACATTCCATGATCGTTTTGGCCTGGATAAATTCTGCTTCCACCATATATCATACGTTTGTAGCCAATAGAATCACCACCATCCAGGAGTTATCGTCCGCTGACCAATGGCATCATGTACCATCAAAGGAAAATCCAACCGATTGTCTTTCTCGAGGAGTAGCACCTAGCAAGCTCAAGAACCACGGTTTATGGCCCTCTATTCCTATACAATTCAGAAAATAGGTGAAACGCTAAACAAATGATACCAGAAACAGAATTGGAAAAGAAACAACCTAGAACTTCGTTGATAGCATCGGCATCGTCGAATCTTCAATTTGAACAAATTAATAACAAAAGCTCATTTAGCCGACTCCAGAGAATAATGGCCTACGTGTATCGTTTTATCCAGAATGGAATATCAGATCATCCAAAACACGACGCTCTTACAGTAGAAAAATTGGAAGCAGCTCAAAAAATAATATTAAAAACTGTGCAAAAAAGCGATTTTTTTGTATAAAAGAATGCAATTATTCAATAAAGAATTTAGTAGCTGTTTTACAGTGAGTTTAAGCCTTTTCTTCGATTTTCCTTTGGTGAGGCTGCCAAGGGCACTGTAAATTTTGGAATTTTATGTTCAAGTATTGTACTTGAATATAATACACTTGTTATTTTATTCCTTCGTGATTTCTTTTTCTCTTTGGTGAGTGTTCAAGTTTAGTACTTGAATATAAATTACTTTAACTTTAAAACAGGTTGTTAGTACAAATATTGTACTTGTACTAGAGAGTTTTATTTAACTTGTATAAACCAGAGTCTTGGTACAGGTGTGTTATTTGTACCAGGAAAATTTAGGGAATATTTAAGAAGTACGAATTTTGTATTTGTGCTTTAATTTGCAAGGTGGTATAGAACAATATCTATGCAAATACAAAACCCTTTAAACCTTATTAACAAATGGTGTTGTGAGGAAAATCCATCCATAAATCCTCACAAAAATACCATTGTACCCTTCACTAGAAGAAGAAAAACACAATTAAGAAAACCTTCCCTAAAAGGAACACAAATAGAATTTTCAGATGAAGTCAAATATCTAGGAGTCATTCTACACAGCAAACTCACCTGGAACAAACAAATCAACAAGTCCATTGAAAAGGCCACCTTCTCCCTGTGGAACTGCAACAGACTCTTTGGCAAAACATGGGGACTAAAACCGAAAATGGTACACGGCCATCATAAGACCCATACTCATATGTGCTTCAGCCATATGGTGGCCAAAGACAAATCAAAAAACGGTTCGAAATAGACTCAACAAAGTACAAAGACTAGCATGTCTCAGTATCACAGGAGCTCTAAGAAGCCATGCTCAATCTGCCTCCTCTTAATATACAAATTAAGAAAGAGGCACTTAATTGGGCCTTAAAATTTCAGAGAAAGAGAGAACTCAAACCGGGTAATCTCATACAGAATTCTAAAATTCTTGAAGAATTTAAGAACTACCAAATCAGTCAAGTGACTGACGAGATGGAAACAACATTAAACTTTGAGAAGCCGTTCAAAGTACTATTTCCAGATCGTAAATCATGGCGCGAGAACAAAATAACTCTTGAAAAAGCTGCCTCAATATGGTACACAGATGTCTTAAAAACTGAGGAAGGAGTGGGAGCAGGGGTAAAAGGCCCAAAAAGAAGCCTTTTTAAATCCCTAGGCAAACATGCATCGGTTTTCCAAGCTGAAATACATGCGATAGACATGTGCGCCACTGAGTTCCTAAAAAAAGGATTCAATAAGGCCATACATAGTCTACATAATCTTGGACAGTCAGGCAGCACTTAAAGCTCTCAATTCACATAAAGTTGTATCGAGGCTAGCATGGGACTGCCTAACGACTGTTAAAAGACTTGCCAGGACCAACAAAGTCTACCTTATGTGGACATGAAGGTATCAGAGGTAATGAGCTAGCAGATTCTCTGGCTAAGAAAGGTGCCAACTCAAATTTCCTCGGACCAGAACCCTTCTGTGGACTATCAAAAAGCCACACAAAAAACAATGTTAAGGAATGGGAGATGAAGAAATGTATCTCACACTGGGAAAAAACTCCCGGAAATCAGCAAGCGAAGGAATTTATTAAACCTTCAGCTAACATTTCTAAAAAACTACTCAACCTCAGTAGGAATGAGTTAAGAACCATCACGGGTCTTCTCACCGGGCACTGTCCACTTAATTATCAATTAAGTAGGATTGGGCTACAAGAGGATGACAAATGAAGATTCTGCAAGGAGGCCAAGGAGACCTCAAAACACATATTATGTGAATGCGAGGCGTTGGCCTCTAAAAGGGTGCGACACATGGAGCAGGTTTTTCTTAAACCGGAAGAAATTTGGTATGCACCTTCTCATAGAGTTTTAGGATTCATTAGAAGATCTTATTAGGTCGAGGTGCACCAAAAAGCCCAGGAACAATCTAATCTAATCTAATCTAATAGGAACGATTGAGAAATCTTTAAGCTTAAAAAAATATATCCTAGCAGCTTTCTTTGACATAGAGTTACCTTTCAATAATTTTAAAATAGAAACCATAGACGCCTTTTTAGAAGAAAAAAAGTCCTAAAATCCTAAGTAGCATACGTGGACGACGTATTTTTATTGTTAACAAGTAAATTCTTACCATTTATCAGTGAGAATTATAAACTCTGATGTGTTAAAAAGCGTTTAAAAATGGCAAAGATTAGGCTAAAGTCAAACCCGATAAAACAGAACTAGTCCTCTTTACAAAAAAATACAAACTACCTGAATTGAATATACCCATATTCCAAAATATTGGTATTATGTTTGACTCCAATATAATTTGGGTTCAGCATTGCTGGGTTCCTGGTCACACCGGCGTAGAGGGAAATTAAAAAGCCGACGAACCTACATATTGTAGGAGGTTTGAGTATTCTTCATCAATGTGGTCCCTCAAATTCCTAAAACAAAGGTTTGGTAAATTTTCACTCCTTATTTGAGATACACACATACATATGTATGGTATAGGTGAGGCTATATTTTGAAACAGAGTGTATGTCTTGCTTTACCGCGAGAAGAATACCGTTAAGAAATTTTAAATCAATCAGTTCCAGAGTACGAAAAAACACACTCGTGAGTCGTGAATTGCTCACATTCGACACATGAGCAATTCATCAGCTCATGTGTCGTAATTCGTAATTTTTTTTCGTTTAAATTTTAAATTTTACATAATATGTACATTGTACGTGCATAAATTTTATGTATTATGAATATATGTACTTAAATATTATAAAGTACACGAGTGAGTAAAACCAACGATTACTTAAGTATAAAGCCATACTGCTGATTTTGTGTAGTGTAGGGCGTACCAAATTAATATGGCAACTTATTCTTTTTAATTACTTATAACTACTTAATTAGTGATTAAAGTTACATGAAAATTATGTTCTAATGAAATGTAGAGAAGATCTTAAACTTTATTTTCAGCGAATATATTAAATATCTATGAGGAACGTTAATCAAAAAAAAACGTGATAAATATTAAGTAACATAGAACTGAGAATTAATTTTTCCTGATATCTCCCAAAGTACTGAAAGTATCAAATTATAATGTTCTACAAATTTGTAGATTTTTATCAAATAAACATTTTTCCCGAACATTATTATATCATAAAATTAATAGAAATTTAGTTATTAGGGAAAAATGAGAATTTTTAATTAATACCACAATTATTTTTCTCATGTCTCAGTTTATGTAATTTTTTTACGGTCACCTCTAAAAATGTAGTACCACTTTATGGTACATTATAAAATATTGCAAAAAGCTGATAATTTTTTGTATTGTTATTTATTATATACAAAAAAAAAAAAAATTCGTATGATATCATATATATTCTATAATGTTCCTTGAATGTAATTATGATTAGCAGGGTAAGGGTAAACACCTAATATGTAAACAATCAAAATGTATACAATCAATCGCAATAATTAAGTAGTTTATGGAAAGTTCATATTTTATTGCTTAAAGAATTTTGGAATCTTCAAAGTTTGGTGTTTATTTGCAGACATAATCATTCTATTTATTGGCTCAAACTTTCCATAAGTTGTTCTATGATAAGCAAGGATTTATATATGTTAAGAGTTTATATAAATATGCTACGACTGCCGCAGTTTTAAAAGTATAGTTTTCAAAAGTGGTTTTAGGGAAATCATCCAAATTGTCAAATAGATTTTCATTTATTATGAAAATTGAATTGTTGTATAAGCAAGTGAAGAGGTGACGAAAATAATCGGATACTTCATGTACGTAGGAAACTCATCCATTTTTCTTAACAAATTTCTTTGAGCTTTGAGATATTTCTAATTTTGGATGAAATGTTACAACGTAGTTTTGATAGCTTTGCTTCACAGAGGTCTTAAACTCATTTAACAATGCAGTAAAGTTTGAATAATCCACCTTATTTGTAGATTTTAAATATTTCTTTCATGCTTTTGTTTTAATTCTTAAGCTCCTAATTTCAGCTAAACCACGGAGGACTACTGTTAGTCGGCTTCTTGGAAGTGAGGGGCACAAAAAAATGAAAGCCTTGGAGCATAACGTCATAGAATTTATCTACGGCATCATCGAGCTCTACATTTTGTAGCAATGTAGAGAAGTTAATAGTGGAAAAAAATTGGTTAAGTCCTACAAAGTCAGCTTTTCTAAAATTAAAACCTTTTATATTAGCAGCGTCAGGATTCGATGGAGAGTTGGTACAAATAGTGATGCCTTTTGGAGGGTGGAAGTTGTCAATATTTACGAGAGATACTTCATAGTTAATAATAATTAAGTTATTCCAATCAGAAATAAAGATTAGGTCAAGTTGTTCATTTTGAAAGTTTTTTATAGTTGAAGTTTGTTGTGAGAAATTAATGTTCAACCCGTTAATTAGAGCGCTATCTGATGCGTTTGTCAAGTTGAGGGGAATAAGGTATTGTTCGTCATCATGTTAGACCACTTTATATTAGGTAAGTTGAAGTCATCACAAACAAATAGTTATAGATAGCTCAGAAGAAACAGAGTCAACCGCTTTGACAATATTGTTGTAAACTTCGATGTTTGAATTAGGTGAAATGTAGCAGCAAACAAAGTAATACCCCTTTCCCTTCAGGGAGCTTGTTCCAGGAATATGAAGTTCCGATACATTAAAACTATTTTTGACAGCAATTATTTAATACTCCACCTCCTTTTGAGTAATAGTTGAGGTACTTGAAGAATGTCTGTCTATTCTGAATACTAAATAAGATTTCTCAAATAGTTCGAGGTTATTAATGTTGCAGGCTAGCCATGTTTCCGTGAGGAGATAAAATACGAAGTCTAAAACCATTGAGTTTCTATAGACATCTTTTGTTTTCGTACGAACACCCCTAAAATTTTGATAGTAAATTGAAAGTTTGATTGGCAGATATGGTTGTGTTTTTCAACTGCACAAATTGCCGATTAAAATAAGATTGTTAACGAGCAAACTTATTCTGGACATCTCTGATTCTTTGGAGATAGTGAGTTCTTTTGGAAAAGTAATGAGAGGCATAAGCTTTCTGATCTAAGAAGGCTTTTTGAGGGGTCACATCGTAACATTGATGGTAACGTGCGTAAATCTCGCGTAGCGCTGATGGCTCAGTAAAGAGACCTTCTTGACAAATCAACTCTTTCAGATTCGCTTTGGTTTGTCCAGCGATATAGACAGAGTCGCTTTGATTATGAAGGTAAACGAGATAAAGCCTTTCGTTCTCTAAGATTATGGTTTCTCTTAAGCGTGCTAGAACATAACGCCCTTCTTCAACATTAGCAAACTTAGTAAATAGACAGGTACAATGAACTACACTTTAAAGTAATGAACTGAACAAAATTAAATTAATAAAATTAAAATGATTAAGCTGCAAATAACTAATTTTGATCTTTAATGATTTTTGTATTAAGTTAATAAGTTAATAAATTAATGCACTTTAATGATTTAGCACAAAAAACGTATACCAAAAGTAAATTGATTATGTCAGGAACTTTTAGTAAATGGGCAGGTACAATGAACTATGAAGTAATGTAATAAACGAATTCAATCAATAAAATTATAATGATTAAATTGCAAATTTCACGAAATATTTTTTTAATTTTTTAGCAATTGAAAAGCAAGAGAAAATGCAAAACAAGTCCGCACTGTTTGAAGTCTAAAAACGAATGATAGTAGTAAACAACGTAGCATAGTAATCAACAATGTATAGAAAAAACCGCGTATGTACTTTATCAGTGCTCTATTCTAATTGTTAGAAATTTTGAATAAGAAAGATTTTAATTAACGTTTAATTTTAATCATAACATTATGAGAAGTAGATCTTCATCAGGAACTACTAAATTTTGTTGAAAAGATTTTAAGAGCCCCGGGAAGAGCGCCACCAGGTGTAGAGCGGCCCAAAATAGAAGAAGATATAATAGATCTAACTAATGAAAATATTGGTCTTGTGGTTTTTTAAAAAAAATTATGAGACGAAATGGTATAAATACGAACGATTACTCAAAAATAATGATATAATGGAGATGGTAAGAACATTCGTCTTCATTTAAAATAAAATTTATATATTTATTATTTGATTTTTTCTCATTACAGAAATTTGTTGAAAAAATTGAGGCATATGGTCATGAGCAATAATAATGAAATCAAATATTGATGAAATAGTATTGGAAAAAAAAATATTATGTATGTATGTATTATGTATATACCTATACATAAATTCATACATATATTATATATGTATGTACATATAATTAAAAAGTAAGTATAATAAAAAACATACATACTTACATGTATGTATATTTAAATAATTTTTCACATATTTTATTTATTTTTTCAATAATTCCTTCTGCTCAATTTCACAAAAACTTTGTTTTTTTTTCTTAAAATTTTTGTTATTAAATAAATATCTGGATGTTTGGTTTCAATTACATATTTCCTTTTCGTAAAACCCCCTTTAATTGGTTTTCTGTCGTAGTCCTCTAAAAGATATGTTATTGGGTTTATATTTTCAACTTTTGTAATTGTGAAAATTTCGAAAATTTCGGTGGCCCAGTTCTAAGAATATGATAATATCCGGTTCTCTGAGTTCCTCACTTATTGAAACTATCTCATTGTTCTGCATGTGCAGATGCTACTTGTAATTTTAATCTATTTACTAATTCATTTGGATCATCTCAGTATTCATAATTAGATTTTTCTTTCAGTAAATGCATTAATCCAGAGCCAGCATGATACTCGAACAATTCCTTAATAAGTTTATACTTCTTACTTCTGTTTCCAGATATTTGTGCACTTTCATCATAATCTCCTTTATTTGCATTTGTTTGTATTATAATTTTTTTATAATTTTTGAAGTCTTATAAAGAAATTCGTATTTTAACAATTTTTGCTAATAAGAAAAAATATGTTTTATTGTACAAAATATATGTACTCGTATACTATAATGAAGTTAAAAATATGTTTAATTTTTTAAGAACAAAAAAAAATTATAAAAAAAACTACAATTTTTATTTTATTCACAAAGAATAATTTTATTATATGTACTATAAGCATCGTATTATTGTATAATAGAAAAAAAGATACTTATACGCATGCGTTTTTGTTTTTGTGATTTTTCTTCTTTCGTATATAAGTTAATTAATTACCAATTTAGGATTTTTAAAAAGAAATTTTTATTTTCTAAATACAACTTTACAACTCAAAATTTTAACTACAACTGAATTACAAAAATTTTTCTAAAAACTAATTTTACAAAATTTTAAAGAATTAAAATTATAGCAGACGCACTCGTCAGCAAAAATCTATGAGAAATTTATTTTCTATTAAACAACGTGACATAGGGTCACATGTTGAAGATACAAGTTGATATTTTGATGATTAGGTGTTAACTCTTCCCCTCTTAGATTCAAATGTCCTCATTTTTTAGAAAAAGGATGTTTCGTAAAAATTCTTCCTGTTGATAGCGATTACTGGTTGTTGTTGTATTGTTCTTATGGGCAATTCTGCGCATACTAGAATTTTCTCCTTATCGTTCATTTGTTGTTGTTTCTCTTGCTATAGTGAAGAATTTGTTCTGAATATTTTTGTTTTTTCACTGTTCCTTTTTGCATCAGTTGATTTGTTGATTATCTTTATGTTTGTTCGATTCTTGTGTTTATAGAAAATGATGCTTATTATAATTATGATCATGACGATGGTACTCAGACTGTAATTGATAATTTGTGACGTGTTTTTTTCTAATTTAAGAAGTTGAATTTGATTTGTTGCTTCAATTAGTATTTCTTTCATCATTTCCAGTGACAAAATCTCCTTACGTTTCTTTTCTGTCGGAGTAGATTGTAGAATCAGAGGTAATGCTTGCATCATTTATATTTCGTTTGAAATGAAAGATTTCTGTCCAATGGTGATGGTTGCGTTATGAAATTTAATCAAGAAGGTTCCAGTTAAATTGTGAGTAATTTCATTAATAACTATTCACCCGTTGTATTGATTTAGTAATAAAACACCTTCAGTGATTTCTTCAACAGATAAAATGTGCTGTGTATTGATTTTATTACATATAGAATTTTGGCTTTTTAACAGGTTTGGCAAGCAACTGGAATTACTTATATTAACTACATCATCTTCTTTGCAAATGGATAAATAATTAAATGTTTTACAATTATTTTTGACACCTAAGACAATTTCTTTATCTTTTAATACATTGTTATAAATTATATCAACAGTTAAATTATTTTTCTTGATTGGTTTTACAAGTAAGTTTTCATAAAAAATTTTCTGTTGTCATGGGAATGTAAATAATGTAAAGTAGGCAAGAACTATTACTGATTATTTTAATATTAGCAAAATTTATAGCTTCCTCAGGTGTGTCAAATGATAGTTTTTATTTGTTTAGGGTATCGATAGCGATTTTTATCTCTGACTTAGAAAGTATCATCGAATTTATCATGCCTATTTTAGCTCAATGTATTGCATACTTTACATTAATTAATTCCTCTTTAATTAATTTTAATTTATATTGTATGCTTAATGCTAATTGAGAGTTTATTTTGCCATCAGCCTTTATTGCATTTAGAATTTCATTCGTAATTTGCGCTATATTATTTATTCTTCCACTATATAATTGATTTATTATTACCTGTTTATTGTTATTCTCGAGGACATTGTTTATTTTATCTTTAATTATAATGAAGTCGTCATGGTCAGGGTTGCCTGCAATCCACTTCCATGCACTACCAATGAGGTTTATTGATCTTTTATGTCTTTGAAATTTTAGATTGTTTAATAGGTCTTGTATTTGTATTAATTCGTATTTGAGGTATGGAAGTAAGGAATAATTTTTAGTAATTTCTTTTTCGAGGGTCACATTTATTTCTTCAACAAAATTTTGGTATTTTTCTAGCTCAATAGCATGAGTTAATTTGAAATTTCCGTTCTGTATTTCAGCCTTGAGGTGCCAAAAAAGAGCCTGAAAATGAAAGGAAAAAATAAAATGAATTTAATTAATTCCTGATATTGCTCTTGTGAATAATTTTTCCTGATTCTGTTACTACGGTGGTATTTTTATTTTCTTTAACTATTTCTTCTTTATATCGAACTGTGAGTTTAGATCCTAGCCTTTTATTATATTTTACGTAAATAACCTGTCTGGGTTGGTAAGTTTTAATGGGTTTCCTTTTATTGTAATGGTACTTAACATCCTTTTGTTGTTTTATTTTTAATCGTTCTATGTTATCAAGACGCGTTTTTTCAAAGTCTTCGGGGGTTGTATTAAGGTGTCTACCATAAAATAATTCTACGGGTTTTTTTCCGACTGTGGAATGGATGGTGTGGTTGTATTCATTTACAGATCTCTCGAGGAGTTCTTCGAATGTTCTACTTGTGCCGTCCATTTTGATACACCTCATAATTTCTGTTAAAGTCGAATGAAAACGTTCAATTTGCCCATTTACTTCACTCTTGTACGGTGGTGTTTTGAAGATTGTGATTTTGAGTTCGTCCTCCATCATGGAAGTAATGGTGGCAGAGTTGAGGGATTTCTCATTGTCGATGACTACCACCTCTGGTACACTAAAGAAAAACAGAAGGTCTCTTAAGGGTCGACGTATGTCTTCAATGGCTCGTGATTTGATCAATTTGGCTTGAGCGAATTTTGTAAGCTTGTCTATGGCTGTTAGTACAAGATTATTCTCAGTGGCGTAGATGTCTACATGGAGTGTATGACCTGGGTAATTGGGTATTGGTGTTGCATTTATGATTTGGTTGTTAGGGTGTCTTTCGTACTTATTCTTTTTGCAAACTGTGCATTGTCTAGTTAACTGTTTTACCTTTCTACTCATTTTAGGAAAATAGTATTGTCGAAGGATTTCTGACTTATTTTCTAAAGCATTACGATGTGCTCTACGGTGTATTGCTAATATTATTTCTTCTTGTTCTGTTTCATTACCTATGTCTGATACCATTATACTTGTAAATCATATTACGTAGTTCTTGAAATGAATGGGATATATGTCTTGGATTTTTTCCATTTCAGATTTGTAGGTGAATATTTTAGAAACAAAAAAGAAAATAAAAAGATAGATAGAGTGAACAGTCAGTCAATGATAGGTCTTGATAGTGAACGGACGGTCAATGATAGGTCTTGACAGTAAATTAATAGAAAAGTTATTAAAAATTTGTAATTTAATTTTGAACATAATAAATAAAAGTATTACAATACGGCGACAACCTAAAATTGTGTTTTTATTATAATAAATGAAAATATAATATATTTTTAAATAAAATTACTACAATAAAATCAGGTGTGGAGTTTAACCCATTAAAATTTCTATATAAAATAAAACAAAGAATTTGAGACGCCATTAACTTAAAAAAAAAAAAGAACACCAACATTCAACGTGCGTTAGAAGTGGAAGTGAATAACCATAATACCATATACCTACATGTATGTATGAAAAATGAAATTATTATTTGTATTGAACTGTGTATTTTGTGGATTCATTTAGTAAACAAACGAATTAAAAAAAAAAAAAATAAGAAATAAAAATAATTTCTACACAGTAATAAACAAGTATGAATAGCATAAAATTAGAAGAACTAAAAGTGAAAGAAATTAAGGAACGATTAAAAAAATTAAATCTATCTACATCGGGAAACAAAAGTGCTCTTATATCTAGATATAAAGAAGCACATTTAAAGCGGCAATCTAGCGGTTGCGTTAGTGGTGGTAATAATGATTCACACACTGATGAATTGAGTCAGCAACATCAAGGTTTAAATTTTAATGATGATACTGGTGATATTGATGATATGTCAGACAACAATACTGAGAATAATTCGTTAGAAAGTGATGAATTGAGTCAGCTGCATTTGAATTGTGTGAGTTCAGGCGGTAAGAATCAAAAAAGAAACAGTATGGAAGCAGAATATGAGAAGAAACTTATGGAACGTGAAATGGAATTTTTAAAAAGGGAGAATGAGCTTTTAAAGCAGCTTGCTGATTTAAAGGTTAGAAATCAAAATGAAACAGAAGAGGAAAAAAAGAAGGAATCTAAAAATTTACAAAAAGAAAAGCTTTTGCATCCAACTGAAATCGAAGAATTGTTACCATGTTTTGATTCTAAAAGTGAACTATGTGATCCTGCACCGAAATGGTTAGAAAAGTTAGAAAAGTTTCAATCTGTATATAAATGGACAGATGAAACTCTATTACATTATGCTTCTCTTCGCCTTAAAGGTTGCGCTAAAATGTGGAGATTAAGTGTTGAAGATAAAATTAATACATGGAAAAAATTTAAAACTGAATTTTTAATTGCATTTCCTCCTGTTCATGATACAGCTGACATACATTCAAAACTTAATAATAGGAAAATGAAAACCGATGAGAATTACGAAGAATATATTTACACAATGAAACATATTGCTAGTAAAATAAATCTAGAGGAGCAAGTATTAATTAAATATATTATCCAAGGGTTACCAGATCCTGCCGTTCAACAAATATTATCGTTACAAAAATTTGAAAACACTTATGATTTACTACAACAACTGAATCATTATGAAAATATCAAACCGGTGTCTCATCAAAAGGTTTACCATTATAAACCATCATACACTCCTACTTTACAACAACCAGGTAAAAATAAACCACAACCTGTTCCTGCTAAACAACCATTTAGACCAAGGTGTTTCAACTGTAACATATCAGGCCATCTTTCAAAGGACTGTACCAAACCGAATAGACAAAGAGGTAATTGCTACAAGTGTGGTAAGTCTGGACATATGAGCAACAACTGTCCTATGCAGAATATTAATAATTCAACTCATTTCATGGATCAGGTAAATTTAGAAAACCAACCACTTAGAGATGATTTTAAAATAAATTTCAATATAAAAATAATAAATGATATTTTTGGTATTAATATTAATTTGTATGTAAATGCGTTAATTGATACGGGTAGTCCTGTAAGTTTAATCAAAAAACAATTATTACCTGAATTTGTAATCGAGGAATATTTTGAGAATAATTTTATTACAGGTGTAAATAATAGTAAGGTTATCATTCTTGGGTTATTAAAAACTGATATTTTTGTTGGTGAATTGATGTATAATATTAAATTTTATGTAGTTGATAATAAAACTATGGGTCCAAATTGTATTCTTGGTCGCGATTTTCTTAACGACAGTCAATCAAAATTATTTGTTGGAAAATCTTTAAATTCTAACGAATATGAAAGTTTTTCAAAGGAAATTTTAAACATTCAAGTCGAGTCAAATGATCATTCTGTTGAACTTCTTGTTGATCCAAAGTTGGGTCATAGCAATAAGAAACGGTTAATTACTTCTTTTGAAAACGATTATTTACAAACGTCGGATATAGAATCAGAACCGGGAGTAGATTTTAAAATGTCAATTACATTGTCGAGTGATAAACAAATAAATCATACACCTCGAAGACTTTCATTTTACGAAAAAGAACAGGTCCAGAAAATAATTGATGATCTTCTGAAACAAGGAGTCATAAGACATAGTAATTCTCCATATTCAAGTCCAATAGTATTGGTGAAAAAAAGTAACAGAGAAATTCGTATGTGTGTTGATTACAGGGCTTTGAATAAAATTACTCAGCGCGACAACTACCCCTTGCCTTTAATAGAAGACTTAATAGACGAATTAAGAGACAAAACTTATTTTACCAGTTTAGACCTTAAGAGTGGTTTCCACCACGTAAAAATGGAAGAAAATTCCATAAAGTATACAAGTTTTGTAACGCCAATGGGGCAATTCGAGTATTTGAAAATGCCTTTCGGACTTAAAAATTCTCCTTCAGTGTTCCAGCGCTATGTGAATAGAGTTTTTAAAAAATTGATAGACGAGAAAAAGGTATTCATATATTTAGATGACATATTAATTGCAACAAAAGATTTAGAAGAACATTTTGAAATTCTTGCTGAAGTTTTTAGAGTTTTACGGGATAACAAACTAGTGTTGAGGTTAGACAAGTGTAAATTCCTATTCAACGAAATAAATTATCTTGGTTATAGAGTATCACAGGAAGGTATTAAACCTAATTCAAGAAAGCTTGAAGCGGTTCAAGATTTCAATGTCCCAAGAAGTTTTAATGAACTAAGAAGTTTCTTAGGTCTAATATCTTATTTTAGGAAATTCATTCCCGATTTTTCTATAATAAGTAAACCGTTGTATGATGTTTTAAAACTAGAAAAAGAATTTGTTTTTGATGAAGAGAAAGTTGAGTGTTTTAATATGTTGAAATCGAAATTAATTGAAGCACCTGTACTTAAAATCTATTCACCTCATGATTATACAGAACTACATTGTGATGCTAGTTCCCATGGGTTCGGTGCTATTTTATTACAAAGAAAGGACGATGGAAAAATGCATCCTATCAGTTATTTTTCGAAGCGTACTTCAGATGTTGAGTCACGATATCATTCTTATGAATTAGAGACACTTGCGATAATTTATGCGCTTAGACGTTTTAGAATATACTTGCATGGTATTAAATTCAGAATAATAACAGATTGTAACGCGTTGGCTTTGACAATAGAAAAAAGGTTCATAAACGCTAAGATTAATAGATGGGTACTAGAAATGCAAGATTACGATTACGAAATAGAACATAGACCATCCAAACGCATGAGACATGTCGACGCCCTTAGCAGATACCATAACATTCTTGTTTTGGAGGAAAGTCCTTTCGAACAACAATTAGCAATTTGTCAAGCCGAAGATCCTAACATAAAAAAGCTAAAGGAAGAGCTTACCCTTAAAGAGAGTTCCTCTTTTGAAATAAGAGAAAATTTGGTTTATAGGAAAGCTGGAAAAGCTAAAAACAAGTTATTGTTTTACGTACCTGAAGCTATGCGTATACACATACTGAGAATTGCTCATGATTTGCATTCTCATGTGGGTGTGAATAAAGTTGTTGAGATTATTCAAAGGGCATATTGGTTTCCAAACCTAACACCCGTTGTTAAAGAATACATACAGAACTGTCCCAAATGTATAGCTTATAACGTGCCTACTGGAAAATCTGAGGGTTTTTTGTATCCAATTCCTAAGGAGGACCAACCGTTTTTGACAATTCATATCGATCACTTAGGACCTCTCGAGCTTACACGAAAAAAAAACCGATATGTTTTAGTTATTATTGATGCGTTTACTAAGTTTTTGAAATTGTGCCCAACTCGTACTACTAATACAACCGAAGTCGTTAATTGTCTAAAAGCTTATTTCAGTACTTTCAGTAAGCCAGTCAGAGTAATTTCCGATCGTGGATCTGCATTTACTTCTGAAGTTTTTAAGAGATTTCTAGAGAAACAAAATATTAAACACGTCCTTGTTGCAACCGGTTCGCCCAAGTCCAATGGACAGGTAGAACGCATTAATCGCGAAATAATACCGATGATATCTAAATTAATTAATCTGGAAAATAATGTTAATTGGGACAAGGTGCTTACAAAAGTTGAATACGTCCATAATAACACATTTAATAGGTCTATAGATACCACACCGAGTAAAATGTTGTTTGGCGTAAACCAAAGAAATTCTGATTCCGATAAAATTACTGAGTACATAGAAAATGACATTAATGATTTTGAACGCAATCTAGGTACAATACGCGAAAACGCTATAGAAACAATGAAAGATTCGCAAAATTATAATAAAATTCAATTCGACAAGAAGCGTAAACCGGCCAGAATCTATGAAGAAGGGAATTTGGTTATGATATCAAATATAGACACGACAGTTGGAATAAACAAGAAATTCATTCCGAAGTTCAAAGGACCATATAAAATAACAAAATGTCTAGGTAATGACAGATATTTAGTAAAAGATGTAGAAGGGTTTTCAATTACCCAGAAACCGTTTGAAGGAATTTTTGATATTACAAGAATGAAGCCTTACATTAATTTAAGATCAAATTCTTTGAATTTAAACATAAACAATAGGAAAAAGAAAATGTAAAATAAATTTGTTCGAAATTCAATATGATGTACAATATTAACAATAATGGATTTAAGTATATTCAAATTAGATTTAAAAAAAAAAAAAAAAAAAAAAAAAAAAAAAAAAAAAAAATAATAATAATAATAATAATATTAATAAAAGAAATCGAGGTCGATTTCAGTCAGGTTAGCCGAGTTGTAGGTGAATATTTTAGAAACAAAAAAGAAAATAAAAAGATAGATAGAGTGAACAGTCAGTCAATGATAGGTCTTGATAGTGAACGGACGGTCAATGATAGGTCTTGACAGTAAATTAATAGAAAAGTTATTAAAAATTTGTAATTTAATTTTGAACATAATAAATAAAAGTATTACAATACGGCGACAACCTAAAATTGTGTTTTTATTATAATAAATGAAAATATAATATATTTTTAAATAAAATTACTACAGATTCATCTGCCATTATGCCGTTAATTGTCTGTGGGTTAAGATATCGTTTATAAATATTTATGAGGTCTTGCTCAGAATATTGTAGCTGAGTTATTATATGTCTCACATAGTTCGGGAAGGGGTTTTGTAGTTGGTAGCTATTTTCTTCTGCTTTTTTTTAAAATTAATTGGTTTCTGAAAGCATTTATCAGGGTTTCTAGGGAAGGTATTAATTTATGTGACGAGCTCTCTTCGCTATGCTGCGTTGATGTCAATGAGTTTATTTGTGGGGGCCTTGATAGGGCATCGGCAACTATATTCACTTTTCCTGGTTTATATTTCAGTTCATAGTTGTATTCTTCCAGGATCGCTTTCCATCGTTTCATCTTGCTGTTCGTGTTCTTGTTACTTAATGCGTACGTAAAGGGGTTGGTGATCAGTGTAAATTTTGATTTTTCCGGACCCATATAAAAAGTTCCTTAGTGAGTTTAAAGCCCAAATTATTGCCAACATCTCCTTTTTGTTTGTGGCATATGATTCTTCTGTTTTACTGAGTGTTCTTGACAAGAATGCGATTGGCCTACCATTTTAGGATAAGACAGCACCGACCGCGTAGTCAGATGCATCCGTAGTTAGATCGAAATCTTTTTGAAAATTAGGGTGAGATAGTACCACTTCTTTTGAAATTAAGGAATTCTTTATCTTGATGAATGCTTCCATTGCTTCATCGTCTAAATTTATAGGCTTGTTTTTTGACAAATTTTTGGACACTCGTCCATCTTCCTCTCTTAAGAGAGATGTCAGGGGTTTTGCTAATTTTGCATAATCTTGAATGAAGCGTCGGTAGTATCCTGACATCCCTAGGAATGAGTCTTTCAATTTCTTGGGGATGGGAAACTCAGCTATTGCCTGGACTTTTTTTGAATTGGTTTTAATTCCGTCCCTTGAAACTATAAATCCTAAAAATTCTACTTCATCTTTTAGAAATTCACACTTATCAAGCTGTATTTTCATGTTCGCTGATTCAAGAGTTGTGAATACTACCTTAAGGTTTTCGAAATGCTCTTTCTCGTCCTTTCCAAATATAATAATATCATCTGTTTAAAGTTTTAGGTTTTAACATACATATAGTACATGTAATTAAGTTCAATTAATTAAGTTTACATATTTTTTAAATTTACCTAAATATATTCATTTTTTACAAAATTAACTTTCTACACATTGGAAATAAAAAATAAAAAAAAAATGCTTATACTAGCTTATTAGGCAGACGTAACCTGATATCTTGTTTACTTGAAAAATTCTTTTGCATGCTTTCTAGAGGTAAATATTGTTATTGTTCTTTTTATTATTATAATATTGTATATAATTCTATGGGAAAATTAGAATTTTGATTTTTAATTTCATAAATGAATAAAAGCCAAAAATTGTTAATTATGCATTTTACATTTAATTACATGTAAAAATTTAGTATATAAGAGGATTTAATTTTCAATAAAATTCAGAATTTCTTTAACCATCAACCAAGTGTTTTATTTGGTATTTCCTCAAGTGAGATTTCTTAAGGAAGTTATTAAAATTCTTTCTTTCATACTGTGTTGCGATAACAAGAGCCGTTTTCACAATCTACAAAGGATCAAGTTTTATGTGCCTTAGATCACTTTCTCAAATTCAAAGTAAAGGAACTTTTGAACATCATCTATGTATACATAGCATTTTTCCCTATATAATTTCTAAGGATATCGTCCAAGGCTCTTTGGAATATGGATGGGCCATTTTTCAGATCAAATGGTAAATGGGTAAATTCGTATTTCCCGTTATTCAACGTCACACTCTCTTAGAGGAATTTTATGGAACCCACTTTTTAAGTCTATGATTGTAAAGAAACTATTTTGTCCTAAATTTGATAAAACTTTGTTAATCTCTGGTATGGAGTATTTATCAGGTATAGTTACTGCGTTGAGCTTACGGTAGTCTATGACCATTCTAAATTTTCTAAATTTTGAACTGATGCATCGTCTTTTTTGGGTACGACCCATACGGGGGAGTTATATGGTAATCTTGAGGGCCTGATTATTCCATTTTGAAGTAGCTCATCAATTTTTTTTCGACCTCATCTTTCAAACACATTGGGTAGGGAGACTTAGAATAGATTGGGTCAGATGTTATGGTTCTAATCTCTCCTTGAATTCTTGTGGTATACGTGAGTTTCTCATCAGGATCTGCGAAAAGATTAGGACAAGCTTTTATGATGTTTTCAAGTCTTTCCTTCTGCTGGACGTTAATGTGGTCCGTCCTGATATTTAGGTTGTTAATTGTATCTGATAGGCGTTGTTTTAATGGAATGATGATACCACACTTAGTTATTAGAAAAAATTTTTCGGTGTGAATTATGATTCCTAACTCTTTTAAAGTATCATTACCGATTATTCCATCAAATGAGATAAGATTTGGAAGAATAAAAAATTTCAAGTTTTGGAAGGGGCTAAAAAAATTTACTATTGCGTGGTGTGTTATGTTTATGCTTCCTCCTACGGAGTTGGCTCGGAAACACTTTTCATTGGGCATAAGATTTCTAATGTATTGGGGTTGGATGTAATTTTTTAGAGCCAGTATCTATGAGATGTAGGGAAGCGAATAGCTCTTTAGTCTAAAAAATGGGTATTGTCTTCATCTGAATTCTCAAAATTAGGGTTATTATAGAAATCAATATAATTTGTCAATGATTGCTCAACATTTTCGTCATATTTATCGGTGTTTGATAGGTATTGTTCTAATTCTGGTTGAACATCTGAGTTTTGTTCTGTATGGAGAATTTTTTGAGCTTTACTAGCTTGGTATGCTTGTTGTAAATTTAGTCCTTTATTGTTCGTCTGTTGTATCTGTGGTCTGTTTTGGTAGTTAACCATGCGAGAATGAATCGAACGGTCGACGTCCATTGGCCCTGGTTTGGTTAATATCCTATTTGAGCTGTTTCCAGTAAATTGTCCTCCAAATCCTTGAGGATGCTGAAAAGGTCTTGCAAAGGTTGGTTTAGAAGGTCTCGGGGGGTTATTATTTGAATCATGTTAGAAATTTGTTCTTATCAAGGGCAATAATCGTTGTGGTTGGGGTTGAACTATGTTTCTTCTTGCTGGTGGGGATAGCTCCGTGACTATGATATGGACCTTGTAATGTATATTTTCTATTTTGAGACAAAGGTGTAGGGCTTGTGGTAAATCTACAGGTTCTTTCATGCTTAGTAATCTGGGTAAATCTCCTTTGAGGCCTCTAACAAAGGTATCAAGTGCTTTATCGCGATATGCTTGAGTCATCATGTTTAGGGATTTGCGGCTCATCTCCATACATGAAAGTTTATTAAGTATGAGTAAAAGGTGTTGGTATACCGCTTGATAGAATTCAGGAATCGTTTCATTTTTCTGCACTAGAGTGGTCATTTGGTACTCCAAGGTACCCAGATCCCGTTTATCTGCATAATGTAACGTTAGACACTTGAAAATTTTTTCCCAATTAAGAGGCGTATTGTAAGACTCTAAGGCGATATCTGCATTCCCAGTAATCTTATTTCTGATCACACTGACAATTCGATAATATTTTGGGGTCCCTTTTAGGTGCTCGTAAATTTTTAAAATTCTATCAACTCCTTTCTTCCAAGAACTAAATTCTCCAGGTTACCCTGAAAACTCTCTCAGGCTCTTTACAACATCGGTAATTCTATCCATGTCAGTCAAATTTTTATCCGGGCCCGTTTCAATAACTTGATCTGTGTCATTATTAACATCGGCACCAGGATTTAGAATGGAGTTAATAGCACTTCTACTTTCTGCCCTTACCATTCCAGCGATAACGGTTCTTAATTCATTGAGATTAATAAAATTCAGGGAACTTGGAGAGGATGAAAGGTACTGGTTCTGAAAGAAAAACCACAGAAAAAGAGGACTGGGAATTAAAATTGAAGGTATTATAAACCCCTTTTTCTGGTGCTCCAAAATTGAAGAGGGAGTAAAAAACTACAAACTATACTAAAGTAAATGTTCGTATAGTTGAAAAAATAAAATAAACATGGTTTCATATCTAAGAGACCCGCAGAAAAACCACTCTGAAGTCAGAAAATAAAGGCTAATCGGCTTCAATAGGCTGAAAACCATTACGAATGGACATTTGATGATTAGCCGCGGGTGATTTTCTCCGACAAACACAACTTCAATTTATATGGACAAGAAGGAAAGCAGAATGCTCTTCGAAGACAAAAAGAAAATTTGGGCCTCAGTGCATATTGAAATCACAACCTATGAAGTTGGCCGATTAAAAATTATAGATGGAATAATGAATGAAGAAAAATATGAGAAAATCATCTCAAATTATGTTTTTCTAACATTTGAGGACATGGCTCAATATATGGAGGATCCGACATTTCAGGATCATTCGGTTCCATGTTACAGAACAAAGTTCGTAGGTATTCCCTTGAACTAGAATTATAAATTATTTTTAAAATTGTTATTTCTACTGCAGATAACAAAGTTAAAGGAAAATTCGAGATTATATTCATTGTCCTGGCCAGAAAATAGTCCTGACATGAACATAATGGAGAATTTTTAGGGTTCCATTGACATGAGACTCGGTTAAATTAAAACGAAAACAGTGGAAGAATTGAAAATTTCTATATTAAATATTTGATATATTGATATCAAATTATATCATCATTATAAACATCAATACCGCAGAGAGTCGATGCGGTGATTAAGGCAATAGGAGCTATAAAATATTAACTTTAATTTAAAATTTCAAAATAAATGTGAATAATTATAAATATGAGGTAAAAGTTTTTATGTTATTATAATTATTACACTATTATTGGGATAGGGTTCTTATCATAGAAATAAAAATCCCAACATTAGGAGTCATACATTATGTCAAAAAAGTACCGGGAATTTGTAATTTAAACAGCCTACGCTGAAGGGATTTCAAAAATTTTTCTTCGCCTAGATTGGTAGTACTGTTCTTCATTGTGATGCCAAGTTACAGCGAATTCTGTTTGCTAGTTTGTTTACAGCAGCTAAATAAAACAGTCTACCTCGGTAGCGTTCTGCGATTTTTAAAATGAGTGAAATTGTTGAACAATGAACACAAAAAATATTTGTTTTTGAAAATGTATGAAAATTAGCTATGAAACTACCTGTAGTATCTTATGAAGTTGATAACATGGCGAATTTCATTCAAAAAGAGCTTAATAAGACGTAAACTAAACCTACAGTCAAAATACAAGCAAACAACAACAAACTCAAAACAAAAGTTAAAAGTACACATAACGTCTATTTTAACAGAGAAAGATAGGATTAACGTTTTCAAACTTTGCTATATCTGTCACTTTTATTGGAAACTCTAGATCTTCAAATTCTAATATTATTTTTTTATTTAAAACAATTGTATTTGCTGCAATATTTTCTATATTATATGATGAAACTCTATCAGAATGAATTTCTACAGGATCTAGAGCTGAAATAATTGCCTCTTTAGAACAATACTCATCCGTATTTTTCACATTCATACAAACATGTTTACGTGATATAGGTAATGGTAAATATTGAGATTCTCTTATTGGTCTGTACTGATTGATGTTGATTTCAAGATGGATTATTTTTATAAGAGTCCATTCACTGTCTCGTTCTTGGAACTCTTGCAGTTTTATGTGAATCTTATCGATCACACCTTTGTATGCAGACGACAATTCAGTTTCATTTTTGATAATTATCATTTTTGACTGAAATGATTTAACTAAAGTCGTAATATCATCCTCATCATCATTTCCTTTTGTTACTTTCATATATTCTGCAAATAGTTATACATATGTTGAACTTAAAAGATGAGTGTTTAATCAATTATTTATTCAATATTTCTATAATAAAATCGTTTTACGCTTTTAAAAAGTTAAGAAGGTCTAGATTTCTTTCATCCTTATTTTTATAAATCAGTGTTTGAATTCGTTCCTCAAAGCTACTTTCCACTACTTTTAATTGATCATTAATTGGTTCAGCCGCTCTTATTTTATGTGAATTTGTTCTAAGATGGTTACTCCAGTCCTTAGTTGAAATTTCTTTATTACATGTTTGACATAAAACTTTTTGTGATAATGATAATGTAGAAGGCTGATTCCGAATATCATTGGAAATAATAGCTTCAACAGAAGACACCTTATGCTAAATCTTCATGAGTAGATTATCTTTGCGTGTAAAGCTGTTCTTGCAAATACTGCAAATTTCATAATCTCCATTCTTTACTTGAATTCTTTGCTTGAATATCTTTTCAACGAATTCTTGAATGCAAACCTATTTCCACAAATTTCACAAAAAAATTTTTTAATTTTGTATTCTCTGCAAATTATTCAACAAACAATTTTAAACTTTGAATAAATTTTAATATTCTTTTAGAACAAGATTTAAAAACACAACTTCAAACTTAAAAAGGAAGATTAATTAAATTGCTTTAAAATTCCACGACGAACTGATGCCGTTTAAAGAAATCGTCTTCAGTTATAGTCAAACATTTTATCCCCACCCTTTTTTCTACTGTTTAGAAATGCTATAACGAAGTTTACATACACATCTAGAATTTCACAATTTGATGAAATCCTTATACAAATATTAATTAATTTTGTTTTTTTTGTTTTTTTTGTTTTTTTTTTTTTTGTATAATTATTCTACAGTATTTGATTATTAATTATTGCGAAATCCTACTTATTATATTTATCTGGATTTGTTAACATATTAGAGGTTTATCCTTACGACTATTCTGATCATAATTATATTTATAGAACTGTATGGAAAATATGACATCATAAAAATATTAACAATTGCTACAATAAAGTTTGCATACACATCTGTTAAGTCGGAACAATAACCAAAATCATTATCACGATTATAATAATAATACATTGTAAATTTAATTATAATATTGTAAAGTTCAAAGACCGCTTACTTCCATTAATTATTTTTCTAAAGAACTGGTAAAATTCCATTTACTGTACTTCAGAGTTTAATTACCTATATTTTTGCTTATGTTGCATTTATTATGTTGCAATTATATTACTATAACTATTCACTGTACAAAAATATGAAAAATATAATTTCGCTGAAATCATCAATTCTTAATTGGTAATATAATTTAATATAAACAAATATAATGTAACGAAGTAAGTGAACTTTGTAACTCAATTTTAACTTTCATTACCTATGAAATGTATTGAATTTGAATTAATATAAAGGCAATTTTTAATCAATAAATGTAGTCTAGTTGTGACAATCTGTTAAGTGTGTTCTTAATTTGTCTCGTTATTCGTCAAGTTCACTAGAATCAGAGATACCTCATTTTAGTGGACAATAATTATTTAGAACCTGAGATACCTCGTCTTAAATAATATCCACCGATACAAACTGAATTAGAGAAACCTAATTCAGAGAGCCCCAACGTAATTCAACAGATAATTGAAATTAAATCAAATTTCAATTACACGAACAAACATTTGCGAGAAGAGCAAAATATCAATTTTAGTACAAAAAATTCAAATTTTTGAAAATTTTTTTTGACTATATATTAAGTTGTTTCATATGAAATGTCCGATTTCTTCTACAAAATTAAAACATCATTTTTTTTTGCTTAAAAGTTTTTTATTAATCAAAATATGCTCCTTCTACATCAACAACTTTCTGCCAACGTGTTTCTAATAAAAAAATAACTTTTTTAAAATAATCTGGATTTTTGGAGGCTATGAAGTTGTCAACGGCTTCTATAACAGCTTGACGATTACTGAATACTTGGTTCCGTGAAGAAAGCTCCAGATCTCTAAAAACATAATAATTTGTTGGTGAAATGTCTGGAGAATATGGTGGATGCGTAAAAATTTCATAATTCAATTCAAAAAGTTTTTTTTGATGGTATCCTTTGAAACCGTCGCAATTTTTGGGTTTCGTTAAGCTGATGCGGTACCCATCTATCTAGCTTTTTCACCTTCCCAATAGCTAATAAGTGGCGATGTACAGTTGCTGGAGACATACCTAATTCAGACGCCAGCGTTCTTACCGTAGCATATGAATTAGCTTCCACCATGGTCTCCAGGGCCTCTTCATTTATGACAATTTCAGGCCTTCCTCGGGGCTCGTTGCCAAGGTTCTCATCACCTGATCGAAATTTTTCAAACTATCGACGGACGGTCCTTTCGTTAGAACTCCATTCTCTAAAAGCCAAATTCACTTTTTTTGCCACTTCAGAAGCGTTGTTCCCTAATTTAAATTTATATAAGTATATTGCCCTTTTTTCTCTCACAGACACCATATTGTAATGAAGAAAAAAAGAAAAAGAAACTAAACAGCTGAAACTACAAAAATCAGTTTTTGAAGCGAGCTACGTAATTGCTTTACTTTTACAAAATCACTTAATTGAAATAAAAAGTACTTGCACACCTATAGACAGTTGAATTGTGACTAATAGAAAATCGGACATTTCATATGAAACAACCTAATACAATTAAAGCATATTACATTGCAATATCTAATCATATCCATCATAATTGAACAATTAGCAATAGAACAGGTTACTTTTGGCACAAATAAGAAATAACCAGATTCACAAAACTGTGTAAAAAATTTGTATAGACAATTTTTACTTGAACGAGAGTGTCTCATCCAAGTAAAGTTTTTGTTATACATTTAAAACTTTATTTTCTCATCCAAGTGTTATACTTCATCAGCTTTCGTTATAACACCTACTTGTTTGTGCTATTAAATTATTTTTTTTGCCATTCGTATGCACAGTGAGATAATTCATATTTCATATAAAAATCATCTAAACGACTACCATACGAACGATTACGAATGTAAAGCAACAACAAAAATGTGTAAAATTATTTTTTGTTTTTGTTTTGTTGTTAATACAAATGCTTGATATGAAATAACAACGCTTATTATTTCTTTCAAAATAATTCTTTATTATTCATTCATTTAGGATCAGTTATACATATACAAATATGTATATGTATGTATAACATACATATACTTTACCTGCATGACAATTTTTGTGTACGCAGCTTCAACAAATATTCAAATTTTAAAAATTTATTTTCAGGCGTTTCAGGATAAATTAAGTTTTTATTTCTTTATTTGTCATTAAAAAATTTATGCGTTAAGAAGATTTCTAATTTTTCTATTTTTGGTTTTTAGAATTTTTTTATGTTTTATTTCATCAATTTTCCACGAACAATTTTTTCTTAATAGAACTATATAGAATCATGAAATTAAGAATCTGTTTTCTGTGTTCACAACACACATGGCTAATTTCATACCAGTTTTGGAACTTTATATTAGTTGACGTTATACATTTACTGACTATATATTTTTTTATTCTCATGTTATGAGGATATTTTTCAAAACATTTTTCAAAGATTTTTAATTGAAAATCAACAATTTTAAAAAATTTCTCCGATGGTACAATCAAAGGATTAGGTTTATCCGGAGTAAAAGATTTTAAGTGAATTAACGTATCTTTTGGATCATGTGTTTTATCGTCGCTTTTTATTAAATCTGCTCAACATTTTTCACATTCACTTTTTAAAATTTTGAAAAGATTTGAAATACAATATCCTGTGAAATACTTCGCTCCCAGACAAGCAATAGATACATACATCAGCCATAGGATTTTGACAAAAATTTTCACAACTACTAGTAATGTCGTCATCAAATCCATTTTCAGGTATATCTATATCATCATCAGGTGTAGATAATGTCATTGTGTTTTGGTTGAAAACTGCCGACCAATCTATGTATATTCAAAAATTCATCTCTATCATCTTCACAATTTTTATTTAATGTTCTAAAAAGTAGTTTCATTGAAATTATTTTGGCTATTAAACGGTGGAATTCAAATACACTTGGATTATTTTTGTTCGAATTTCGGGATCTTATTTGGGAAAACAAATTTTCTAAACAGTCCTGATTAAATCTTGATAAATGTATGTAATATAAGTCACCATGTAAAGTAAAAAGATTATTCAACATCTCAAGAAATGCATTGATTGTTAGGACAAGTCCTTTGAAACAATGTACAGTAACTTTTGGCTTTCCTATCATTTTGATTTGTCCTATATAATTTTTCATATTGTGAAGAAAATCTAAATCAGTTGAATTTCTGCGCATTCCAGGATTTCCATTTAACACATCAAAAAGGCGATTAATTTTTTCAAAAAATGCAGCAGTTGATCGTGCTTTATTTACTAATTCTTCTGGAAATTTATTTATTGCAAGTGCTGCCAATATTCCTTTTGTAACGCTGTGGCTCATTACCTGAACAGCAAGCTTGACACTCATTTTTTGAAAATCTGTAGGATATACGTGACTGTACGTTAATTTAGGACAAATTTTTGTGGGAGATTTTTGGTCCATATTATATAATTTTGTTACAACTTTCCAACTGACAACACCATCGGGTGTATCATGATCTCCAGCAAGTATTCTGGTTCTTAAGCTTTTAAATAAATGTGGTATATCGTATCCAAAACAGATTTTTCTTCTATATGTTGAAGTGAAATAAGGATTCTCCTCTGATAATCCAAGTAACTGACATAGTTTTCTATTGTTAGAGCCTTGATCACAAGTGATAAATATAATATTTAAGCCTATTTCATTACAAGCAATAATACATTTCTGCATTTCTGCTTCAAGTACGGCTGCAGGTGTAGAATATCTACTTACCAAGTAGCTCAGCACATGCTTAAACTTTCCGCAAATGCTACGGATCATAAAAATACAAACACTTTTTGCAGTTTCTTTTAACATACACCCCGTACCATAATTTACAAAACCTTCAATACGGTCTGTAATATGTTCATAAACTAAGCTTTCTTGTACAGACATCGAAAGAAAGAACTACCTCACGGCTTTGCGCGTCAAGTTTATCAACTTCGGCTTTTATTTTATTCATAATATTAAAATTAATACCTGGAGATAAATTTTTAATTTCATTCCAATTGTATAAACTATTTACATGTGGTAAAGAAAAACCAAGCACATCACGAAGAAAATTGTAGGAAGAAGATGATCTGAAAAATATGCATTGAGCCAACCACCTTTCTTTTTCAGTATACTGCTTTTGGGAACCACGCAAAATCATTTTGGCAAAAATTTTCGAATTATCTTTTGGGTATTTAAGACGATCAATTAATGAGTTTAAATTAATTTTTTTCTTTTCAATTCGTTTGCTTAATTTTACGGTTTTTTGAATTGCCTTTGTTTTCTTTTTTTGAAGTTCTAAAAACTTTTCTCTTAAATTATTATATTTAGATTGATATTTATACATTTGATGCCGATAGTAGTTTTCATTTTTTATTCTTTTTAAGCAATTTTTGCATGTATCAGAAGGTAAATTTTCTGCATCAAAAATTTTTTTGTCTACAAAAGGCATATTTATAATATCGTTAGAAAAATTTTGTTCAGACAAGGGTCTGCGTTGTAAATAAGTCAGAGTTGCATTTTCAGGTTGAAAACATGGAGTTGGAGATCTTATTTTACTTCTTACTGAAACTGCAACAGAGTTTTCAACACTAAGATGCAAACTTGGGTAAGCGTTCTTTTTCAGAAACTTTTTACCTAAAAATATTTCCTCAAAGTGCTTTTGGCAAACAAATGGACGCTTTTTTCCTTTTATGATTTCCGCTGATTCGGAGCACTTTTCAAGCCATAGATCATATTTTGGAGTATTTATTTTTGGAAAACAAAAAAATCTACGGTTTGGATGGTCCCTCGCTGTATCTTGGCAAGAAATAATGCAGCACTTGATATTCCACTTCTGACTCATTGTTTTTTCTTTTTCTTTTTTTAACAAATAAATAACTGTATTTAAAATTTAGAAAAAAACTTGGAGAAAAATTTAAATTTAAGAAATTCGTTGCCAAAAATATTTAGAAAAATAATTGTATTTAAAGAATTCTACAATATTTGAAAATTACCACTAATTTTAAAAAAATATGAAAAAGTTTTTTAATTGTTCTGTAAATTTTTTAATCTATAAAATAGTAAAAATTAACTCTTCTTTTCTTAAGAACTCTTTCAAATCGCAAACAAACTTGTTACATACTTTTCATACAAATTGATAAAAACAGTTATACGAGACACAAAACAAAAAAAAAAAAATAATTTTACACATTTTTGTTGTTGCTTTACATTCGTAATCGTTCGTATGGTAGTCGTTTAGATCATTTTTATATGAAATATGAATTATCTCACTGTGCATACGAATAGCAAAAAAAAAATATAATAGCACAAACAAGTAGGTGTTATAACGAAAGCTGATGAAGTATAACACTTGGATTAGAAAATAAAGTTTTAAATGTATAACATAAACTTTACTTGGATGAGACACTCTCGTCCAAGTAAAAATTTTCTATACAAATTATTTACACAGTTTTGTGAATCTGGTTATTTCTTATTTGTGCTTTTGGCAAGGAAATCGAAACAATTACAAATAAATATTGTAATGATGCACCTGCAAGGCAAACTTTATCATATTTAGAATACAGAAATCAGCGTTTAAATGAACTATAGAATAAATTTAGAGAAAATAATGACAAAATCAATGCAATACAACCATTACTAAAAAATCATATTTATTTCAAACGGAATTACTTCATTTCAGTTAGTACTGGATATGAGTTAATCATCAGTGAAATGATGGGACTTTGGAAGCACTTGAGGGGCTCAAATGGTGATTCTGACGCAAATTCCCGTTATGAAGTTACCAATAGCATTACCAAAGGTACTTATTCCGATTCCATGGTCCATGATAATTCTTCCATAAAATTAATTCGAAGATAAGATGCGTTAATATGAAGGCATTAAAAAACATTGTCAACGGCATAAATATTAATCAAAATCAATCAAAATCATATCTCGAATTAAAATTAAAAACAATAAAAGGCTATTGGTCTCAAATTGAAGACCAACACAAGCTTATTTGGGAGCAAATCGCAGATCCTACAGTTTATAATTACAGTGAACAAGTTTATTTTGATTTGGAAAATGAGATTCAAGACATAATTGTAGAAATACTACTACAATATCTTGAACAATTATCTTCAAATCAATCAATTAATGGGTTCACTGAACAACTAACAAGAATTCAAGAACCTGTAAAATATATGGCGCGCGCCCCAACTAGCACGTATCATCCACATTTGGGTCATGAGGACGTCGTATAGCGTCAAAATGTGATGACCAAGTTAGCCACTGTTACGTCTTGGTGACTTCTGTGGGCCTTATATGTTTCGAGTTTAGTGCATTATTGTGTTTGTAACTGTGTTAGGCATTGTGTCTATATCTACTGATCTTGTTCAGATTATATGTAAGTGTGTGAAATTTGAAAACTTAATAAGTATGTATATGTATGTACCTAATACTCGTAATTAAAAAATGAGTACATATATATAACACATTATAAATTTGAAAAATATAAACAGTAAGATTTTGATAATTTTAGTAAATTTTGACTTTATTTTTAATCAAAAAATTCTAAACAAAAAGAGACCTTCTGTGAAATTTGACCTGATACTTCGAAAAAATTAATGCGCTTTTATAATTTTTAAAAATTCTAAATTTTTTGGAAAATTCTAAAAGAAAAAATTTTTTTTTAAATTGCAAATATCACATATTTCCTTATTAACTTGTTGCAAATATTTTCTGAAAAACTAAATTCATTAGATAAAACGCTATTACGTGGAAAAATATTGCATTTTGTAAAAATTATATTTATAAATAGTTTATGTTAAATTTGGCAACCATTTTTTCTTACTTTTATAATAGAAAATTTAAAAAGCTGATCAAAATATTCCCAAATAATACATCGTTACTTTTTTGCGTCAATCAAAATGTCCAATTGAAAACAATTCCTCCTCTGTTACCCAATATGTTTGTAAATTAACACAGTTACATTTTTGCGTCAACCAAAATATTTAGAAACATACAGTGCTGTTACATTTTGGAAACGGTGCTAACAAAGAAGTTTTGCTTAAAATGAAACTGTGTTGGAAACAAAAACGCAACTATGTCATAATAGAAACATAAATACTATTGCTTATTAGAAACAATGCCTAGAATAGCATTTTTTACTAAATAGAAACATATAAAGGAATAATCACGTCATTGCGTTACTGAATGTGTTAATATTGAAACTATGACCATTTACACCCAATTTCGTCAAAGTTACGAATAATTTTGTATTCATAACGTAACAAGGAAGTTGTAGCGTGAAAAATGTGACTCAAGTAACTAATGGTCGCAGAATGCTAGTTGAGGGACAAACACTGATGAAACTATTACCTATATTACCTAAATTCAATGGAAACTACTTAAGCTGGCGACAATTCCACGATTTATAATCGTTCACAATCAACCATTGAAATCAAATCTCATCGGAGAAGCTGAGAGGTTAATAAAACAGCTTAGCATAACCTATGACAATTATAACATTGCTTGGGAGATTCTCAAGCAGAGATATAATAACAATCGACTGATAATAGCAACCCTTATAGATAAATTATTACAACAACCAACAATAACTGTTGAATCGGCATCAGCAATAAAAAATTTACAAGATACCACAAAGGAATGCCTGCTTAGTTTAGAGAATTTAGGACTAAAAATTATAAATTCATGGGATCCTTTTATCGTTCATATCATAAGTAAAAAATTGGATAGAAACACTCATAATTTATACGAACAATCTCTAAAATCACCACGTGAGATATAAGCAATAGATGAATTGCTTAAATTTTTAGAAATGCAGTTTCAATCACTGGAAGCACTTGGAAATAAGTCATCTTATAGTTTAAACTATCTCAAGAAGGGGCACAGCATGACGAAATGTCCTTCTAGAGCATTTTCAAATGCAATAAAAAACACAGCACATTGTTACATTTCCCAACAACTTCAAGTAGTGAAAAAATTGGAAACACAACGGAAAAGCTTGAACAAGCTCCACACCCATATACAGCAGGAATAGTAAATAAAGAATACACAAAATCAAGCAGTTACATTTTTCTTGGAACTGCCGTAGCTTCGGTCAAGGATCAAAAAGGTGAAATGCCGAATACTTTTGGATTCTGGATCACAGCACAATTTTATCACTGAAAAATTGAGGAAAAAATTAAGACTAACCAATGTAGATCTATCAATTGATATTTCAAGCATCGGCAAATCAAAATTAAAGCCCAATAATCGTGTTGGCGTAACAATAAGATCAAATACTAGCAATCACAGCAGTCAATTGGAGGCATATGTTATCAAGGAAATAACTGCTCATCAACCACAGCGACACATTAAAATAGATAAGTGGAACATTCCAACAAATATTAATTTAGCAGATCCAAATTTCAACAACTCACATGAAGTTGACATTCTACTAGGGGCTGAACTATACGGAAAACTAATGCGAGTAGGACAAATTAAACTCGACAAACAATTACCGATACTCCAAAACACAGTCTTAGGTTGGATAGTATTGGGTAAAGCAACAATGGAGGAAACCGAAAATTTATTTTGTGGCATAACAAATGTTGAACTAGATAAACAACTTCAAAAATTATGGCACATGGAAGAATACAATGAAAATCCCGCATTAACGATTGCAGAGAAAAAATGTGAATAATATTTTGACTCAATAACCACTCGTGACAAATTCGGACGATTCATAGTAAGTTTACCAATCCTAAGTGACACAGAGTTATTAAGAAACTCAGGAAGCATTGCATTTCAAAAACTTTTAAATATTGAAAGAAAGTTGTCGAAAGATGCATCACTAAAACAACAATATTGCGACATTCTAGCTGAATATTTAAAACTAGGACACATAAAAGAAGTTAAAAAGGACGAAATAAAAGGTCCTATAGTTACTTCTTACCTCACCATTATGTCTTAAAACCAGACAGCAGTACTACCAAACTAAGAGTAGTATTCGATGCATCTGCCAAAACAGCGACAAACTTATCACTAAACGATTTAATGCTAGTAAGACCCAAGGTACAGGATGATTTGATTTCCATTATAGTACGATTCAGAATGAAACGGTATGCGTTCACGGCTGATATAAAACAGATGTACACTGTATTAAAATTCTATGGAATTGTACTACATTTTTTGTTGGCACAATATTTGCCAACAATAATCACAGTAATTTTCACTTCGTACATAATTTTAGTTTGGTTGGTAGTAAAAGTGAGATTTAGATATGTAAAACTCCATTTTGTGTTAGCAAACAGAATGTATTTTTACTGACCTAAAATGTAATATATTTACTAACAGAGAGGCGAAATTTACTTCTCTGATGTGTACATTTTGATTGGTGTTGTGTAAGAATACAATGTAAGAAAGCAATACTACTTCTTCAAATTGTACGAATGTGCTTTCTAGCTATGTACTTTTATATACTAAATTTGTGAAATAATACACAGCTTTGTTTTGTTCAAATTAAATATTTTTATTTTAATTCAGTTTATTATAGTATACCTATATAACTTACACATGTATTTCTTTAAGTATGATATATTCTAAATTATTGATTATGCATAAAAACATAAAAAATATGTATATATTGTACATTCTTAAGTTTATAATTGTTTACTGAAATCAAAACAAAATTTTACAAAATAACCTTAATACATTTTTTTCGGTATAATATGCATTTAATTATTTTATCTGTTAGATTCTTATTCTAAACTTAAAATGGATTTGAAAAGTTTATGTGCTTAAGAAAATTTTGCACCTTCGATTTGTTTCCCATTGATTTTTTTGATGAACGTCCAAAGGTAAGTGGCAAGCCCATTATAGTTTGTAGTGTTTGTAGAGTTAGGCTGATCTCTTTTGGGTAGCACATGTTGAAGTTGAAAAAATAAATTAGGGCCAATTCTATTGCTTCAAACAATGATTTGCAACTCGTGCACTTATACTTTTCTGCATATAAATAATATATTTCATTTTCATTATCGATTTCTGGAATGTTAAAAAAATAAGTAAAAAGTAGGGTAAATTTGTTAATTTTATGTTATATGCATATATATATTATATATTATATACATATATACATATGTATTATATATATATATACATTTATATAAATGAGCTTAATCATTTATATGATACTTACCAAAACTAGCTATCCATGGTGAGTTCACTAAAGGATCTATTTGGTCGATGTTTGTACCCATCTGTAATTTATTTTAAAAGTAATTAATTCACTATTTAAAAAAAATGTTCATTCACATACCTTAAAATGTTTGTACAAAAACTCTGTATTTTCGTTGTAATAGGTAACAAGAATGCGAAGCACAGTATGTTCTTGATGTTTTTCTTTGATATTATTTAATCCCGCTTTTTTACTGTTTTCAGCGAAATACATAATTTTTTCAATATACTGATCTAAATGAAGACTAATATTTTCTTTATCAACAAGTTTTGAAAAATGTTGCTTTGCAAAAGAAGGCAATATTAAGTGAGGCCATTTATCCACCACATCCTTTACTGTTGGAGGATTTCTAATATTGTTTAAAAATTTTCTTTGCTCACTATATGTTTCCATGAAATACGTATTAACTGTTTCAATTTCATCTGGTAGTAGAATTTTTACAGGAAATTTCTCTTTCAAAAACAGTCTTTTATTTTCTAAGGAAACTTCTTCTTCCTTGCTTTCAATTGAAAAATTTGGACACGATTCAGTTAATGATTTCAGCTTCTTTATTACACTTGGTTGTACAGTTTCAGTTAAAATTCTTTTGTTCGTTTTCCTGTTTAAATAATTATTGTGGTATACCAATTTAGCCGTCAGACTTTCAGGATCAACATTAATTATTTGGTTATCATTGCAAATACCAAGACTCTTTGGATATTTTGAAAGAGCCTGATGTGCCACTTGACGCATTATTGGTACAGGAATATAATATGCAATAGATCGCATTTCAATAACAATGAAGTGAACAAAATCATTAATATATTTCCCTATCTGCTCACCTCTTTCAAATGTATCTATTATGTGTTGTGGAAATTTATTCCAATTTATTTTAAAATCTTTAAACAGAAGTTTACTTTGTACCACACCTACATTTGATTCAGATGCAGAAGATAAAACACCACTTGACATTGACAGCGTGTCCGATAATGGTGTTCTAGAGCTAGTAATACTGAAATCAAAATCTGATAAAATATCAAAACTGTGAAAATTCGATGCGTCAATATTTTGTAATCCAGATGTAGAAGCTATGGCTGTCTTATTAGGTAAAGCTGGAGGAACAGGTGTTGATGTATTGGGCATTATGTTAACTGATGTAAGATCAGATGAAGGTAGCTGATCTTTAGCCGTTTCATTATTCATAATAATGTAAGAAACTGCTGGCAGCCATTTTTGGTCCTTCTCTAAAATCATGAAAACTTTGTCACTAAAATATTCCAGCGTTTCATTATCATCAATTTCCGTTCCATCTTCTTCGAGGACTAATTTCGACCCATACATACTAAAACTTTTGGCTGAAATAAAAATTTTTTTTTTAAATTTTTTTGTCTTATTTAAACAGAACTGATCAATTAATCAACATATTTTCTATAGTATGTGCAAACCTACTGCTCTTATGAATTAATATAGTACTAAATTATGCATACCTTTCTCAATAACTTCATCTATATTTACACTGCAAAAACAACTTTTTTTTATTGTTCTCTCGAAGTTCCATACTTTAAATGGTTTTCGCGACATCTAAATATATAATGTTAATATAGAAAATAAATAAAAAATAAAACAAATATATAAAAATTGTATTAAATATCTAACCTTTTTTTTAAAATGAATTGCTTGTAGCTAGAACGGAATGAAGTTTTGAAGAAATGCATAAGTTTTTTTTTGAATACAAAAGGATTTAATTGGAAAGAGAGATAATAAATTGGAATAATGTATTATATGTGAATCATCGAGGAATTTTTCTATAACAAATACTGCTGTGTCAACTTTATGCTCAATTCTTTTTATATTTCCTTGAAACCAAATATCATTTAAAGATCTGTCCACAAAAATATTTTCAATTTCAAGCGATATAACTCCATTAAGTTCATCAATAAAAATGGGCAGTAAGTCACCAGCTAAAAATTTTATGTTTTTAAATGTTGCACTTCTACATTGAAAATGATATTTTAAACTATTTTTATTCTCATTTACAGGAATTATTTCTGCATCTTCTGTTACAATTTCTTTTATAAAGCGACGAGTTTGTATCGAACTTTGGAACATCTGATGGCGATCTGAAAGTAGCTTTGTGATATTTTTAAAATTTTTTGCTTTTGTTACAATTTGTTTAAAAAATTGGTGTTTTGACTCGAACCTTAAAGTAGAAAATTTACTTAAGGGGCCAAATTTTCTTATCATTTCCGGATAATGTTGTAAGAAATGATGTTTAGGTATAAGATTAATATTTGGAAAAAGTTTTTTTCTATTTATTATGTATCTACTAATAATTATTTCCAGCTGGTTAATTAGACTAAATGATAACTCAGGAGCAGATGCAATTTCAGTTAATTTCACTAAATCCAGAACTAATTCCCATGTTTCATCAACAAAGTCAAACTTTTTACCCATAGATGTTATTATCAATGGAAATATCTGTAATAATTTATAATTTTGGTTAGCGTTCCCTGATAGGCGTGTCGTTTTCATAGAAATCTCAGGGAAAGAAATATTTAGTTTTAAAAGTGAACTCACAAATCGAATAGTTTGATTTAGCATTGCATATGAAAACCAGTCTTTATTAACAAAATATTTAATATATAAACACATATCTTTGGGTATAACACCTTCATACAAGTCATGCGCTATACAAGGTGGCAGTCCAGGATTAGATACATTATAAAATTCAAGTTTATTAAATGCAGAATTTTGTTTCAGACCCCTAAATGAATCTATATTTTCTAACTCTTTATCTTTAAGATCTGCACTATATGACAAAACATTCCTTTCTTGACCTTTTACTATCGGATTTACTTTGAAATCATTTTGTGTTACATAACAATATCTGCAGAAAAACTGACTAGTACTGAAGTTTTGTACAAAACCACCTATTTGGTGAGCTCCTAAATTATCAGCACAAATACCTACTACTGAACCCCTCATACTGAACTTTTCGGTTTGTACTCCTCTATCTTCAAGGATAAGTAAATCAGTCACAAGTCGTTCAAAAAAAGCATCGTACCCAAAATCCTTCAAATACTTTTCTTTGCAAAGAGAAATTAGTTGTACATTTTCAACTCGAGATCTATTGTGAACGTAAAGATTACCCAAAATGAAATAGACAGCAAATATTTTATGTTTAGTTTTTGCTGAACCTAAAGGATTACAAATTTCAAATGAATCAGCATATAATATTATTTCGAGTCTCGTGTTGTTAAAAAAATCATTGTTTCGGTAAATTGCACCGTCTATGTAGTCATTATATTTACTAAAGTTTGAATTACGTTCCCTGTCTAGAATTTGGTTTAGAATTGACTCATCTTTTAACAATATTTTTAATGTTTCCATTATTGGTATGTAGTGGTAGGAGCAATCTTCATGCTTATTATTTTTTCCTAACCCTATTTCGAGAGGTCTAACAAAAAACTCATTGCGTCGTAAAAGTTTATTTCTTTTGTAATTGGACGTTATCATATCTAGAGATTTAAATTTCAAAGTTTTTGTTATAACTGTACTTATTTCATGTTTAATTATTTCACCTAAAGAAAACCGTTCACATGTTTTTTTCAATTCCTCTAAACAACATTTTTTACACATTTCTGACTCGTTTTTGAATTCATTTAAAATTATATTTACAACAGTTTCTGGTAGATTATGTATAGCTTTTAACTGCATACATAATTCATAAAATGAAAAACCTTGAAATTGACAACCGTCTTCATCTGATGATCGCAAAGATGGACAAAACTCACTTTTAATAGAATCTTCATCAACTTGATGTATTTGTGAATTTGATTTGATTTGATCGACTTCAATAACTTTACCAAAACTGAATGAATGATTTCTACGCAAATGCGAACGAAAACTCCACATATTCTGAAATATCTGATCACAAAAAGTACATTTCACTTTTTCATTTCTTTTTAAATGTAACATCAAATGCTTAATAAGAATTAAATGTAAATTAGTTTCAAAGTGACAATTATTGTTAGAAGAAAGACATTTAAATTTAATATTCAAGATATCTTGGTTATTAGCCGGTGCTTTTTGATGTTTTCTGTATTTATGTGAAATGTAAGATGTATATTTACAGAGTATTGAGTCACAAATATAACATTTAAAACTACCTTTCCTTATAAATCTATGAACTTTTATATGATTTTCATATAAAACGTTACTTAAAAATTGTTTAGAACACATTAAACACAACAGCATTTTGTATATAGAAAATAAGAAGAAATTTAAGGAAAAAAGCAAAACTTCACTTGAATTACTATATTTTGATACTGCTTGCTTTTTATTATAAAATTTATAATTTATTTAATTTAATTTTCACCTGGTATAAATTACTTTTAATTTTTAATACCTTTAAACAGTTTTTAATTTTTACCAAATATGTAAATAAAATTTATTTTAAAAAAACTCACACTTTACTTGTTTATACTTCAAAACAAAGAATTCAAATGACGCTCTGAAACTGAACAAAACACAACAAGATTGTTAACGGTAATTTTCTATTGTGACGGGTAATTTTACGTTTTTAACATAGTAAACTTACAACAAAAATATAAAAAAATTACTGCATTTAAGGAAAAATCTATGTATGTATATTCAAAACAAAGAAAAAGTACACATTACCAGAGTAGTTGTTAAAGAAAGACAAACATATGATGTAAAAGTACAATAATTATAAGAGTCAAATTCACTACGCACTGTGTGGTGACGTCATTGTACACATCTAAAGCTGAATATTCCAACAATTATAAATGTAATTTGCCACTATTCAATGGTAAATTTCAATTCTTTGCTGATATTTACATAAATATTCGCATTATAAATAATGTAAATTACTCATTATAACGTAAAATTCCACATTAATGGAAATTTGCAATTTTTTTTAGCTAAAACTTGTATTTCTGCTTAATTTCCACAGATTTTGCTATATAAATATTGTACAAAAAACTATGTAGAATTACATAGATTTTTTAGAGTGTACCGACAAATCTGGATAACTGAAGAAGATAGGAACTTACAACTTATCATGTAGAGAAATAACCCTTCAGATCCAGTTAAGTACTATCGACTCTGTACGATGACATATGGTACAAAATCAGCGCCTTATTAAGCCACCAAATGCCTACAGCATTTGGCAGAAGAAGAAGGTTCAAATTATCTAGTTGGCAGAAGGGCGATACGAGATTTCTATGTAGATGATGTAATAACAGGAACTAATGATCTCACTGAAACAGTCAAAATGCGAAATGAGATCCAATCATTATTAGAAACTGGCGGATTTGAATTACATAAATGGTGTGCTAATCATCCAGATCTGATTAAAAACATTCCTAACAATAAACTAGAATTGCAATTACAATTAAAAACCTTAGGACTTTTGTGGCATCCAGTTACAGATCATTTCAGTATATCAGCAGCTTTAAAACCTCACCATCAAATCACAAAACGCAGTATTTTAGCCAGGTTTCGACACCAGGCGATACGAGATTTCTATCTAGTCGACGTAGCGCAGATCTATGATCCACTAGGATTTATAAATCCAGTAGTCGTCACCAGTAAAATTTTTCCTACAAGATATTTGGAAACTAAAATATGATTGGGACGATGAACTTCCAACAGAGCTACAACAAAAATGGTCTAAATTTGTTCAAGAAATTCTTAAACTTACATAACTTCAAGTACCAAAGACATGTCGTGGGAGTAACTGAGCCGATTTCAACTCAGATTCACATATTTTGCGACGCTAGTGAAAAGGCATATGATGCAGTTGCATATGTAAAATCAAAGGATCAAAACGGAAAAATAGCAGTGTGATTACTGTGTGCAAAATCACGAGTTGTGCCAGTAAAACCAACAACTTTACCAAGACTAGAGTTATGCAGCCAAGCTTGCTACAAATCTTGCAAAGCGAATAATGCAGACAATCGACGAGAAGATTGACGAAAAAATATTCTGAACTGATTCACAAATCGTACTATCATGTATTCGTGAAGAACCAGCAAAACTTAAAACATTTGTTGCGAATTGAGTTTTAAGCATCCAAGAGATATCAGAAACACATCAGTGGAGACATGTTTCAAGTAAGAACAACCCCGCGGATCTTACATCCCGAGGAGCATTTTCCGAACAATTATTAAACTACCGGATTTTCTTTATAAACCAAAAACAATGTGGCCAACTAACAAAGTTGAAACTGTACGAATAACAGAAGAAGAGAAACCTACCAAATTGACACTCAACGTTACTGTAAACGAAGAGTCAACACATCCAATTTATCAAATAAATCATGGAAATTCATTTCGAACATTACAAAGAGTAATGGCATATATTCTTAGAGCAGTCAGGCATAGAAAATATAGAAAGAATAATAATGAAGGATTTTTAACAACCAAGGAGATAGAAGTAGCCACACAAGAAATTGTGAGAGAAGTACAACGAACAAGCTTCGCAGAGGACATCAAGGCATTAAAAAGACACAATCAGTTAGCGCTCCTACGAGTGGGCGAAAAGATAGGAAAGGCAAATATATCTTATGATACGAAACATCCTCTTCTTTTGCCAGGAGACCACTTTGTGTCCAAAATAATATATAATCATATGCATACATTACATTTACACGCAGGACTCCAAGTCTTAAATTTCATAGTATGACAAAAATTCTGGATTCTACAGGGCAGAAATTTAGCACGACCGACAGTGTCCAATTGTGTGCGATGTACCAGAATAAGACCCCGATTGATGAATCAAATAATGGGCAACCTTCCAGCCAGCAGAGTGGAACAAGCTCGGCCAGTTTTTAATTGTGGAGTTGACTTTTGCGGCCCATTTTACACCTACTTTAAAATAAGAGGCAAAAGACCGTTAAAAACATATATTGCTGTCTTCTGTTGCTTCACAGCAAAGGCAACTCATTTAGAAGTTGTCTCTGATCTGACAACAGAAGGGTTTATCGGGGCATTAAAGCGGTTTATAGCAAGAAGAGGAAGGTGCCAAAAAATATTTTGCGACAATACAAGAAATTTTGTGGGAGCTAAGAACCAATTAAATGAATTATATTCAGTATTAACAAATAAAGGATCAATGGAAAAAATCGTAAACATGGCAGGAACTCACAACATCCAATTTAAATTCATACCTCCACGCGTGCCACACTTCGGAGGTCTGTGGGAAGCCGCCGTGAAGTCTACAAAATATTTGTTACAAAGGAGCATAGCATCAGCAGCATTAACATACAAAGAACTGTGTACGGTTACAACAGTAATAGAATCCATCTTAAATTCCAGACCACTATTATTATACGATTCTAGTGCCCTTACACCGATAACACCAGCACACTTTCTCATGGGAGAGTCGTTAACAGCAACTCCTGACTCATTTAGTAACATCAAAAATGTCGTTAGCTTCAAGATGGGCTTTGGTAAACCAAATACGTGAAGAATTCTGGTAGCGATGGCACACCGAGTATCTACATCTTCTTCAACAACGAGCAAAATGGGCAAAGGAATACCCGAATTTACTACCTGGTACTCTTGTATTAGTGGAGGAAGATAACCAGCCCTCTCTTAAATGGCCTATGGTAAGAATAGTAGAAACAATAGAGGGTCCGGATGGAAAGGTTAGAGTAGTGGATGTAAAGGCACCGACGGGGATTTATCGTAGGTCAATATACCACTTAGCACCTTTAATTATGGATCTAGCGGACGAATCACCACAAGAAGAACAGAGCAATTACGAGGAAACTATAAATCCGAGGCACCAAGAAGATAATAATGACCTTGTTAATAAGGAACAGAAGGCATCTCGAAGAAAGCGACGAAATAATGACACCAGCGTAGCTACTGGACTGAAGGTTCTATTACTGTCGTCATTAATTACACCTAACTTAAGTTTCAGGGTACAACCACCAGTAGAAATACATAAAATCAATAATAGTGCTGTAGTATATTTCCAAAATTTAGGTAATGCAATGGTAACTAATAGTGACTGGAGAATCATAGTCTATTATGATCTAAAACCATATTGGGCTGCATTAAATACGATCGAGCAAGGTATTCAAGGGATGAAACGATTGGCGAATACAATTAAGGCTAACGAATATCAAACTGAAATCGTGAAGGAATACCAACATCAGTTACAGGAATTAAAAAACAATAATCAACTACTAATGAACAGAAACATAACTACGCAGGCAAGTCGAAGTAAAAGATCACCATTCAACTTTATTGGAAACGCTCTGCATGCCCTCGTTGGTGTTTTAGATGATAAGTATACAGCAGAGATATCCAAAACCATCAATAATGTTAGGCAAAACGAAGAGCGCTTACTGAAATTTATACAAAATCAAACATCAATGAACATAATGAAAAATTCAGAAGAAGATAAAATAAACCAGATGAAATTCTTCCAAGATACTTTAGAAAAGGTATATGAAGAATTAAAACATGAAACCTCTGAGGTCAAACAAGAAAGAATTAATCAAGCTTTCAACACAATGTCGATTCTTTGCCTAACACTCATACAAGATTATAAAAACATACAACATTCCATATTAAATAAGATAACAGCAACACAACATGGAAAAATCAGTCCACTAATCTTAACCCCCGATCAGCTCAAAAAAAATTAAACATCATCAGAAATAATTTACTTCCAACACTAAATATTCCATGCTAACATACTAACAATATACAGATTACTTAACGTACGTTATCATTTAAATCTGGAATACCCTATATTAATAGTGACAATACCCATGGTAAGGGAAGTAATATATAAGCTATATTAACAACACCTTCGTTTCACTTGATCAACCATCAGAATATATTCTAATAAATCCACATCGAGATCAATTTTATTGGTTATCAGCACTAGGCATGGTAAATGGAATTCAGGTGCAAGAAGATCTTTATCTAATTCATCAGAAGGAACCAATGAAAAATAAGGGTGCTCAAAACAACTTTGAGCTCGAACTTTTTACTCAACTCACATTACCATCATCGTACAAGCTAAAATTTACACGACCATCGAAAACATGGATAGCACTAAATCATCCAAACCAGTGGTTATTTTGTTTAGATAAAGAATATTCATTTACATTTGTTAAACAATTACGTAGTTTAATATTTAGATCACCCTACAATTAGAAACATTTTGATAAAATAGGAATTGTAATAAGCAGTAAACAAAAAGATCAAATTACGTCTGCAAATCTGCTTAACAATCATTAGCATAGGAACAAATTTTCTTGAAAATTTTAATTTTTTAATATTTTTAAATTTAATAAAAATGAAAAATTTTATAAAAATGATTACATTGCAAATTTGCACTAATGCAAATGCTAATTTTAATTTAAGTTCATATTTTTTGTTGTTATTGGAATTTTTGTTAAAAAATTTGTATAAAAGGAGGAATTAAATTTAAATAAAGTCAGTAATGATTTTGACTACGAAATTGTTACTTTCATTTACATATCTCAAGCCATAATTTTCCTAGTGAGGCTGCTAGGATCTAGGGAATTAACAAGCTACACATCATACTAAAGAGGGCTACTATTTTGATACTCTACAAAATTCATTGGTGTTACTACCAAAGAATTTAACAATCAATAGAACGTAACGGCTGCTAGATTAGGTGATTTCTACCTATGTACATCTAGATCGTTCAAAATTGCAATATATCACTCTTTTCTGTTTCTCTCATACTAAGTACCTTGTAGAAAGTAATTTCAATAAATAGGTGAATCTACCTAATTGTTGCATTACTTACTCACAGTACTACAGTATTACAGCGGGTAAACAATAATTTATTCGCTATACAACATTTTTTGGCGACCGTGACAGGACACTATTATCAAAATGGAAGACCTTATACAGTCACAGCGTGATATAGGAGATAAATTTGATCAATTGGCCAGAAATTTTTCAAAAGACTCTATCTCACGCAAAACTGAAGAGTATTACACCAGACGAATTGAGACATCCAGAGCTTTATTTGAACAATTTAAAATACAACATGATAAATTGATGACTACGTATATATCGGAAATCGAAGAAGATGTATATTTTACAGAAAAATATTTCAACAAAAAGAAAGCAGTGTATGAAAATTATTTTCATGCGCTACAAGAAGGGCTAAGTAAACTTAATCCATCCGCTTCTGCTAAAACTCAGGATGTTACAGATGTAAACGGTGGTGAACAAGACACATTAACTCCTGAGTTAAAAACGGCCATTCAACGACAAAGGCGTTTGCTACATACTATCAAATGCTATTTGAATGAAGTCCAAGAGTCTCTAAAAAAGCAACAATCAATGGCCTATTATACTACAAAACTAGACACTTTGCAAACCAATTGGCTGGAATCAACTACACAAGATTAAGCAATATGGGCATTGACCTCTGACACTGAACCAATGAGCTATACTCACAAGCATTTTCTGGATCTTGATTTATTTTTTTCAAAGCGCTATAATAGCACTTAAGGAACAAATTGAAAATCTTAAAATCAATGACTCAGAAAATATTTCAGAAAAAACGAAACCAAAAAATATCAAACTACCACAAATCATTCTCCCTATATTTAGCGGTAATTAATTACAGTGGACTTCATTCAAAGAATTATTCACCACCTTAATTCATAATACAAACATGCCAGATGCTCAGAAAATGTACTACCTAACCACTAACTTGACTGGGGAGGCAAAGACCCTGGTTCAACATTTATCTATTACTGCAGAAAATTATGTATCTGCTTGGGAAATACTTCACACAAGATACGATAACAAACGTTTGTAAGTGAGCAATTGGCTCAATCGTTTGCTATCTCAACCAAATGCAACACATGAAAGTGCAAATGCAATCAAATCACTACATGATGTTACCAAAGAATGTTTGATGGGCTTGAGCAATGCTGGTGTACCTATGACAGGATGTGAAGTAATTCTAGTGCATCTTATCATAAAAAAGCTCGACAAAACAACGCATAACTTATATGAGCAACAGTTAGAAAATCCTAGAGATCTTCAAAGCATGGATCACTTATTGCGATTTTTAGAAAACAGATTCCAAGCTCTAGAATCGCATTCACAAGAAAGAAAAACAGCCCCTGCCTCAAATCACAAAAACAGTAAAACACAATCAGCATTAGCCTTAGTAAAAGAAGCAGGTTGTATTTTATCCCAAGAACAACATTAGTTGTAACAAATGTAAACGATATCTTCAACAAAATGTGTCAGGTAGGCTGAGCATAATAAAAAAATATGGACTGTGTGGCAACTGTCTAAAAAAGGGTCATTTTTCTGGTAATTGTTCATCTAGACATTGCTACAAGTGTAGCGAACGTCACCACACCACCCTTCATTTAGAAATCACCAAAAATAATGAAAATAAAACCAAGCCACCCACGTCATTACAAACAGACAAAAATATTAATGATCAGCAGTCAGCATCAACACCAGCAGTCACAAAGGGTAACGCTCAAACTTCAATGACAGTAGCATCGGGGTCTGTACACAACTTTAAGTCTCAAGTACTTCTAAGTACAGTAGTGCTCGAAACAGAGGATAAATACGGCAATCCTGTATTGTTGAGAGCAATATTAGACAGTGGTTCACAGATAAATTTGATAACTTCGAACGCTGTCAAACAGCTCAAGTTGAAAAAGGAAGCATCATCAACCAACATTCAAGGTATAGGTGAAGTGAACAAGCGAACACAACACCGTGTAAACATTATAATACAATCCAGAACATCTGATTTTAGAACTAACATAGAAGCTTATGTTTTGCCGCAAATTGTCTGTCGACAACCTGCACATGAGGTCAACATGAATAAATTGATCCACAATTTTATAACCCAGCTCCGATCGATTTGCTCATTGGAGCTGAATTATACTATGAACTATTAACGCTGGGTCAGAAGAAGCTTGGTGAAAACAAACCCATTCTTCAAAATACAGTGTTCGGTTGGGTTGTATCAGGGAAGTTTCAATCAAGCGAACAATTAAACGAAAGCGTATGTGCAATAGGGACAATCGAAGAATCACAATTACAGAACTCGATTGAAAAATTCTGAGCTTTAGAAGAGATAACGGTCAAAAAACATAAATTGACCAACGAAGAATTATTTTGTGAAGAACATTTTAGAGCGAACTTTAAGAGAGATGTTGACGGAAAATTTGTAGTAAAATTACCTTTCGCCCAAAAAGTGAGACAACTAGGTAACTCTAAGGATAGTGCCATAAGACGATTTTTGCAATTAGAAAGAAAATTTCAACAACATCCTGAATTGAAAAATAAATGCCAAACTGTCATAAATGAATATGAAGATTTAGGGTATATTCAAAAAATACCGTTTCCGACTAAACTAGAACCTCATTACTTTGCTCCAGTTCATTGTGTAGAAAAGCCTGAAAGTCAAACTACACAAATAAGACCTGTGTTTGACTTTTCAGCAAAAACAACATCCAACATAAGTCTTAATGATGAGCTACTCAAAGGTCCAATGGTACACGATGATTTATTTACAATTCTTTTGAGATTTAGACTTCCCAAATACGTTTTTTCAGCAGACATCAAACAAATGTATCTTCAGATAAAACTTGATGACGAAGGTTTCAACTTATTGTGTGGCGCAATAATCCTGATGAATCATTAAGCTGCTATCAAATCAATAGGGTCGCATTTGGAAGTACATCGGCTCCTTATTTAGCCACCAGGTGTTTGCAACAATTAGCCATGGATTACAAGGACAAATTGCCACTAGGGGCAGAAATGATAAGGAAACATTTTTATGTTGATGATGGTATGGGTGGAAGAAATTCACTACAAGAAGCCATAGAAATGCAACAACAAATACAAAAAATCTTAGAGTCAGCAGGTTTCAACCTTAGAAAGTGGTGTTCCAATAACGCCAAGTTGCTAGAAAATATTCCAGTAGCACATCGTGCATTGCAGCTGGACTTCAATGATATGGGTGACGAAAACCATCTAAAAACTTTAGGCCTAATTTGGATACCCTATTGTGATGAATTTAAATTAAAGGTGAATGAACCTAAACATAACAAGGTAACAAAAAGAACCATTCTCTCTGAAATTTCAAGTTTGTTTGATCCACTTGGACTGATAGGACCAGTTACCGTGAATGCTAAAAAATTTTTACAAAAAATTTGGTCATTACAAATAACATGGGATTCAGCACTTCCAACGGAACTCCATAATGCCTGGGTGGAATTTAGAAAAGATTTGAATAATTTGAATGATGTTAGATTCCCACGACACGTATTTTCAAAAAAGGTACCAACTCAAATACAAATTCACACATTTGCTGATGCTTCAATGGAAGCATATGGAGCTGCTGTATACTTGCGAGAAATTTTCAATGATAACACGATTTCCGTACAATTACTCTGTGCTAAGTCCAGAGTGGCACCACTGAAAACTCAAACTCTACCAAGACTTGAACTTCTTGCTGCTGTGATGGCGGCAGAACTTCACAACAGAGTTAAGCGTGACCTACAGCTTACTGAAGAAGTAAGCTATTTGTGGACAGATTCCACCATAGTTTTGAATTGGATAAATTCACAACCATCGTTTCATGAAACCTTTGTTTCAAACAGAATTGGGAGAATTCAAGAGCTCACCAGTGTGCATCAATGGAAACACATTCCCACCATCAACAACCCTGCAGATTTAATATCTCGGGGAGTAACAGCAGAAAAATTTAAAAATCATCATGTATGGAAATACGGTCCGTTATTCTTATACGGACCAGAAACCAGTTGGCCATCGGATCACCAACCTGAAGAGTCCACTATAGAACGAAGAAAAAAGGTTAAAAAACATAATACGCATTCTGAACTTCAAATTACACTTCCAGTAGTCACACATGAGCATATATTAGAAAAGATAAACCACAAAAATTCTCTACATAGATTGACAAGAATTATAGCATATTGTTTGAGAATGTCTCCGAGATATCAAAAGACAGAAAGGAACTTATCGAATACACAAACGTTAACTGAGAACGAGTTACATACTGCTTTAAATGCAATAGTTAGAATGATTCAGAAGGAGACCTTTAAGGAAGATTTGACACATTTACAAAAATCACACACTGTTTCTTCAACAAGTAACATTAGTAGTTTATCTCCCTTCATAGATAGTGAAGGGATTTTAAGAGTAGGAGGAAGATTAGAATCATCAGCTCTGAGCTATGAAGCGAAACACCCTATTTTCCTGCCATGTTCGCATTGGTTCACGAAAATGTTAATGATAAGTATACACAAAGAAAACATGCATGCAGGACAGCAGACTTTATTGGCTATTACTAGACAAAGGTACTGGCCTATAAAGGGTAAATTGATAGCACGGAGCATAGTCAACCAATGTATCACATGTGTCAAAGCTAAACCTCGAACACTCTCACAAATAATGGGAAATTTGCCTGCTCCGAGAGTTCAACCATCGCGTCTTTTTATAAACACGGGTATAGATTTTGCAGGACCTATTTGGACCCACTATCGTTTACGAGGAAAAAGACCTACTAAGAGTTATATTGCTGTATTTTGTTGCTTTGCAACTAAAGCCATACATCTGGAAGTAGTAAGCGATTTGAGTACAAATGCCTTCATAGCAGCGTTAAAACGTTTCTCAGCTCGAAGAGGAAACTGTCAGACCATTTACTGCGACAATGCCACAAATTTCGTGGGAGCTAACAACCAGTTAGCAGAGTTAAAGGATGTCATGCACACTGATCAATCGAAAAGAAAAATTGAAGAATTTTGCCAAAATAAAAGAATCACTTTTAAATTCATTCCACCAAGAGCGCCACATTTTGGAGGTTTGTGGGAGGCAGCAGTAAAATCAGCCAAGGCATTACTACTAAAGCAGATCAGAGATGCATCTTTGACCTTTGAAGAATTGCTAACAGTAGTAGCTGAGATCGAGGCCATACTCAACTCCAGGCCTTTAACACCTCTATCAAATGATCCAAATGTCCTTACTGCTTTAACTCCTAGTCATTTCTTAATAGGAGAGCCATTAACCAGCACAGTCGATGGACACGCCATGGAAAACAGACAAAATTTACATCAAAGATGGTCAGAACTCACTAATATTAAACAGGAGTTTTGGAAGAGATGGTCAACAGAATACCTAAATACTCTGCAGCACCGATATAAATGGAAAAAACCACATGAAAATTTGAAAACAGGCACAATGGTATTGTGTAAAGATGACAACCTGCCTGTTATGAAGTGGCTGTTAGGACGTGTTGTGAACGTTATCCCAGGAAATGATGGGTTTGTAAGAGTAGCAGATATTAAAACATCCAATGGTGTGCTAAGAAGACCAATTCATCGACTTGCAATTCTGCCAGTGGACCAGGAGGACAAGGAAAGGGTAGACGAACAGCAAAAAATACCAGCCAACGAAAATCAATCGTCAATAAATGAAGTTCAAGACAGTGAACCACCTTCCACACGAAGTCGAGTCAATGGTGCAAGTGCATTAGTCACCACATTATTAGTAACAACACTTTTAAATCCATTTTTAGTAACACAGACAGTCAGCATAAAGCCCTTTGTAACTGCCCCTGGCATCATATTTGAACGGATGGGTAATGTAAATCTCATCAATAACGAATGGAATTTGGTAATATACTATAATTTGTCAACTTTGCAACAAGAATTAAGTACCATAACAACTGGAGTCAAACAATTAGATCAAATATGCAACAGATTGTACAAACTCAATTGTAAATCAACTGTCAACCAGTTTTACCATCAGTCGAACCTACTACAGCAACAGAATGATCATTTAATCCACAACAACCATAAATCAAGATTCAAACGTGGTGTACTAAATATAGTGGGAAATTTGGCAAATTCTCTCTTTGGAGTTTTAGATTCTGAGTACGCTAAACAGTTAGAGCACACTATTGAGCAACTGAAGGGTCAGGATCATCAGTTGCTGAGATTAATTACAAATCAAACCTCTATCATGGATCACACGGTTGAATTGATGAAGAAAACACAAGTAGCCGCTGAAAAACACTTTGCAGAATATGATAGATTGATGCAAGAAATTGATAAATCAATAAGTATGATCACTACGGAATTCAATCAGCAAACTGTCCAACAAGCTTTCAATCACGTTGCTTTTTCACTTTTACTCATGATGGAAAACTTCAGACAGGTGCAAAATGAACTTTTATCAATTATCATCGACACACACCACGGAAAGATAAATCCTGGTATCATCAGTCCAACGCAATTAAAGCAAGAAATTACAACCATAAAAGAGCATTTACCACCAACATTAGGATTACCATCAACACAAAACAACATATTGGAGTTGTACAGTATGATGTCTATTGAGGGAAGAGTTATGGAAAATTATATCATTTTTCGATTAAAAATTCCAATCATACTGCAAGAGAGATTTGAATTGTTACACGTTGTACCAGTACCTTTCTTACACAACGATAAAACTGCAATTTTGGTTACTAAATCAAACTACCTTCTGGTAGATTTACACAGAGATAATTATTACTCAATCTCAGAATCAGAAATCTCATCATGTACCATAAGTGCAAGCTTGAACTATTTTTGCAAGCAACATCATCAGTTATACCGCAACACACTAAAATCTCCTAGTTGTGAAATGAGTGCATTGGGCCAAACATCAGCATTGGGAAATTGTCAACTAAAAGAAGTCCAGGAAGCACCAAGATGGACACAATTATTCCAGCAAAATCAATTGATGTACTACGCTCAAACTCCATTTATCATAAATATAATTTGCCAACATAACATAACACAAAGTACACTTAATGGCTCAGGAATAGTTGATGTGGATGATGACTGTGTAATCAAAGATGAGTTCATCACCATTCAACCACATCATTTATATATGTCATCTTTTAAAACAGCATATGTACCATCTGGGCAGATTTTTGAAAAAACAATCAACAGTCTAAAAACTAACTCAACGAATCTTCTATTGAATTACACAGGCTCTTTGGAAGAAATCAAAGATTTACGGAGACAAATCAACAGACTAAAGGAGAAAACTCAACAATAGACTTCAGTGATCATGATGTACATCAATACTCAATATCCTACATAGGTATAGTATTGATTATATTGATAATAGGGTACCTCTACTGGCATCATTTTCAAGGGACAAAATCCAGCATAACCGTTCCAAAATTGATGAGCACAAACAACAGGGTAGAAAAACAATCTTCAATTCAGGATGTCAAAACAACCAAATCTACACTCCAGGACACTAGAAGCAGCACGGAGCTAAAATGTCCTCAATCAAGGATCCATTTTGATTTGGATGATTCATCATTATTTTGATCACAGATCAACGGGGGGAGAATGTTAAACAATTACATAGTTTAATATTTAGATCACCCTACAATTAGAAACATTTTGATAAAATAGGAATTGTAATAAGCAGTAAACAAAAAGATCAAATTACGTCTGCAAATCTGCTTAACAATCATTAGCATAGGAACAAATTTTCTTGAAAATGCAAATGCTAATTTTAATTTAAGTTCATATTTTTTGTTGTTATTGGAATTTTTGTTAAAAAATTTGTATAAAAGGAGGAATTAAATTTAAATAAAGTCAGTAATGATTTTGACTACGAAATTGTTACTTTCATTTACATATCTCAAGCCATAATTTTCCTAGTGAGGCTGCTAGGATCTAGGGAATTAACAAGCTACACATCATACTAAAAAGGGCTACTATTTTGATACTCTACAAAATTCATTGGTGTTACTACCAAAGAATTTAACAATCAATAGAACGTAACGGCTGCTAGATTAGGTGATTTCTACCTACATCTAGATCGTTCAAAATTGCAATATATCACTCTTTTCTGTTTCTCTCATACTAAGTACCTTGTAGAAAGTAATTTCAATAAATAGGTGAATCTACCTAATTGTTGCATTACTTACTCACAGTACTACAGTATTACAGCGGGTAAACAATAATTTATTCGCTATACAAACAACATTTGTATTCCAAAGCGGAATCCTGCAGAAACAACTAAGGGAAACTGGTCTCCTGATTCTCAACGATGATTGTACTCTCAAGGACGGAAAACTCAGTATAAGCAGCTCATATAACAAGGAAACAAAATTGACTATCTACTTCCAGCCATCTATAAATCTATTAACAGTTGCAGTACTGACCAACATCACGGATCATCTACCCACTATGCTGACGGTTTTGAACTACACAGAACATTCTAAACTAATTCATAAATTAAATGAACAATTAGATAACATTAAAATCGAACAACAACTATCACTCAAGGAATTACAACCACATGATGTACATCAGTTTATAATAGCACAATAATAATTATTGCTGCAGTGATCATCTATCTCATCATCACCTAGTTAAAAAACAGACCCAAAACACTACATATAATCAGCAAACAAGAACAAGGAAAACGAATTATCATTCAAACGCTACCAGAAGATTATAGCTTTGAAGTCGACGACTTCAAGAGGGGGCAGAATCTTAAGTCGGAACAATAACCAAAATCATTATCACGATTATAATAATAATACATTGTAAATTTAATTATAATATTGTAAAGTTCAAAGACCGCTTACTTCCGTTAATTATTTTTCCGAAGAACTGGTAAAATTCCATCTACTGTACTTCAGAGTTTAATTACCTATATTTTTGCTTATGTTGCATTTATTATGTTGCAATTATATTACTATAACTATTCACTGTACAAAAATATGAAAAATATAATTTCGCTGAAATCATCAATTCTTAATTGGTAATATAATTTAATATAAACAAATATAATTTAACGAAGTAAGTGAACTTTGTAACTCAATTTTAACTTTAATTACCTATGAAATGTATTGAATTTGAATTAATATAAAGGCAATTTTTAATCAATAAATGTAGTCTAGTTGTGACAATCAGTTAAGTGTGTTCTTAATTTGTCTCGTTATTCGTCAAGTTCACTAGAATCAGAGATACCTCATTTTAGTGGACAATAATTATTTAGAACCTGAGATACCTCGTCTTAAATAATATCAACCGATACAAACTGAATTAGAGAAACCTAATTCAGAGACCCCCAACGTAATTCAACAGATAATTGAAATTAAATCAAGTTTCAATTACACGAACAAAAAACATCTAGAATTTCACAATTTGATGAAATCCTTATCACAAAAAAACATTACATCATCATTTAATATAACGAAAAACAATCGTCAGAATAGCTCATTTTAGAGAGCGTTGCACTAAAACTCTCAAGTCCCCGGTTCAAATCCAGGTACTGACAACATGGTATTTTTTTTTTTTTTTTTGTTAATTAGAAACAGTGATACAGCATAAGCACAGTTAAACTTAAACAAACAAACACATTTTAACATGATTAGTATTGATAAAGCATGCGTTGAACTCTTTTACCCATGACGTCATCCATTTAGACAAATTTTGCAAATTTCTAAGTTATGTTCCCATAGTTTTGCATTATTCTATACCAAAGATAGTAAAAGAACTTTAAGATATAACAACAATACAAGAAGTACAAAATAAAGCTGTGTGTATACCATGGGTATATATGCGCTTGCGCTATGGGATACATATACACACAGAGTCGTTTACATGGCGTAGTGATCTTCTTTGTGTACATATATACGAAAGAAGAAAAATCACAAAAACAAAAACGCATGCGTATAAGTATCGTTTTTTCAATTATAATACGATGCCTCAACTTTTATTATATTACCTATAAGTACAAAAACATAATGCTCAATTTTATTTTATTATTTAGACGTACCAACATGATATGACAACTTATTTTTTTTTAATCACTTATAATTAATTTGTGATTAAAGTTACATAATAATTATGTTCTAATGAAATCTAGAGAAGATCCTAAACTTTATTTTCACCGAATATATTAAATATCTATGAGCAACGTAAATCAAAGAAAAAACGTGATAAATATTGACATAAAACTGAAAATCAATTTTTCCTGATACCTCCCTAAAACTAAAAATTTTCAATATTTTATAATGTACCATAAAGTGGTACTACATTTTTAGAGGTGACTGTAAAAAATTACATAAACTGAGACACGAGATAGATAATTGTGGTATTGATTAAAAATTATCATTTCTCCTTAATAACTAAATTTCTATTAATTTTATGATATAATAATGTTTGAGAAAAATTTTTATTTGATAAAAATCTACAAATTTGTAGAACATTATAATTTGATATTTTTAGTACTTAGGGAGATATCAGAAAAAATTGACAGGTTTTATGGACATATTTTGTCTTGTTTCTTCTTTGAGTAATTACATAAATGTGTTTCTGATTTTCGTCACCGACAGTGTGGCCCTTCAGTTTAAATTTTGTATCTAAAATCAGATGAACTTTTTGATAAGTGTTGCCGACTATACATTTGTTCTTAAATTTTATAAAATTTCATACTTTGTAAAAATTGTTTCCTAATAAAGGAAAATTATAATATATATTTTTTTTTTAAATTTAATTATTATTAGAAATAATAATTTTAAATATTTGAAGATTCAAGGTCGAGTATCTAAAAAATTTGCATATTAATCATTTTATTGAGGTAAATGTATGTAAAAACAGAAAAGTTTTTTTCTATAGAGTGAGTATCTATTACAAAATGTTTTTCTATCACAAAGGAATATGTGTGTTTATATGTACATACGTATTATGTATACATAATAATATGGAAAAAAATATGTAAAAAACATTTTTTATATCATATATACATATACTTGTAAATGTACTAAATGAAGTAAATTATAATATATAAAATTTAATTTTTTATTTTTAAGAATGGTACTACTATTAAGTAATATAATTATTACACAGCAAAACTAATTTGCGATTATTTATTATTCATTCTACTTTTTATACACACATCTCGATTCTCGATTATTCATTCAATTTATTATTCATTTTTATCTTTCTTCACATAATTCATTTTGTTAATTTTTGTTTATCCAGAATATACAGGGTGATTGAGTTATGTGTCCGACCCGGAAACTACGGATAGGTCTCGATGAGACAAACAAAAAATTGTATGGGGGGGGGGGGATGGTTGGTTCAACCTCAACTGTTACGGAGTAAGAGGGGGAAATATTTTTGGTACTTTTTCCTTGTTAAGTATTAAGTAAACGTGAAAAACAAAAATTTCTATATTTTCACTTTGAGTTTTGAAAAACAATTCCGCCACATCCCACCTTCATTTTTACATATATTTGAAGGTAGTTATGTATACTAAAAATTTAAAAAAAATTGGCTGCTCGTTTTTGCTCCTTTTTTTCCAACGGAAATTTATAAGTAAGTTTGGTGGCATTGAGAATTTTCATTTTTTGTCCTTTTTTTTCCTCAAATATAAAAAAAAATCAACTTTTTATATTTTATTATGATATACATATTCAAATTTTAAAACAAGAATAAAAAAAAGTATGAATAATACCAATGACACATTGTACTTTACTTATTATGAAGTAGAACATCATTATTACGTTGAAAGTGTTCATTATACCAGCAATGAAGTAGAAGGTACATCATTTTCACCATAGAGACATCTATTAGCTTGATTTTATGCCATCTATTGGAAAATTTTGTGAAATTTATAAAATTTATTTTTTATTCTTTTCTCAATGCTCTTTTCGACTTAATATGTTTTATCATTAAATTTAAATAGTTGCCAATTTCGAGTAAATGCAAGTTTTCCATTTCGAACACTTAACACTTATAAGTAAACCCAATAAATGAAAACTTAAAATTGCCTTTCGACCAGATTCAACTAATATTGAAAACAATACAAAGTTAAATAAAATGAAGTAAATGTAATATGTGTCTATACTTCATTGGTTTCTACTCCATTACAACGTTTTACTTCATAATTAAATACAATGTGTCATTGGTATATAACTAAAAATTACCAATATCAAATCAAGTTTCAAAAATTCTAAGTTTTTAAGATTAAATCTAATCTCTTAACTTGCAAAAACTTGGTCATAGAAGAAACATTGAAACTTAGTACCACAAAATACTTAATAATTAACATAATTTACAGCTTCTCTGAATTAATTTCAATGTGAGTTCATTTTCAGCTAGCAGAAATTAAAAAATATAGTAAACTTAGAAGAATATGTTAGTAATCAAAAAAGACTTGGTGATATAATAATTTGTATTCAAACAAGTTTCAAAGTCTAGAGTATATCTCGAGAAAAAACTTCAAAAATGAGACACTTCGTGGGAAGAAAATTTAGATATAAATAAAAATCATGCGTACTTTTAAAAAACATATTTTGAGAAAGTCTATAACAGCTAGTATTATGCAAACATTTCAAACTCAAAAAGAAAAAGTTACGACTTTTTTAAAATTAATTTTTGATACTGCAAAATTAGACGACCATTGTGAAGTTACAGGCAAAATTTAACAACTATGTATAACAAATACTGGGAAGACATAGCCAACAGTCAAACCATTATATCATCTTCTGGCAAAAGAATTTCCGATGATGTACCTATATAATACCTCTTCAGCATATGGAGATTTGAAATTTAGATACAATACTGTTGCTATGAAGCTCAGTGAATTAATCGTCAAAATAAAGAAAAATATCCTGAGCCAAACAATTCAAACGAACATACTCAACAACAAAAAATTATATAACGATGTTGTTATTTTACAACATCGAAAAAAAAAATAAATAAATAAAACGAACCTTTAATTTTCTTTATAGTTAAAAACTTTATTTATACCTTTTACAAAAATTAGACTTATGTCTTATCTATTTGATTTGAAGGTTCACTTAAGAATAAATTTTCTCTAAAAAAAATGTTAATAAGTTAAAATACTTCTTAATTAAATTACGTTGCAAGGATAGAAGGTGCTGAAGTGTGCAACTTTCGTTAGAATGGGAATGCAATGATAATTTCTGATAATTTTGTGTTATTACTTCGTGGAAACGGAAATGTAATTATAATTCATTGTTAATTTTGTATTTTTATATTACTATATTAAAGCCTATTGAAATACCAACATTCAATGGTAATTGGTAGCTACAAATAATGGAGATCTTTCAACGACTTATTTAATGAATTAATACATAAAAATACTCAAATAGGTCATGCTGTAAAATTACAATACCTTAACACAAATTTAATGAGGTGTTACGATATGAAAATTTATTTTTGTATAGTTGTTTGGCAAAGCTCAAGACCTCCCGATGAGTCCTATCCGGTCTATTAAAGGGGTTCCGGTTGCTCCAGCCCGGCTTGCCTACTTGTTCTGGCATGAGACTCTTTCTCAGGGCGTGGACGAGCCCCACGTTTTTCCGGTTTTCATGTGCCTGCTGCCGTTTTCCAACCTTTTCCACCTCGACAGGTCAGTGGAAAAGTTTGTGTTGTTGCGACAGCTATATTAAGTTTTTTTTTGATGGGCATATTTTTCTGTACACCACTGTACAAATTCAGTTGGCTGTACATTAAAATTATTTTAATTCAGTTCATATTGGAAAAATAAAGTCTGCAATTCATTGGAATTGCAACTTGAAATTCCAATAAATGAACTGTAATTTAAAATCCGTTGCACACACGCAACATAAATTGTAATCCATCACGTTGTTCTATAAGTGGCGTGATTTTCTTTATATTATAAAAATCATGCGATTTATAGAAAACATAAGAGAATTATTCGACTTAATTTTTTTCATCCTTCTCATCAAAATTCTCTTATTTTCAACTTACCTTTTTTATTCAAATTGTTAAAATCTCTCATAACCTAAAATACATGTATTGGTATTTGCCGACGGCAAATACATCAAATTTCCCGTAGCATTTAAATACTCATATAAATTGGCCTATATAATATTTCTTATATATTGACCCATATATTTCATAATGAAATTTCAATTTCAAGTTCACGCACACATTATCGAATTCCCAATATGCTCACGTTACCCTACTCGCTATATATTGCTCATTAAGCAATATATGGAATATTCTAGAAACTTGATGATAATTCACATACCTACTTACCCATTAAAATATATATTGACCTCTTAAATTTTTTTTGCTCTTAATTACCTTGTTGCATAGTAAATGAGTAATGAGATTATCACCTACCTAATACTATGTATATAAGCGAAGTAAAAATTATTACGTGCCTCTTTTTCTTTTTAGTTTTTGGGTTTACTGTCTGGAGTTCAATTTTGATAGTGGAGTCTAAAATATGGTGTGAATTAGATGTTCCTGAATATTGAAGATTTAAAAATTGAAAAATTAAAGTAAAAAGTGAAATTTACAATTTTATTAATTCTAATTTTTTTTTAAATGAAAAAGAAAAAAAAATATGTTTTTTTGAGTTAATGAGTTGCAAATACATATTTGAATAAATTTGGCTCTATTAATAAAAGGAAAGAAAATAAAATTAATTGTGAATTACGAAATTATTTAGAGGAGTGTATTATTGAACATTTAAATTTTGATAATTAATTAAATTCCTAAGGATTCGAAGGTGTGTTTAATTAGTAAGTAATAATTTTTTTTTTGGGACTGTTTTGTCACTTGAAAATACGTTGTGCTGTAATTTAAAATTTGCAACAGTGGCTTACGAGTACCAACAAGAGAAGTTGGGTTTGTTCCCTTTAGAGTTGAATTGAGTTTTTAGTTTAATTTTTTTTTTTTCCGTTGAAAAAGAAAATAAGAAAAAAAACCGTCATATATTTTTGGCGTTAAAATATTCTGGTAATATAAAACAACAAAAAAAAAAAAGAAAAAAATAATAAAAAAAAAAAAAAAAGAAAGGAAAAAAAAGGGGGAAGGAAAGAGTAAAACAGAGAAAAAAAAATGAAGAAAAAAAAAGAAAGTGACCATCATGGTTTTTTTTTACGTTTGTGGACTGTGTAAAAAGTGTTTTTTTTTTTTTTGAATTAAATGAATCACTGGAAGAAAGAAAAAAAAAAAGAAGAAATAAAACGAAAAAAAAAAAATGAATGAAGTGTAGAGGAAAAAGAGCTTTCTTTAATTAATTGAAATTATTCCTTTTTTTTTATTTCAAAAGTAAATGATTTGTACGGCGTTCTGATTAAAAGAAAATTTTTTTTTTGCTACTTAACAAACAAAAAAAAAACAAAAGTTAAAAAAAAAAAAATAATAATGACATAAATTTTTAATTTGCCAAAAGAAAAAAACCTACATTTAAGAAAAATGTATATCTGCTATTGTATATTGCAAATTTAAAAACAAATATGATATATTTAATAATAAAATCCGTTAAAAACAAAACCAAAAAAAAACACACACACACAATTTTCACACAAAATAAGCATAAATTTAACAAAATCAATACAAATCGTATACATAAAATATTAATTAAGAATTTAACAAAAAAGAAGTAATTTAAAAAAAAAAAAAAAAAAAAAAAAACAAGAAACAAAGAGCTGAGACGGAGCGCAACATCATTAAGCCCCTATTCCAGCAACGGTACCGCCGCGAGGGAACCCCTGTAGAACATCAGCTGACTAATCATCCACCGATGTAGTTTTATAGAAAGATAAGTAAAAATTTGTTTTTTTTTATGTGAAAAAAAAAAAAAAAAAAAAAAAAAAACAATTTAAATTTAAGCAAAATTTATAAATATCTATCAAGATGGAAACAAGGAGGAAATGATAAAATGTATAACATAATAGGTCTTAAGTTTACGCATTCAGAAAATCAAATATATATTTAAATAAAATATCTGAAAAAAAAATAAAAAATAAACAAATAAATAAATAAATAAGTAAATATATAAATAAAAGTAAAAGTTAGTAAGATTTTTTTTTTGAACTACCAAATTCGTTTCCTGCTTGTTTATTCTACAAAGATAGTTTTTCTTTTTGAATTTGGAAAAAAAAAACGAAAGAAAATTTATTTTAAACAAAAAAATAAATGTCCATTAAAAATTTTGTTGAACAGGCAAATAGTAATTATTATTTATTCTCTCTTTAAATCGTCACCAAAGTTGCCAGTTTTATGTTTAAATAAAATAAGAATAGAAAATGATTTTGAAAAATTAAATAAACGAAAAAAAAAAAAATTGTATAATTTTAAGCAATTTCATGTAATAACAAATTTGAAAGGAAAAGCAAAATAAGTTAAAACTCTAAAAGAAAAAAAAAGAAAAACAAGAGAGGAAAATATATATATGCAATTTATTACTGTAAAAAAAAAAAAACGAATTAATGAAGTATCAGATTTTTTTTTTAGAAAAATGTACGTACTTTAAAAAAAGAAAAAAAAAATTATACTACCCAAGTAATTTTTTTTTTTTGTTAAAGAAAAAAAAAAGGAATAAATAAATAGAAAAAAAAGAGAAAAAAAAAACATGAATTTAAACATGTGTTAAGTCGATTTTTCTTTGAGAGAACCCTATAGGCAACGTGACTAGGCTGATGGGGGTCCGTGGGGGGATGCCTCGGGTCCGCAGGGGACGAGAATTTATCCTGTTGCTTCCCCTTTCTGTTCTTTTGGCTGACATCTTTTTTTTTATATATCCTGATTCCCAAAGTTCAGCTTCATTATAACTATAATAACCGGTCTACTTTTATGTTACTGGTATGAAAGCCACCTCGATCGGATGAGCCTAAGAACCACCCCCGGGCTGAAGCAGCCAGAACCCCTTTAATAGACCGGATAGGACTCATCGGGAGGTCTTGAGCTTTGCCAAACAACTATACAAAAATAAATTTTCATATCGTAGCATATGGCGCCCAACGGGGACATGCAAACATCTTATGTGTCCATAAATTTTTTTATCTCTTCGCGCTCATATGTTTCTCCACCTTTTGGTGTCGTAACATATGGCGCCCAACGTACCGCCCATCTGGTACATAAATTTATTGCGCTCATATGTTCCTCCACCTTTCGGTGTCGTAACATATGACGCCCAACGATAAGGCACCTCCATCTTTTGCCTTAATTTAAATCTCAATCCATGCCCTTCTGGTTCATGGATTGATTCGTTTTTTTTCAGGTTTAGCCCTCGGTAACATGGAGATTTCGTGAGTAGTGGCAACACCTCTCATGGAATCTACCATTCCACGCGGCCTACCTGCATTCTTTAATCACCCGGTTTATTAAATTTAATTTCAAATCTATTTCGTGCGCGATCTCATTTTTTTTGAATTTCATATTTTGGAAATCCATATGCAAAAATTCTCGTTGTCGGTCGTTGCCGGTCACGTATGACCAAAATTTTTGGAGGAACCTCCGAAATTTTGTTGCGACGTGACTGGCTGATTTTTTTTTTAGTATACAGTTTACAAATAGTTGCATAAACTATTAAATATATTATTTAGTTTCCGCTTTCAAAATCTTTTCGGTTTGAATTTCTTTTTTTTTTGAAATAAATCTCAAATCTTTTTCGGTAAAATTCAATTTTAAATTTTTATCGCCAGTATATACAATATACATATTAAATTTAAATCTATTTATGCTCACGACATATACGATGTCAGGCCGGTCTTGTACGTTTAGGACCGTAACCTTTGCGCGTTTATGCTCGTGTGTCATTTTTTTTGGTATATTCAAACCGCATAGTTTTAAAATGATTTTGATACATTCAACGTATGACACATAGTTTTGGTTACGTACACCAGAACTATCGTTTGCGACGGGGAATGGATCAGATACATACCCTTTTATCGAATAAATCTTCTTGAGAATTTGTTAAATTAAGATGGCGATCGATTTCGTGCAAAATTGTCACCTAGTAGTCGTTCATATTTCATTTTATTATCATATACGTGAGCGATCGTCTTTGTGATAAATCTCGAAATTTGATTAAATTATTTAATAACCACCCGTTTTTCATTAATTTTTTTTGATATGTTCGCTTGGCATGATGGGCTCGTGACGCTAGAGGTCAGGCTGGTCTCATTAGCCATTCCCGTTCCTCTTTCGCACGACTCTCTTCTTGTTAAGCTCCTCAATCTGCTAAAATTTGGGAACAGCAGGATGTTATTTTTTCTTGTGGACTTTATTTCGAATTTAATTGTTTAATTATGGCCTGGAGGGGTCTCCTTTCCTTGGGACTCCCCGGCTTCGCACGGCCTTCGTGGGTCTCTCAGAGCAACAGTACATTTTTTTTAATATCAAACAATTCACATATTATTTCTTTTCTTTTTTCTTTTTTTTATGATAAACGACATGCAAACATAAATCGCATTTGATTAGGTTATACATTGCATTTTTTTTTGCTTTCCTTCTCTTCTTTTTTTTTTAGTAATCATCTTTACACTCACCCATATGGTGAGCTTGTAAATGTAATTGCAGCACTATTTTTTTTATCAATTTAACACCAAGTGGTTTTGTCGCGTGACCCGCGCTGACGAAGGTGCACCGCCGGTCAGCGACCTCAAATAACATTTTTTTTTTTCGGTGAAGTGTAATTTTTTTTTTTGGTGTGATTAGTTCAAGATGGATCCCAGTTTCTTGAATCCAGATGACATCTCGTATGAATGCCGTATCCGGGACATAGATCCTAATGATCCGGACTACCTTAAGCTTTTAGTCGACCAGGTGACTTTGGAATCTGCCGGAGCAGCTGAATTACCAGATAGACTGCTGAACAACGTAAATACTGAAATATCTGAAGTTAGGAGTCAAGCGGAAGGATTGCTGACCAACTTGAATCCCCGTGACTTGGCTGCTGATACCGATAGATTTCAACGGATGTCCGCAAAATTATGGCACCTGTGGTTCAGGGTGAATAGGATTAAAAAGGTCAACCCCAAATCAAAATCAGCCACAGCCATTATGGAAACCCTACAAAAGGGATTTGACGTGTTGAAGGAAGTTCCCGCCATTGGCAGAGACGACCAGAGGACAGCTGCAATTGATTTTAATGCCTCACAATTGATAAGTAGGAGCACTCCAGCGGTGTCGGTCGAAAACATCAGCATCATGGGAGGACCGGAAAATTTAGCTGATCACCCAAGTCCTACAATAGTTCATGATAATAGTATTGTAAATAAAATTGTAAACACAAATACAGGTGCTAAGAAAAAACTTTTGACTTTTAATAAACCTACTTCTTCTCAGGATCCGTTTTGTCCAAACCCCAATCTATTCTTAACACTTCACGTAAACAAAAGCAAAATATAGAAAATACAGTTCGGTACACTACTGAACGATTTGATACGGATAGGTCAAATTTGAATCTCAATTATTCTCTTCCAAACATAGGTAACAAAATCCCGGTAACTAGACATCAACAGCTTACTTCAAGAACCCATCGGTTCCTTGGTGTTCAGGATGAACCATTCGCTACTAATGATGATGTTAATTTCGCCAAGCAAGCAGCCCAGGCCCAGCTTGCTAGTTTGGATCATCCTCGAGTACACCCTACCTCAAGGACAGATGATGTTCATTCAAATAATTCTCGTTTTGGCTCCGTGCCACCTTTTTCTCAACAGCAAAGACGTGTTTTTAGATCCACAAGTCCTCTTAAACGTTGGAATTTGTCTTTTTCTGGTAAACCATTAGGGTTACCCATCGAGGAATTTCTTTTTCGACTAGAATCCTTGGCGGTGGCCGATAGGGTTTCAGAAGATATGCTAGCGGCACACGTTCATAGATTCCTTTCCGAAAAGGCTCTAAATTGGTACTGGCTCTTTCGCAGATCCAATCCTGAAGCTTCATGGCGAGAGGTGCGACGAGGATTGCTTGAAGAATTTCGAAGTCAGGCAACTGACTTTGAGATACGACAAGCAATGTTCGCCCGCCACCAAAGGCCAAATGAATCGTTCAGTGATTTCAGGTTGGAGATGCAAGGTTTAGCTTCACGCTTACGATTCCCCATGAGTCAACAAGAGCTCATTGAAATAATACAAAGAAATATGAACGTCAGGCTGCGTAACGCCCTGCTATTACACCCTGTCACTTCCCTGGATCAACTACGTGATCTTGCACGCAAATTTGAGAAATTATGGTCGGAAACGGACCTGCGCGCTAGGACACGCAATGTTTCGGAAGTCTATAGCCCTTATGATACCTGTGTCTTTGATAAGGTATCCAATCAAAACTCTTCAGGTGTTTATAATAGTTCTTGTGACTTAGGTCACCAATTTTCTCAACTTTCAGTTAATTCACCTCCTAATCCACACGAACCCGTGGAAACTCATAGTTTTGACCTACCTATGTCAAATTACGATTTGTGTGCCCTTAACAAACTCAATACAGAAAACTTTACCTGCTGGAATTGTGACGCTAAAGGCCATTCATTTCACGAATGTACGGTGCCACAACGTAATTACTTTTGCTTTAAATGTGAACTCAAAGGTGTCACAACTCCTCTATGCAAAAAGTGTAACCCGGAAAACGGAGTGTCAAACGGGATGCACTCCGGGACAGCTCGTTTGATACGTCGTTTCCCGGACCCAAAAACCCCTACTGCGACGAAAAAGACGAGCTAGACAGACCGATTGTTGTCGATGGTTCTCCTGTGCTGGACTGTGGACCTGATTTGCGCCAAGTTTTGCAGGATGGCAGGATCCGTGCCTCTGAGCATGATACCCTGCTACAATATCCGCTTGGTAAGGGTCAGGGCCCCGGCCCATCACATGACGATTCCGCCGTCGGCACTCGTCGGCCTTTACGTTCGTCTGAAAATTTACCAGATTTGTCTATTAATTTACCTGATTTATCAATTAATTCACCTGAACTGTCTACTAATTTAACTGATCTGTCCATAAATTTACCAGAATTGTCTGGAAATCTACCTAATTTGTCAAATAACTTCACTGATTTGTCCGAAAACTTACTATATTTGTCCGAAAATTTTCCTGATGTGAATAAATTTACATGCAATGTCCCCATGAACTTTGAGGATCAATATCTTGAAAAGTTGCGTAAATATAACGAGTGTCGTGATAAAATATTCGGTACGGTATCGGAAGTTGTATCTAAACGGATTCTCGAGTGTCGAAAACGTTTTAAAACGCGCAGACAAGTTCGGAAGTCGTTGGAAGTTCTAGATAGTTTTTGTTCTTTTAAAGATCCGCGACCATATGCGAAAATTTTAATTAATAACGTGGAATTGTATGGTTTAATGGATACTGGGGCTTCGATCAGCTGTATCGGTAAAAACGCTGAGGCAATTTTAAAACAAATAGGTGTTAAGAAGGTAACTTCGGCCACACCTATACATACGGCTGATAGAAGCGCGCAAAAAGTTGATGGCGTAGTAGATGTCGAGGTCGTTTACAACGGAGTTTGTAGGCCATTTCGACTCTACATCGTGCCAACTCTAGCGCAAACCTTGTATCTCGGGATCGATTTTTGGCAAAAATTTGATTTATTACCAAAATGTATCTCAGAACTTCATAACGAAAGCGTTCAAGATCCGAAAATGCACGTTCTGACCGCGGAGCAACAACGAAAATTGAATTTTATAAAATCTAAATTTCCGTCGTTTGCTATTTTCGGTCTAGGTAAAACGTCGTTAGAAGAACATGTAATTGACACCGGTGATACGCCTCCGATTAAACAACGTCATTATCCTGTTTCGCCCGCAATTCAAAAGTTAATGTATGACGAGTAAGCCTGGTAAAAATCGCTTGTATACTCGCGTAAAGTCAATGCTGTGACAAAGAAGGATGCATACCCTTTGCCACACATTGACGGATTGCTCAGTCGCTTGTCTGACACAAAGTATATAACAGGGATCGATTTGAAGGATGCCTTTTGGCAGATTCCCCTAGAAAAGGAATCTCGTGAAAGGACAGCCTTCACAGTACCTGGCCGGCCTCTGTACCAATTCACCGTAATGCCGTTCGGTTTGTGCAACGCTCCCCAGCGAATGTGTCGATTGATGGACAAAGTCATACCATCGGAATTACGTGATAATGTCTTTGTTTATCTGGATGATTTGCTTATTATATCGAAAGATTTTGACACTCACATAAAAATGCTCGAAAAGGTCGCGACTTGTTTGAGAATGTCGGGATTAACTATCAACGTCGAAAAGAGTAAATTTTGCCAAAAAGAAATTAAATATCTTGGCTATATCGTCGGTGATGGTTGTATTAAAACAGACCCTGAAAAAATCTCTGCGATTGTCGATTTTCCAAGTCCGAAAAATCCTAAACAAGTTCGTCGTTTCTTAGGAATGACCGGTTGGTATCGTCGTTTTATTCGAGAATATGCTTCTTTGGTAGCACCGATTTCGGATTGTTTAAAAAAGTCTAAAAATTTCGTTTCGACTTCACGAAGGAGTTCTTCATTCAATGCGATGCGTCGAAAGTGGGCGTAGGAGGAGTCCTATTCCAACTTTCGGAGGCGGGAGACGAAAGTCCTATCGCATACGTGTCACAAAAACTGAACAAAGCACAGAGGAACTACTCCGTGACAGAGCTGGAGTGTTTGGCCGCTGTACTTTGTGTCAAGAAGTTTCGAGCTTACATCGAAGGCTTTCGATTTACGATTATAACGGATCACGCGAGTCTGAAATGGTTAATGTCGCAATCGGATTTAAGTGGTCGTCTCGCTCGCTGGAGCTTGAAATTGCAAGCCTTTGATTTTGCAATCCAGCACCGCAAAGGTTCGCAAAATGTGGTTGCTGATTCGCTCTCGCGTGCATTTTGTGACGAAATTAACTCGAACTTAAGTTTAACTGAGGTTGACCTAAATTCTGAAAGTTTTCGCAATGATGAGTATGTTCAATTAATTTCGTTCGTTTCAAACAATCAAAATAAGCTGCCAGATTTACAGATTCGCGACGGTAAACTGTTTAAGCGTGTCCGGTTTCGTGCCGCGGAGAATATTGACAATCCCTGGAGACTTTGGGTCCCTAAGTCCCTTCGTAATTCTCTGATCCGAAATGTTCATGAATCTGAAGTAACGTGTCATGGTGGCATTGCTGTAACGTTTCGATTTTTATCCGAAAAATACTATTGGCCTAAAATGATTGTCGATGTTCAAAATTTTGTTAATTCATGTGAAGTTTGTAAGGAAAATAAGTCCCCTAATTTTCGAACTAGGCCTCCTATGGGATCTAGGTTCATCTCTGAAAGACCTTTTCAACGTCTTTATATCGATTTGCTTGGTCCATATCCTAGGACTAAGGCAGGAAATTCGCAAATTTTGATCATTCTTGATCACTTTTCTAAATTCGTGTTTCTTAAACCTCTTCGTAAGGCCAATGCCCCTGCAATTATTCAGTTCATAGAACACGAAGTCTTTTCCATTTTTGGCGTATGCGAATTTCTTCACAGTGATAATGGAAAACAATTCGTTTCGAAAGAATTTCAGTCATTTTTATCTTCTTATGGTGTCAAACATATTCGCACTGCTTTGTACTCGCCTCAATTTAATGCATCTGAACGCGTTAATCGGGTCATTTTGGAGGCTGTAAGGTCTTATGTTCATGAAGACCAGGCGAACTGGGACAAGGCCATTCATCGCGTAGCTGGTTCTCTTAGAACTCGATATCATAGTGCCATTGAGCGCACCCCTTACCAGACGGTATTTGGTTTCCCGATGGTAAGGCATGCCTCGGCATATCGAGTTCTGAGGGAGTTGGACTGCGTGATGGATGGAGAGGTTGTCGATCTGCCTGAAGTCGCCAAACTTCAGCAGATTCGTGACCAAGTTTCGGCGAACCTGGAGAAGGCTCACGAACGAGCAGAAAGATCCTACAACCTCCGGACCACAGAAGTGAAAATTCGTCCAGGTCAAGAGGTTTACAGACGAAATTTCACTTAAAGCGATTTCGCGAAAGGCTATAATTCGAAATTAGCTAAAAAGTTTTTAAAATGTCGAATTAAAAGATGCATTGGTGGAAGCATGTATGAAGTGGAGGACCTTCAGGGTAAATATTTAGGTACCTTTCATGCGAAAGATTTAAAATCTTAGAACACCTTTTAGCTTATCTCATTAGCATTCCGTTATTAATCAAAATTTTTTTTGTTTTGTTATCCCTCACCCCTATCTTGCTTCAATGAATACGCAATCATCGGCCAGTCTCCTTTTCTGTGCTTAACGATTTTTTTTTTTGCTCAATAACCTGCTTAATCTCAGTGGTTCGCCTTACCCTCCCAGACGAAGGTGCTGTGGACTGGTTCGCGAACCAAACTGATCCTTTTGTTATGGTTTCTTTTATTTTTTTTTTTGTCCTTCTGAAACCTTCTGTGGTCACACCCTCTTTGTGAATTACTTATGGTCATACTTGACTTGTGCATGCTGGTATATGAAATTATCCCAGTAGGATTTTGTTGGATTTTGATTATAGTGTGTGTGAATCTACTCCATAGTTTTTTTTGTGCCTCCTAAAGTTTTTTTTTGCTCCAGCCCGGCTTGCCTACTTGTTCTGGCATGAGACTCTTTCTCAGGGCGTGGACGAGCCCCACGTTTTTCCGGTTTTCATGTGCCTGCTGCCGTTTTCCAACCTTTTCCACCTCGACAGGTCAGTGGAAAAGTTTGTGTTGTTGCGACAGCTATATTAAGTTTTTTTTTGATGGGCATATTTTTCTGTACACCACTGTACAAATTCAGTTGGCTGTACATTAAAATTATTTTAATTCAGTTCATATTGGAAAAATAAAGTCTGCAATTCATTGGAATTGCAACTTGAAATTTCAATAAATGAACTGTAATTTAAAATCCGTTGCACACACGCAACATAAATTGTAATCCATCACATTGTTCTATAAGTGGCGTGATTTTCTTTATATTATAAAAATCATGCGATTTATAGAAAACATAAGAGAATTATTCGACTTAATTTTTTTCATCCTTCTCATCAAAATTCTCTTATTTTCAACTTACCTTTTTTATTCAAATTGTTAAAATCTCTCATAACCTAAAATACATGTATTGGTATTTGCCGACGGCAAATACATCAAATTTCCCGAAGCATTTAAATACTCATATAAATTGGCCTAGATAATATTTCCTATATATTGACCCATATATTTCATAATGAAATTTCAATTTCAAGTTCACGCACACATTATCGAATTCCCAATATGCTCACGTTACCCTACTCGCTATATATTGCTCATTAAGCAATATATGGAATATTCTAGAAACTTGATGATAATTCACATACCTACTTACCCATTAAAATATATATTGACCTCTTAAATTTTTTTTGCTCTTAATTACCTTGTTGCATAGTAAATGAGTAATGAGATTATCACCTACCTAATACTATGTATATAAGCGAGGTAAAAATTATTACGTGCCTCTTTTTCTTTTTAGTTTTTGGGTTTACTGTCTGGAGTTCAATTTTGATAGTGGAGTCTAAAATATGGTGTGAATTAGATGTTCCTGAATATTGAAGATTTAAAAATTGAAAAATTAAAGTAAAAAGTGAAATTTACAATTTTATTAATTCTAATTTTTTTTTAAATGAAAAAGAAAAAAAAATATGTTTTTTTGAGTTAATGAGTTGCAAATACATATTTGAATAAATTTGGCTCTATTAATAAAAGGAAAGAAAATAAAATTAATTGTGAATTACGAAATTATTTAGAGGAGTGTATTATTGAACATTTAAATTTTGATAATTAATTAAATTCCTAAGGATTCGAAGGTGTGTTTAATTAGTAAGTTATAATTTTTTTTTTTTGGGACTGTTTTGTCACTTGAAAATACGTTGTGCTATAATTTAAAATTTGCAACAGTGGCTTACGAGTACCAACAAAAGAAGTTGGGTTTGTTCCCTTTAGAGTTGAATTGAGTTTTTAGTTTAATTTTTTTTTTTTTTTCCGTTGAAAAAGAAAATAAGAAAAAAAACCGTCATATATTTTTGGCGTTAAAATATTCTGGTAATATAAGAAGAAATAAAACGAAAAAAAAAAAATGAATGAAGTGTAGAGGAAAAAGAGCTTTCCTTAATTAATTGAAATTATTCCTTTTTTTTTATTTCAAAAGTAAATGATTTGTACGGCGTTCTGATTAAAAGAAAATTTTTTTTTTGCTACTTAACAAACAAAAAAAAAAAAACAAAAGTTAAAAAAAAAAAAAATAATAATGACATAAATTTTTAATTTGCCAAAAGAAAAAACCTACATTTAAGAAAAATGTATATCTGCTATTGTATATTGCAAATTTAAAAACAAATATGATATATTTAATAATAAAATCCGTTAAAAACAAAACCAAAAAAAAACACACACACACAATTTTCACACAAAATAAGCATAAATTTAACAAAATCAATACAAATCGTATACATAGAATATTAATTAAGAATTTAACAAAAAAAAAAGTAATTTAAAAAAAAAAAAAAAAAAAAAAAAAAAAAAAACAAGAAACAAAGAGCTGAGACGGAGCGCAACATCATTAAGCCCCTATTCCAGCAACGGTACCGCCGCGAGGGAACCCCTGTAGAACATCAGCTGACAAATCATCCACCGATGTAGTTTTATAGAAAGATAAGTAAAAATTTGTTTTTTTTTATGTGAAAAAAAAAAAAAAAAAAAAAAAACAATTTTAATTTAAGCAAAATTTATAAATATCTATCAAGATGGAAACAAGGAGGAAATGATAAAATGTATAACATAATAGGTCTTAAGTTTACGCATTCAGAAAATCAAATATATATTTAAATAAAATATCTGAAAAAAAAAATAAAAAATAAACAAATAAATAAATAAATAAGTAAATATATAAATAAAAGTAAAAGTTAGTAAGATTTTTTTTTTGAACTACCAATTTCGTTTCCTGCTTGTTTATTCTACAAAGATAGTTTTTCTTTTTGAATTTGGAAATAAAAAAAACGAAAGAAAATTTATTTTAAACAAAAAAATAAATGTCCATTAAAAATTTTGTTGAACAGGCAAATAGTAATTATTATTTATTCTCTCTTTAAATCGTCACCAAAGTTGCCAGTTTTATGTTTAAATAAAATAAGAATAGAAAATGATTTTGAAAAATTAAATAAACGAAAAAAAAAAAAAATTGTATAATTTTAAGCAATTTCATGTAATAAAAAATTTGAAAGGAAAAGCAAAATAAGTTAAAACTCTAAAAGAAAAAAAAAGAAAAACAGGAGAGGAAAATATATATATGCAATTTATTACTGTAAAAAAAAAAAACGAATTAATGAAGTATCAGATTTTTTTTTTAGAAAAATGTACGTACTTTAAAAAAAGAAAAAAAAAATTATACTACCCAAGTAATTTTTTTTTTTTTGTTAAAGAAAAAAAAAAGGAATAAATAAATAGAAAAAAAAGAGAAAAAAAAAACATGAATTTAAACATGTGTTAAGTCGATTTTTCTTTGAGAGAACCCTATAGGCAACGTGACTAGGCTGATGGGGGTCCGTGGGGGGATGCCTCGGGTCCGCAGGGGACGAGAATTTATCCTGTTGCTTCCCCTTTCTGTTCTTTTGGCTGACATCTTTTTTTTTATATATCCTGATTCCCAAAGTTCAGCTTCATTATAACTATAATAACCGGTCTACTTTTATGTTACTGGTATGAAAGCCACCTCGATCGGATGAGCCTAAGAACCACCCCCGGGCTGAAGCAGCCAGAACCCCTTTAATAGACCGGATAGGACTCATCGGGAGGTCTTGAGCTTTGCCAAACAACTATACAAAAATAAATTTTCATATCGTAACAGAGGTAAACCAGTTAATAAAACATTTACCAATTACAACAATTATATTACAGTGGTCAATTCTCAAAGATCAATATGAGAAGAAACGATTACTTTTGCAAACAATACTCATGCAACTTTCACTAATGAGTGAAAATGCCACAAATGTAAGAAAAGTTCACGATACTACTAAAGAGCATCTACACGCCATCAACAACTTCGATATTAATACAGAAAGTTGGGGACCCATCATCATTTGCTTAATCTCACAAAAACTTGATGAAGAGACACGTAAGTGCTACGAAGAAGCATTAAAAAATTTCAAAGAATATTTTTAATATTCGCAGATCCATTATAATATAAACCTGGTTCAATTGACATTATTCTTGGTGTAGACATTTTAAGTGAAATTCTGCTAGAAGACATAATAAAAAGACCAGAAGGAAGGCCTACTCCTTAATTAGGCTGGTTTCTGGAAAAATCAATTCATGTAATTCCAACAAAACTATTATAATTTTAATTTCAAAAATAAATATAGATAAACATTAAAAATACTCCTCCTTTGCAAAATCACCAAATGTAATAGCAGATTTATTTCAAATACAAAAAACACACGAGTACATTATCTGTTCAAGAAAAATAAATTAAATTAATTATTATTAAACAAATCCAAAAAATAACATTCAAAGATGAAATACATACATAATCTGAAAAAAGGAAAGGCCATCAACAATAAAAGTCAACTTTTGTCACTCAATCCATTTTTAGATCCTACAGGAGTTCTAATTTCGCTACCAGCCCAAATATATATTATGAAAAAGCTGGACAAGTTAATATTATCAACAATGAATAGAATTTATTGGTTTATTATAACTTATCAAATTACTTTGCCGAATTCCATACATTACAACAACGAATAATAGAAATAGAAAAATACTCTAATTACCAACATAACGATTTGCTTCCAAAAAGAACTAAAAGATCACCCGGCTATTGTAGGAACAGGCGGAATATTGGATCAAGAATTTGCAAATCGATTGCATTCAACCTTCATGCTGATGACACAACACCTTACGTTAAAATTAATAAGTTTCGCTGATATGCAATCCAAAATTCTTCAAATACTGATTGATTCACAACACGGGAAAATGAATCTTCACTTATTAACACCAGAACAACTAGAAGCACAGAAGCACATTATTCAGGATAATTCCCATCGCATCTTCGCTTTTCGGGAGAAGATTAACACGGTACCTTCTTAAAAACTCATATGCTGATGTCTGCTCAAAGCCGAGTTACCAAAAACTACATCATCATCAGTACAAAATTACCATTATTAAATAACGAAGACTTTCTAACTGTATTTTTTAATTCAGTACCAACGCCACATAATAACACATTTTTATACATACGAACAAAACAAAATATTTAGGTAAACGTTCATCGTGATAGATACTACCCTATGCAAGATACAGAGCGAAATCAGTGTCAGGTAATTCAAAACACTCACTGTTTGTGTCGCCAACAGCACCCAATTTACAATAGACAATCTACTGTCAACCGATGTGAATTAGATCTTCTTACTCTTTAAAAGACATCGTCATCATTCTGTACGATTAAAATAGTCTTACCAACTCAATTTTGGGCACAATTAAATACGCCAAACACGAGTTATATACACTACGTATATTACTATACTTATCCATGGGAACAGACACTAGATCATCATTTTATAGTACTCTAATTACATTTCTTATTAATTATTATGTTAACTAAATACATTTTATGTAGGTGTTATATCTCATAAATTCTTTCTCATAAATTCTTACTGTTAAGATAAAAACTTTAATGTCTAGATTCTAAAACAATGTACTAATAATTCATTCTGATTAAGACGGTCTTTGAGTCGAGATTAAAATTGTATTTTTGGTTATATTCAAATTTAAAAGAAAATTTAAATTTTGTGTTGTCTATAAAATTATTTTAATAAAAGAAATTTAGTATTTCTTTTTTTGGTTTTATCAAGTTTTATAAAAAAATTAAAATAAAAAAAGGAAAATTTAATTAAAATACTTAAAATTAATTTTGTGTAAATTTAGAAAAATTTAATTCATTCAAAAAAAAAAAGGAAAATTATTTGTAAAGAAATTTTGTGAAGATTTTTTTTGAAATAAAATCGAGACGTTTACTAGAAAAAACAATATAAATCTTTCAATTTATATAACTCACGTGGCTATTCGTATTAAAAAAAAACATACATTTGATTCGGCCCGGGAGAATGTTTGAAAAACATAATTCTAAAAATTTATGCTGACAACAATATCAAATTTCCTTTACTTTACCTTGATGTATTATTGCTGATTTTACAAATTACCTTTAAATCAATATATTTTAGAATGTATAAAAAAAATCATTAATGTGAAAATAAATCAGTTCCAATAAAGCATACTTGCATATACATAGCACTCTCTTTTTTCAATATTTCCAAAGGCTTTTTTGAATTCCCGCTCGGTGGTTACCATTTTTACACCCTTTTTGTTATTTTTTAGTATTTCTCTGGGTCCTTGAAAAATTATTCATCACTCTAGCACTTCTATTACTTATTAATTTAATTTATTTATTGGAATATTCTTCCTTAAGAACTATAATTTTCCCAATTTCTTCAGTTATTGCCACTATTCGTTTTTTAAAAAATTTACTGAAAACGTTTCAAAAATACTGGAAATAACCGAATTTGCCAAAATTCAATAATATTTACACTTTCTAAATTGTTTTATAAATAGCGAGATCAATCAAGTATCGTGATTTTTCTGGCACTTTACAGTAAAGAACCCTAAAATTAAAACACAATAGGCTTTTCAATTAATTCCATGTGTAGTAATCTGGAAATCTCTATATAAGGAATCTAAAGCAGTCGTTATCCTTTTATTACAACTCCATTTTAGTAGATCTTGAGTTTATATAAAATGATTATAAAATGATTGATAACAACTGTTTTTCTATCTTGCTTAGCTTGATAAACTTTTATTTTTCAATTCTAGTATATTTTGCAATTCTAGTTATATAGTTATTAGATGTTTTCTTTTTTATTGTTTTAATTTGTATTTCTATTTTTTTAGTTATATGCATTTCTTTGCTATCTTATATGCAATTTTGTTTGTACATTCTTAATATTCATTACTTTATTTGTAAATATTGTGTGCTTGTGTTCTAACCCTTGTTCAGGCATCGTTTATGGTATGATAACAAGCACGACATATAACTCTACTAAAGACTGTACGAATAATGTGTAAACAAATCACTCAACTTTAAATTTAACAAAAAAAAAAAAAAAAGCAATAGACCCCAAATGGTACATATGTATGTATATAAACGCGGTACTGGTTAACCATCGTTATAGTCTGAATTTTAAGAGATGAGGTTTTTTTTGCGCATGTTTTACATGTCTTTGTGATCTTTTTTGTGTAGATATACGAAAGAAGAAACGTGTTACAACAACAAAAACGCATGTGTGTAAGTATCTTTTTTTCTGCGCATGTTTTTCTAGTATAATACGAAACCTCAACTTTTAAAATTCTGACTATACTTCTTTTTGGGATATTGACCTACTATATTTCGCTTTCATTTTCTTTCAGTGGATATTGACGTTAAGATAGAAAACAGGAAATTTTAGTTGAAATTTTGTTCAATTTTTAGCCTTGAGTGGCAGCACGTAACTTGTAACAAAAGGTTTAAAACTAGTTTCTTTTTAATTTGACAGCACGTAAGTTGTTTCGACCAAATTAAAATTTTATTTCGACCAAGTTGGTAGGACGTAAATGTTGTTTCGAGTGTTTTTAGGAGTCGTAACAAAAAAATTTAGTCGAAAGTAGAGGTGTTAACGAAGATTATTTTAGATTGAAAATTAGTGAGTTAATTAAGTAAATTATCGCATAAAATGTAAGTATTTAAAAGAAATTGTAATATATTACATGTTTTGAATTAAATTTTTTTTAAGGGAAGAGTAAAAACTACGTTTAAGCATCAATAAGGAACATATGAAATGCATGAAGGTTATTATGAGTAAAGAAGAAGAATTTATTGATGAGTTTGAAATTAATAAGGAAAATGCAGAAGAAAATGAGATTGGTATTCAAACAAATACTGCACCTGCACCAGTAGCTTTTGATAATATGTAGAAAGAGGAAAAATCAACAAACAAAACGCAACAGTATGTTCAGACAATAGAGCAAATGAATATAATAACGTAAAAGCATTCACTATAAGAGTGGAGAATATTGAAAAATATTTCAAACGATAATATGAAGTAGATGAGAAAGTTTACAAATTAAAAAAAAGGAAATTAGAAATATGTACATACATACATATATGTATGCAAAAAGTGATAAAGAATCACTGGCGTCCTCTGAAAAAATAATTTTAATTAATAAATTTAATATTTTATAAAACTATCAATAAATTAGTTATAACTATAACTATTCAAAACCGTTTTGACGTTAATGACGGCAAAAAAAAATTTTTTTTTGTGTGGCAACGTCAATTCAAACTCGTTTTAACTTACATGCTATCAAAAAATATATAGACAGAAAGAATTCTTATGTAGTATAAAAATGTCTCATACAAAAATTTTTGTTCTGGGGTTCCAACATTGGAACCCCATTAGTGAAATAGCTTTGAATGTACATCAGCATATTTCTGTCTTGTTAAAAAAGCTTTTACTTCTGCATAGAAATACATATGTATGTACATGCCAATACGACAATTACCTTGTTTATGCACAAAAATTAAAACGTATTAACGATAAAACGTTTTGAACATCGTTTTGAGATAATACATTTTAATTGATGTTTATGCGTAGTACAACATTTCATTCTCACTTAAAACGTTTTGAGTAATAAACTAATACTACTCTAAAAGTTCATATTGATGTTTATTATGTTACCAACACCATTTTGAAAGGTCAAATATGATAATTCACTTAAAACGAAGAAAGTGTACATGCACATTTTAAAAACGCATTGAAATTTTAAATTCGGATTTTATAGTGTATTCACTCAAAACGAAATAAAGTTTCAATGCGTTTTAAAATTTGGTTTATGCATCCGTATTTAGTCAAAACGGCATGAGTTAATGCGAATTAAAGCTTCGCATAAACACGGTAATTGATGGTGTCGGTGTGACTCATTTTATTCACATATGTTTCACCATTTGAAATGTTTTTTATATTCTATTTAACACACAAGAGTAAAATTTTTTTTTAATTTTTCATTCATCATGATCATGTTAAAAACAAAACTTAAATTTCAAAGCGCTTTAAAGCATATTTAAAAAAGCTTTCAATTCCTTCCTTCTCTTACCGTACTGTTCTATAGTCTAATTTAATAATTACAATTTTTATTCGATACTACATAAGACTTCTTTCTGTCTATATATTTTTTGATGCTATGAATCCAAAGTTGAAACGACTTCATTTAAGTCGAAGAAAAAATAGTAGAAACAAGTTACGTTCTGCCACTCCTGCCTTCAAGTTTAACACATTGCCTACGTTCGGAAAGAAAACTGCGAAGAAATGTAATGGCGGATAATGAGAACTTGAACATATAAGATAATTTATAGAGTAGGATTTCATGATTTATAGAGTCAAAAGCTTTGGTAAAGTCTAGTAAACATAGTATGGCTACCTGTCTATTGTCAATCATGGCATGCAGATCCGAAGTTATTTCTAGAAGTAATCAGATGGGCTATTGCAGTTGGATTTTGTTAGGTTTAGGAGTTACAAAAGCCATTTTCCACAAAGAAAGGAAGTTGGAGGTGGTGAGGCATGTATTGAAAATATGAGATAACAGTGAAAGGATGTGAGGTAGAATTAGTTTCAAGAAGCGCAGAGATACATTATCAGCACTTATTGCAGAGGATTGATAGAATAAAATGCGTTTACAATCTCATAATGGTCAATATATTTAAAACTGAAACCATCGTCAAGGTTAATGAAACGTGTAGAGAAATATGGTAAAAGGGATACTGGACAAGAAAAATTTATTGGGTAAATTAGGATCCAGATCCAGATTTATGGAAACATTTCACTTATGTAAATAAATGGGTTGTCAGTAGGAGGAATAAGGATAAATTTTTTAATTTAGTAGAATAAAATTTACCAACAAAATTGTATAAAAGGATTCAAATTTTTTAAGGTATGTACATATGTATATATTTTTGAAAACCTTAATTTTGTGTCTTGTAATGATATTATCTCGTATTTAGATTTGTTGGTTTAAATTAGGCAAAAAAGAATATATTTTTAGTCGAAAATATTTATTTCAAAAATACATAACAAAAATTTTCAACCGTAAAGTTGAAAAACAAAATTTAAAAAAGCGATTTTTGTCTAAAAAACTGTATAATTTTTATATTTTTCTAAAAATATAAGGATTCTAAATAAAAGAACATACCGGACTATTTAAAAGTGTTGAAAACCGAACAGAAATCCAAATAAACTGTCTTTACAAAAAACGATGTTTTGAGCACTTTCTTCTACAACTTTCGGAGCCTAAGCATTAATGCGCGTAGTTTTTTCGGTGCTCTATAACTCGCGTCTTATTGAAAGGATCTTTTGCATGTCAGAGGTAGGTTCGTAGAGAGTAATAAGAAAAATACCTTGCAAAAATTTCAAAACAATCGGATAGGAGAGTCCGATTATTTCAAATTGAAAAACGTGTTAACATTGATTCGAGTGCTAACTAGATCACAGGAAGCATTTGGGATCAAGAAGTGAGGAAAAATATAGTGGTAATTTTGTTCCTAACAGTGATATGTTATATGCATCTTCGAAAAAAATATTCCCGTTCCAAGATGCGTTACAATCTCATTAGGAAACCAAGGACAAGGTTTTCTAAAAGTACGTTTGTGTTTTAAAGGAACCAAATTTTCAAATAACATCGTGAAACAATATTCTCGCAGGCGGAGTGTAACAGGGGATAATCGATGCTAAAGTAATCTCTAATAAAAAAATTATTTGGGCTTAAAATTTTGATTGACTTCAAAATTAATGATTAGATAAATAATGTCGTGGTCCTTTATACTTGAAATACTGGAGATATGTAGTATTGAAAAATGTAGCACGATCATTAACAACATGTGAATTAAACACTGGAAAGTATAAAAAAAATTATTTCTGATCTGTTAGGGATGTTAACATTCCAGTCACCTCCTAATATAATGTTATTGCACATAAAAGATTGGTTTTCAAGCCATTCATCTAGTTCGTTATTATTTTCAGAGGAAAAAGTGTTAAGCGGACAATACACCACACACAAAAGACATTTACATCCTCCAGAAGAAATTTCTAAACAGAGATATTCAATTGGACTGCTTTGAGAAATTTTAACAACACGAGTATTCAAGGTTTTTTCTAACATACTCGTACATATATAGCAACACCATCTGTTCTGCTAATGCGATCATTGCGATATAGTTTAAAGCGTGGGAGGTTAAACAGATGTGATGACATATGCGGTTTTAACCAGGATCCTGAGATTAAGATAGCCTGTAGATTAGAACATCCAGCTGTTAATAGATTTTTAGACCTAATAAACCTATGTGCACTTACTTCTGTTAACACATCATTTCCAACACATTTTTCTAGTTCCAATGCTTCTTTACTAGATGTCTTTTTAATTTTAAATCCAGATAATGTACACAAATATGATCAAACTTGTGTCCCTGCGTACTCTAAGTATGATCTAATTTTTAACAAATAATAACACGCCACCAAATCCCAATTCATTTTTTCATCCGAATTTCAAGTCTGTTAACCTTAAAAGTCCACTGGGTGATGCTGCATCCTTAAACGGAACTGACCTGTTGGGTTCGCATTCGGTTGACAAGCAATTGGACTTATTCGAAAATGGCTAACACCTAAAATACTCTCCCTAATGAAAACAAGGAATATCACATATCTGGTGAAGAAGTTACAGACTGCCAGACTGGAACTCATACAAATGCCTCAGGAACAAAGTCAACTCCGAAATCAAACTTTCTAATATAATTTGTTATAAGTCTAAATTTGATTCGTCCCTGCTCACTAAGACGTTATGGGCGAATCTGAGATATAGATAGATAGATAGTATCTGGGTTATTCGGTGCACCTCGACCTAACAAGGTCTTTTGTGCCGCCCTTACTTCTCAAAGATTTAGGCTTTTAATGAATCCTAAAACTTTATGAGAAGGTGCATACCAAATTTCTTCCGGTTTAAGGAAAACCTGCTTCATGTGTCGCACCCTTTTAGAGGCCAACGCCTCGCATTCACATAATATGTGTTTTGAGGTCTCCTTGGCCTCCTTGCAGAATCTGCCTTTGTCATCCTCTTGTAGCCCAATCCTACTTAAATGGTAATTAAGTGGACAGTGCCCGGTGAGAAGACCTGTGATGGTTCTTAACTCATTCCTATTGATGTTGAGTAGTTTTTTAGAAATGTTAGCTGAAGGTTTAATAAATTCCTTCGCTTGCTAATTTCCGGGAGTTTTTTCCCAGTGTGAGATACATTTCTTCATCTCCCATTCCTTAACATTGTTTTTTGTGTGGCTTTTTGATAGTCCACAGAAGGGTTCTGGTCCGAGGAAAATTGAGTTGGCACCTTTCTTAGCCAAGGAGTCCGCCAGCTCGTTACCTCTGATACCTTCATGACCTGGGATCTGAGATATAGTATTGTTATTAGCATAAATTAGCAAAAATTTTAATCCTGCTGCTGATCTTGACCCCGATGAGCTAAATACTGCTTTTGCATTGAATAATCAAGCTACTTAGTCCGTCGAAGAAGTAGCTGTTAGCTTGAATGAAGATAGTTACGAAGGCTTCTCGTTTATCTCGTTTTTATGTTTTTAAGGCCATTTTCTCCATTAAATACTCTGCAGCTGATTCGGATAACATGAATCCTAATTTTATAAAAATACTGACTCCACTTATAACCCCTGTTTTAGTCAAATAATATCACAACCAGTTGTACCTTCCCTATTTTTTGAAAGACGGCAAAAATTGTCCCTGTTCCTAAAAAAATGAAATCCTCAATACAAGATTATCGCCATGGGGCGATATATATATAGTAGATGATATACGTCAGAACTTTGATGAGGATAAATACACAATAGCTGATCTGCTAGATTTTTCGAAAGCCTTTGATAGCGTTAATCACAGCCTGCTCTTATTGAAATTAAAATCTAACTTTAACTTGCCTTTAGTATTCAAAAATGCTTCATATCATTTGTATGCAGATGACTTACAAATTTACATGTCTGTCATTGGACCATTGCAAATAAATTGCTTGTTAATGGTGATATATCTGTGAGTACTGCATTCAGTCGTACATTAATTCCATATGATAATTTACCTAGTTTAATCATAAATGGTAATATACTTCAGTACAAAGATGTAGTTGGTAATTTAGGTATAATGTTTGATAGGTCACTGACATGGACAAATCATATTAATTCAGTTATATATAGGTCAAGTGTATGGTGTTCTTCGTAAACTTTGCGCAAGTGCATACTTCACTCCAGCTCAAACAAGACACATGCATGTAAGAACTCTAATTATGCCAGTAATAACATACGGATATGAGATTTTCACTGATATGGACTCATCATCCAAACGTAAACTTGAGGTAGCTTTCAATTCCTTTATCAGGTACATATTTGGACTGAAACGTTATGACCATATTACAATACATCCTTTAAAAACTCTCTTCTAGGATTCTCATTATTTGACTATTTAGACTTCAATGTCTAATGTGTTTACGCAACTTAGTTGTTTTTATCCAACCGACATACTTGTATAACAAAATAAAATTTTTAAGCTCGAAACGCCCACGTGCTTTAAAATCCTATTGTACACAATTATTACTTTCAAAAAGCTTTCCGAAATTTTTTTAATTAAAATGCACTGAATATTAAAAAATAATTTTTCTTTCTCTTTAATATACACAAGAAAAGTTTCATTTCAAAATAAAAAATGATAGAACGCAGATTGAATCTTAAAATTAAATGTATTAGCAATATTCTTTTTATCTCGTTTGATTTTAAATGTTTGAACTTTTATCAATGAATTGTGTAAATTTACAGCTTTTCAAGTGCATTGAAAGTTGAACTTTCAGTTTCTGCAATAAAAAGTGGGGGTTAATTTAAGCTTTTTTTAGCAAAACAGGGTTAAACAAAAAAATTTGGGAAAAATTCGCAAAATTTTGAATTTGAACGCGTCTAACTTTTGTATGATTTAAGGTAGAGGGACATGTAGGGTTTTATTTAAAATGATAAAGGGTACTCCATATTTTTTCTAAATACAAGGTGTCCCTGGAGTGCCCCTGTAGAAAGTTATGGGGTGTGTTGGGAAAAAATTGCAAAAAAATTTCAACGCCCTCTAGCGGCCAAACCGTTGAGATTAACACTCCCTCCCCACCCATACGATTTTTTATTTGTCTCGATGAGACCTATCACTGATATTATTTCAAACGAAACCAAACGAAACACCCTGTATATTGATTGATTCGTGAATTGCTGCTTTCAAAATTCAAGCTTTACGAGTCTCGTCGTCTTCTTTAACTTCTCTCTTTTTGTGTGCTGCATTTTTTTTTGTCCAGATGAGCTCTTTTAGCTTCTAAAGTCTCATTAGCTAGCTTTTCAAAGCGTCGCTTACGATCTTTTTCAAGTCGAGACTCACGTTGAGTGTAAGTTTCCATTTTTTCCAAGATTTTTACAATTTTTTACCTTTCAGGCAATATATTTAATTTTAATCTATATATAACAATATTCTAATTCTTAATCTGTAAAATTTTTCACTTACGTCACGAACAGTCCAACGAGATAATATAGTTTTGAAATATTGTTTTAATTTAATTTTAAGATTTAAATCTGAGTTCTATCAGTTTTTATTTTGCAATGATATTATAATATTTTTTGTCTCTGTCAAAAGATTAGTAATAAATGGTATTTCATTTAAAATATCTAGTAGGCTACGCTTTTCATTGTTTTAATAAAAGATCTAGTAGTCTATAACGTCGTCTCCAGCCACAAAATTATTTAGTCGAGGGTTAGTGAGTTAATAAAAGTTATTTAAATTATTTAAATAAATAAATACCCATTTTTGAAAAAAATAAATAAGTATTTAACTTATCGGACAATTATATACATAGATATTTCTTTATAACTTTTTTGTTTTTTCTACAACACCTCAATACTTCATATAAAAAATTTTTCGGCTACAATATAGTATTAGTTTTTGTATTATTTTTATTTTTCGTAGTCGGTAAGGGTTAATTTATCAATCTGTTTTTATTATTCACTTACATATTACTTAGTTTTTCAACTTTATATTTATAATACTCAAGAAAAAGTACAAATCAAATAACAAAAAATTAATAAATATCAAAAGTTCAGTAGAATCAAAATATCTTCTAATTGAATACAAGATACTGAAGTATATAAAATAAAAACTAATTGTTTATGGCGAAACTTAAACGGGACTTATTTCGAATGGTACTTTGGAGTATCCTATTTAACATGATATATGTAAGTATGTTCTTATTGGCGCAAATTCCATTTTAGTCGAAAAAGACCATTAGAAATTTTGTTACAAAATTGAAATTCTTCACAAAAGCCGTTATTCTCCAGAATAAGAATTAATAGTGCATTTCAAAATAACTTCTTCTTCTTTCACACTTTATTTCATTTCGATCGGAATAATAATAATTCTTGATATACAGAGACTTAAAGTCAAAATTTCGTGTTTTCTTTTAAATCAATTTTTCAACTTCTTCTGATGACGATATATGTTACATACATATCTCTAAAACTTGAAAGAGGAAATATATATTTTTTGGTATCATATGAAAGTTTTCTTGTTCTTTTTACAATGATACCTCCATATGTCCATGAAAAGCTTATACATAAACTAAATGAAAAAAGCTCGAAAAATTGCGAATTTTTCATGCATTGCCACAAAACTTTTAACGGTACTTCTCGGCTGTAAAATAGATTTTGCGCCAACAAGGATTAATGTGACGTTAAAGAAGATATTTTAAACCTTTTATACCAAGAAGTTTAATTTCGATATTTCACGCTCGTTAATCGGAAGTATAGCCGAAAAATTCGCTCATACACTAAAACGTGGAACTTGTAAAATGATAGAAAATAATGGAAAATTTTGCAAATAATTCTTCTCTTTGCTTGTCAAACTACGAGTACATATAACCAGCTCATTAACTCCAGTGTGAAATACGTCACTTCAGCGTCTATGTAAGTAGCCTCTACTTCTAATTCTACTTTCTGGTCTTGGTCTATATGGTTTTGAGAAAAGTTTTTACTCTATTCGAAAAAATATGTAGTTAGGAAAATATGTAGTTATAGATAGTGTGAACTGATACCATTTAAAAAAAATTGTATGAAAATTTATAAAAATAGTTTTTTTTTTCGAAATTTGTATTTGTATTATGTATTATGAATTATTTTTCAAGAGGTCGGACTGTAGAATAACCGTAATTGTTTACTAAAAGGCGTAAACATATCATTGCATTGTAAAGTTTTGTTTTCGTGTCGTAATATATGTATCATACATAATGTAGTTTAGATATGTATGTAAATCAAAAAAAAAAAAAAAATTTAAGTGCAATATAGCAATAATTACTCATCTGCTCCTTTCAAGACGCAGTCTCGAAGTTTATTCTATAATTACTTCACAACAAGTCTACAAAAATAAAAATAATCAGTTAAAATATTCCAAAAACAATATGTTCTATTTGTTAGAACAGAGGCTTCCAACGATACGGGAAAAAAGCATACATAGTATGTATGTATTATATGTATATGGAGAAAATATGTATGTGTGTATGTATATGTATGTACAATGTGCAGTATGCAGCACTCATATTCGTACACAGGAAAATTTAAAAAAAATAATAAAAAACAGTATTCTTCAGTATTCTTCAAAAAACAATATTTTTGTTTTACTGATTTTGAGCTATGTAGGTCTTCGAAAAAATAATTGATTGCATAGAACATGTCGAACCTTTCAATGGAGAAAGTGATGAGGTTTCATAGTCATAGGTCTATCATACTGTAAATTAGTAAAACTGTATATGTACGTTTGTTTCATTTATTCTTATTGCCTTCTTTACGTCGTGTTGGTCACGAAAACTTAACGGTTGTAATTGTGGGTCTAAATTTGTAAAAGTTTGGTAACCTTTATGTTAAAACATTTAAAACTAAATGGTATCTGTTGTTCATAATGTATATATATATACATATTACATGTATACGTATATTCACAACATTGTATGAACACTTAACATACAAAATTTTAACAAAAATCTTAGCGAATTCGACTTCATGCTGTTTGTAGTAGTTTGTAGTTTACTTACGTGAAAGAAATAGGCAATGTTTTCTTTACGAAATATGTAGTTTGTTTTAAATTTTAAAAAATCAAATATCCTAAGAGAAAGACCAAACTCTATCAGCTAACACTAGAGTATCTATTATATGAAAGAGCCCTATATCTTACCAAAAATTTTTGAAAAACCTTAAACTTGTTATATATTACATAGATCAAATTACTAAACAAACACTAAACAAAAACTTTTCTTGAGCTCGAAACTAGGCTTCAAAACTTTTTTGTATCTTAAATACATACATACATATTTTAAAAATCTTTAAGAAATCGTTCTTGTATTATATTTTATACAGAGTATTATAACAATCATAAAAAAAATAATAAATGAAAAATAAAATAAAAACCTATGCAAATTTTATGCAACGTCATAAACTTTGCCCTCACAGTGTCCATTCAAAATGATTTTCTTCTGAACAGGTACCTTTAGCATAAGTTGTATTTATTTTCCACATTCAGTCTGTCTATAGATTTGTTATGTTTTATTTTAACTCCTGAACCTCTTTAATAAAACCAAAAATACCCTTTAACCAGCAAACAAATAAAACAAAATTGATAAAACAAAACATTTCAGCAAAATAAATCATTCACGTTAGTATCCATCATCAATAAATAATTCTGTAAAGTTCGTCAATCTGTCTGTTTTCAAATTTAAAAATTGTAGAATAGTTGGGTGAATAAATAGAAATATATATTACACAGGTATAATTCATTCTTGTATCATAAATTTTATACTTGAGCTCAGTAGCAGTTAAACAGATAATACCTGTTTATATACATGTATATATTTACACAACAGTAGCAAATTCCAGTCTCTTTTGTTACAAAAAGATCTACAAAGAAATGAAGCTTTTGCCTTAAGTTCACATACATACATATGTATATTATTTTATAAAGCCGTTTCCTTTTTTTATTTGCTATACATTATGTTTAATTCTGTGAAAATTTATAATTCTTGAAAAGACGAATTTCCAATCCAATCCAATAAAAAAACCGAAGAACTATACTATTTGTTTTTTTGCTTGTATCTCATACTATATAATAACTATAGAACTTTTAAGAGAAAAATAAATTTTTCGGATTTTATTGTGAACAAAAATATTATGAATAAAATAGGGCATTTAAAGTATCGAATACAAAGAACAATAATATGCTGTTACTTGAAATTTTTCATATTTTTTTGTTATATTTTATAAAAATTGTTGTTTGATCTCGTTTAAGTGTATTTTTTAAATCAAAACAATTGAGGTACTTTTTTTTTTTAATCCAATGGTTCTTTTTAAAAATTTCTTCCAATATTTCTACCAGTGATGTCTCGTCGGGGTATTCAAGGTGTTCACAGAACTGAAGAAACTTAAAAAAAAGATTAAAAACATCAATGCAATTGTCATAATCTCAATAGAAATGTCCATGCCTGAAGTGTTCTATTAAAATGTAACACACGTAACTTCTTTCAATATATGATAAATTCGTATATGCATTGTAATTATTAAAATTTTGCCCTCGTAATGTTACAATACTTCATAATATAAAACCAATCACCGGGGTAATCAGTTTTAATGTAGAACCCCACCTCATTCAATAAACATTCTATCAAAAAGTATTGAGGTTCTGATAAAGTAGAACTTCAATACTTTTCGATTCTATGCATTGAATTTTAAAGCTTTGTCCTCGTAGTGTAACATAACAACAATATATAATCAGGTTGTTCAATTGAGTGACGGCTAAGTTCAGCTAAAATTTCGGCCAGAAGCTAAACCATTAAGATTTTCGGCTAAAAATTCGGCTATAGTAAAAACATTATGATTTTCTTACATAAACTGTATTTATTATTTTAAAAATATGTTTAATTTACAAAAAAAAGAAAACCTGCCCATTAGGAGTCATAAAAAACAAAGAAATACATTTTTTTATACATAAAATACATTTTTATAATAAAAATTAACAATTCTCTTGCATAACGAAAATGAAAAACATTAAAAAAAGAACTTTTTATAAGTCTTTTTCGCTCTGAACAACTAAATCTAAAGCAATTTCTAATGAATTTTAAAAATCAATGTCATTGTTTTTGTACATTTCCGTACAACCAGTTTGGTTAATAACTTTTTTTGAAATTTCAATTTTATTACAACATGCAGAATTAGATAATTCGTCTCTTATTAATAAAATACTATTTAGCTTATGTATTTTTATTATATTTCTTTTTGGATCTTTCACTAGATTCATTATAATTTATACTAAATATTCTTTCCAAGGATGCATTAGATATTGGTAACACGAGGAATGAAATAGCTAATTAGATCTAATTATAAGATTATTTTGTTTTGTTTTGATTTTTACATTTCTTTTTATACAATGTTAAAGGTTCATAAAATTTTATGAAATTAAGAGTAAATTTGTGTAAAAAAAATTATTCGTTTTAGCCTTTTTAAAGCCATTTTTTTATGTAGGAAAAACTGTGTAAATTGATGTCAAATTTTATGGGAAAAATATTTTCAAATTTCCATTTCCATGGGAATTTTCGGCATCAAGACCTGGCAACACGTTGTACGCGGAAATCTGTGTTTCAAATTAAGCTAAACATTTGTAATTCGGCTGTCCGAATGAGCAAAAACATGTCGACTAAAAACTAAACAGAAACAAAATCGTCTAAATCAAGCCGAAAATCAATACAGATAACAAAATATCAGTGATGATAACTTGGTGCTTAAAGCACTAAAAGTACTGCTTTTTTTAAATAAAGGAAATGAAATAATTGTGAAAAAGTACAAATTAAGTTAAAGAAATTCCGGATGTTTTTCTTAATTTTTTTTCCTTTTCCTTTCTTGTGGATAGTGCTTTTATAGACAACTTTAGTGCCTTTTTTAAAAAAATAGTTACCATCACTGCACAATATATTAAAATACAAAAAGAATTAGGATTAATAGATTAGGATATAATAAATAAATATAAAACAACCTCATTCGGTATATTTTATATAATTTTTTTTATTTGTTAATTTTGTAAAAGTTTTTTAACCCTTGTTATCTTTTTTTATTAATATTTTACCTAATTTGTATTTAAAATTTATTGTTTTATTGGGTTAATAAAATTTATTTTGAATTTTCGGTTTTTATTATTGACAATATTATTTCACTTGTAAACATAAATGTGTTTTTGAAGAAACCAATTAGATAAAAACTATTAACACTCTGAATACGGTACCGCCGGATGCAGATAAAAACCCTTATGTGTCCACATACATATATTAGCTATATTTATACTCGTAAGTATATGTATGTACGTACATATGTATGTATATAGGTATATTATACTTATTATCTTTAATTTTCCCTTTAATCCTGTTGCACACCCTAGTGTATAGTCACGAGACACCACTGCTATCTACTTATACTATTCAACCAGGTGTGTAGCGTATTATATTATTTTGCTTCTGCTCATAAGATTCACTGAAGAAACGATGCTTTTTAATATGCAAACGCACTCATATAAATTTTAAATACGAGTATGTTGGTTTGAATAGTTATAAGTCATTATGCAGAAAAAAAATATTTTCATTAAATCTCTTCTATAGTATATATGTATGTACAGAGATCTATGTATAGATGTTTTGACATTTCAATTTCATGGATACATATGTCCGCAACGTTTGTCATGACATTTTTTTTAAAGTTAGAATGACTCAATTTTCTCAATTGATACATTTATGGTAATATTTACAGTTTAAAATCTGATATATTGGAATTAAAATATGAAATAACACATTAAAATTATTAATAAAATATTTACACATACATATGTATCTACGTCGTATTTAAGCTATATTTTTGTAATTTCAAAATAGTTGTATAAGGGTGATTCAGTTTAGGTGTCCGAGCCGGAAACTACGGATAGGTCTCGACGAGACAAACAAAAAATCGTATTGGATGGCGGGGCAATCTCAACCGTTACGGAGTTAGAGGGGGGAAAGCTTTTTGGTACCTTTTCTTATTTTACCCTATAACTTTTTACAAGGGCAAGCTAGGGTCACCCTTTTTTTGCAAAATTATTGAGGGCCCGTTTTTTGCAAAATTATTGGAGCCCTATTGCTTTTCAACAATATCTTACACGTCTCTGAACCTCTAACTTCTCAAAAGTTATAAGGCTTCAAATCCAAAATATTGTCATTTTTTTACCCATTTTTTTGACTTTAACCAAAAACCATATATCTACAAAGATAAACAATTGTCATATATCCTTATGTCAGCATTTAATTTTTATTACACACCTGATATCAGATGACAACATGTTGAAAAATTTTTAATATTTAGTTTACTATGATCAAAAATAGTCAAAACGTCATTGGTTCAGGTGGCAACATGTTGAAAAATTTTGAATTTACACTAATAAAAGCACATTTAAACCATCAGCTTCAAATATTGGTCCTTTCTTAGTATTTTTAAGTGCAAATCTCGAAAATTATGCATTTTTAAAAAAAAAAATGATTTAAACAAATCGATGCAAAACAATTGAACGTGCAGTAGCAACCGTTTCCATGTCTGTAATTAAAGCTGTCGAAAATCGCAACAACACGAATCCACTGACGATAGAAATTCGTAATATACTTGCAAACCATTCCAACATGCATATATTCTGGTGCCCATCGCATGTGGGTGTTGCCGGCAACGAAGCTGCTGACCAAGCAGCTAAAGCGTCGTGCAATCTCCCATCTGTGACGGAACACCCGTGTGACTATCGCTCAGTGAGACGGGAAAGGATAATCCGACTTTGTCAAGTAAGAAAGCGCAACAACATCGACTCCGGACAATTTTTATTTCCACATTCTCCGTCTTCGACAAGCCAAGTCTATGTCGATATGCCGCGCTGTATTGCAATAAAGCTTTTCCGTCTGAGGACAGGTCATTTTCTCGCGGCTAAAGCTCATTTGTTTAACAAATGCCTCAGCAGCATGCCCCTTAGGCTGCAATGTGGATCTTTCTTCCAAACATATCTTTGTGAAATGTCATCGTTTTAGGGAACTGTTCGCTAGGAGACGCCTTGCAATTCTAGGATCCAACAGACTATCTTTAGATGTCAACTCTTCTGACGCCACCTCCATCATAAAGATAGTCACAGAGAAAATGACGGCCTACAACACCCCTCATCCCGTCATCTGACCCTTTACGACAGCTGTAGGACGACTAACACATTAGGTCTAACTCCTTCAAAACAGTAATCTAAATAATTATAAGAATAAGGAATCAAAACTAAAATTCTTAACAAAAATAATCATAAATAAATAAATAATTTTAATGAATTTAGCAGGTAGAACTTACTGGTACACTATAAACATAACTTTTCAACTTTAGATCAATCACACCTTCACCTTTTCTTTACCCCTCTATTATTTCTTATTTTCCTAGATAAGTAGCTGTACAGTTAAATATATATTCCTAAGCATAGGCGCAACCTAGCATTAGTGATACTAAACTTTAAGCTTAGCCGCGAAGTGTTAGTTTAAGTATAGGCATAGATAGCTCTAAGTAGATATAGTTCGCAATATTTAATCAACACATGCACACCGACATGGTCTAACGACCTCGGTTAGATTAATTAGGTTAAGGAACATCGTAGTTGTTAACCTAATTGTAAAATAAATAAATAAATCAATTGAACTTTCATTTTCTACAATAAAAAATGAAAGCTAATATTGAACACTACTCGAGAAAAATAGGGTGAAAGTCAAAAAATTAGTAAAGAAAAGACAATATTTTGGACTTGAAGCCTTATAACTTTTGAACGGTAAGAGGTTCAGAGAAGCATGTAAGATGTTGGAAACAAACAAGGGTCCTCTACAATTTTGCAAAGAAAAGTATGACCCTAGCGTGCCCCAGTAAAAATTTATAGGATAAAACAATGAAAAAGTACCAAAAATCTTTCCCCCCTCCAACTCCGTAACGGTTGAGATTGCACGCACTTACACCCCCCCCCCTCCCATGCGATATTTTGTTCGTCTCGCCGAGACCCAACCGTAGTTTCTGGATCGGACACCTATACTGAATCACCCTACATATGTATTTTAACCATTTATACATTTTTCAGTATAGCGTACATCTCCGTATAGGAGAGCTCGTTATTTTACATTTGTTACACCATTTTCGGTTTTGAATCTGTCCGTGTAGAAAATATTCAAGGCACCACTTAGAACAGCAGTGGTATTTGACCACTCTTTCTTCGTAGGATACCCACATCATATTTTTATCGAATGTAACACGTGAAGTCATATCATCCAAGGGCATGTTGAAAACGTCATACTTTTCTCCAAGCTCGTTTGACATCACTGCATGTCCCTTGTTTGTCCCGTTTGTCCTCGTTTGTACTGTGCCCAGAGACCTTGTTGTTGACATGAATCTTTCACTTGAATTTAGTATCTAGTGTTACTCCCAGATATTTAACTTCCATTGATAGCTTAATTTCCACACTCTTCAGAGTGGGTAGCTTCAGACCATCTGTCTTTCTCCTTCTAGTAAACAACATAATTGTTGTTGGCCCTGGCTATCTCGCATTTCACATCAGTCAGACTGTCAGAGAACAACAGCCTGTTAGATAGCATGTAGTAGATCCACCGAACAAACGTTGGCTCCATTCCATATTCCCTGGCAGATTCACACAGAGACTTATGGTTCGCATTGTCAAAGCACCCTTAATATCCACAAACAAACCGCATATTTTCCGCTGCCGTGTGCCTCTTCGATCTTGCGGACTAGATTGTGTAGTGCTGACTCGCACGACCCTTTGATAAGCGTGTTGTTTACTGTTGAGTGGGAATCTGAATAGTGCGAAGCTCCTTATATACTTCTCCACAAGCGAAATATTCAATAATTTGTTTTTATATTATGGGTATTAATATAGTACAGTTGGATGGGTAAATAATACTTAAGAAATTGTGAGTCGACCGCTTGAAGAAGAAGCTTTATTTATTTATTAGAAACAGACATATTATGTGAAATTGTTATAACAAATTAAATAAAAATCAGACCTGTTTCGAAACATTCATGTTTACGTACTTACATATATGAATAGTAAGTAGTGACAAAGGAACAATAAAAATATGCAGTGTTTATATGTGCTTTTCTGACCTGTGTTTCTTAGTGTTATTTCTTCAAAATAGTTACATTATGTAGTTACATAAGAAATCCACCTTATTGCATCACCGATTAGACAAATGATTTCTACGCAACGGAATCTTACATTTATAGGGGTTCACGGACTATTATAAACCAATCCTACCCATGGGTTTCTAATGAAGTCCGGATTTTAATTTGTGAAAGTGAGTTTTTATCTCATATGTACTCAAAACATCTGAATCCTACAACAAATAAAAACAGTTTAGGAACGGAATAAATGTTTTAGTTCGCGGACTAAAGCTTTTATGATTTTCTAAACGATTAAATTCTGTGCATCCACTAAAATTATTTTGGTCCAACTTATACAATTTAGCCTCTTTGCAGCAAGAAACCCTCTTTCTATGAATTTGATCCTGATTCATTAAACCAATACTTCTCAGTATATCCAGTTAGTGCTACATCAAATGCTACTTTCTCATCACCAACCACTTCGTCTGACGACTTCTTTCATTTTCGCACTGTTGATTCTTCAGAAATTTCAACAGTATTTATATTCCATTTAATATTACGCCATAGGGCCTGATATACATACATTCGTAATGATAATGAGATGAGTCTATATCAGTGTTTTCTTTGTAAAGCATCAACCTTCGGCCAACCTGTGACGATTCGTCCTTGATCGTTTTCCATTCTTCGGTGTCTGTATCATCATCATCATTCTCTTCGAACTCTAGAGGAATTTCACACCAGGGTTTTATCTTTTTTGCGGTAAATATCGAAGAAAATCATCGTGTTTTTCGTTGTTGGTCATCAAGGTCTTTAATGACATAGCGATCTTTTCCTAGAACTTTCTTCACAACATATGGACCTCTGGTTTTAATTTACGCGATTCTCCCGTTGACGATTGTACATTCTCTATCAATATGATATCGCTTTCTCTATATTTTCGATGTTTTTGATCGAAACGTGCTTTCCATTTGATTCGTTCGTTCGTTATTCGTTTAGCAGCTTCTTTTTGTTTTACTTTTTCGTCTTCTAGCGTATGAACTACTTGGTTCGGTATAGCGTTACGTAATTTGAAATCAAATACTAGTTCGTTTCGACAATATCCGATCGTGTATTTAAAGTCCATTGCAAGTGTCTTAGTTTCTGATCCCAATCGTTTTTTCGTTCGGTTATAGTTCTAATTACGTGTAGTGCGGATTCGTTTGTAGCACGGATATTAATTCATTCAGCTTGCCTGTTTGAACGTCGAATAAATATTATCATGACACCAGTTTTCAAAACTCTTGGACGTAAACGCGAGTTCATTCAAACTTTGCAGACCAGGTTGAGTGTTCGTTAAACGTACTGTTTTCACCACTGTATATCGTGTAAAGTATTCGAAAAGATATTGCCCTAGTAACCATATCCAAGGAAAAAACAAAAGAAATTCCAAGGAAAATTTTATTCCGTCTTTTTATATCCAAGGAATTTTCCCTAGAACTTCCACGGATTTTTGCATTGCTTTTCCATTCAGATTGCAACATTTACCTTGGAAATTCCAAAGAAGCCTTCAGCGAATAGTCGTTTGTTTAACATAAGAGTTTTCCCTGGTATAAAAAGAGGACTTTTCCTAAGAATTAGATTGGAATAATCATCGGAAATTTCCCGGGAATAATCTGTGTATTAATATATGGATCAAGCAGAGAAATTTTCTAACCATTTTAAAGGAAATTTCTAAGCATTTTCAATGGAATTATCTGTGGACTTTTCAATGGAACAAAAAGGGAAATTTCCTTCGAATTATAAAGGATGTTTTTGCGGAAATATAAAGGAAATTTCCAACTATTTTCCATGTAAAATCGTGGACTAATCCTTGGATTTTTTCATTTTCTTCAAAAAGTTTTCTTATAATAAATAAAAATAAATAACACGAATTTTAAATTTTTCTTACAAAAATTTTTATATTTATATTTTCTTAATATGTATTATATACCTTAATAAGTTGTTTTTAAGTATTTGTTATTTCAGCCACTGCTTCAGTTGCTTTTCTTCTTCTAAAAAAAAAAACAATTAGAATAATATTTTTATATTTGTTTTGAGAAAATCAAAAAAAAAAAAACTTACGGTTCTTGTCTTTTCATATTTTGCTTTCTGTAACAGTCCTTTAATTTCAAAATAAATAATTGAACAAAATGTTTTAAATTATTCTAAAAAACTAAAAAATTAATCCAAACTTACCTGTAATCCTTATCACCTGATTAGTTAAACTTTATTTTTCCACTTTTAATTATATAAAACACTAACTATAACCCACACGCGTCTTTTTTATTTGAAAAGGAACATCAAAATGGCAATTAATATGTTTTTGTTTTTAAAATTTATAAAGTTTGGAAGATGCTAGGAATATTCCGTTCTTTTTCCTGTGATTTTTATTTAATTAGATAGAAGACAAGGAAAGTGATAGGAATATACCATATTTTATCCGGTGTTTTTTTTTTGTAAGTACATATAAAACGACGGACAACGTTAGGAAAATTTCTTTCATTTTCCTATGTTTTTTTAATTCATTAAAAGATATGGATAAAACTTGGAATATTTCATGTTTTATCCGGTATTTTATTGTAAGTTTGTAAAAAACTTCGGATAATGTTAGAAAAATTCCTTTTATTTTCCTATTTTGTTTTTATTAATAAGAAGATATGGAAAATGCTCGGAAAATTCCTTTTTTCACGATAAAACAATAAAAAAAAATAACAACATGGAAAAACGTTGCAAATTTCCTGCAGAAATTCCTTGGATAATTCCGCACAACATTAAAAGTAAGAAATAAAATGGAATAATTCCATCTCAAAGCATGGAAAAATTCTGGACCCTGGAACTGTTACTAGGGTGGCGCAAAATCGTTAGCATGTACATATATCCGCTTCAGTTTTGCCAGATGGTTTATGGTTGTAACAAAAATCTATACAAGCTGCTATATATCGTTTTGTTCGCATTTTTGTGAACCAAAAGTTCTTGCTTAATTTTTGAAGAGTTTTCGTTATCCAAAATGTTCTGCGTCATTGTGACAGGTCTTTAGAATTCAATGATTGTTCATTACGACGAAAAAATCTACCTTTCTCTATTAGCCCATTCTTGTTCTTCCGATTAGTCTTCAACGTTGTCATAATTTATCAAGTTCTGGGTCTTCTTTCTGCATTGTTGCTGTCGTGTATATATTTCGGATGAACAAGGATATAGTCTGACACACTTTAAATACTGACCACGGAGTTACAAAATAAAACACTGTATTTCTATGAATCAACTGACATTTATTTTTTGTAATTCAATTTCTTAAATACTAATTTTACAGTAGTTATTTTATGACCAACTTACTTTCTACTTTATATGTTAGTAAAATCAGTTTTCAACTTATCACTTGAATACTTAGACTTTTTAACCCATAGTACGGAAGTAATTGCTTATTACCATTTATTACAATATTGCATATTTTTGTATGTTATTATTTAGTAGAAATTAGTACATTTGTTGCTCAAAAGATTTAACAGGTGTTGCTTAATTCTAAATGGTTAATTTCGCAAGTTCCGTGTTTACTATATTTGTTTATTAAGTTATGTTTTTTCGCAATGTAATAATTTAATAGATTTGGTTTATTTTATACATGACATTGCCAACCAATCGCTTTCATCGATTTCACCGGTCTTCGCCGTTTTTCTTTCTAACTAGAAGATCGCTGACGAATACGGTTAATTGCTGAGTCGAATTATATTGTTATCAAGTAGATCTTTTATTATATTACGTACATTGTCACGTTTTGCAAACGAAATTCAGTAAGGCTGTTTATTAATGATAACATCGTTCTTTAATTCAATTTCCGTTTTGGTCGTGTTACAACGTCCTAAACGAGCTTAATTGTCAGAAAAACAATCGGTATAATCGAGTATCGTTTTTATTAATTGGGAAACCTCTATAGTTCATTTAAACTTTTTCTACTATTAACCGTTGTGTTTCCAATGTATAAGGTATCGCCTTCAATCACAATTCGATTGATTACACTGCAAAGTACATCACAATCAAGTAAAATTGAATATGAAAGTATTTCGCCGCTTACTACATAAAGACTAGTCTCGAAGCAAAAGCCTTTTAATTTTATCATTTCTATTTCGTAGTATTTACCTAACTTATTAGCAACGGAATGTCTGACATATGATTTTTCGCTGCCTAAATCGATATAAGAATTTATTACATAATCGTTTACAACGATTTTCATGTCGTACATATACCTGGTCGACCATCGTTCCATAATTTTGCCGTTCCTCTAAGTTTGGTTTTTATCGCGTAGCACAAAATACTCTCGTCCCAGCCGTAAGCTTTCTTCAATAGTTCCACTCTGCTTAAGAATTGAAAAGCCGGAAGACCAAACTGCGGACAAGGGTCTGAAATCTAGTAATACATCTATGATGTCACGTGACGTACGTTTTGGGCTATTGGTCGGTTTAAAGTTGCAGCAAACTTTACATTATCGTCTTTTTGATTTTCAGTTACTATATATCAGGACTCACAAGCGTAGTTGTTACATTATTCTTTTTATTTTCATTTTTCATTACATCGTTTGTTTTGGCGCTACTAATACAGTATTATTTTCACTTACCTCGACTAACTGTTCCACCAAACCTGTCAGTGACTCTATTTTCCTACATTACAGGTTTAACTCGTCCCTGGTGACGTAGTTTTGATCTTCTAACACCGGCTGTTGGTGTTCTGTATAATCGTCATTTTTTCTACTGTCACTTTTAACAGCACACGAGTTAGATACATTCATGATTCTAACAATATTAAAAAATTAAATTTCCAAGAAATAGTAAAGAAATACAAGCAGGGAAACTAGAACATTCCATTTTCCCACATTTTTGAATATTTAACAAAAAATAAGATTAGAGAAACTGGAATATTATATTTTCCCACATTTTTTGGATGTATCGGCAAAAAACTCCGTCTCACAAATTTTTCCCAGACTTTTGTGAAAAACAAAAGTCTCATATTACAATAGAATTTGGGAAACAAACAAAAATCTCACATTACAATTTAAGCTTAGTCAATGAGAATAATTTTAAGAAAAACACAGAATAAGAGTTGTAATTATTTTTAAAAAATAAATTTTAAGTTGGTCAAAATCTAAATTTTGTACCAACCAGTCGGAAATTAAATAAAGTATATATAAATATATTTTTTGGTGTTTTATTTTCTTTAAAGAAAATTAAAAGTGAATTAATTAATTTTTTTTTTGCTCCTAAGAGTAAAGAAAAATCTAACTGGCGCAGTCGATAGGATTCCAATCAAAAGTATTGGGATCCAGTGAGTCGAAATTATCAATTTTTATTTTTGTCGTGACTAAAAAGAAACGAAGTAATTGAAAGATTTTTATTTCCAATTACGAAGAAACGAATTTAGTCACACTTTCGTTCAAAGCTAAAATTTTATAAGATAACAAAATATATACATATATACATATATATTAATTCTTTTTTTTGTTTTTGTTTTTGTGTAATTAATAAAATAATAGTGATACATCATAAACTTAAAACTCTGTTTGTTTGTGCAATCGATTTAAATTTTAACTCAAAGGAAATTTGAGATTAAAGTGAAAAAAATTTTTTTTAATGTGAAATAAATTAACAAATATTCAGTACAATTTTAATGAATAAATAAAGGAATAAAAATAATAGTGATATATTAATATATAATAGGTATAGCTAAAATAACAATATTGAACCAAAAAAAAAAATAAATAAATAATAATAATCGTACACCAATGGTAGTGACAAGGAAAAATACCCAAAAGATAAGAGAAATTAAAAGAAAATTAAAAGAAATTATTACACTACTTGAAGAAAAGGAAGTTAAAATTAACATAGTAGACTATATGTCACTTACGGATCACTTAATTTATTTAAACGGAAAATTAGACAAAAAATTTACTCTATCTATGGAAAAATAATTGATTTGAATTTGAAATAAATATAAATATAAAAAAAAAAATAAAAAAAAAAAATAAAAAAATAAAGAAAAAAAAACTATCAAAATTAAAATTTTAATTTAAAAAACTTTTACAAAACCTTTTTTTTTTGTATCTAAAAAATTTACTCAATTATTAAGAAACAATAGTGGAAGTGTATGAGAAGTATTAGACGAAGCATTTTTGATAATAATCGAAGAATTAATCATCAAGAGATGGATCAACAAGCTGATGAGCAGTTAAGAAACGTAATTGAACAACAAGAAGCCGAAATCGCTGCCCTACAAGCCAGAATGGAACAGTTAATAGCAGCAGGACAACAGCAATAACAACAAAATCTATTTACACTAACAACCGAGCAATTCCTTAATTATATTAACAAATTGAGGAAATTCGATGGAAAAGACGATTTCACCGTCCAGGAATTTATAAATTCTGTTGAAAGAGCCTTCCAACTATGCCCAAATATACCAGGATTGAGGGAATACGCCTTAAGCATCGTCATCAACGACAAAATTCAAGGTGAAGCAAAACGCTGCATTCAACGTCTGGGAATCGATGTACAACCTAACTGAGACGAGGTAAAAAGAGAGTTAAGACAGCATTACAAACCACGCCGGGACTACGTAGAGTAGAATTACTTAATGAATGTAGAGGCTTAAAAGTAAGTACACTTAGAGAATTATTCGAAAAATTTAAAGAAATAAACTATAAGTTGAATGAATTTTACCAGTTTGATGAAAGTAGACCTCCTACTTATCATCCCAATAACACAGATAAATATCTGGTAGATATAATAAGTAATAAAATTCATGACTTTTTGCGTGGCAATATACCAGAAAACGCCACCCTCATTGAAATATACAATAAATTCGATAAATTAAAATTATTAGATAACGAGGAAGCCGTAGATCCTCGCAGTAGAAAGATTAGTAAAAATAATCTCCACAAGAATATAGACGTCGTTAAAACTGGAAATTCATTCAACAAAAATAATAACATTGGTATCAATAGTCATAATTATGCTAATAACTTTAATAAAAATACTCCTAATTTAACTTACAATAACCCGAATAATAGACCATTTAATCACATAAACAACAATCAGAACAATACATAAAACAAAACAATCAGACTAATATTAATAATCGTAACAATTCCAACAATAATAATCAAGTTAACAATAATAATAACAGGAATAATCAAAATAACAATTCCGGGCAATATGGGTACCGAAATACAAATTACAACTTGAACCAAGCCAGACATAACTCTGTACAGATGAGAAATAACCCAGCACCTGAACCAATGGAGATAGGAAACCTCTACGAAAGCCCAGATGTAAATTTTCAAACCGAGCCTCGGAACCAAGAATCCCCATAATAACTATAACTTTAGGTAGTAAGAAAATCAGATGCCTTATCGACACTGGATCAGCTACCAGTGTCATAAAATCAAAACTTCTGGACGAATTCCCAGAAGAAAATTTAACTAAACCTGTCTTCTATTCAACTATTAATGGCACTAATAAAATAACACAAAAGATTGTTACTGCAATTCCCAAAGAATTTAAATTCATTGGTTCTGTAACCTGGAAAGTAATAGATTTGAAGGGCAGAAATTATGACGCAATTATGGGTCAAAATTTCTTGGTACCCTTTAAAGCTAAAATAAATTTAGAAAACAAGTACATCGAAATTAATAACAATAAAATATTATTTGAAGAAAATATTTACCTATTTATCCTTAATGAAATTTACACATTGGAAGGGATATCAGGAAATTTCTTAAAAAAATTAAATTTAGAAAGCCTCAACGCAGAAGAAAAAGAAAATTTAATAAAGTTATTGAAATGCAACGATGACCTTTTTTTCAAAGAAGGAGATAAATTAATCTCAACTCATGAAATCAGACATGAAATAATCACTACTACCGAAAACCCTATTTACTCTAAAATCTGTAGATACCCACAGGTACATGAGAGGGAAATCGAACGTCAAATTCGTGAAATGCTTGAACAGGGTATCATCAGAGAAAGTAATTCCCCATATAACAGTCCATTATGGATTGTGCCTAAGAAAGTGGACAATTCAGGTAAAGAAAAATGGAGAATTGTCATTGACTACAGAAGGCTAAACGAAGTGACAGTCAATGATAAGTTCCCCATTCCTAATATGGAAGATATATTCAATAAACTGGGAAGGGCACAATATTTCAGCACTCTAGATTTAGCTAAGGGCTTTCATCAGATACTGATGAAAGAGTCAGATATAAAGAAAACAGCATTTTCAACCCCATTTGGCCACTACGAATATCTGAGGATGCTGTTCAGAATGCCTTTATCCTGAATTAAAATAATTTTGAATCAATCAAAAATAACAAAAGAATTGTAATTGATCAAGGTACATAAACCTTGATTTGTACGTCGATTGTACTATGGCTCTTTAACAATAGCACAAAATAAGAGTTTCTCCACAGTGCTCCAAGCAGACTCACTTGAAGTAAATAAAAAGTCTTAATTCACTGTTTCAACGAAAACTAAAACTTTATTAAAAATTTGTTCCTTATATACTAATAATTAACAATGGTTTTAAATGTAAATAGCTAACTAAGCAAAATTCTAATTCAAAATTAAAGATACAAATATTAAGCATATGTCTTAAGAATTTCTCATACATTAGATTAAAGGTAGAAATATTATGTGTATGTATATTAAGAATTTCATCACACAAACATTCTTATGTGATAACATTCCATTGACCAACAAAGTGTCATATTTCGTCTGGTAAAAAAGCAACGTAAACATTTATTGTGTGCAAATATAAATTATGGCAATGAAATACTGTATTAAATTAATGAAATGAATATAAAACAAATGCGATTATAATATTTAATTGTACAAAAATGAAATTAATGAATTAGCATAATATCCCAAGCAACATTTTTTGCATTTTTTACGTAAAATATACTTTTCTTGGTAACTTTGGTTAAAGTCATAGTTACTTAAATGTCACAGTTACGAAACTTTGTACGTAACTGTGAGAAAACGCCTTGTATTTTTAGTCATTGTTACAAGTAGGTGATATGGGAGTGTTACATTATATTAACGTTATTGTGATGTTGTATGTTTCCTTTTTGCAACAAAATTAGCATAAAGGTTACAGGGTCTACGTAGAAATATCATTAGTTTTTCGTTACATTTACGTAAATGTGAAGACTAAAGGTAAGCAGGAAACATGTGTGAGTATACTTTTCCCAAAGGAAAGAATGAGAAAACAAATATTATTTTTGTATTTTGCATTACATGTATAAATCATAATATACATTTATGTTAGGAAAAAATGTTCTATATGTATTACATACGATAAAGAAGTCTTTAATTTGACAAATAATATATGTATACATTCTTAAAAACATATTCTTTTTCAAATTAACAATTTAATTATGCACATTTATCAACTATTAGAAAGCATAAAATTAAAACGGATTCCACTTTACTGGCGAATATAGTGGAAATAATTCTTAAAAATGTATGCCCCTTTCCCAAAATTAAATTTAATTTAAAAATATTCAAAATATCTATTTTGAAAAAAAAAATTAAATTTTTGAAAAATTTTATTTTTATAAAATTTTTTCCCCAAAACTGTTGCTTTATGGATCTTATAGTATTTTCTATTCAGTTTTTATGCCAAAATCAAGAAATTCATGCAATATTAATAAGAAAAATAAAGTAATATGTTGCTTTCATTTTGGACGCCATTATGCATCGTTTTAGTTTTTTCTTGTGATTTTAAATTTAAATTTACATATAACTTACGTAAAAACTACCTTTTACTTAACTTTTACAATATAGTAAATTTAGTGTAAATGTGATAACAAAATTGAACTTACGTTAAAACTACGTAACCTAAACAACAAAAACATCAAAGTAACAAAGCTGACAATAACGTTACTGCAGCATAAGTTACTAAGAAATGATTTTCGTTACAAGCGTGACATTATTGTCAATGTTACGTAGAATCAATATTTTTGTAACTTGGTTTACTTTTTAGTAAAAAGTACGTAACTTTATCATAAATGTTACCATACTTATCACAATAACAAGAAAGTTAGTAAAAATGTTAGAAATACGTAAATTTAACAAAAAATAATTCTTGTTACCAAATCGATAGTAACTACTACCAAAAATGTTGCTTGGGATATTATAACTACGTATTAATAACGCCCTAAATTGGTGTTATACATCCTCCCCCGCCCTGAATTATTATTCAGGAATTACAATGTCCTTAGACTGCCTATGAGAGTGGTCTGGAGATACGTGGTGGAACAGGTGGTTTGGTGCTGCTTTGTAGTGATTTTCTGAAAAGCAATGAACGGAACCTCCATACAAGCAAACCTGCTAGAGCTGCAGTTAGTATTAGTGCTCCATATCCGATTGCAACTTGATGAGCGTCGTGTACGGTAAATGTCATTGGTATAGAATCCTTAAACTGTTGTAGTTCTTCCTTTATTTTGCCAATTTCGTATACAGAGGATTTGTACTGACTTGTGTAATTTAAGTCATATATGATTGTGTGGTTCTTATTGATCCATTCGGTTAAATTAATTGGTGGTATGAATGATAATTTAGTGCTGGACTGATAAGTGTTGTGTCCTTGAATCTTTACAAAAGGTTGCTTTATGAAACATTGATCATGAAATTCTAAAATTCCAGTGCCATTTAAAGTGCATTGTGTTATGTTTGAGCCACATACGAGATCAATAGTTGATTTTTCTTTAAAAGCGTAGATCCATTGATTGGGGGAATGTAATTGAATCCAATGTGGACCGTCTCCTAACTTGATGATTTGACATTTTGATGGATGTGGAGTGTGATTTATGAAGTCTAATTCACATGCACTTACTAATGAGCCCTTTCTATACATGGGATGATTTTGTTTGCATAAATATTGTGCATTTGAAAGTAGAATACAAGAATGATGGTCCAATTTATCAAATGGATAGTACTGGTCTCTGTACAAGTTGATCACGAGATATGATGAAGATGGTTTAATTGAAGCGAAGGTATTATTGGTGAAAACTGGTAATGGAATGAGTTTAAATAGCTCAAAATCTTCGTGAGATGCTAGTGGTATCCTGATTTGAAAAATGATGTGCGTTGAGGTGACTCTTCCCTTAACGTTCATTATTTTGAAATAATCAAATAGTTTTCCTTGTGATATAGGTAAACGCAATGAGTGTGGTAATGTGGCCTTGATTTTCATCAATTCATTTTCTAATTGAGTAGAAGTGATCAACAAAGGATTGATTCTACCGTGGTGTGTATCTGCTAATATATCCAGTATGGGTGATTGTATTTGTAATAAATTTGAAGCACTAAATGATGCTAATATGCTAATTGAATTGAAGGCCTGAGATATTCTTTCTTGCTGAAATTCAGTAATTACGCTACTGATTCGGTCATTAATTTGTTTTAAATGTAGGTCGAGCTGTTGAAATTGTTTATTTACTGATTCCTCTCCTTTTTTGATTACATTTAACGTGGCATCTAATATGGATGTTTGATTACGTAAAAGGTCTTGTAGGCGTCCTTCCTTGATGTGTATGTCATCAATAGTTTTGGACATTTGTTCTGCGTATTCTGAATCCAAAACACCAAAAAGGGAATTGGCTATGTTACCTATGAAGTTTATGGCTCCCCTTCTTTTTCGAGTTAGGTTTCTTACAGACAAGAATGGATGATAATCTTGCAAATGATCTTGTAAATGGCGTAAATGATTTGTGATTCCTGTGCAGAGTTCCCTTTCTTCTAAACGGTGGCAAATATCTTGAAGTACTTGAGTGCAATTTTGAAGAAATTGATACTCCTTCCAGTATGGAGCCATGTTGAAAAATGCGATAAGATTCCATTCGCTTGAAATTATGGTTGCTGATCCCAACCCTTCAAAATATATTCCAGGTTGATTCACAAATTGTGTTACTTGTATTGGTGAGCTGTGAGTTGGTATTATCAAGCAAGTCATGAGAAGAGTGACAAGAGCTGAGCCCAATGAGACTCGTTGCCGTTTTCTTGCTTGCCCATCCCTTTTTGAAGAGCCCTGAGTTTGAGAAGAACTAGAAGGACAATTGGATGATGCAGCGTCTTCTAAATTTGGTTCATTCGTATCAGGTGAGGACATGATATCTTCCTTTGTTGTTTCAACGGGAAGAGGAGCTAATTTGTGAATAGGACGACGAATTGTACCATTGGCTGTTCTATTGTCGACGACTCGCACTAAGTCATCCTTTCCCTTTATAGCTGAAATTACACGTCCAAGTGGCCATCTTAGTGACGGTACATTGTCTTCCTTGACTATGACCATGTCGCCTGGGATTATGTTCTGGCATTTTTGCTTCCATTTGTATCTACATTGCAGCTGATTGAGATATTCTGAGGACCAACGCTTCCAGAATTCATTTTTGAAATGATTTATGGTTTTCCAGCGATTGATTAAGTTGCCCTTGAAGGGTGTTGTGGTTGGATCAATTGTACTAGTTAGTGATTCTCCAATGAGAAAGTGCCCTGAAGTTAAAGCACTTAAGTCATTTGGATCATTAGACATTGGTGTAAGTGGTCTAGAGTTCAGAATGGCTTCTACCTCAAGTACAATCGTTTCCAATTCTTCATATGTTAAGGAAGCTGTAGATAATGTCTGTTTGAGGAGGTGTTTAGCAGATTTGACAGCTGCCTCCCAAAGTCCTCCAAAATGTGGAGCTCGGGGTGGAATAAATTTAAATTCAATCCCCCTCTAACTACATTCTGACATGATTTCATTTTGTGCCTTTTCTGATTGCAAGATTTGTTTTACTTCTTCTAATGAGTTCTTGGCACCGACAAAGTTAGTTGCATTATCACAATATATGGTTTTACAATGCCCTCTTCTGGCCATGAAACGTCGTAATGCGCCTAAGAATCCTTGTGTAGTTAAATCACCGACGAGTTCTAGATGAGTGGCCTTGGTTGAGAAACAGCAGAATACTGTAATGTAAGTTTTTTGTGGTCGTTTGCCTCGAATTTTGAAGTGAATTTCTATTGGACCACAGAGATCTACTCCAGAATTTACAAATGGTCTTGCGGGTTGTACTCTATGTGCTGGAAGATTGCCCATTAATTGAGTTGCCAATTTCGGAGTAGCTCTCGCACAAAAGACGCAGTGTTGTACAACAGATCGAGCCAGTGTTTTGCCCTTGATAGGCCATACTGTTGACCGAGCAATAGAAAGTAGTGTTTGTGGTCCTACATGTTTGTTTTCCTTGTGAAGATCAACAAGGAGATATTTTGTTAATGGATGTGAGTACGGTAGTAGCATGGGATGTTTAGCGTCATATGACACATTAGAGGCTTCCAAACGACCCCCCACTCTAATTATGCTGTGTGAATCAAGGAACGGTGTAAGATTGATGAGACAACTGCTTCTTGCAACTTCTCCAAAATGTTTTAAGTGTGTTAAAGCTTGCTTGAATTCTGAATGTTGGATCTCCTTTATCATGTGCTTATATGCGCTATCTAGTTCGGTGGTAGTCAATGCACAACCATCTCCTCTGTCTTGACCTGGGTATCTGGTACGTTGTACAAAACGCATGATATAAGCAAGGATTCGCTGAACCTTTCTAAATGAACCCTTGCTGCCTATGGCTTCTAGAATAGAGTCATAGTTTTTGACTTCTGTTTTTGTTTGTTCGTTTGCAGCTAAACATGTGGACTTTATCTTCTTCTCTATGTTCTCTGTAGCGTTGTGTGTAGATTGTTGAGGCCATAATGAAGTTGGACCATAGAGAAATCGTGGTCCATAAAACCACATGTATGCTGTAGGCAGTTTTCTTGGCATAAGACCTCTTGAAACTATGTCTGCTGGATTATTCTCTGAGTTGACGTACCGCCACTGTTCACAATTTGTTAATTGCTGAATAGTTGAAATTCTGTTGGCTACAAAAGTATGATAATCTGACGATGGAGAGTTAATCCATGATAGTACGATAGTAGAGTCTGACCATAAATACGTCGGTGTGTCCTTAAGCTTTAAATCCCTATTAAGGCGATGTGCAAGTTCTGCAGCTAATTTTGCTGCACAAAGTTCACGTCGTGGCAAAGTGGTTTGTTTGAGAGGAGCTATTCTTGATTTTGCACAAAGTAAACGTACTGTTATGCATCCAGATGTATCTTGTGCCCTTATATATGCTGCTGCTCCATACGCTTTCTCAGATGCATCCGCAAATATATGTACTTAAGTCTCTTGAACTTGGTTGTTGCCATATACATGTCTTGGAAATTTAAATTTTGTGAGATCCTTCAATTCTTCTCTGAAGTTGAGCCAAAATGTATGCATTTCCTGGGGTAATGCAGCATCCCAGTCGCATTTAAGTTTCCATAATTTTTGTAAAAATATTCTTGCTGTTGTTGTCACTGGTGCCATCATTCCTAGAGGATCGAATAATCTAGAAATATCAGAGTAAGCGGTGCGTTTTGTTATCTTGGTAGATTCAATCCATGTGGCCTTTATGGAGAATTCATCCTCCTTAGGAAGCCATATAAGTCCTACCGTTTTTACACTGTTGTCAGTTTTATTTTGGAATTCCAATTGTAATTCTTGATCTTGTTGTGGGATGTTTTGTAACAGTAATGAATTGTTGCTACACCATTTTCTCAGCTTGAATCCAGCTGATCTGAGAAGTGCTAGAAGTTGTGTTTGAATGTCTATTGCTTCAGATATGTTGTCAGTACCAGACAGAAGATCATCCACATAGAAATCTTGTTTAAGTACTTCAGCTGCAAGTGGATATTTTTGATTGTGTTGCTCCGCCAATTTTTGCAAGCATCTAGTAGCTAAATAAGGAGCACATTTTGTGCCATATGTTACAGTTGAGAGTTCATAACATTTCAATTTGTCATTGGAGTTGTTCCTCCACCATATGAGTTGATATTTTCGATCTCTTTCATCAACTTGTACCTGTCGGTACATTTTCTCTATGTCAGCAGTAAATACATAACGATGTAGTCTGAATCTGACCAAAATAGAGAAAATATCATCTTGAAGAGTAGGTCCAGCTGCTAGTACATCATTTAGTGATAAGTTTGTGGTTGTCTTGGCTGATCCATCAAACACTACCCTTAGCTTTGTTGTACTGCTGTCTGCCTTAAGAACGCAGTGGTGAGGAAGAAAATAATACGGCATATGAACCTTATTGAAATTTATTTCCCTCATGTGACCTAAATCGATATATTCCTGCATGAAGTTCTGATATTGAGTCATCAGATCCTTGTTTTTTGACAGTTTTCTTTCAATAGCTAAAAATCTTTGATAGGCAATGTCCTTTGATTCCCCTAAATCCTTAGGATTACCCGTAAACGGTAACCTAACAATGAATCGTCCATCATCATTTCTTTTAACATTTTGAAGAAAGTGAAGTTCGCAACGTCTTTCTGCTGATGTCCATGGTTTCTTGGCAGGTTCAACGTCATCAAGAATCCAAGATTTTTCTAAATGTTGTTCAAATTCATCGTCATCAGTATATATTCCACAAAAAGCTTGTGTAAGTTCTGAGTCGTGGATTCTGCCTGCAGCTGTCCATCCGAAAACTGTATTCTGTAAAGTAGGTAGTGTTTCACTGAGCTTTATTTGGCCCACTGCTAAGATTTGGTAGTATAATTCAGCACCAATAAGTAGATCTATGGTAGTAGGCTGATTAAATTTTGGATCTGCCAAAGTTATGTTTGCTGGAATCTGCCACTTAGATATGTCGAAAGCTTGTGATGGTTGTGGTGAGGTTATACGTGGTAAAACGAAAGCTTCTATGTTTGTTTTGAACCCGTTAATGCAGGATTCAATTGTAATGTTGACACGTTGCTGAGATTGTTTTTTAATTGAACCAATGCCTTCAATATTCATGTCTTGAATTGTTTTTTGAAGACCTAATTTGGTTGCTAGTTTATGTGTGATGAAATTCAATTGTGATCCTGAATCTAGTATTGCCCGACAGCTAATAGATATACCAGCATTGTTGTATGCCTTAACCATGACAGTGCTCAATAGAACATATCCATTGTTGATTGTTTTTGACCTTGAAGTCAAGGAAACTGTTTTTTCTATTTGATTTTGTTGTTGTGCCGATTTTACTGTCGACATTGTACCAGAGGTAGTCGATTCATCAGGTTTTGTCATATGGAGCAATGTGTTATGTCTTTTTTGACATTTGGTACACCCTCTTGAAGAGCATGTGCTTACCTTGTGTTTATTACTTAAACAATTAATGCAGAAGTTTGAACGTTTTACTAGGGAGATACGTTCATTGATAGGTAGTTGCAAGAATTTGATACAAGAAAACAATTGATGATTGTTTTTACATACAGGACAGTTAGCCTTAATAGTTGCTGAAAGAGTCTTACGAGAAATTATGTGTTTATTTTCTGTACTTCCCAAAGCCTCCAACGATTGGAATCTTGTCTCAATAAAATTGAGCAGTTCCTTTATAGTTAGAATTGCTCGGGGCTGCTTTAAGGCCTGCTCCCATAAGTTGTGTGTTGTTTTGTCCAGTTTCTTGATTAAAATATATACTAAGATTGGATCCCAATTTGTGGTATCAATATCCATATTATTTAAAGCACAAAGACATTCTTATGTAATGTCGTGCAAGCCTTTTAATGCGGAAGCACTTTCATTTGTTAATGAAGCCTGTAAAAATAATTTATTCAACCAAGCTGTGACCAACAACCTTTTGTTTTCATAACGATTGCAAATGATTTGCCAAGCTGTTTCATAGCTGTGATCTGAGGTGGTTAAGTGTTGTATCAATCTTACTGCTTCTCCTACAAGACTGCCCTTCAAGTACCACATTTTCTGACATTTTGCAATTTGTTGTTTGTGTACTAGTTCACTGTACAAATCACGGAACTGATGCCACTTCAGGTAGTTACCATCAAATTTAGGAATTTGAATTTTAGGCAATTTCATTGTTGAGGAAGGATTTATATTGTGTATCGTTGTTAACGAATTCTGTTGAGAGGTAGTTTGATTGTTTTCATTTGTACGAGCCATCTCCTGAAAATGTAGCACCGTTTTATGATATTGTTCTTCTAGATCAAAGTAGTCTTGTATATTGAAAGAAACAAGTGTTTGGTCATCCAAAGTTTCAAAAATTCGCTGTTGCATACGTAGAATTTCATTACAATGTTGACCTAAAGCAGTTATTTTTAAATTATAATAATTGAAATTGTGTGTCTGTGTATCGGCACTCAATGATAAACATAAATTCTTTATTTTGTTCATTAACATGGAATATTGTGTGTGTATGACTGATATTCCTTGCCCATGAGAAGCTGCGTTGACTGTATTTGTGATTTGTTGTGTATCTTCTGATAAAGTTTTCTTGTCGTTTATGTTATCTAAAACAATTGATTTTTGTACAAAATCCTTTGTATTACCCTTTGTAGATGTGTCTTGAGATTGTAGCCCTACAGTCAATTCTTCTAATTTGCTACTAAGCTCGATATATGAGCTTAATATTTGATCATAGTACTTTGTTTCAAAGTACTGATGAGTAACATTTGCATGATTTAAGCGAATTTCATGATCTTGTGTTTCAAAGTCTGTCCATAATTTGTTGAGTAATTGAGACTTCTTTTGTAAATATTGAAAAGTTTTCCTATCGCTTGAATCCTTTTTAAAATTTGTTAAAAGGCGACTGATTTCCTGTCCTGTGAGCTTTTGAAATTCTACGAGCTCTTCAAAACTCCTACTCATTGTAATAAATCAAAAAAAATATCACGTCGGGGTCACCAAAAATGTTCAGAATGCCTTTATCCTGAATTAAAATAATTTTGAATCAATCAAAAATAACAAAAGAATTGTAATTGATCAAGGCACATAAACCTTGATTTGTACGTCGATTGTACTATGGCTCTTTAACAATAGCACAAAATAAGAGTTTCTCCACAGTGCTCCAAGCAGACTCACTTGAAGTAAATAAAAAGTCTTAATTCACTGTTTCAACGAAAACTAAAACTTTATTAAAAATTTGTTCCTTATATACTAATAATTAACAATGGTTTTAAATGTAAATAGCTAACTAAGCAAAATTCTAATTCAAAATTAAAGATACAAATATTAAGCATATGTCTTAAGAATTTCTCATACATTAGATTAAAGGTAGAAATATTATGTGTATGTATATTAAGAATTTCATCACACAAACATTCTTATGTGATAACATTCCATTGACCAACAAAGTGTCATATTTCGTCTGGTAAAAAAGCAACGTAAACATTTATTGTGTGCAAATATAAATTATGGCAATGAAATACTGTATTAAATTAATGAAATGAATATAAAACAAATGCGATTATAATATTTAATTGTACAAAAATGAAATTAATGAATTAGCATAATATATTATAACTACGTATTAATAACGCCCTAAGTTGGTGTTATACAGATGCCATTCGGATTGAAGAATGCTCCATCCACCTTTCAGAGATTGATGAACTCTGTGCTAAGGGAATATATTAACAGAATTTGCGTCGTGTATTTGGACGACATCCTTGTCTTTAGTACATCCCTTGAAGAACATTTAACTAACTTTAAAAAAATTTTCAATAAACTGAGATCGGCTGGACTTAAAATACAAGTCGATAAATGCAATTTCTTAAGAAAGGAGACTAAGTTCTTGGGCCATATACTTACACAATAGGGTATAAAACCAAATCCAAATAAATTAGAAGCAATTAAGAACTTGAAATTACCTGCTACCCAGAAGCAAATAAAATCATTTTTAGGTATAACTGAGTTTTACAGGAAATTCGTAAAAGATTATGCGAAGATAGCCAGTCCAATGGTCAAGTATCTCAAAAAAAGAGCTAAAATAAATACAAACGACCCTAGTTATATCGCGAGTTTTGAAATACTTAAAGAAATAATTACTAGCCATCCTATCCTGAGATACCTTGACTTCAACAAAAGATTCAAACTCATTACGGATGCCAGTAATCTAGCGATAGGCGCCGTTCTTACACAAGAAGGTCACCCTATCTGCTATACATCCAGAACCCTCAATGACCATGAAAGAAATTATTCGACATTTGAAAAAGAACTTTTAGCAACAGTCTGGGGTGCCAAATATTTCCGGCCATACTTATATGGTAGAGAATTTGATCTGCAAACAGATCACCAGCCCATTAAATGGCTACAGTCCAAATATAATGGCAAAGATATTAACCCAAGATTACAAAGGTGGTTAATTCAATTAGGGGAATATGATATAAAAATAGAGTATATTAAAGGGAAAGAAAATAAAGTGGCCGACTTCCTTAGTCGAATAAATACACAGACAAATGAAATTAATTCACTTAATGTAGATAACAAAAATCATGCACAAAATATACAAATCAATCATATAGAAGAAAATCTAGAAAATCAAATTGATAATGAAAACTCTAGTACCACTTCTCAAGAATCAATGGATGTACAAACCATCCATTCACAAGAAGAAAATTTTGATGATCATTTTCCTATTCTTGAAACTGTAGTGAATAGATTCAGACTGCAAATCATACTTGTAGAAGAAAAATAAAAAGAATTCGAACAAATATTTAATAAGAAGAATATATGTAGATAAAAGAGATTTAGAACAAGAAGTAGATATTTCCAGAAAGTATATCCAGAAAGGAAAAGTAGGCATATACTCTTATTTAAACGATCACGAATACAATCGTCTACAAAGGAGATTGATTGAATTATATCAAGGAAAAGGTGTTAAATTTATTAAATGTAGTTATTTAGCAAGAGACATCCAAAATGACGATGAACTAAAGAAACAAATTTCAATATTTCATAAAAAAGAGTCGGCACATTCTGGTATTGTAACAGCATATGAAAACTTAAAACACAAAATCTGTCATCCTAATTTAAAAATAAAAATACACGAAATTCTTAACAATTGCGACATTTGTACCGGCGCTAAATACGATAGAAAACCGATAAAAAAAATTTGCATTCACAGATACCCCAAAACAATAAACGAAATAGTTTACTTAGATATTTACACCAATAGCAAACACAATTTTATTAATATAATAGATAAATTCTCTAAACATGCAGTTAGTTTATATCTAGAAGATAGGACCCATATCACTATAATAGAAAAAATAAGACAAATAATATCAATTAGAGGCAAAATGAAAAAACTGATTTTTGATAATGAATTCGCATAAAACCCATTAAAGAATTCTGCGAAAAAGAAAATATATCTTACCATATAACCAAACCTAACAGCCACACCGGCAATGCTGACATTGAAAGATTCAATGGCACATTGACGGAAAAGGTTAGAGCATTGAATTTTGAAGAAAAATTACCGATAAGAGAACAGATACTTAAAGCTGTCGAAGCATACAATAATTCATACCACACCACAATAAAAACTACACCTTTGTCCGTACAAAATAAGCAAGTAGACTTTAACGTAATTTACGATAGATTAATTAAACAAAAAGGAAAAATGATAACCAAAAGAAATGAAAACAGGGAGGAATACGCAGAACAAAGACAAATCGGTTTCATAAAAAATTACAAATCACTTAGACATAAGGAAGAACCCAAATTTAGAAAATATAACTTAAGAAAAGTACATGAAAATAACATAAAACGTCCACTTAAATTTGCAGATAACCAAAACAACGCTACTGATTCTCCTATTAATGATACCACCGTTGACCCAACAAACACTAATACTGGAAACAATCAAATCAGAAACGGGATACGCCGAAATAAAAACAGACAAAGTTGATATTGTTACGAAATTTGACATAATTCTACATGTTATCTACCCTAATGATATGATAAATACCCTCAACAGATTGGAACCAATAGCCAATTCACTTCAATCATATTCTAAGAAAAACTTAGCAATTTATGAAATTGAGCATATTAAAAATCAAATAAAAACATTAATTCCGCATAAATTCAAAAGAGGGCTGATTAACCTCGGTGGGAAACTACTAAAATGGATTTTCGGGACAATGGAGAATGACGACAAGGAAAACATAGAAAACCATCTGACTGTAACTGACCAAAATATTCATAACACCATCCAAACAATAAACCAACAGATAAAAATCAATGAAAGTTTTAATAAAACCTTTGAATTAATAAAAGAAGCAATAGAATCAGATCGAATGAAAATATCTAACAAATTCAATGAAATAGTAAAGCTAGGTAGACAAAACGATGACGATAGTATATTTCCAGAACTAATGAATAAAATAAATTTAATAAAAAGACAAGTTGAAACAGTTCAAGACAATATCGCTTCAGCAAAATCAGGACTTTTACATTCAAACTTATTGACGAACAAAGAAATTGAAGACTATGATATTGACTTCAAAAAACTATTGAATATTAAATTAGGAGTAGCAAATGATATTGTTACAGAATTGGCCTTTAGAGCAAAAAAAAAATGCTTCCTCAAGAGAGAGAAACAAAACCTTTACCAAAAAAAAATCAAAAGGAAAGAAAAATAAGGCGTCCGAGAGGGATTTTTGAAAAGACAAGAAATAAAGGAGAAAGTAGGTAAAGGGGGCAAAGCTGTAATGAAATGAAATAAAACACAATTTTTATAGTTTAAACAAAAAATTTTATTATTTTTTAAAAAAAACCAAAAAAATAAGAATTTACAATTTTATTTATAAAATTTAAATTTTGGGTGAAAGGGAAAAAAATAATCGAATAACAAAAACAAAAATTGCGTAATTATAATAAAAAAAAAAATAAAAAAAAAAATGGCGGAAAAAGGGAAAAATTTAATGTCAAAGAAAATAAAATATTATAAAATAAAAGAAGAAGAAGGCGGAACTGAATAAAAAAAAATTTAATAATTATAAAAGTAAAAAAAAAAAAAAAGAAGAAGGAAATAGAGCTGATTATAAAAAGAGGAAGAAGAAAATGGAACTGAGTACAAAATTAATAATTATAAAAAAAAGGAACAGAAGATGAAAATGAAATTAACGCAAAATTTAATAATTATAATAGTAAAAAAAAGAAGAAAATGGGACCGAGTATAAAATAAAAAAAAAGAAGGAAGAAGAAGACAATGGGGCTGAGTGCAAAAATTTGATAATTATAAAAATAAAAAGGAGAAAAAGAAATAAAAGAAGAAGACGGAGCTGAGTACAGAAATTTCTAATTATAAAATGTAATTGTGAGAAGGTGAATAAAGTGAGCTCAGTAAGAAAAATAGACAACCAAAAACAAACGCGTATACAAGTCAAGTGAGGTCTCTGGTTGTTAAGCCTATGGGTAACTCACGAGAAATGTATGGGCAGGCAACTCTGGTAAGTTAAAACGAATCTAGCCAATGTGGGAACGCGGATATTTGACGTTTAGATTTATTTTAATGTGTTTGTCGAAAAATGTAAACAAAAGTTTACTCCGCGAATTTAACCTCCAATTTCGTCGCGAGTGAGATCAAATTTTCAATTTTAAAGAAAAATAACAATAATAATAATAATAAAATAATAAAGAACTAATAAATAAAAAAAAATTTAATAATAATAAAATAGTGAAAAGAAAAAAGTGGAAAAAAAAATAAAGTGAAGAAGGAAAAAGAAATTGTGAAAAGGAATAGGTAGGTATTCTGTGTAAAAAAAATTAAAAAAAAGTGAAAGTTGAAATAAAAAAATGTGGAAAATAAGAGAATGAAAAAAGATGTGTAAGTGAAAGTGAAAAAATGTGGAAAGGGGTAAGTAGAAGTGAAAGTGAAGCGTGAAATTTAAAAGAAGATAAAGAAAGAAAAAGAAAAGGAAAAAATAGAAAAACTTTACGTACATACCTGTGTGTGGTGTGAAAATAATTTGTAAAAAAAAAGGAAAACAACCAAAAAAAAAGTGATTAAGAAAAAATTTAACTGTAAAAAACTACTGAAAAACTAAAAAAATTATGTAAAAAAAAAACGGTGACTGTGAAAGTTTGTAAAAAAAATCGCTAAAAAAAACACTCGGGAACTACCGCACAGAACACTTGTAGGAAAAAACTATCTCGGGTGTTTTTGGTGACCTCTTTTTATAGTGTTTTTTTAAAATTCGCGAATTTTCTGTGGAAATTCTTTGTTAGATTTCCAGTGAGGTGAGAGAATTATTTTACTCTCACTGGAAAATCTTCAACTTTCTTTACAGAAAATTCGCGAATTTATTGATTTTTCATCGTTTTTGTTGTGTTCGTGTAGTGTTGTTTTTGTGTAGTGGGTTTTCATTGTGCTTGGTGTTTTGTTGTTGTAAAAAAAGAATTTTAAGTGTGTGCTTTGTTGTTTTTGTTTTTGTGTTTGTTTCTTTTTATTGTCCTTTTTCCTTTTTATTTATTTATTTCTTTTTTTTTAAGGATTGGGTTGTAGTTAATAGGGATTTCTGGTTTGGGCACCGATTCTACTAAAATTTGGTGTTCAATTGGAAGTTCCTTTTATTTACAGCCCGTTTTCATCAAGTTTCAATTTATTATTTAATTTTTTATTATTTGTGTGTTAATTATCCTTTCTTTTCAGGCAAATAGGACGATGGGATGCTGCGTTGGAGTCGATCAAAAGGTAATTTCTTTTCAATACAATTTTAATGAAGTTTATTAATGGGATTTTTATTTGGTCTATTTTAGGTTTACTACAGCAGGACACATATTGCAACACTGCCCCCCGCGAAAAATGCTCAAAGTTCCGACTGAGCATTAGTCTCATGTTCGCCGAAATGTAGCAACAATATTTCTAGTTGATGTCCGTATCGTGTTCGTTTCCTAGTTTTCTTCAACCCTAGGACTAGTAGTCTAGACACGATGCCATTGGTGCTAATGTTGTGTGTGTGAGTTCTTGCCTTGCAAATTTACTCAGTTTCACTTGCGTTCAGTCTTTTCAAGGTTTTGTAGATCTGAATCGCAAAGATCTTGAAACAAAATAATAGTTTTTTTTGCACTTGACAGTCATGTCTTTTCTTGAACACTTTTACAGGATCACCAACTTAGTTAGGCATTTGTGGCGAGGACAGCGTTACTGTATCTCTTTGCTATCCGCTGAAAAGAAGGTATTTGATGTTAAACTTGATGGACGGGTACTATAGATAAAAGAAACTTTGTAAAAAGGAAGGGTAGCGAAAAAATGAACAATGGAAACAACAACATAGTCAGCCAAGCATCTTTCTCACAACAACGTTTTTAGCACAGATGGACGTCGACCATTTAGATCTCCTAGCGTTTCACTACGTCCGCTGACACCAGGCTGGTTGATGTAGTGTTAAGTACGATGGGATGTTGGGTTATTTTCTAACGGGTACTAATCGATCACGGTGTACCACGGATTTACGACTAGTGACGGTATTTCGAATGCGATATACGACGTCGGTAATTTTCTCTAAAATTTCGTACAGACCGTCCCAGTGTTTTTGAAGTTTCGGACACCGGCCTATTCTTCGTTTCGGATTATATAGCCAAACTAGGTCTCCGATTTCGAACGGTTGAGCTTTAGCGGATAGATCGTACCGATCTTTCATCCTGCGACTAGCGTTAGTTAGCTGGACTCGATTTAACTCGTGTACTTTGCGTAAGCGTTCCTGTAGTTTAAGTACGTATTCAGGAATCGAATCCGCTGGGGTGTCAGGAGGGTCGCCAGTGACTAACTGTATCGGTAAACGGAGTTCTCTACCAAAGTTCAACATGGCCGGAGTTTGTTTGGTACTTTGCTGAACTGCTGACCGGAACGACAAGAGTAGAAACGGTAGGTACTCGTCCCAGTCCCGTTGATGGCTTTCGACGAACTTGGCAAGATAATCTAGTATCGAGCGATTGAACCTTTCTACTAAACCATCACTTTGTGGATGTAGGGGAGTCGTTCTAGTCTTGTCGACACGGAACCTTTTCATCACCTCAGCAAAGACCTCTGACTCGAAATTTCGACCTTGGTCAGAATGGAGTTGGAGACACAACCCAAAACGGGAGAAAACGTGAACGATCAGGGCTTCAGGTACTGTTTCAGCGGTCTGGTCTTTTATAGGGATAGCTTCAGGCCACTTAGTGAAGTAATCCATCACGACGAGGATATATCGGCATAGATTTTTGGTTACTGGCAGGGGACCAAGGATGTCGATGGCAATCCTTTCGAAGGGGGCACCTGAATTTCGGACTTGGAGAGGGGCTTTCGACTTGGGTATTGGACCTTTCCTTTGTTGGCATACCACGCAACGTAAGCAGTAATTTCGAACATCTGTGGAATACCCGGGCCAGTAATACCGTTGTCGAACTTTCGCCATGGTTTTGTCGATTCCAAGATGTCCTCCACTTGGTGAGTCGTGCACTTGTGCCATCACGTCGGCCTGTAGGTCTCGAGGAATCAGAATCTGCAGGACAGGCTGCCGATTTACTTCGAGCTGTCGGTAAGCCACGTCATTTTTAAGAACCAGAGATGAAAACATAGCCCAATAACTCTTAACGGTTGGCTCACAGTTGCTGATGGTTTCGGCAGCAGGTCGCTCCCCATCCGTCAGCCAACGTTTCACCTGTGCCAAGCAAGCATCTCCGTCTTGTAGGCGTGACATGTCTTCTACAACCTGAAGCAACCTGACTGCTACACTTTCCTTTTCCTCGAGGCGATGGCAGTAGCTGCAGGAGACGGATTCACACGGTCGTCGGGACATTGCATCGGCGTTGCCATGGCTTTTTCCTGGTCGATGTTGGATTTCGAAGTTGAACTCTTGTAGCCTCTCAATCCAGCGAGCAATTTGTCCTTCAGGTTCCTTAAAATTCATGAGCCAACGAAGCGAAGCGTGGTCCGTTCGTAGAAGAAAAGCTTTACCGAGCAAGTATGGTCGGAAATGTGAAATAGCTTTGACGACAGCGAGCAGTTCTTTCCGCGTTACACAGTAGTTTCTTTCGGGGCGACTGAACTGTAGAATTCTATAACGCGCTCTTGACCGTTTTTGACTTGTGAAAGAACTGCTCCCCACGCCAGGTGACTTGCATCTGTGTCAACTATGAACGGATCGGAGTCGTTGGGTTGCGAAAGTATCGGGGCCGAAATCAGTTTGTCCTTCAGGCTATCAAACGCATTCTGGCATTCTTCAGTCCACAGGAACTTTGCACTTTTCTCCGTAAGGGAAGTCAGAGGTTTGGCGATGGTAGAAAAGTCTTTCACGAACCGTCGGTAATACGCACAACCCGAGAAAGGATTGGACGTCCTTTTTCGAGGTTGGGACAGGCCAACTTTTAACAGTCTCAAGTTTTTCGGGATCGCTTGCCAATCCTTTCTCAGAGATAGTATGACCGAGGAACTTGACTTCTCTCTGACAGAGATGACACTTTTTAGGAGAAAGCTTGAGGCCTGCGCGACGAAGACGCTGGAATACCTCCGCCAGGTTTTTTACAAGGATAGGAAAAGACGTAGCATGTACCAAAAGATCATCCAAATAACCTAAAGTGACCGTATATGGGACATCTCTCAGTACAATTTCCATCAGACGCTGAAAAGTAGCTGGGGCGTTGGTTAGGCCAAAGGGCATAACGTTGAACTCGTATAAGCCAGAACCTATACTAAAAGCAGTTTTTCTCGATCTTCTGGATGCATTTCCACTTGGAAGTATCCAGACACCAAATTTAAAGAGGCAAACCAAGAGGAACTACCAAGGGCTTCCAAAGTAAGATCGATGCGGGGTAAGGGGTAAGTCTTTTTTAATGACGTCATTGAGCTTTCGATAATCCACACAGAACCGAAGCGATCCATCCTTTTTGGCCACTAACACCACTGGAGAGCTCCAGGGGCTAGTAGACGGTCGGATAACTCCTTGTTCCAGCATTTCTGCAATCAATCTCTCTGCTTCCATTCGGCGAAACAGGGGTATTCTCCGTGGTTGTTGTTTAATGTTTCGCAGCACCAGTGTCGATTCGATGTTGAAGAATCGTCGTGCGACCGATGTCGGTGCTGGAAGTGGAGAACACATCGGAAAAGTCTGCTAACAGTTTCCAGAGGACTTTCCTTTGACCTGGGTCTAAACCGTTGCTAGAAGAATCGAACAGATTTTGCAGTTCATTTGGTAACTCACTTATATTAGAAATAGACATCTGTACAGGCTGGTAGCGACGTTGAATTTGGTAGGCTAACTGAGGGACAGTTGTCGAAGGCGCTGGGAAGAATTAGGAAAAAGTTCGAGTGAATTCGAGCCCATCGTGGTGAAGGCAAACTTGGCTCGAGAAGTATCTGAACCTTCCACACCTAATTCTGATGAATAAAAAAGTAAGTTGGAACCTTTCCAGTCTGGCTGGAAAGGGTTGCTCGCAGGTTCAGTGGATTGGATGAGCACCTCTGGATCAGAAGGGGCAGGAGAAGGGTGATCCAGAAAGTGTTCCCAGTTTTCACCAGCAAGACTTTCAAGGAGGGTAGGAGTAGGAAGGACGCTGAACCTGTCCAGTTCGATAGGAGGAAAGTAGGGGTGAGCTGGAAAGGGTTCGCGATCAGTAGAAGTAGAAGGGTTGGACTCTTCCGGATCAGCAGAAGTAGAAGGGATGTGATCTGGGAAAGGTACGACCTCTTCATTTAGTTTGCCTTGAAAAGTATTGCAGTTTTGAGGGTGCGGAAAGTTCAACTCGATTTTCCTACAATCGTCCGCAGGCAAGGGCTCCTCAGTCTCCAACGGGATCGTTACGTTGTCTACCCGAAACGTGTTCTTTCTGAAGTCGAGGATGCACCTGAAGCGTTTCAGAAAGTCCATTCCTAATATACACTCATAGTGTATATCAGCTACATAAACGACATGGTCAAAGGAAAAGCCTTGAGAAGAGATTAGGATAGCAGCTTTTCCTTTTACAAGTGAGAGCTCACCTGTCACGCTCTGGATGACTGCAGAGGATGGTAAGAGTTCGCAGTCGTGCTGGAGCAAAGCAGGATGGATTACGGTCTGCGTGGCACCTGTATCGATTGTTATTTTACAGTCGCCTCCGTTGACTCGACCAGGTATCCTGAGGTTGTTGGAGACTTCGGCGACTGTAATTTTTATCACAGGGCCACTTTTCGCCACTGAGCAAGGCCCTACTTGCTCAGTGGCAGGAAGTTTGACGACGTCGAAGGGGCAGGCAAAGAGGGTTCAGCAGCAGCTGGTGAGGCTTCAGGTGGTGATGAGTTACCTGCTGACCTGGCATTGCACGAAATATTCACCGCTCTTGGACTTTTGGAGGTCGCCTTCACCTCGAAGGTTACCAGATCTCCTTCCTTCGGGTTCCAGCTGGACACTCACCACGAGGTCCTCCTTGTGAAAGAAGACTTCACCCTGGCCGTCACTTCTAACGATGAATCCGTAGTTCTTGGTCTGGTTGTAGAACTTTATGCGACCGGTGACCCGGGTCGCGGAGGGTGTGGCTGGAGCCTTGGAAACGGGGTCGGGGCTCAGCTTCGGCTCCTTTAAGCTGAGCGATCCTCGTTTCCCGGCTCCTCCTTGCTTTTCTTCGTGCCTCCACGCCTGGGTGACACTGACGCCCGAGCGACCTTGAAGTGTTTCCGGCTGGCCCGAGTGGCGTCCCTGCTGGCCTCCAAGCGAGTCGCCAGCGCTAGGGCAGCTTGCAGCGTACCCTGGTCGGCTTCCCTTATCCTAGTCTGGATATCTGCGTCCGCCAATCCAGTTACGAACTGTCCTAACGCGATGCGGCTTCTCGTGGTCTCCGGGCACTCTGGGAATGCCAGGCCCACCAGTCGCTCGAGGTCCGTGGCAAATTCTACCGCCGATTCCCTGTCCTTTTGAGATCGGTGGCAGAATTGCGTGTGGGCTACCGAGCGTTGGTATTGGCCGTTGAAACGCTTTTCCAGGGCGCGGTCCAACAGGGTGAAGCTATCCCGGACCTCTTGCGGCAGCGTATGATAAAACGTCTCGGTCGTCGACGTCAAATAAGCTGGCACGTATACCGCCAAATCTTCCCTAGTCCATCTGTTTGCCTTTGCGACGACCTCCAAACGCTTCCTGTATCCTTGCCAGGGCTCTTTGCCGTCATACTCTTTTAAACTGACCTTGACCTGGGCAGGAGCTCTGGTGTATGCGCCTGGGTTGAGCGGGAGGTCATCAAAGTACCCCGTAGACCGCCTGAGTTCGGGTACCCTGGGAGGCAGTCCAACGTGGTGGCTTTCGTTCATCCCGGAGGTACCTTCCCCAAAGTCGAAGATCGGAGGGGCATGGGTCCTGTTAGTACGCGATGGGAGGTCGAGCCCGACCATTTGGGGGAACCCAACTCTCGAATCCCCGGGTTAGTAGTTCTCGAATGGGAGGGAAAAGGCGTTTGCGGCAGCGCCCTCCGCACTGCCGCGGGCGATTGGAGGTGGCGTAGGTAAATTCGCCAGCTCTGAAAGGTTGTGGGGCCTTGTGGTCGCTGAGCCACTACGTGCGTTGTTAGCGTTTTCCAAAGCCTCTAGACGTGGTAAAACTGTGTTGTTCACCAGCTGTTGCGTTTGTAAGAACTGGGATGACATCTGCCTTATTTGTTCCGTGAGATCGGACAGCGCATTTGTGAAGGCCGCGAATGAACGATCTCCCGCGTCTGAACTATTACTAGACATTTTCGTTTCGAAATTGGCCAGAGAGCAGCAAAAAGTTAGGTTTTATTACGACAACGAAGTTAGAGTGTTTGTGGAGAAGTTTTTTTTCAAAAACCGATCGCACCCCACACACCTGACACCAATGTTACAGAATTGGCCTTTAGAGCAAAAAATAAAATGCTTCCTCAAGAGAGAGAAACAAAACCTTTACCAAAAAAAAATCAAAAGGAAAGAAAAATAAGGCGTCCGAGAGGGATTTTTGAAAAGACAAGAAATAAAGGAGAAAGTAGGTAAAGGGGGAAAAGCTGTAATGAAATGAAATAAAACACAATTTTTATAGTTTAAACAAAAAATTTTATTATTTTTTAAAAAAAACCAAAAAAATAAGAATTTACAATTTTATTTATAAAATTTAAATTTTGGGTGAAAGGGAAAAATATAATCGCTTAGTTCACCAGTTTTTTTTTAACAAGAACTATTGGACTACAAAACGGAGAAATACTAGGCCGTATAATTTCTTTATCTAACAAATCATTAATAATTATATTTAATTCTTCACGTTCTTTAAATGAAATTTTCCGTGGTTTGAAACAGAATGGTTCTTTTTTTTCAAATTAATTTTCATATAAAAATTACCTGAAAAATGAAATTTTTGATTATTTATAATATTAAAATACTTTTTAAACATATCTTTAATATCCTCTTTTCTGGATTCTTTTACATTTTCTAAGTTTACATCGTCATTAAAACTATTAATATCTATATTGAAAATAAAATTATCTGGTTTTTTAATGTAGTACATACATTTTATCTTGCTTAAATCTAATTTGAATATTATCATTTTTTATAAAATCTCTTCCCAAAAAAATTTCTATATTCATTGTAAAATCGGGTACCACATGTAGATTTAATTCTACCGGAAAACCATTAACTTCAGCTGATGTTTGTATGGAATTGCTGGCATAAGATTCTTTTATTAGACATATAGGACTGCCTGAATCCAAAATAGCTTCAATACTAAACTTGGTATTGGTTACGAAAATTTAGTTCCACTTTATAATCTGGCTCAACACGTTCCGCATGACTTGATGATGCATTATCATTAAAATTTCCTTGATGAGTATTCAAATTTCTTTCGGTATTCAAATTTCTTTTATCATTCAAATTTCGTTCAGTGTTCAAATTTCTTTCAATATTCGAATTTCTATTAACATTCCAATTTCTTTCAATATTCGAATTTCTATTAGCATTTCAATTTCTATAAGAGTTATATTTCCTTTCATCATAATTTTTCTTAGGACAATTTTCTATTTTATGACCCACGTATATCTCACCACATTTGTAACATGTACCCTAATTTCTTTTTTCTTTTTGACAAGTTTTCGTCCAATGACCTTTACCACCACAATTATGACAACGCGTTACCTCATCCACTTTGTTTTTAATAATATTAATGTTTTGTTTATCTTTATTTTCTGAAATCGTTATATTGTTCATACAGTTTAATAATTCCGTTATATTGGTAAAAGATATAATACGAGCTTGATTTCTAATTTGTAGATCATTTATTACATCTACTATGTATGTATTCTATTAATTCATTTTGTGGTAAATCAAATTTATTTGCGAGTTCTAACTTTTCATGGAAATAATCCATTAAACTTTAGTTGAAACGCCAACGACACTTTTGTATATGAATTTATATAGTAGTGACAAGTATTACATCATCTTTGCTCAATAGGTGTCTCCACCATCCACTTTTGTACTTTTTCATATAAATTTTAAATTTAGTTTTTTAACTTTGAATTTCTGTTCTTTTTTTTTCTGAGAAATAAATGAGAACATTTGAGAGTAAGAAAAAAATTATTGAGTATAAAAATGCGAATCATCATTCATCATATGCATATGTTCATGATTAATGAATGATTTTTTTTTACTTTGTTTTGGTTTCTCATTCATATTTTGCTAAAAATGATTTTTCAGGACAAATATTTAATACATACATAGGTAGGTACTCGTATGTACAACAATGAAATAGAATTATAATTGCTATAGTACCTATATATATACAGGGTGATTCAGTTTAGGTGTCCGACCCGGAAACTACGGATAGGTCTCGGCGAGACGCACAAAAAATCGTATGGGAGTTCAGTTTTTTCAAGTGCAAATATCTCGAAAACTATGCATTTCTAGAAAAAAAATGATAAAAACAAAGCGATACAAAATTAATTGCACTTTTATTTTCTGCAATAAAAAATGATAAAAACAAATCGATACAAAATTAATTTAACTTTCATTTTCTGCAATAAAAAATAAGGGTTAATATCGAGCACTTTTCGAAAAAATTAGGGTTAAAGTCAAAAAAGTGGGTAAAAAATGACAATATTTTGGATTTGAAGCCTTATAACTTTTGAGAAGTTAGAGGTTCAGAGGCATGTAACATAATGTTGAAAACCAAGAAGGGCCCTCAATAATTTTGCAAAAAAAGGCTGACCCTAGCGTGCCCTTGTAAAAAGTTATAGGGTAAAATAAGAAAAGGTATACTAAAAAGCTTTCCTCCCTCTAACTCCGTAACGGTTGTACGTATGTAGGTATACATTTTTTTTAAAATTTATAAAATTTGAGCCTTAATTAAAATATTATCCCTATGAGATACGACCTTGAAACTTCCAAAGGATTGTCCTACGTACACATCTTAATTTTCAAAGTCCTAGCTCAAAATCGGTAAAACAAAATATCCTTTTTCTTGCAAAAACACAAAATTGGCCGTCCGTATACAAATGTATATCGTACATTTTAAAGGGAAATTTACAATTTTTTTTTAAGGTGTATTTCATCATACCGTGAACCAAAAACCGTAATTTTTTGACCCAATTATTTGTTGAAGGGTCCTCTTTGATCACCCCATGTGATTTTTTTGTAATATTTTTACTTTTTGAGATAAATTGCAAAACAAGATAAAGAGACGAAACATTTCCATAAATATGCAAGACCAAACATAAATTTCAACTTCAAAGATCTGCATCTCAGCATCCCGTAAACAGTTCACTGGAAACTAATATTTTTCTACTAAAACATTTATCAAAGTGTTCTCTTTAGTGTTGTCGTTAACAGTATTGTTGTACTGAGCAAAAAATGTTATATTTTGTTACATTAAAATTAATTTGCGTGGTTTTATGTTTGATACCCTGTAAAAATTTAAACCTATAAACAAAAATAATGCCTTATCTGAAAAAAAACCTGGAAAAAAAGTAATTGAAAACTTGATATAGGGAAAAGCATGGATAGAAAAGTGAATTCGTTTAGGAAAGTTCAAAAGGAAAGTTTTGACGGTTTAATTCAAACAATTAATGGGGTTTCATTAATATGGGAAAGTCTGAAAAACAGTCAAACTTACTTAATCACTTCGACATTGAATCACGATCCTCTTGAAAGTAGCATATCCATATTAAGAAGAAATAAAGGAAATTATGAGAAAAATCCTTCACCTTATAGAATTTCTAAAAATATAAGGCAAATGGCATTTCAAAATTATGTACCATCTCTACAAACTGGGTATGAGTTTTCCGATACAGAAAATTTACTGTCAAACTCAGTAGAATTTATTTCTGACCTAATCGATGAAATAAGTAGTAACTGCTGATGAGGAAAAAAAGAGAGGAAGTAGAAGAATTTTTAACGACTTTCGACGATTTAGAATCAGACGAAGAAATTGAAGTTTTTGAATATGTTGAAAGTGAAGATGAAGAATCTGGCTATGTGGGAAAGAAAGTTTCTACAAAATACAAATGCGAAGTCTGTACGAATTTTATTTTGGCAAAAGAAGAAACAATTGAAAATGACATTTTATTAAAACTGATTACAATACTTTTTTGGGGTATAAAGTGAGAGCCTCTACGAATGCATAGTTTAAAAAATATGCTGCCATACCCCGGAAACCTTCGTCAACAATGTACAATACATGTGATATAGGGCTAATGTCACTAACAATTTATCAAAACAATTTGATTAAAAATATGTAATTCATAAAATATACATATAAAATATTTTTTATTAGAAGCATTTAGTTTTTTTATATTACGTATTCCAATAATTATGAATGAATGTTTTTTGCAGGAAAAATATAATATATACTATACGTAAACGTAGATACATATGTATGTACATATTTTCGTTTAAAATACATTGACTTGTAAAATTCGTACCTTTTTTTTACAATTTCTCATCACAATGAATAGGAATAACATTTTAGGAAAAAGAAAAATTTGTAATATCAATATGCAAAAAAAGTTGTCAGGAAAATTAATTGTCGTATTAAACAAACGTTTAGAAAATATTCTAATAAACAGGTATTTTAGATTATTCTGAAAAGCCCTTTTTTAAGCAATCCTCAACCCTCGAGTCAATTTTGGCACATTTTCGTCAAAAATCAGTTTTCAAATTTGAATATCTCTGGACCCTGTGATTCGAATAACTTAAAATTTCTGTAGCATATATGTATATAAATTCTTTTTTAAACAAAAAGAATCCCTGCAACAGGGAACGAGCTCCAAATAATAAAATTACACAGATCAGTTTTTGCAGGAACGAAAAGTCTACAAAAATTTTCTTTAACATTATAAAATTTAAGATAAGTAGATCGGAATATTGAATAGCTTTTCAAAGTCAAATTTTCCATGCATTAAATATGTGGGTATACATAAAATAAAACTGATAAAATCATATTTTTAAAATATTAAAACTGAAAGTGATATAAAAAATAAACAATGAACATAATTCATAGTTGCCAGAAAAATTTGTTATCCCATATTAATTTAAAACATTACATAAGAGAACATTGCAACAACGCTGTATAATATTCATAATATGAAAGAAGTAGAAATACATATCTCTAAAATGTTAAAAATACACAAACGATGTATACAAAATACAAAATGTATATGTACATATACATATATATGTATATCATATCATAATAGATATACTTATAAATAATTATTATATTAATGCGTTTATAGTAGAAGAAAAAACTCAATAATATTCCTGTTTTTTTTTCCTTTTCGCTTATAATATGCATATTATGAATACACATAAATGAATATGGAAATATGCGTATATGTACATATGGTGTGAATGAATCATACATACAATATCAAGTGTATACTATGCACTGTACCAACGACTACTTAAGTATACAAAGACTGATTGCTCATTTTGTGTATGTGTTGGGCGTACCAAATTAATATGGCAACTTATTGTTTTTAATCACTTGTAACTAATTTGTGATTAAAGTTACATGAAAATTATGTTCTAATGAAATGTAGAGAAGAATCTAAGCTTTATTTTTACCAAACATATTAAATATGTATGAGCAACGTAAATCAAAGAAAAAACGGGATAAATATTAAGTAACATAAAACTAAGAACCAATTTTTCCTGATATCTCCCAAAGTACTAAAAATATCAAATTATAATATTTTACAAATCTGTAGATTTTTATCAAATCAACATTTTTCCAAACATTATTATAATTAGGGAAAAATGATAATTTTTAATTAATACCACAATTATCTTTCTCATATCTCAGTTTATGTAATTTTTTACAGTCACCTCTAAAAATGTAGTACCACTTTATGGTAAATTATAAAATATTGCAAAAAGCTGATAATTTTTTGTATTGTTATTTAAAGATATTTTTTAAGTAAAAGGTCGATTCTCTGGTAACGCACACTACAGTGTGCGAACTACTTTTTTTTTAAAAAAAATTTATTTGATAGTATATCGTATCTTTTATTATACTTTCAATGCAAAACTATTAGTAGGTTACTACCACAAAATATTATTTGTTTCTGTAGAGTGTCATTAGTATAATTCAAAAGGAATACTAGGTAACGCACAAACTCGCACAAAATTCGATTTTTGTATCTTCAACGTTAATAACAAAAATTCTGCGAATTCTATTGAACATTTGTAATTAAAAATATTTTAAACTACAGTATGGGACAAGTACTTAAAAATTCCCCAAAACTATCTATGTAATCCTCACATCTGTTCGATCTAGGTAATATAATGTAATGGTATTCCTAGTATCGCACACTACAAATAACAGGTAACGCACCCTATCCGTAGTTATAAATATGAACAATACTATTCTGAAATTGAAAAAATTGTAAAAAACATTTCTTGAAAAGTAATTAAAAACTTAAAACACATGTTTTTTTTTTTAAATTCTCTATGCGGTAAATTCAAAGGATCAATTTATTCCAATATTTGCAATATTTGAAAGGATTTGAAATAAGAGCATGTATATAAATAGCAAAACTTCACTTCTACTTTTTATTTGAATAAAGTGTTTGTTGAACGATAGTACAATTTAATTTAAATAGTGATTAATTTTTATAAAAATATCAGATTTTTGAAAAAAGTTTTTCAACGAATTATAAAATTATACTTTAGTGGCTCTATATACATACGAGTAAATTGTTTTTTTTTAACATTAACCAGTTATTTGGTAAGTTTAAAAAGAAATTAGCACTACAGCAATAAAAAATAAGGTCCTAAGTTTTTAATTTATACAATACTATTTATGTCTACAGTTCAGTTATAAAATGGACAAAGTCAGCAACGCAGAAAAAATGAGGAAGTATAGACAAAAACAGGGTGAAAGCTATAGACAAAAAAAACAGGGAAAGAATGGCTAAAAAAAGACAACAAGAAAGGCTTGCCAGAGAAGCAGATCCAAGAAAAGAAGAAGAACACAGAGTGCAAAAGCGTTTAGAATGAGGAAATACAGGGAAAGAAAATCCAAAGAAGCAGCACCAAGTGAAACCATCACAACACCATCAACATCACGAGGGTCATATCGAACACCACAGTCTTTTGGTAAGGCTGTTACAAAGGTGTTAAATGCTTTGCCAAAATCACCGTCGAAGCGTAAGGCTGTCTTAAGAAAATTAGCGTTAGAAGAAAAGCTACCACTTCTTTCTGATCCAGCGAGAAGAAATGATACAAGTGGAATTAAAAATAAAATCGAAGAATTTTATATACGATCGGACATTTCATATACTGCTCCTGGTATGAGAGATGAAATTATTATATGGAAAAATGGGGAGAAACATAAAGAAAGAAAATACTACTTAACGATTTCTTTAAAAGAAGCCCATAATATTTTTGGTGAAGAAAGTCCAGAAGAGTCAGTAGGTTTCTCTACATTTTGTAAATTACGACCCAAAAACGTCTTATTGCTGCATGAAACTCCTGCAGATCAATGCAAATGCAAGATTTGTGAAAATCTATTCCTGAAAATGAATCACTTCAACACAAAAAGAATTCAACACAGTCATTATTTAAATGATAAAAATAGTGATTCAAAAAGAATTCTACATATTGACTTTGCCATGAATTATTCTTGCGAATATCAAAATGAAATCCAAAGCGCACTCTGGTCAAGAAATTCAGTGATTCTTTTGACTGCAATTTTCACATATAAAGGACAACACCAGTCGTTCTTGATTTGCTCAAATACAACTCATAAAGAGAAAAATACAGTTTCATATTTTATAAACAAATTATATGAAGCAATTATCCCGAGTGTTGCAGATCTAGAAAGCGTTGAAGAAATAATTTGGTCAGATGGCCCTTCTTCAGAGTTTAAAAATAGATACATTTCACATTTTCTAAATAACTTGAGTACAAAATTCAAAAAACCCTTCACTTGGAAATATTTCGCAACTTCTCATGGCAAGGGTGCAGTTGATGGCATTGGTGGTCGAGCAAAATCTTTGGTGAGAAATCAAGTAATGAGTAAATCTTCCACGGCTCCTATAGTAAAATGTGCAGAAGATTTTGCAAATGTCGCTAAGAGAGTCCTCCCAAATATTGTTGTCATTTACATACCAGAAGATGAAATTCCAAGATCTGGCGAGGTTTGGAGTGATGCAGCACAGATACGTGGTATTAAATCTATACATATAATTAAGGCAGTTCCTGGCGAAGATTTGAAGTTTTACAATAATGGTGATGAAGAAGAAAGTGGTAACGCACACTACCATGTTTAATTGTGAAAAATAAAAATTTTAATTAGTTAGATTTAAATGATATTTTACAATTTTATTCCTTTAATAGAATTCAAATGAAATTTATGATAGTATTGAAATTCGTCTTTTAGTTTTAAAGCTATCAACCTTTTTCCATTTTTGTGGTAACGCACACTACATATTGAACTGCATACGTAATATATTCAAATACACGTATTGAAATAAAGAATAATATTTGAATAGATTTATGAAAGGGGTGCCTAGATGTTCTACTTTCACACATATTTGACTACATTGGATAATATCGTGTTTTTTCCTATATAATTGAATTGCTTTTTTAAAAATATTTATAAGAAAAATTGTTGTTTTTAACTCTCAGTTTTAAAAACATCACAATTAATAAATAAATGTGACTGACCTGTCTTATTTGTCTTCTAAAATAAAATTTAATGAATTAAGAAGAAAATTACGTGCCATACTGTTCTTCTAAATAAACTTTAGTTTTTCCGACTTGGTTTCATTTTTCAGAGAAGCGACCAAAAGTTATGTATGTTATGGAATCAAATTAATTCAATTTTTGTATTTTTCTTTTTGTATACTATATACTATACATATTTATTCATTAATCATAAATTTAATGATAGATATTTTCAAGCTTCCTTTTCTGTTATAATAAATATTTTGACATAATTAATCACTTTTTCTTAAAACAGAATGCGCAGCTATCGAGTTAGGTAACACCTGAATAAATAATCAATACTTCATCTGCCAGCCAAACTTAGATGGCAGCTAAGTGCTAATCAGAGGTCAAGAAATGCAAATCTCTTTATTATCTTCCTGCTAAAGTTAGCTAGAATATAGTTGGCATAAGTCCTTCAAATTTGAAATTCACCCATCAATGATTTAGTTCTAACGGACTAATTAAGTTTTTATAATAAAATTTTGAAAATATTGATTTTAAGATGTTTTCTTCAAAAAAAAAGTTTTAAAAACATCACAATTAATAAATAAATGTGACTGACCTGTCTTATTTGTCTTCTAAAATAAAATTTGATGAATTAAGAAGAAAATTACGTGCCATACTGTTCTTCTAAATAAACTTTAGTTTTTCCGACTTGGTTTCATTTTTCAGAGAAGCGACCAAAAGTTATGTATGTTATGGAATCAAATTAATTCAATTTTTGTATTTTTCTTTTTGTATACTATATACTATACATATTTATTCATTAATCATAAATTTAATGATAGATATTTTCAAGCTTCCTTTTCTGTTATAATAAATATTTTGACATAATTAATCACTTTTCCTTAAAACAGAATGCGCAGCTATCGAGTTAGGTAACACCTGAATAAATAATCAATACTTCATCTGCCAGCCAAACTTAGATGGCAGCTAAGTGCTAATCAGAGGTCAAGAAATGCAAATCTCTTTATTATCTTCCTGCTAAAGTTAGCTAGAATATAGTTGGCATAAGTCCTTCAAATTTGAAATTCACCCATCAATGATTTAGTTCTAACGGACTAATTAAGTTTTTATAATAAAATTTTGAAAATATTGATTTTAAGATGTTTTCTTCAAAAAGTTTGCAGGCCACAGATTAAAAGTCATGTTGAAGTATTTTGAAGAAAATAAGAGGTTTTCCACAGCTTCACAAACTATTTTCTGTAATTAAAATATGAAACAGATAGAAAAAATTTTTAGATATTATTAACTCTTTTTTATGTTAATTGTATGTATATGATTTATATGTATGTATGTATACTCTGTTCACAAAGTTTTTCAGTACAGGGCCCTATTGCACCAACCACTTATTACTTACTAGTTATCAACTAATCAAAAATAATTTTTTTGATAAGTGTATGTGATAAGTATTGCACCAAGAAAATTTTAATTTCTACTCACTTATCAATTTCAAAAACTTATCAATTTTTGCTAAGTTAAAATGATAAGTATTGCACCAAAAAATTAACATGACTTATCACAAAATGATAAGTTGTTTGCATTGATAAGTAGTTTATTATTCATTATTATTATGCCTATACAATATTATATTCTATATATATTAATTTCTATAGATTTGAAATATAGAATTTTTTTTATTGAAAAACGCTAATAATAGATTTATCCGTTATTTTGAATTTGTGTTTTTTTTGTGTATTTTTGTACACAACAATTCAATAATTAGTTTGAATTGTTGACAAGTAATTAGAACTTATTAGTTGGTTTTTACGAGTAATAAGTTTTAGTGATTTTTTGTAAAATGGGCCGAGACTCAAAACAGAAAATATTAGCTGTTTTGCAAATGGTGAAAGAAAAAAAGGTAAGACTTTATTTCAAATTTTTTGGATGTTTATTATTAAATTTTTTATTTCTAGAGTGTGTTATTTGCTTCTTTCCAAAATAACACAGTAAGTAAAGTGAAGAAAAAAGAAGCGTGAAAAGTGATACTTAAAAAAGCACAATCTCTCGGTTTAGCTTTGAAAGTACATATTAAACGTTAAACAAAAATCTTCTACTGTTTACAACTCCAATGAGTAATTAATTCTTATTTTAACTTCACGCTTTTTAAACTCTTCAGATTCTTCGTATAACCTTTCAAAACGAAACATTTTTTTTCCAATACAAGTGTTTAAGAATATACACTTAAAGTTTAAAAAAAAAAATTAAACACGCTACCGATGAGTGATGACACTCGAAATGTATTTGCAAAGTGAATTTTTTCTTATCAATATTGTGCTTAATTTATCAATTTAATTATTGATAAGCAATGAGAAAATACCGTTGGTGGAACAAAACAGTAAAAAAATGCTTAAAATTGCTAAACTTATCACTTTGTAAAAGAATACTTATCACTTACTCAAATTATGTTTGGTCATTGAGTAAGTAAATATACAAAGAGACTTAATCACGTACTGAGGAATTGTAATATTTTATTTTCAAGAAAGCTTTTGAATTTCCTCCCAAGAAGTATGGAAGAAAATTATTTCACCACATATCTAAGCTTGAAAACTGTCCTAACGTTCTTTTGGTGAAAAATTTAAAAATGTTGTGGTGGAGAAATAACTCGAATACAAAAAGCAACAACAACAATACATTTACTATTTATACAATATAATATGATTCATTGTATTCAGGCTTTGTATTATTTTTTTTTCTCTTCTTTTTTTAATTTGCAATGTGTTAGCATGTGCAATAGAAAATCTGTGGTTTTATTTCGTATTGCTCATGCTTTTCGAATTTATACGCTAAATTTTCATCATTCTGATTTTAGAATTCGATTAAGTAGCAAGTGCGTATTTTCAGGAGGTGTTTAATTGATTTAATTATAAATAAAGTTGTATTTTTTTAGAGAAAAAACAAAATTATTTGATTGATTTATTTAAATTTTCTTTCATTCGATTATTATTTGAATTTTTTACACTTTTAATAATGGATAAAAGATTGTGGGGCGTAAAATGTGCTATACAGTCATGTAGAGCAGACAAAAGAGGTTTTCCAGACTTACGATTTTTTAAGTTTCCAGACAAAAAAAGACCAGTATTTGGAAAATGGGTTCGTCTATGTTCTTTTGATCCTTTGTTGTCTTCTAAAAATAATTATGTTTGTTCTCGTCATTTTTCCGTTGATAGTTTTTCAAAAAAAAACTTAAAAAGAACTGCTGTACCTTCTTTGTTTTTGAATGGTGATTCTGTTCCAGTAGAAACAGAAAACATACCTGTGAAATTTTCAGGAAAAACTTATGAGGGTCCAAAAAATAAATGTAAAGATGACGAGTTAAAATTAGAGGATTTAGATTTGGAATTTTCAGTTCCATACGAAACAAGTGAAGAAGTTATTGAAAATAATTGTTTATCCTGTGTGAAAGCACAACAAAATTTAAAGTACTATCAAAACAAGTATGTTAAATTACAAAAGATTGTTAAAAGTCTAAAAACTAAAATTAGAAAGTTAAACTCAAAAAATTCAAAAACTAGATATGACAAGCGAAAGTCTCAGATGACGGCTAAAAATAGAAAAAGAGTTTCAATATATAGTTTTATTAATTCATTACCAGCTGTGAATGAGCATTCAAAAGTATTTAGCAAAATGATACTTTGTAATTATGGGAAAAGAAAAGTCTGGTCACCTGAAGAAAGAGCTCTAGCCCTAAATATCCAATACAAATCCACTTCAGCTTACCGATTTTTAAGAGATACTTTAAAATTAAATTTACCCTCAGAAAGCTCATTAAACCGTTGGTTACCAGTAAAAAACTTAAAGCCTGGTTTTCCGGAAACATTTGAAAAAAATTTAAAATCTATTGTTTCAACCCTTCCATGTCAGTCTCGTGAAGTGGTCTTAATATTTGATGATTTAGATATTCAAAGGCAATTAACTTATGATCAGAAAAATGATGAAATTGTTGGGTTCGTAGACATGGGCGATTATAAAACTCAAGATATAACCAAACGAGTTTGTGTTTTCTTAGCAAGAAGTATCCTATCTAATTTTAAAGTTATCATTTCTTACTATGCAATCAATACAGGAATCAAAGGTGAGGATTTGGTTTGTATAGTAAAAAAAGTAATAGACTATTGTACAAACATGGGTCTTAATGTTAGAGGAATTACATGCGACCAAGATTCTACACACCGTAAATTTTTTTCTATTCTTGGTGTAACAAGTAGTACACCATTTTTTAGATATAATTCTAAGAAAATATATGCTATGTATGATGTTCCACACCTTATAAAATCCCTTAGAAATACAACATTGATAAAAGAAATAACTTGTAGTGATGGCAAAATATCTTGGAAATGTGTCGAAGAGTTATATAATCTTGAGAAAAATGGCGTTACTAGAATGGGTCGAAAATTGAAAGAAAGACATGTGAAGCCTAATACGTGGCAAAAAATGAAAGTATCTTTAGCCACCCAAGTCATAAGTAAAACTACAAGTGCTGCAATAAAAACTGCTTGTGATTTAAATCTTTTTAGTGAAGAGATAGCACCTTTTGCCAAACCAACAGCCTTATTTTTCGAAAAGTTTAATAATCTCTTTGACTGCCTTAATAGTAAAACACCTTTTGATAAAAATCCATATAGATGTGGATTAGCAAAATTTGGACCAGTTGAAAAATATCTTAAAAATATGATAACTTATATTGAAAATATTTCTTTTAATAAAAGCCAAAACACATATTGGCGAAATGGCTTGATACAGACAATTAGAGCTATACTTCAACTCAGCGATGACATTTTTTCTGATTATTCGAATGTTCACTTTATTCTCACGTATAAATTTAACCAGGACCCTTTAGAAAATCTTTTTTCTATAGTAAGAAATAGAGGTGGCTATAATAGCAATCCATCACTGTATAGTTTTGGCAATATTATATCAAGAATTATGTCACAAAAAATTTTATCTTCATCAAACACAAAAAATTGTGAAGATGATGGTGATAACTTTGTAACAACAGACGCTAATGAAAAACAAAATTTTGAAAATCAAATTCGTTTAATTTTTAACAATGAATGTAGCGAAAACTTTACAGATGATACAGAAAATGAAGATGATTTTGCAGAACGAGTTGCTTTAACAGATATTTCTATAGAAGAACCATCTCTCAGATATTTTGCTGGCTTTGTTGCAAATAGATTTTTGAAAAAAGTGCAATACTGTAAAAACTGTGAAGAACAAATGCTAATCACTGATGATATTGTTACATATAGTAGTAATTCCGAAACATTTATTTACTATAAAAATTATTCACACAAATCTGATTTTGGTGCATTGAATAACCCGACTGATTCATTTTATGAAATTACAAAAATATTCACTAAAATTTTCAAACAGTTTATTGATGAATCTCCACAATCAAGGCGCATTCAACAAATTATTGTAGAAAAATGTATTCATTATGTCAATAGTAATCATGATTTTAACTTCTGGTTTTCTGAAAATAATCCTTGCAGCAAACATAACATACAAGTTTTAGATTATTTTATTATAGTTCTTTTGAAAAAGTTTTGTTTATGGAAATCAGATCAAATTCAAAGTATTAACAGAACATCACGAAGAAAAATTAGAATAATTAAAGAATAATATATTTTTACTCTTAAATTTGTATCATAAAATTTGTAATTCAATAAAATCTGAGTTTTAATTACCATGAAAATATAGTTATATAAAATTTATATTATTTTTTGTTTTGTTTTCAAACTAATTTCACGGTTACAGTCCATACGAAAAAAAAGAACAACATATTATGTATGTATAAAATAAAAAGCATGAGCAATACGAAATAAAACCACAGATTTTCTATTGCACATGCTAACACATTGCAAATTAAAAAAAGAAGAGAAAAAAAAAATAATACAAAGCCTGAATACAATGAATCATATTATATTGTATAAATAGTAAATGTATTGTTGTTGTTGCTTTTTGTATTCGAGTTATTTCTCCACCACAACATTTTTAAATTTTTCACCAAAAGAACGTTAGGACAGTTTTCAAGCTTAGATATGTGGTGAAATAATTTTCTTCCATACTTCTTGGGAGGAAATTCAAAAGCTTTCTTGAAAATAAAATATTACAATTCCTCAGTACGTGATTAAGTCTCTTTGTATATTTACTTACTCAATGGTTTGGTGCAACAGTAATCTGAAAAATTTCCCATTTATCACTTTTCAAAGTTGTACTGAGGACTTTTCAATTTGCTTATCAATTTTTGTTTTGGTGCAACACAAACTTATTGAAATTTTTGAAAAGTTGATAAGTAATAAGTGATAAGTGGTTGGTGCAATAGGGCCCAGGTCTTATGGACATATTTTGTCTTGTTTCTTCTTTGAGTAATTACATAAATGTGTTTCTTATTTTCGTCACCGACAGTGTTACCCTTTAGTTTATATTTTGTATCTAAAATCAGATGAACTTTTTGATAAGTGGTCCCGATTATACATTTGTTTTTAAATTTTATAATAAAGAAAAATTATAATACATATTTATTTTTTTTTTAAATTTAATTATTATTAAAAATTAATAATTTGAATTATTTGAAAATTAGAAAATTGAAAATAGGAGGGTTTTATTTATTAAATAGAAAATGTTATGAATGTGTAATATTACATTTAAATTATTTCTATGAAATAAGAAAATGTAAAAACCCAAAAACATTGTATGCACATATGTATGTATAGTATATCCTACAAATAGGTAACTGAAAGTGAAAGGGATTACGGGTTTTACTTTTTTGTTTTATAGCTGATCGTATGAATAAAAAGATAATTTACATTATCCTTATCAGTACCAATATTAATGTACATACATATATATTCCATTGTTTTTATAATTCAATTTGTTGATCATAAAAATTTTAAAATTGCCCAACACTTTGCAGAATTTTTAAAAAACATTTTTGTGCTGTAATATTAGGGTATCGTCCGATTCTCTTTACACATATTTTAAGAAAAGAATTACTCATTATGTACAAAATATAAAAGTATCAATTATATACATTTTGAAATACTTTAAAATTATTATCAAAAACCATCAGAAAAATTCCTCTTTTCTATAGAGTGAGTATTTATTACAAAATGCTTTCTATTGCAAAGGAATATGTGTATACAATTGTATAAATTTATAATAATATGTAAAAAACATTTTTTCAAATAAAACATAATTTATTGTTTTTATATATTACATCATATCATATGCATACTTGTAAATGTATAAATAAATGCATATATTATAATAATAAAATTTAATTTTTTATTATTAAGAACGGTACTACTTTTAAGTAATAAAAGTATTACACAGCAACACTAATTTGCGATTATTTATCATTCATTCTACTTTTTATACACACATCACATCTCGATTATCAATCAACCAACTTTTAGCTCATCAGCGTGTGTGCGCATGAATTTTTTCATCATTTTTATCTTTCTTCATAATTCATTTTGTTAATTTTTGTTCATCCAGAGAATTGAAATATAAGAAAAATAATCAGTCGCAGTACAACTGTGTTACTGGCGACAACAAAGGAATGGTTGTTATTGTTTTTTTCTGTTTTCCAGCGTCTCGTTGCACATATAATGGGTTGGAGTATGAGTAGCTTAGTATACTCCTATTAAATGTAACGACAACTGGATAAAAATGAACTCTTCCATAAGACCTGTACTGAAAAAACTTTGTGAACAGAGTATAGTATGTATTTTCTCATTAAAATTTGATAGATCATATTGTTACAAAATTGGCCTTGGGAAAAGAAAGAATTTCCTTAAAAAGAAAGAAAAGGCGTCCGAAAAGGAATTTTTAAAGAAGAAAAACAGTATAGGTGAATGGGAAAAAAATTAAATAAATCAGAATTTTCAGTTAAACGAAATATCTTTTAATTTTTATTAAAAAAATAATACTTACAATTCTAATTATCTAATTTCTACAACATAAAAATTAATTACCAAAATTTAAAAAAAGCTCAAAAAAATAAATAAATAAATAAAAGGAAGGTAAGACAAGAAAATTATTGCACAAAATAATAGCGAAGAAAATAAAAATTTCCAATGTAGTAGTCAAAGGAAAAAAAGATAGAAAATTATACGGCAGTGACAGCTCAATGAAGTTTGAACAGCATAGAATGAAAAAAAGGTAAAAAAGAAAATTTTTATCAGAGTAATTTTCGGATTGTTTTGTGAAATTATTAATAAAAATCATCTTCCGATTGAATAAATTAATAATTTTATTATAATTTTGTAGTTTGTACATAAAAAGTAAGTAAGTAAGACAATTGTTAGAAGTTCGCAATTTTAGAGTCATTGCGTAGTAAAGCCAAAAACGGGAAAGATCGCGAGTGGTGTAAAAATTAGTAAGATAAAGTGAAAAAAGAATGTGTGTAAAAATAAGAAAAATATGTGTACAAAAATATGTTAAAAAAAGATAAATTAAAAGTGAGGGTAAAAAATTTGAAAAATAAAATTTAGAAAAAAATTACCTTAAAAAAACTATAAATCTCTTGAAAAAAGTAAAAAAAAAAAAAAGAAGAAAAAATGATGTGAAAAAACTAGAAAAAAAACTGAAATAAACACTGTTTTGTTGTTGTAAATAAGAATTTTAGTGTTTTCTTTTTGTTTTAGTTTTAGGTATTTGTTTCCTTTTTTGTTGTCCTGTTTTTCCTCCTTCCTCTTTTTTATCAATAAAATTGATTCGACTATATTTAACAGGGGCTTTCAGTTTGGGTACTGAATTATTAAAATTCGGTGTTCAATCAGAAGTTTCTTTTATTTATAGTAGATACAACTTCAGAAAATTATAAATATATTTATGTAACTTTTACTAATTTTCTTTCCTTTTTTAGGAAAAGAGGAGACAACAGGATGGTGTGCAGAAGCTGATGGTATACGTATTTTCTTTTCACAATATATACATATATTTGTTTTACCTTCAGCTTTTTCTTCACTTTTATCGAAAATATTATAATTAGGTAAGAACTTAACGAAAAATAAATGATTTGACTTTTTTCATATTATCTATTAAAAGTTTAAAAAAATTAATCAGTTGGAACCTTGAATTTATTTTTATTATTTTTATATACCTTAAAGCATTCATTTAGACGCATCTTATTGAATTTTAGTGGACAATTGTTATGTTATTGTCTTTAAATACTAATCGTGAAGTAATATATCTTTTGCTCCCAGATTGCAGCCTTCACGAGGTGGGAGTGTTGAGAGTTATTGGCAGGTTGGAAGTAGTGATGGGATTTTCAATACAATTGTACTAAATTCGGTACATTTAAGCCTTGTCAAATACATCAGTACATTAGCTTTAATTCCCTGTAAAACTCTGAATCGATTATCGATTTTTATTTAAATTTTGCATATTGGCATCATTGCCTACAATTTTTTTTTCTGGCGGTAAATGTTGGCGGATCAAGTTGTCAAAATTCAAGTGCAATTTAATTAAAATTTCATTCAGTGATTATTACAATGAGTTTAGAAGGGTAAGTAATTATTGTCTCAAAAATTTATTGCCAATAAGGTTATATGATTTGTGTGTTTTATTCTGTAATATACAAATTCAGGTGGTTAAATAAAAAACGTAACGACAATGAGAATGAAAAGGCTGCTCAACATCAGGAACAGGAAAAACATCAGAGACAAAAGCAATATCACCCTGCAAAAATTATAATGTACATTTTCAAGAAGATTGGCTGAAAAAATTTACGTGGTTCCGAAAGGACGATAACTCGAGACAAGGTAAAAAGTGTATCATATGTAACACCCATATATCTGGGGGTGCATTTCATTTAAAAAGGCATTAAGAAAATGCAACTCATAAAAATTCACTACAACAAGCTCAAAGTGCGCCGAAAATTGATACTTTGACCAACGAAATAGAAAAGAGAAATTCCATTAAAGAAGCTGCGACGCAGTTGGAAATTTCATTGGCCTTATTCATAGTCGTACATAACCTACCTTTTTCGGTTTTGATGCATTTAACAAAATGTCTAAAGAATAATATCATTGATGGTAAGACAATTCAGAATTTAAGTATTTGTAGAAAAAAAGGACAAAGCGTCATAAAAAATTTAGTGTCATCAGAAAATATTTCTTCAGTACAAAAGTTTGTTCAAGCTAATTACTATTCAATTGTAATAGATGAAAATACAGGTGTGACATCAGTTAAAAATTTGGCAGTAATAATACGAATATTTAATAAGAAGTGTTTTGACAGATTTTTGGGAATCATACCTGTAAATGACTGTTCTGCAAACGGTTTATATAAATTATTAACCGAAACTTTGCAAGAAATTAACATTCCGTTAGAAAATATGTTGGGTCTTACTGCTGACAATTGTTCAGTCATGATGGGCTCAAAAAATGGTGTTCAAGCAAAATTGAGAAAAGATATTCCGAAATTATTTTCTCATGGATGCGTTTGCCATAATTTAAACATAATTTCTCAAAGAGCATTCTCGAAAATACCTTCAGTTATGAAAAATTATTAAGGGATATAAATATGCATTTTTGCCACAGTCCATCCCAAAGAGGAAAGTTCTCAGCATTTCAGGAGTATTTTGATACGGAACTACAATACATACCATTTTACGATATAATGAAACACGGTAGCTTTCTCGGCAGGTAAGTAATCTAAATAAACTATTTTTAAGTAGAGTCAATTATACACCAACAAAGAACTTTTTATAGGCAGTCATAGATCGCATATTGGAGCAATGGATTCTGTAATGACTGACTAATGACTATAATTTCAGGTGAAATCAATAGTATTTCGCCTTTGATCTTGAATCTTTTTACAGAAAAGGAACATAAAAACCTGAAGCTTATCAGTAAAGAATATATATCATTGTCAGACTTTCCTGAAATAAAAAAATTGCAGAATTTGTCATTTACTGAATTTTGGACAGAAGTAGGTTTAATAAAAAATGAATTAGATGCTTATTTATTCAGTGATATTTACAGAATTGCTAGTGGCATTTTATCATTGCCTCATTCATCAGCTAACATTGAAAGAATTTTCTCTCAATTCAAAATTTAATCAGAACAAAATGTAGAAATCGTCTACAAATTGGCCCTGTTTCTGCTTTAAATCATTCTAAAGACTTACTTAAGGCAAGCTCTACTTGTTGTTTTGATTATGTTTCAAAAAATAAAAATATTTTATCAAGGAATCTCCCTAGCAATGAACCAAAAGAAGAAGAATGTATTGAATAGCTGTTTTTTTTTATTCTTATTATGTGCAAATATAGTTCTATGTAGTATTAGTTGAACTAAAATTTACTACTCGTTACCTGTTTATTTAATTTTTTTTTTCATTTATTTACATAACTTTGAAATTTAATAATTTTCAGTTTTTTATAAGTATGTAACATTTTTGTATGTATGAGGAACTATGTATAATACACAAATAAGGCGTAAAAAATTACTTTTTGTTTTGTATACATACATTTTGAAGAGAGATAGAAAACAAACATATCCACATTAAATATAATGTTCACAATATGAAGAAATAGCTCTAGTACAATTTGAATCTCATAAGTACAATTTCAGATTTAAAAAATCCGGATCTCATGCCTGGTTGGAAAGAGGGCTAATAACGGGACTAATGGATTAAATTCTGCAGAATATAAGGAGGTAATTCCAAATCCTTCCGTTGCTTCGGCGGCGGCTGCAACATCGGATCTGCAGGTGGCAACATCATGTTTTGTCTTAGGAGGCTTCACTGACACGGTCAATAGAGAACCTCCTTTTGACGAATCAGGAAAGGGTCGAAAATCCTTTGGGGAGTACGACTATATCTGGTCTGAGTAACTGGTCGAATACATGGTAAAAAAAGGGCCAGAAAACTTTGGATGCCACGTTCAAAAGTGCCAAACTTACTAAAAAGCAATTGCGACATCGAAGGAGGACTAGAGCTGAGGCTTACACGCAGGAGTTGAGTAACGCCAAATGTGTTGCAGTACCTGACTCTAGTCCTTCTACCTCTGGAGCTGCAGGCATCAAAAGAAGTAGGTCTACAAAAGAACACTCTCTTGATGCGGGCAGCTCTCGGGAATAAGACAAAGTTGTTGTGCCGTCAGGGAAGAAGAAGAGAAAAGCTAAGGCTGAACTCTTGGGCTCTTCCGTGACAAACAACATCGATAGGCATAAAAATCCTGAGATTCAATAACATCGAGATGTGCCTGGACTATCGGTTGGATTGGCAACCACAGAAGAGCAGAAGATCTCTGACAGCAACTTCGCTGGAGCTGCATCGAGCGCATTGACTACGGTAACTGTGGTTGAAAATTCAACAACGAAGTTCGAACCGCAACATCTTGGGTTTGTAGAAAATCAACTGAGGACGCTGTTGGGAGAAACTAGATTTGCCGAGATTTGAGGCACTAACACAGCTTAGATTCCCAAAGAGATTCTCACCCGGCTCAGTGCGCAGAATCCGGGGCTCAACACCAAGTCTTGGCATGTTTATGCACTTAACGCCGGTAAAGCTGACGACAAGATCGATGTTTTTAATCTGGTGTTAGGCATTGACCCTGAGTCGGAGAGAATCTTGGAGACTTTGTACGAGCAATCCTTAAATGGATTGTTAGTTATCCAAATTAACCTACAGCATTGTAAGTCCGTCACAGCTCTACTAAATGACAGACTATCAAGATTGCAGACATGACCTCAGATAACCTTAACCAAGAATCATAGATTTCTAGAAAACGAATCTGTGGTTTAAATGGGGTTTTCCGGGGTCAGCTCTTTCATTTTGAAAGATCTGAATGATCGCGTGTCTGTATGATTGTCTTAAAAACAATCGAGGCAACAATGTTAAGGCAGTTTTGCAGTTAAGAAATAGTAGCGGTTACAATCACATACCAAATGGCAGGTAAGAAATGCAATATTATTGATGTATCCGCTTACTTGCCATACGATTGCATTAGCCTTTTAGACTTAACTGGTTATGAATAGCATTTATCCAGCAATGCTGAAGGAAGGCAATGTTCGTGTACATTGAGGAGGTTTTTGAAAAAGCAAACTATAAGTTCCTGTGCGAATCTGCTGGAGGGCATGGTGTGAAACCAACGCTTGTCCGGTGGATCCACTACATGCTATCTTATTCAGGAGGTAGCGATGAAGTTAGTCTACCGGCTGAAACACAGTGAATGCTGGAGAGGAGAGACAAACATGGGACATGCAGTGATGTCAAACAAACTTGCAGAAAAATGCAACTTTTTCAACATGCCCTGGGATAACATGACTTCACGTGTAACGTTGGTAGAAAATATGATGTAGTGTATCCCACGAGGAAAGAGTGGTCAAATACCACTGCTATTCTAAGTTGGGCCTCGGATGTTTTCTACAAGGATGGATCTGAAACCGAAAACGGTGTTGGTTCGGCGTGGTGATCCAACGTGAGTTACATTACCCTTATTGCTAGCTTTAAAAAATAAAAATGAATGCTGTGAGAAAATGAATTTTCCATGAGAAAATTATTCAAAGAACTTTCCGCTAAATCTGCAAAAGATATAGCATTGACTAATCCAAAGCTATACTTTTTTAGATCGAAATTAACTTTTACTTTTAATTAGAAAGTCAGTTGATTTCTCTTAATGTTACAGTAAAGATCAAAATTGTGAAATATTAATTAGTGTGATAGTTGATAGTAGAAAATTGTTCAATAAAAGTTTGTCAATAAATAATAATTAAATCAAAGGACACTTAAGTGTTTCATTTGTAAAACAAACTTATGTGTTAAATTTTTTTTTTCTTTTAAAGGAAATTAAAAACATCAGTCATGCGAGGCCTACCTGGAAAAATCGGAAACAACAGAGCACCATCTCTGCTTTTACCCAGCCTTCCCTAAGATAAGGCTTCGTACATGTAACTCAGATGCATTGCGTGGGGGTGTTGAAAACAATGCACTCTCCTCTCCGAGTACTCGTGCCGCTCGTGGATGGCTGCATCCCCCGCCCACACAAACAACAACAACAATATATCTCTTACTTCTAACAGGTATTCAAAAATGTCATTCAACGCACATTTTTCTTGGATGCAGGTTATTAGGAATGAATTGACTTATTAAGGAAAAGTGTGTGTTATTATACATATACCTATATGTAGCTCTAATAGTTTTGGCTGTGAAAGCTGTGAAAGTAACAGAAACTCAAACGGATAAAGCTGTAATAGCAAAATGCAAAGCATATATGTATGTATGTATGTACATACATAATTCATATGTATATAATATATGCACACGCAACTGCATTTAATTTATTTCTTTTTCATTTTAAAAATAAAAGATTTTTTTAAAATCTAGATTTCCAATTGAATTATATTTAATTGAAATTTTAGTTGTTTTTTCTTAATAAAGTTAAGTTGTGAAAATAAAATCCTACACGAATATATATAACTTTTGTAAACACAGTCATGATCTTCATCCGTTATTTCTTTCATATTAAGTTTTAATTCGAAATTAAATCTTAAAAATATGTTCAAGATATTTCTTTGAAAAAAAAAATGTAAAATGTAAATGTCCAGATAAAGTAAATGCCCTTATATCATTTCTAAAAAAAAAAAAGAAATGTAAATAACATAAGCGTGAGAAAGTTCAATTCGCAAGCTCTGATTTTGCTGATCATGAGCGACAAGATCGTGTCTTGTACCCCGTCGACATGCATCACTTTTCCGTTTTTCAGAGCAAATAGTGCACTACAGCAACAAATCTATGAACTGTTGTACGTATCTATAGTCTTATGTTTATATTCAAATGCAAGCAACTATAGTACATATTATAATAATAGTCTACCGCAGTGTTATCTTTACATTTTGAGTAATTGTATATTTACATATACATATTCATACACATACATACATATGTATATATGAGTAAGTAAGGCACCTTCAATTACTTATCTCACAAGATGGGCTTGAAGTGATTACCTAATCCACCTTATCTGTTATAATAATAGAATTTGAAATATAGTACAATGAGTATACATATGTTGTATGTATATAGGTATATGCATGAGTATTTATAAAGCATTTTATAAAGTACTTAATAGTGGATTATAATATAGCCAATCACGCATGACAAGTACTGTATGAACATAAATAACAAAACAACATTTTAGAGACAATAATTCCTTGTGTACATACCCTAGAAATGTGAAGAAAATATCGCAAATTCATGACGATGGATAAAACAGATGAATCTCGATCGGTACTAAAATGTGTAATGTTCTACTCACAGCATAGATTAATATTAAGTATAGTAATGTGTACTATAATCAGAAAAAATCAAATATATACCTATGTACTTGTGTAAGTATTATTACGTTAACGTGGATGAATGGATGGCGCACAGGCGGAATGCGTTATTCAATGTCGTGATTATCCGAATTCGAATAAAAAAAATTGGCACCAACAGAAATAAAACAGTAAATAAAGAAATACAAAAAAATACGCGATTTGCAATTTCCAGGTGTGTCCTCATCATCATCTGCTGGTAGATATGTTTCTCTACAATCGCCGATCAGAATTGACATATACCTTTAGTGCTTATGAATATCGATTATGAGTTGTTACGTACTTGTATATGTATAATCAATTTTTTTAAGGATAACAACAAAATCTAAATAAGAGACTGATAACAGCTCCAATGGCCAATTCTTTCTTCACCATATGCACTATATTTTGTTATGACTACTTAAAGATAAAATGTAAATATGTATTTATATACTTTGTAGCACCAAAAGCCCAGATAATCTATCTATATACTTTGTACATCGACATACATCATATAGGTACGGATTTATATGTTCGCATATACTATATGTACATATATGTATATGCTTTCCATGATTCTAGACGGGAGGAAAGGGCGCAAGACAATTGCAATGCATTAAGTCCAACAGCGGCAATACCAATTGTATATAATTTCTATAAATTCGCGTTTTGTTTGCAATGAAAAGACATGACACGATTAGTATTTTTCATTAAATCACGACGTTTTAATGCTAGATCCGGTTCGCTGGTTATAAAGTAAGATAGAAATTTTATTTTTATATGTAAATATAAGGTATTGAATAGATTCATATTAAAAAACGGATAAAAAAATGTAAGTATTATTTGTAACTACTCATACATACATATGTACATATGTATATGCAATCTTGAAATTGATAAATCAACGCTAATCATACATTTGGACGTGAAACAACCTAAGATGTCATGATTACAACTTTCGACAAGATCATGTACTTATATCGTGTACGCATAACTGTTCAGTTATAAACAAATCAGTTTTTTATGTTCTTGCGTATTGTAAAGAAAAAAAAAACATTAAAACAGTATCTTGAAAAGCCAAACAAGAAAAATAAAAATACTTATATGTATAATACGTGTGACTAATTACCTATTTTTATAATAAAAGTAAAAAAAAGCTTTTTCAATTGGAATAATGAATTAGTGAGAATAAGCATTGATTTCAACTTATGAACATAATTCTTTAATTAAAATATGTTTTAAAATGTAAACAATCAATAAATTGTCATTTTCTTAAACTCTTGCTTAATTTCAAAATAATTTTTAGTTACATAGTTCACTTGATTTTAGTATCTTTGAACAATTTTGTACGTATATGATTGAAAAATAAAAAGAAAATAAAAATATATCTATGTATGTATATAAGTACCTACATGTTACTGAAAGTATTTATTATTATACCTACCCAATTGAAAAAAAAGGTCTCCCAAAGACATTTAAGAGTGTTTCTCAGGGATATATTTGTAGTCTATTTAATGACAAATTAAAACTTTTATTCTTTTAACATTAATTTTATTTCAAATAACACAATTTTAAAAATAGTTGGTACCTACACCATTTACTTAAATTTTTCTATCGACTCTTTCAGCTAACTTAAGACTGACCACTTTTTTTTTAAATTAACTTTATCATTATATGTACATAGAATATTATCGTCATTATTCATAGAATAACTATATTTTTTCAAAGTTTTAACTAAACAGTAATATAATAAATAAAATAATGATGATTTGATCATAAGATATAATTTTTTCCTTTTTTCTTTTTATTTCATGTGTATTACCTATTTATTAAGAGAATTTGGCTTTAATTATTGAATATGCATCGCCTACTACAAATATTCGGCCAACCTCATGTTTTAATAGCCCCTGATTAATAAGTTCTCTATTCTTTTATACAAATTTGCATCTAAATTGAAAGTTATGAAAACGGTTTTTAATTCTTAAAATCTATATTTTCCTCTTTGTATTATTTTACTTTATTTTATTTTTTTTTTTTTTCTTTTTTTTTCTTGACTTACATTTATATCAATCGTCACTTGTATATGTACATAAAAACATATATTTTCCAATCCTTCGTTGTTATTATTTATTTATTTATTATTTAAACTTTGATAATTACACAAGCTTTAAAATGTCGCATATGCAATTATCGTGTAGCACCATTACGACAATACAATTTCATGTTCTCAGGACTGCAAATACCTTTATATGAAATGCGAGATATTTGCATTCCGCTAATATCATCAATGGCATGAGTCGTTTAGAAGCCAATGCGGTTAAGTCCATTTTTTGATATTTTCTGATTTTTGTAAATTTTGATGAAAAAAATGGACTTAACCGCATTGGCTTCTGAGCTATTCACATATCTGTCATAATGCAATTTTTTTACGATGACGTAAGAACTTTTATATTTTTGTAACAATTTTTTATTTACATCTTCTACGTCTTTAATTAAAACATGATCACCTAACTGATATTATAATAAGGAGCTTTATGTTGCTCATCAAAATAAGATATATGTATGTACATATTATAATCCTGATTTTTCTTGATGGTACTAGCTTTTTTCCTAATTTCTTGAAGACTTCTATTCTCACCGTTTTCAATCTCGTTTTTTAAAAATTTTAATAGCTTATCAACCATTTGACTTTTCTGTTCAACTCCAAAGAGTAACATGCTTATTTATAGCGTAGTCAACTCTTACCAAGTACTTACTCCTTTCTTTTATTTCTGAGTTAGTTTCTTTAGATAACATCGGTGTTAATTCGTCCGACATAAAACATGTTCCCCTATCGGAATTTATTTTATTAGGTCGAGAATAATAATAGAAACAAATTTTTAAGCATTGAATGACTTCTATTATACTTATACTTTTACCGCGTATAATTTTACGAATTTTGTGAAACTGTCTACTATTAGAAATAAGTATTTACTTTTTATTATTTTTCGTAGATGGTAATGGTCCGAAATAATCAAAGTGTAATATTTCAAACGGAACACTTTCTTTCGGTATATTATACATGACACCTTCTTTCTTACCTTAAGCAGGTGAAAAATAAAGAGTCTAATTCATTTTTAAAAATTCATTGCATTTTTCAGTATAAGGACATTGAGACATCTTAGGGCATCTACGTGAAGCATCTTTTCAATAGATCTATGTTCTATTATACAAGGTGATTCAGTTTAGGCGTCCGACCCGGAAAGTACGGATATATCTCGGCGGGACACACAAAACATCGTATTGGAGGGCGGGGCAATCTCAACCGTTACGGAGTTAGAGGGAGGAAAGCTTTTTAGTACCTTTTCTTATTTTACCCTATAACTTTTTACAAGGGCACGCTAGGGTCAGCCTTTTTTTGCAAAATTATTGAGGGCCCTTCTTGGTTTTCAACATTATGTTACATGCCTCTGAACCTCTAACTTCTCAAAAGTTATAAGGCTTCAAATCCAAAATATTGTCATTTTTTACCCACTTTTTTGACTTTAACCCTAATTTTTTCGAAAAGTGCTCGATATTAACCCTTATTTTTTATTGCAGAAAATGAAAGTTAAATTAATTTTGTATCGATTTGTTTTTATCATTTTTTATTGCAGAAAATGAAATTTAAATTAATTTTGTATCGATTTGTTTTTATCATTTTTTATTGCAGAAAATGAAAGTTCAATTAATTTTGAATCGATTTGTTTTTATCATTTTTTATTGCAGAAAATAAAAGTGCAATTAATTTTGTATCGATTTGTTTTTATCATTTTTTTTCTAGAAATGCATAGTTTTCGAGATATTTGCACTTGACTATCATACTCCAAAATACTTCGAACTTGTGATATTATATTTACAAACTTTATTTAAAATGCTTTTGATTTGAAAGATTTAGTTATTCTAAAGATGTAACCAAGCATTTTAAAGCCTCTATTACATTAGATTTTAAATTTTACAGCTATCAGGCAACAGCTACTAACTGAGAGATTATATTTATCTGAATTCCTGTCTTTTCTATACACATCGTATTTTGCATTAAAGATTTCATTAGTGGAATAAAATGCTGTAAATAGGTTTCGGTTAAACAAATCATATCATAACTATTTGACAAAATTTCTTATCTAACATCTTTCACTTTAGTTCTCGAACCTCTAACATTTTGATAATATCTATAATGTCATTTATTTATTAAATAGTAATTTTTTCATAATGTCATCAATGCTCTTATCTTTTATAACAAACAACTTAGATTTCTCATTTTGGTTCAAATAAATATTGTCATTTTTCAACCATAAGAATTTAAAATTATTATTTTTTAAAAATTATAACATTATACATACCTATAACAATTTTTTTTTTAATATTTACATAGTTAAAAATTCGTTCATATATGGTAGGTATAATCTTATTGGTATTATAGCCTAAATCATTTAATTTTATACCACCTACAGATCGAAAAGAAATAAGTATAATTATATATGATGAATTATTACCAGCATTATAATTATTTGCAGAAGTCGCAATACTGTTGTTGATGTTATTACTGCTTAATAATTTTTTGTTTGTTTTCGTTGTTGTAATTTTACGGTAGCATGAAATAGCATCTTCATTTTTAACTGTTACTGCAAGATAATTATAATTTTTAAAGAAAAGCAGGCAAGTTCACTTTACCATTTCTATCAACTCCAAACTTATTGATTTGAAATTAATAACAAATTAAAACTTTTATTCTTTTAAACACTAATTTTATTTCAAATAACACAATTTTAAAAATAGTTGGTACCTACACTATTTACTTAAATTTTTCTATCGACTCTTTCAGCTAACTTAAGACTGACCACTTTTTTTTAAAATTAACTTTATCATTATACATAGAATATTATCGTCATTATTCATATTCATAGAATAACTATATATTTTTTTAAAGTTTTAACTAAACAGTAATTAATAAATGAAATAATGATATTTTTTTTCTTATATTTATATCAATTAAAATGAATTTGCGAGCATACATACATAGGTATTTATACATATGCATACAATTTTTTTTGAAAAAGCTTTGGAAAAGTACATTTAGTAAGAATGACATGAAAAAATTTCATACGTTTCTGATTATAAACTTACAGAATATAATGATGTCTTCAAATTGATATGAAAACTTTTAGATGTTCCTACCAAGAACATTTTTTTTGGACTTAACGTTATATTATAAATTACATGTATGTCCTATGAAGTAAAGACGAAGAATGATTTTGAAAGATATAAAAGAGTTTTTTCCGTACTACTTAATTCTTTTTCAATTTCAATTTTAATTGAATAAAAAAGTTGAAAAGTAAATTTAAACATTTTATTTCATTAGAAAATATGTAACTTAAATTAAACAAAAAATACATATGTATTCACTTTCGTTAAACTATTTTTTATAAAAATAAAAAAAATAATAATAATAGATATAAAATTGTTTATATAGGTACATGTACTTACGTACATATATTGCCTTTATTGCTCATATTCGGATATACGAACGTCTCTGCAAAAGAACGGAACGGAAAAACATTGAAAATTGGAAATTTTCAAAGCTATTTATTTTTTAATAAAGATTTTTTGTAGGCTATATTAATAAATAAAATACTTAATAAAATTAATAATATAAAACTTATTAATACTCACCTGATTTTAAATCTAAACAACAAACTATGTATGTATATAGATAGGTCTTCACACTACACTACATAAAAACAAAATGAATCATCATTCTGATTTCATAATAAATCTAAAAACATTTTCTAAGATGCCTTTTTTGTTATTAAAATGGGAGACCTGGATGTTTTTTTCAGAGAGATCTTTTTTTCAGCTGGGTGTATATAACTGAGTGTTATGTAGTGAAGTCGTGCGTGCCCGCAAGTGCGATAAATCGAGAATAATTCACGATTTCTGTTCAAGTACTTATTTTATTTTTCTAGAAAAAAGAAGAAAATAATAAAGAAAGAAATTTTTGCATATTATACAGGGTAGTGCGTATAACTGAAGACTGGTTGTGACAAAATCAATAAAAATTGCGTAGGTGGTGAAATGGAAATGTACTTAATAAATTCTTAACCATTAGCAAAGTTATAATATTTTGGCACTTTTTCAAATCACTCTAATTTTGTTATCTGCTGTATTAAAAGATCGTACCTTTAATAAAGTTATGTAATACATATTACCTAGAATCTTTTGCAATTTCCAAAATTTTGTAATGAAAATTACGGACTGATAAGTGATAACAAAACAAGTGCAAAATACTTTTGCGCCATTTAGCGATTAAAAATTTAATAAAAATCTTTTTGTATTGTTTTATGTACATACCAGACTGTATAAAAAAAAACATTAAATTATACATAACATTGTGCACTCAAATTTCACATATACATACTACATACATAGTACCTATTATGTATATATAAATAATAAGCCTTCTTGCAAGAAGATGTTTTCATTTTAGACCATTTGTATGTATGTACCTACTGTACATAAATTATCTTTATATAGGTACATATACCAAACCTCCAAGAGAGAGAATGCTATTCAAAGCCGTGAAGTAAGATAACTTTACTCACACATGTAAAACCAAACTACATAGTCCGCGGCTACATTCATGTGATTATATACGAAAATTTATTCACTTCAAAAAATTAATTTTTAAGAAAAATATAATGTAAATTGTCTTTTGTGTAATGGAATAGAAAATAATAGTTTTTAAATATTGGTATAACCAGAAAAAATATGTCATTAAAATTCATTCTTAAAAAAAAATAGAAATAAAAAGCTAACATGAACATTTAATATCGTTTAATCAAAAAGTAGAATAATAATAATAATAAAATTAATACATATAAACTCAATTTAAAGAAATAAAAAAAACAAAAAATATCACGATTCATGAGTTAAATATTTTCACACACATATGTAATTTTAATAAAATAAAATATTTCTTTATAAATCCTATGTTGGAAAACTTGATAGGAAGTTTCTTAATTTTCAGGCAATTAATTGTTATATTATCATTTCTAGATCGCACATAGGGTAGAATACCCAGTCACGAGCACTCCGCCAGTAACGAGCACTTGGCTTTATTTTATTCTATAACTAAGATATTTTTATAAAAATACAGGTGAATATTTGCTATATACTTAGAAAAATATGTTATCCTTCCAATGCGTGGATGGTTTATCATTACAAACTCTTATTTTAAATATAATTCTAATAAATATAAAGTGCTACTCAAAATGGCATTTTTCTCAACGTTTTCGTTAAGGAGATGAATATTACGTTTTCGTTAAGGAGATGAATATTTATTTCCTTTATATTTTACTAAAAAAAAGCGATAAATAGCTAATTTTTTTGAAATTACATTTTAAATTAGTTAAAACTTAATTTCTAGCACTTTTTAACACTTTTATTATTAAAATATTTTATTTTTGGCAGTGCTCGTTACTGGCTCTTTTCAAGTGCTCGTTACTGGCGAAAAGGGTGCTCGTTACTGGTCTTCACGAATTTTGAGTTTTGTTCATAATTTTAATAATTTTACTGAAATAAAAACATATTTTTTGCGTTAAATTGCAAATCTAGACCCTTCAGAAAATTGATTTTACTCTTGGTTGGAATTATTTATCAAATACTTTAACCGTGGTATAAGGAAAAAGTCAAACATTTTCCTTAAGGGTGCTCGGGACTGGGTATTTTCCCCTACTTATTTAAAAATACATATATTACATAATTTAAATGCTTTTTAATATAGAATTATATTTCATCCTTTATTAAATTTTAAAATTATTTTAATTAGCAACCTAATACAAAAGTAATTTGTTATCAAATTCACATATTAGACAAAATATAAAGACTGGTGGATATAGCTTTTTAATTCGATTTTTTTAAAATTTAAAACAAACAAATTACATCCCAGCAGAGCAAATTCTTTTAAGTTATGTTAAGAAACAAAATATCACTGATGAAAAGGTAATGCAAACGATGATGGAATGTGTAAGTGATATAAATTTTACGAACAAAAAGTGAAAACTTTTCTTTCAAATTGCGTAGGTATTTAATTGCGTGATGTTCAATTAAGACATAAGAATACATAAAAGTATGTATATGTACATACATACATATATCTAGTATATGAATGAATTTTAGTTATAATTTTGTCTTTTGATAAGTTAGGTGTAACTTATTGCAATTATAATTAAACACATTTTTACACTTATTTTAAAAAACCAAAATTATGAAGACGAATAAATTTCAAAATATTCATGTTTTCTATTAAATATTCAAAAATAAAAATTCAGAGTGAATAATAAATAGAAGAAAACATAAATTTTAATAATCATCTATGTACGTTAAATACAATAAATACAGAGTTACGCATCATACATATTATATAAAAGAAGAAACTGTACTTCTAACTCGAAATATGATCATATTTCTTAAGCCCGAAAACATATCTGATAGGGGCGTTGTAAGCCATTCAAGACAGAATCAAGATTCGCAAATAATTCAGGTGTGAAGGAGGCACTAATTGAAAGTTTTCGGATAGTCCCGTACACTCTAGCCACAATATGATCAATGTGATTTCTTCACGAGAAGAATTTGTCAAAAATAATAACTAAATTCTTTGCTGATTCACAATAAGTTAGAGTTGTACCATTAGGTATCAAACGTGGTAAACTACGTAAATCCAATTATTTTCTATAAATTACTAAAGACGAACATTTAGTTGGGTTCAGTACTAATTTGTTAACACGAGATCAAGATCTTCGTTTACGCACTCAACCAGCTTGACGAATATGTTTCTGTAAAGAGCTCGAGAAATAAATTTGAACATCGTCAGCATAAAGGTGATATTTGCAGTGTTTTATGGCATTGGAAAGGTCGTTAATGAAAAATGAAAATAAAAGTGGTCCGAGTATAGAATCTTGTGGCACTGATTATATACTGATAGAATGATGGAAAACCTATCATTACAATATATTGCCTGTTGACGATGGGAAAAATAAGATTGAATTAATTTAACTGAAAGTACACAAAACTTAAAGAACTTGAGCAATTTAGAGAAAAGTAGTTAGTGATTGACACTATCGAATGCTTTTTGTAAAATCCAGAAGTACTAATAACGTAAGTTTATCATTATCTAAATTCTCTCGTATATCATTAGTAATTTTTACTAAAGCAGTTGTGCAACTTTTCGACTTTCTAAAACCAGACTGCAAACAGTTCAACAGATTATTTGCATTAATATACATATTCATTTACTTGTACAAACAATAATCTTTCAAAGACTTTAGATTTTGTTTTTTCGGAAGTGGAATAACTTTTGCAACTTTCCACCTGGAGGGAAAAGTTGACTGAGTAATAATATTGTTAAAAATATTTGTAATAAAAAATACTATGTATGGAGCTAAGAGTTTCAGAAATCTAGTATCAGTTCCATCCATGCCAATGGCATTCGACTTTATAGAATATATAGCTTTTAAGACTTCTGCTTTTGTGACAGGGATAAAAGAAAAATTTTGAAATTGGTTGCTAAAATTACAATAAAAGCTATTACTGGTCTCAGCAGCTGAAATATTTGATGTGAAATATTTATTTAATTCGTCAAGATCTGCACCAGTATCTTTAAATGCTCGCCTATTACCTATACTCCTATTTCTCTTAAATTTGACAATAATTTTTTATTTGGAAGACCAATATTGATTCTGATTTCATAATTCACTTTATTTCTTAAAGTTTTGAAATAATTCCAGAGTTGTTGCAATTTGAAGCGCTCGTATTTATTGTACACTAAGTTTCTTCTAAGTATTAACGACCGAATTTGAGAGGTGAACTAAGGGCAGTTTTCAGAAATACATATTTTCACGTGTTTTAAAACGAATATGTTTAACATACAAGAAAATTGCCACAGTCAATTAAGATTCACATCTACAGATTTGTAATCAAGGTACATGAAAGCTTTGTGATTATCATACTGCGGATGCCAATTAAACATAAAAAAAATTAGGTCAAGCTTAGAATATACATCGTGTTTCACATAAAAAAGAGGTTTATTTTCTATTTTTTTTATTCCAGGAATAAACTGTTTTTATCAGTAGATAACATTTTTTCAAATTCTAAAAAATGTATGACCATCGGTCTTTTTATAGTATGCCTTGTGCGACCTAATGTTTCTGGACGTCCGACAAAAATTTTTTTAAATGTTGTTATTCAATCACCCAACTGTACTGTGTTATTATCTACAATTCAAAAAAAATTTTTTTTCAAAAATTCAGTCTTCAAAAACTATCCAAATATAAAAACCGTTTGGTTCCATCACATAGGGTTTTTTTTTTTAAATGGGGTTTTTGGTTTCGCCTTTACTAGAATAAAAATCAATGGAACTTAGTAATCAATCTTCAATTTTTCGTCTTTTATAACACCGAAGAACAAACTTTAAACTTTATTCGACAACACAAAAAGCGTACTTTACGAAAAAAAATGGTTCATTTGCAAAGACAAATAAAAAAATAAAATGGTAGAGTTTTATCAACGAAACATCCCAAAACAGCGAAAGAAAATCCTTTGAATCTATCAGTATCCTCAAATAAAACACTTTTTTCGACAAAAAAAATACATACATATGTACATATATTACAGTATTTACATGTGATAATAATTAATATTTAGGTATTTATACATTTTTGATATTTTAAGAATATTTTTATTTTCACAGCCTTTATTGAAATTACTTTCCACTTTAAAGGTAGTCCAAATATTTAGTGCATTCACATCTCTTTTTCTGCACAATAAATACGGAAAAATATTTTAAATTCAAATATTTGAAAATTACTTACAGTTACATAAATATATATTATAGATACACAATTACATAAAATTACAATACAATTGAGAATAAAATATATTGAATCATTTCACTAAACAGGACCAGGGATCATCTCTGAAATTCTCCACATCTCTTCCTGATTCATCATCCGAATCCTCCATCTCGTTTCGATTATTTTCAGGCTCCCCAGTCAAAACTTTTTCCTAAGTCCAGTTATTATATCATTAATATATATATACATACATATATATACATATATAATAAAAATATTATACAATAAAAAGTAATTATTAAAAAACTTCATCATTTTATAAATACATTACCTCTTGTTGTCTCTTCGAATAAACCGAGATTTCAGAGAAGTTAGATACTCTACCACCTTGCCATAACCTTTGCAACGGACGACACATTTTAACTTGAGTCGATTCAGTGTTATCGATGTTGGTATTCTGTTGCGTATATGATAAAGGATTCTGGAAGTGCATATTTATATTGAAATTACCTTGCCCTGTTCGTCGACGATAATACATATACCCGAAAATTACAACCAAAATAATTATAATAAATACAAGAAATACTGTTAAAGCTCCTCTAGACGATTGATTTTTTTCAATAATTTCTTTTTTCTCTTTAAAAATATCATTTTTATTATCACATTGTACTTCAATTTGGACATTTTTGCCATCTTGACATAGACATTTCGATCCAAGTTCAGCTTGTACACACATAAAAGAACATCGATGTTTTTCACAAACATTATACATTTTTCTTTGCCTTGATGGTGCAACCACAACAATATCTTCAGCATTATAAACATTTAAATTGAATGCTTTGCATGTATTTTCACCATATAATTGACATTTTACTGCTTCAGGAGATCCTGTATTTATAATAAATGCAACATTTTCAAAAATTGTTAATCCTGATGGATTTGTAATTGTATTTGCTCGACGAATTATAATTTTTGGAGTACCACCTTGATAATTAATTGATTGCAATGTTTTTGAATGTGTATCAATAAAATATAACTGCTTTTTATATGTATCACATTCAAGGGCATTTACATATATTGGTTTCGATACAATTAATTCTTTACGTGATCCATCAAGACCTGCTCTATAAATGTCAGTTTGAGGATTATCGAAAGTTGAAGAATTTAATACAGAATAAAATAAAAATTTATTTACTGCGTCAACAGCTAAAGCTTTTATCCTTTCTTTATTTGTAAATCTGATCACTTTTGAACAAACAGATTTCTCAAAGCTACATACTTTAATCGAATAGTAACCATTGTAATCGGTAACATAAACATTACCTGTTACCCAATCAACAGCAATTTTCTCTTTTATACCCACGTCTTTGAGTTCTTTCCTAGTTATTGAATTTGAATTATACTCATAAATTGCTTCAGAATCTTGTACAGTGTAGTACATTTTTTTATTTCTTGCATCAACATCTATTCCAGTTATTCTAGAATCATTTAATGACCATGATATTTTTAGTAAATATGGATTTTCGCTTAATTTTCTAACTTGATTATAACTAGAAAAAAGTAAATAATGTTCTGCCTCAATTGATTTACAACTCGTTTTATCAGATCGTAATAGAAAACCTCCAAAGCAACCACATCGATATGATCCTTCAGTATTTTCACAAGTCTGAGCACATGGGTTTGATTCAGCACATTCATCTATATCATGACAGGTTTTTTTATCACTATTAATTCTGTATCCGTTGCGACAACTACATATGGCACCATACGGAGAAGATGAACATTTATGTTCGCAATATGAATTTGTGCATGCAGTTTTACAAATAGGACTCTCATCTTGACCATTCTTACAATCAGGAATATCATCGCATATTCTTAACTGTTCAATGCAAGTTCCATCTCCACAATCGAACATATCATCCTGACACATTGTTGCAAACTGATGATGATAGCTTGCATTGTAATATTGGCAATTTATTTCATCACTTCCATCACTACAATCCTTTTGCTTATCACATCGAAATTCTTTTCGTATGCAAGACTTGTCACTGTGACATTGGAATTCATAAAAACTGCAACCAGAACATCCAACTTCATCCTCTCCTCTTGGACATTCAGCAGTTCCATTGCATCTTACTTTAATATCAAGACATAAGTTCGGATTTGAAGGGCACTGAAATTTTTTCGAATCACTACTATTGTTTTCTTCATCATCACATGAAATTTGTTGCACTTTTTTCGAACAATCAAATTCATCTGAATTATCTCCGCAATCATTATGTCCATCACAAACCAGTTGCATATCAATACATTGACCCATTTTACATTTTGCAGATCCTTTTGGACATTCCATAGAAACTATTCAGAAAATAATACTCTTCATAAAATTTTGAAAATTTGTTGTTATATTTTAATACTTACAACATTTCTCATGTTCGTCTGATCCATCAACACAATCCATGTGAGCATCACATTCCCATTCCTTTGGAATGCATTGACCAGAAATGCAAGTAAACATATTTTTACCACATAATATTTTTGAATCTTCCGACTTTCCACAAGATTTCTCATCTGAATTATCCCCACAGTCGTTAAAACTATCACAAAGTGCAGTTATGTCTATACAGCGTCCATTAGCACATGCATGTTGATGCTCTCGACATTTTGTTTCATGATCTAAAATACAAAAATTTAAACTAAATATTTAATATTTTAAACAAAAAAAAAGATTTACCAAATCGTTCACAATCATCTTCATCAGATTTATCTTTGCAATCAACAACTTTATCACAACGTGCTTGATTACTGACACATTGAGTACCATCATGACATGAAAACTGATCATAACTACAAGTTTTTCCAATTCCTCCTGTGGGTTTTAGCTCACATCCTTCTTCATCCGAACCATCAGCACAATCTTTTCGACCGTTGCAACGTCTGGAAGATGTTAGACATTCGCCTGAACGGCATCTAAATTCACAATCGAGTGCATCAATACAAGTCATATTTTTATTATTCTTAAATACAAGTCCAGGAGGGCACAAGCATGCCGAAGTTAATTTTCCCATTGATACACATATGTGAGAGCAATCACCATTATTATGTTGACACCGGTGATCTACCACATATAATGGTTTTGAAGATATAAGAGTAATATCATCAGGAAAACTCATATAAGGTGGCTTATCGAGATCGAACTTCTTAATTGACCCTAAGTTGCTTTTATGTGTCCAATAAATGCTTGGTGACTTGTGTGATGACCACATTACATCTTCATCTATTACTGTCATATGTGATGGAGCTTTTAAACGTGATCTAAATAAATGTCTAAAAGAGCCTTCGTAATTTGTGAATTCTATTTTTCCAGATGCAGTATCAAGCCAAAATACAGTTTCAGATTCACTATCGACAAAAAGTTGAATACTTGCAGAACCAATTTTATCTTCAACAACATGATGATGATTACCTCTACCATGAAGAGGTTGAACATCAATATGGGTGTACGATTCTGATCGTAAGGCAATAAACATTTTGCCTGCTTCTGGAATTACTATCATACTAATTGGAATATTTGTTCCCGAGAAATGGTGAACGATTGCTCTTTGGCGATTTGTTAGAGAAATCACTTCAATCGTATGACGCTCAGAATCGGACCAGTAGAGATTATTAGCAAAATGATCAAATGACATTGCAGAAATATTTCCAATATTTGAATTGACTAATATATTTGCAGATTTTGTTGGAATATTGTATTCACAGATTACCCTTTGTACATTATCAGCAATAAAAATAGTTCCATTCAATGAATTATAAGCCATTTTATGAATATACAATGAAAGCGGAACACTTTCAGCAGATTTATGTCTTCCAAAAGCAGTATGTTCCATTTCAACCAAAAAATTACCAAGACCCATGTATAAACGTTGTTTTTTTGCTACTCTTTTACATGTTAATTGATCCAAACCTAACATCATACCTTCGGGACACGTACAAGTTGAAGAATTATTAGCTGCTAATAAACATAAATGTGAACACTTATGTTTCAAACAAGGATGATCGCTTTTTGGTTGAATTGCTGAATGATAAATATGAATATCATAAATTGTTCGATCTTTGGCTACAATATCATGATGTTTTCCAGTAAACTTATGACATGAATGAACACTCTTTGTGCCCCAATCTGACCAATAAATTGTATTTTCAAACACTGCAATACCATATGGATGTTTCAAAATATCGCTCATAATAATGCGTCTATCAGTACCATCAAGAAACACAGTTTCGATTCGACCAAACTTTGCATCTACCCAATATATTCTATTAGCTGGAATATCCAAAGTTACACCATTTGGCCAATGAATTTCTGTATCTACAAGTGCATGTGCACCTACTCCATCCATTGAAGCTTTTGCAATCATTGGCTTTCTGCCCCAATCAGTCCAATACATCATACCTTTTTTTGGATAAAGAGCGATTCCACGTGGTTGATCAACATTTTCAACAACCAAAGATGTACAAATATAACCATTATTTGAACATACTGCAATATGTTTCATCATATTATCTGTAAAATAAATATTTCCCGTTAACCAATCTATTGCAAGATCTTCAGGTGCTTCTAGTCCAGATGTAAGAAGAATTTCTTGTTTGCTACCATCTTCACGTGCTTTGACAATACTTTCTTCATTATGTTTTATATCTGTCCAGTATATATTAAGACCATCATATGAAACACCAATCACTTGTGAAAGATTCTTTGCTACAGGATACATATGTCTGGATTTCAAATAAACACCAACAACTGTTTTCTGTGTAGTATACAAAAGCAATGGTTCTCCGCCTTTGGCCTCACAAGTTTTATTATCATTCTTAAGAGTAAACTTATCATCACAAGTGCAAATATATGATCCTTCAGTGTTATTGCATCCTTGACTGCAAATTCCAAAAACTTCACATTCATTTATATCTGAACAACGTTTTCGTGTTGAATTAAAATAAAATCCTTTTGGACAAACACAAATCGGGCCTGATGGTAACACAATACATTCACTGTGCAATGGACATAGCGTTGAATTGATGCATTGTGTGGTATGATTTTGACACATTTCATGTTCGTCGCTTTTATCTATACAATCTTCTTTACCATCACAAACTTTACTAATCGGTATACAAGAATCATTATCCTTACATAAAAATTTTCTATCTTCTAATTTACAATTATTAGCTAAATTTTAAAAAAAAATTTAGACCTCAAACTATCAAATTTTATTTAAAAAAATGTACTTACTGCATCCGACTTCATCACTTCCATCCTCACAATCATCATAACCATCACAAACCCAACTATGTGATTCTAAGCAGCGTTTGTTTTTACATAAAAATCCTTTGCACCGACTTTCAATTTCTGTACACCCAGTAGTTTCATCTGACTTATCTGCGCAATCATATTTACCATCACAGACCATATCTAACGGGATGCACGTTTTATCTGTACACGTGAATTCAAATTTATTACATATACCATGCTGATGTGGTTTTTCACAATTATCTTCATCATCTCCACTTGGGCAATGTTCTAATTCATCACAGACAAATCCTGATGATATACAGGTTTTATTATCCGCACAACGATACCAATTTGGTTTTTCACACAAACGATATTCTGGAAAATTTTTTAATAAAATATTAACTACAATAAATATCTATTTATTATTGAAATTTTAAAATATATGTATATTTATATTTTTTTTCTAAATTTTTACCACAATTTTCCTCATCTTCACCATCAGAGCAGTCTTTTTTTCTATTACACACATTTTCTGTTTTAATGCAACTTCCATCTTTACATTCAAATTCCGTTAATTCAAGACATTCACGAGATGAACAATAGCAACACGTTATAACGATTAAAAAGAGGATCAGCCTTATTTTGAAGTTTGCCCTAATTATAATTTAATATTTTTATAATTTAATTTATTTATAAAATTAATAATTATCCTTCAAATAGAATAAATTCAATTTGCAATTTAATTTAATTTATATATACTAAAAGGAATACTCACATGATCTGGAAACTTCTATATTTCGAAAAAATTTCTTCTACCTCATCAAATTTCTCGTTAATGGTCAAAAGCACACTGTACACTGAAATAATATAATTTAAATTAATTATTTCTTTGCTCTCAATTGTCTAATCAAAAATATTTTACTGTTATCGAGAAAAAAAGTCAATTGTTTGTTCATTATATGTAAGTATATGTATGTACATATAGTTACATTTGTTACATATTTTTAAAATACGTATGTATTTAATTTTTTTTTAAATTCCAATTTTATTGTTTGGCGGCAAAAATTAGAGTGATTAGAAGCAAAAAAAAAACATTTAGTTTAATCTACAAACTACAAAGACGAAATTTTTAAATATTTCAAAAAATCTCTAGTATAACTTTTCAAAAAAATAATAAAATATTCATCGAATACATACATATACATACATATATGAGTATATGTATGTATTTGTTTCAATTTGATTACTTTAACTAAAAGTAAGTAAGTAAAAATAATAAAACTAATTTTTTTATTAAAATATAATAGTAAAATTAAATTAAATTAAGAACAATAATTTCAAAGTTCTCAGAGCATAAGCAATCGACAATTAAAAATATTTAATATTATGCAATACGATATAATATGTACATATAGGTACAATTAAAAATATTACTATCTTTATGAAACTGAAATTAATTTAAATTTACCATTTCTTATATTTTATGCCTATACATATGCAAACATTTTAATCAAATTTAGTTTTATTTATTACATTACAGTACATTGAAGAATAATACAACCTTATTCTGTACATTTTTATTAAAATAGAGCAAAAAGCTTTTGAACCAGTGCAGTGCCAGGAATGTGTTGCATCTATTTGTAAAAATGTTAGAACTCAGAATTGATAGTAAGGATGTTTAAAAAATACATTTTTTCAATGTGGACTAGCATGGAATGGATTTTTCTCATATTTATTCATATATCGTTTTTACTCTGGCCCAGAGTAGGATCTGTTTCCACTCTGTTTTTAGTTATAAAAAAGTACTTTTTAGAGACATTATATACAAAATGTAGTGCAAAATTTTTATTTCAATATATGTATGTAAATTTATTTATGTGTTTATTTTCTTCCATTAAAACATTAAAATAATATATTTAGTACTTGAATTAATTTCTTTCGAAAGTGATAAAATAAACTGATAAACCCATATGGCTGTTAAGTATAGCGGGTGGGGTTGACCATAACATCAAAAAGCATTAATAGACAATAGAGGTTTAATTTAGCCGTTAAATTCAAATTTTTGGATTTTCATTTCTGTGTGTTTGCAAAAATAATATTGAGGAACTTATTTCTGTATACGATTTCAAGAGGAGAAATGTGAAAAGAAGAAGCATGTTGTCTTGTGATATGTGAATTTGGTATGAAATGAAAAAAAAAATTTTAATTTTCATGTTTTTTAAAATACATATTCTGCTTCTTATTCATTTTTATATTGCATTTTATAGTTCTTATAAAATATTGATATCTTCTTATATGTCTGAATTGAGGGACGAGTAGAACAGAGGGAGTCGACGTCGAACATTAGTGGCAGATGAATGCAAAGTGAGGCAACCGCGCATGAGTTGTAGTCGTTGGTTGCATTATTTTTCTAATTACATATATAGATACTATAAAACTTTAATAATGAAATATTTTTGTAAAATATAATATGAAATTTGAATAACCATTAAAAACTACATGTATACATATACAGGGTGTTTCGTTTGGTTTCGTTTGAAATGATACCAGTGATACATAGGTCTCATTGAGACAAACTCGTATTGGTGGGGGGGTGTGTGTCAAATCTCAACGGTTTGGCCGCTAGAGGGCATTGAAGTTTTTTTGCACTTTTTTCCCAACATACCCCATAACTTTTTACAGGCGCACTCCAGGGTCACTTTGTATTCAGAAAAAAATATGTAGTACCCTTCGCCCTTTCAAACAAAACCCTACTTGTTCCTCTACCATGAACCATACAAAAGTTAGATGCGTTCAAATTTAAAATTTTGCGAATTTTTCCCAAAACTTTGTGTTTTACCCTGTTTTGCTCAAAAAAAGCTTAAATTAACCCCCACTTTTTATTGGAAGAAATAAAAGTTCAACAAATTTTGTATCGATTTGTTTTTTGTCATTTTTTTTCGAAAAATGCATAGTTTTTGAGATATTTGCTCTTGAAAAAAGTGAAAAAGACAAATCTTTAAAATGCGTGGTTTCAATGTTTGCTTTTATTACAGTATAAATTGAAAATAGGTGCTAGAAATGCTAATTTTTAGTTTTTTCAAGTACAAATAAGTATCTCGAAAACTATGCATTTTCCGAACAAATTGGATAGAAACCAATTTACACTTTCAACACTATGCAATGAATTTTTTCTTGCAAAAATCAGTGATTGAAATGAGGAAATACATATAGTATTTAACTTGTTTTTATTTAGCTCTATTTTATAAAGTAAAAATCACAAAAAACCGTTTACAAAATTACAGAAACTGAAATTACAAATCATTTTAAAAAAATGACTTGTCAAATTCATACGAATACGAAATAAGTTTTTATTTATTCATTATACATTATACTACTAACTTCATACAACTACGTTTATTTAAAAAAATTTGGACAAATAAAGGTCATCGTTTATTGGTCGTTGGTCGCTGTATTGTATTTATGGCATTAAACATTTTCTTAATTAATACTTACTTTTGTTCTTTAGTTCGAAAATAAATAGAACAGCTGATATATTTTAGAAAATGAGAAACGGACAAAATTTTAATTTAGTTCGAAAGTTTCAAAAGCTATATTTATTACTTTTTCGAAACCAAATACTTATATGTTTGCGTGTTCTTGATTTTAGAAAGAGCTTGAAATTTAACCTCTTTTGTATAATTAATGCTTTTTGACTTGACATACATATGTACACCATTGTTGTCATACTGGAAAATAACTTTATTATATTTATATGTATGTAGGTCTGTTCTCGTACTTCAGCCAGCTGTAATTGTCTGTGATTTGATATGATTATTTCACAAAATAGGGATAAATTTTTAAAAGTACAGGAACGACTATGCTGAAGTTTTCTGAAAATCAATAAAAAGACTGAAATTTGACAATTTTGGCAGTTGCTTTTTAAAAGTAAACAAGCCATTCTTTGGTTTATCTTCTTTGATGTTGTTTCTTGTTTTGTTCTTTCTTCTAACAATTGTAGAAGATTTTTATTGAACTCCCTATTATCTTCTTTTATAATTTTTAATTCTTCAAAAATTTATTCATTTTTATTTTATTTTTATTTTTTATTTTTTTTTATAAAAATTTGTTTTAAAATAATAAAATATACAGTGATGACAAAAATTATTTGTGCAATGTAAATTTCATACTCAACTATTCAAAAAAGACCTTGTAACTTTTTTCGTAGTTAACTAATTGTTTAATAATTTTTGTTTTATGTTATTTATACACTAATACATACATTTCACTTAAAATTAGAAAAAAAAATTCATAGAATATTCATAAAAAAGAACTATGCAAGAAATTATTTGTGCATGTATGTTTGTGCCAAAAATTATTTGTGCACGTGTTCAAAAGTTTCTTAGAAATAACGATACTCCAAAATTCAAAGTTTTTTGTAAATTTTATTGATGATATTTTCAAAACAATTGTTTTAATTCAAATTTGAATTTCATTAACACTCCCTTCAATTTTAAATTGTACCTACGCGAATCAATTTTAAGTATTAAAATGTTACATATTTTGACTCCTTATAAAAGTATGTTCCCGTGGAACTAGGGAGCTGAAATTTGGTCAGGATATTTCTTGAAGGGTGTAATATTATATGAACTTTAAATGGTAAAAATCAGTTTACTAGGGTAAAAGTTATAGGGTAAAACACAATAAAAGTCATGTTTTCGACAAGTACCCTTTTTTTTACCTTATATGGAGCCCTTCTTAATTCGTACCCTGACCCTTTAAAAAAAAGTGCATTTCAATTTTTAAAGTATTTTCTGACCTATTGCATTTTATTTGACTAAAATCGGTGTAATACAATGAATGGATCCACTTTTCATCATAAGTAAGAATTCGATACAACAAAATAAAAAGAATTCGAAAGTCGAATGCATGAATTCTTTTTTCAATCAATTTTAAAAGAATTAAAAGTCAGAGAGAAAATAAGCATATAATTAATTTAAATACCTACATACATATATTTTGTTTTTGTTTTTTTTTTCAATCAAGCAAAATATTTCCATAATACATCTAGAAACTTAATTTTAAACTCGCTACACAAACAAAATTCTAATGGAATACACGTACATACTATATCTGAACAATACGAAAATAAAAAATGTATTCTGTATAATATTTCTTCTTTTTAAATTTATGTATCTGAATAAAATATTAACTGAAACTAATTTTAATTCTAGATACTAGAATTAATTTCTAACCATATAAAAAATAGAACAATATAAACTTTAAATTAAGAAAAAAGTTATAATAATTTTGTAGCCTTTTATACTGATTTAATTAGGTGTTCTCTTTTTTCAAGAATTTTACTTTGTGGTATACTAAATGTTATACCACTTAATGTTGGATCATATTTTTGTGTTTGTTTTTCTAATGTACTTAAACATTCACGGAATCCTAATAAAAATTCATCAGCATTCTCACAATTAAAAACCATTGGTGGTTTTAGTTTAATTACATTATCATTCGGACCATCAGAGCTGACAAGAATTTTATGTACATTTTTCATACGATCAACAATCCAACGTGCTGCTTTTGTTGCAGGTTCTCTAGTTCTTTTATCAATTACTAAGTCAATTCCAATAAATAATCCTATACCTCTTACATCACCAATACAGTCAAATTCATATTTTAATTCCATACATTGATCATAAATATATTGTCCTACTTTTAAAGCATTCTGTTGAAGATTTTCTTCATCAATAACTCTCATAACTGCATTTGCAATAGCACATGAAACAGGATTACCTCCATATGTGTTGAAATAACAAATTCCAGTAGAGGCGAAACTATCTGCAATTTTTGGTGTTGTTAAAACAGCACCAACAGGATGTCCATTTCCCATTGGTTTAGCAACTGTAACAATATCTGGAATTACATTTTGTGTTTCGAATGCCCAATAGTGAGTTCCAACACGACCAAAACCAACTTGAACTTCATCAGCAATACAGATACCTCCTGCGTCTCGTACTGCTTTATAAACTTTTTCAAAATATCCTTTTGGTGGGATAATTTGTCCGCCACAACTTTGAAAACTTTCTGCAATATATGCAGAAACGCTTCGTCCATTTTTATGTAAATTTTCAATAATATTTTCAATTTCTTTAGCATACAGTTCACTAAGATCTTGATTGGGATTATCATAAATATTGTATTTCCCACGATATGCATCTGGGCATTCAGCTACGTGGACATAATCTGGCTTAGAATCTCCACCTGGTTGGTTAAATTTATATGGAGAAATGTCCATAACAGATATTAAATGACCATGATACGCACTAAAATTGTTATGAGAATAAATCAGTAAAAATATTGTTACAAAATAGAAACAATTTGTTCAAAATCAAGACTTACTGGTTCAAAGTAATTACATCATTTTGTTTTGTATAAGTTTTAGCCAATCTTAATGCCAAATCATTTGCTTCAGAACCAGAATTCACAAAGAAACATACTGACAAATCACCAGGCATTTTTGATGATAAATTTCTCGCACACTGTACCAACTCATCATGAAGAAATCTGTTATTTGTTGATAATATAGCCATTTGATTTGTACCAGCTTGAACGACTTCTGGGTGACAATGTCCAACTGGAATTTAAAACACAGTAGTAATTATTTATTTTATTAAATAAGATAAATTTTGAACAGAATAAAAATCGCAAACTCGAGTCGAATGTAATTTCTAAAACATTTTATAAAAGTATTACTTATGTATGCCCAACTTCTTCAGGTCGAGATTTCTCGATGATTATCTTATCCGGAGGATAAATCAAGAATTTTAGTTTCTTTACTGTCAGATAAGACTTATCATGCAGATAAAGTTATCTGGTGATGATGGTATCAGATATCTTTGACTATTAAAGATATTTTGACTACAGCGATATTTTATGATTTCGAAGAACTAGAGAAAAATAATTTTGAAAGCTAAAGTTGTAAAGTTGTTTCTAAATTATGATTTTACATACATTTTTTTTTATCAAGATTTTATTTTGTAACAGTGATTATGGATATTTTTATTCATAATATCTATATTTTTGAAATCGGTAGTGAAGTGATGATAGTGATGAAGTATAAAGAAGACCAGAAGACCATACATTTCACTTAAATTTAAAACAAACATATTACATGTTGTTGTTGTTTCACTTCACACACTGGTTGTTATAATATTAGTATAATTTTTTTCTAACTTGGTATAATAATTTGGTAAAAATAATTTTAGCTTCAAGGTTGTAATTACAATTCGTCTCGCTACAATTGCTCGTACTACTTTCAGGTGTAACAGGTTGATAAACCGGTTTGCAGAAATTGTTATAACCAAAACGTATAGACCAAGAAAGCGGAATTACTTTCGCAAAACGATACAGCAGAAAAAAATCACCAATAAAAGCAATTAAATCATTTCCCCAAAAATAACGTCAAATATGTCCGTAATGTTGTACATATGTATATTTCTTTATAAATCCTATGTTGGAAAACTTGATAAGAAGTTTCTTCATTTTCGGGAAATTAGTTCTTATATTATCGTTTCTAGATCACACATATGTATGTACTTATTTAAAAATATTTCACATAATTAAATGCTTTTTAATGTAGAATTATATTTCATTGTTTATTGAATTTTAAAAATTATTTTAATTAGCAATCTAATACAAAAGTAATTTGTTATCAAATTCATATTAGATTTTTTGTTTGTCTCGACAAGACCTACCACACTGCTCATTTAAGTCCATCAGATCCGTAACACCCTGTATTTAGCTTTCATATCTATAATTATAATTTGCAAAAAATTCCAATAATTCGGTACATTTCTATAAATGTCTAATCACAAAATATTATCAATTTTATTAAAAAGTCTTATTTAAATAATGTTACCACCATAATAATATCATCATATGTATCTACATATGAAATGGAAAATTTTCCGCAAATTAATAACTTCATATTTATAATCTCATTTTATTACAGTGATGAATTTATTTTTATACTTTCATTTATTATCGCAAAAATATCATAATAAAATTAAGTACATATTTCTTCTAAAACTCATTTTTAATTGGAAAATAAAAAATAATACAAATTTATATGTACATAGATATATTATCATTATAACGATATTTTAAGTGATAAGATAATATGAGATCTCTGAACTATTAAACACAAAGCTGCACGTGATTATCGTTATTTGTGTAACGTACCTACTATTGTTATTTAAAACGTTTTTAATGCTTCACATGCTGAATTTTCTATCAATAAAAAATAATACATAAATATTGTATATATTAATATTTTTATATCACCGTGTTTGTTGAAAATTTTTATTTTGTTTCTTTTTTTCTTTACAATAATAGATTTACAAAAGATTTATAAAAGGCACGAGATAAAGACGTCACCTTAAAGAAAAGAGGCCAAATCAAATAACTTCACTTTTATTTTTATATTATTTTTCTGTTATTCTACTGATAACATATTACATACATTGTTTATCATTATAGAAACTAAGAATACAAAATATTATAAAAATAATTAATAGTCATGTTTAGACAAAACAAGTTTTCTGACAACAATAAATAGTCAAAAAAAAAAAAAAAAAATCAAGGTAAGAGCTTGAAGAAAATTAAAATGATACATCATATATTCATATGTACAATAAAATAATGTTACAACACTAAATCACGTGAAACACCAAATTTAAAATTATTTTAATTAAAACGTGAGTATTAGCGCAAAACATATGTTATCGTTATCAGATTTATTAGAATTGAAAATGTGTTTAAAAGTCTTAGCCGGTTCAAACTTGATTAAAATGTAGAAATACGTGATGTTTATCAATTCAATGCAATGGTATGAATTGAATCAACGTACTGAAAAGATAGCACGCTCATTATTACGGAATATATGTATGTACGTATACATATTTAAATTCTGAAGAATAGATTTGATAAAACAAAACTAAATCAAATTAATTAAAAAAAGTACATAGGTATTTGTGTAACAGTGATTAATCAAAGTAAAATTGTTGTTGAAATAAATGTATAAAAAATTTATGTTTTAGTTGTTGACGCGACATTTCTATTGTAAATAGGTAACTATGTATATACATACTTATGTACATATACCTATATACATAATTAATCAAATTTTATATTATCTAAAAGAGCTGTCATCATTTTTGATTACTTTTTCACTCATGTAACTTTTTTCAAGTAGGTACATAATATGTATGTATGTACATATGTACCTACTTTGTTACGTCTATTACCATTTACCGGCGACATAAATTATATACATAATCATTTTTTCTTCTTAACTTAATTTAAAAGAGAATAAATGAATTTTTTAAAGTAACAAAAAGACTTTTATTTATGTTTATTACATATTAAGAATTTAAGTATTATTTCCTTTTTTATAACTTTTCTACTTCATGATCTCCTCTATAAATTTTATAATTTTATTACATTTTTAGGAAGATGAAAATTAAACTAGGTACATATACGTATGTATATGTATAATATAAAAAACTACACTTAAATCAATTTATAGTTTTGTTTTTAAAATTCATGCTATGCCCATACATATTTAAAAACCGAAAATTTTAACCATCATAATATACATACACACATAATTTTAAATTTTCAAGTATTTAATATTGATATACATAGGTATAGTTGAAAAGAAAAATATATTATTTTTATTATTTATTATTTATGTTTTATTTTCCACAAAATACTTACCATGAGCAACGTTATTAATACAATCCAAATAACGAGTACCTTCTTCATCATACATATGCTGACCTTTCCCTTTTATGATTTTTAAAGGATCAGAACGATAGAACAGTTGGCATGATTTACTAAAAGTAAAAGAAATTTATATTTTTAATTCATTGCATACTCTTTTCTTTTTTTGTAAATTGTAATTTTGTAAAACTTTTCATCCACATCATATTAAGGTGATGTAATAAGACAAAACAATACTAAAAGCATAAAAACGCTTTAGCAGAACATACATAGGTACCTATACTCGGTTTATAAATTGAAGTCAGTACAGACAATTTCAAGTTATAATTTATCAAAAACATTTACATATATTTTAAGTTATCAGAAACTAATCGGGTACTGCCTCCATAAGCACAATGCTGACTTCGATTTATAAACAGAGTATACCTACTTACTTAATTTGAATTGAAACAATACTTCGAATGAAAAATACATCTGAATTCGAATTTTATTAGTGAAATAACGCCCCTATTCTAGGTAATAAAATTTTAATAGATCTGTTAACCTCTTAATTAAAAAGTTAGTAGAAAGTCGTATTCTACTTGATATGATAGAGTTTGTAAACTGAAAAGTTAACAGGTTAAGAGATTTAGTAGCTCATCCACAGGAGGTATTAGTTAAGAGAATTTTTTTACCTCAAATATCTTTTATAATTCATTTGCTAGAATACGAAAATCTACGAATTAAAAGTCTTTACGAAATTAAGAAATCAGCTGATCAACAATCTCTTAACTATAAAAAAGAATAGGAAATTTTCCGTTAACTAACAGTTAGTATAGCATAATAGCTCTTAATCTAATACCTAGAATAGTTATCATTAATAGAAAATTTTAATACCTACATCTATTTTGTTTAGAAAAATTATTGTAATTGTGCAATGTATGTACGTATTATGACTCTTTATATATAGTTTTATTTATTGCTTATTACATGTTAATTAATTTAATTAATAATTTGAGATAAATATGTAGTATATTATGTAGAAATTGAAAATAATTGTAGAGCATTGATTAGATTGAATAAGAACTACATACGTATATACGAAGTGCAGTTTAAGGCTGGCAAATAAACCAGCGTAAAAAAACTATAGATCTCATTAAAAAGCCTGAAAAACTGTTTACTAATAATAACGCAACCTTTTAGAACAATAACTACTGAAATCCTACAATTAAATATACTGTGTCATAATAATGATGAAACAGCATTCCAAATTTACTGCACTTGAAAGATGGAGATTTGAAACCACATAGGCAAGAGAAAACCTATAGAAACTTTAAACAAAAATATAGTAAAATTTCGGGTAGGACTTCTCTGTAAATCCAAACCAAAAAAGAATATATGAAGCGATAAATTATTTGTTTCAGTGTCGGGGAAAAAACTCGCAGTATTTTTTCCTTTCAGAAAAAAAGTTTTTTTTTTTTATTATTATTGGATTTTATTACATATTTGTTTTTTCAATTCAAATCTCAAATTAATTTCTTTTTAATACCCCAGAATAATCCACTCAATAATTATTAATAATTCAAATAGTAAACTGTATCACTTTTTTATATGAGAAAATATTTAAAACAAAATTCTAAAATCTATGCAAAAAGAGATGTAAAATTTTGTGCGTAACAACTAACAACTAACAAGTATCAAAATAGATAAATGTATCTACATAAAATATCCTTACTTACCCAATATGTTGATTTCTTAGTTTAATTGTATCTGTTTTACTCATTTGTTCTTTAACTTCAATTTCACATGTAAAAGGCATTTTTCTGCAGAAATTCAAAACAGCAATTATTTTTTATAATTAACTATAAAAAATTATTAGAATATATAGGTATGTAGTTTTAAAATTTTATTTAGCTGCACAAACAGCACTTTAACGGAAACTATTATAAAGTACACTGATGATAACAGCAAAAAGTGAAGTGATGAGCTTCACTGTATAGCTTTTCCTTTTATTTGATTTCATTTTAGAAGTAAAATACGAAATAAAGTTTGTCTTTCCGAGACCCCTTCCTTCATTCCTTTGCAACAAAGTATTTTTTCTTATAATACATGCATTGTTGTTTCTAGAGCTATAGGTATATACCTACATATTTGTTTGAATAATCATGATATACCATGTCCATGTGTTACTTCCAGCGCCAATAATAATTCACATCACAACTGATAAGAAAGCTTTGTTTCTCTAATATCTATGCCTATGCATATATTATGTACTATATACATTTTACAGCCGAATACTAACATTAACATTTTATTATACATTATTATTTCGTAACAATTTTACTGACAGATACTTTTTGTACAAAGGAAGCTATAGTTACATTCCAGTACTTTTTAGGCAGTCGCAAATTAAATTTAAATAAAAAGCTTATGTAAAAATTTGGATAAACTTCCGATTAGCGAGCGTTAGACAACGAAATAAAACCTTTTGATATTAAAACCTTGAAGTGTTCTCTATAACGTGACTTGTGTTCTTATTGGCGCAAATTCCTTTTTATAGCCAAAAAGTACCGTTAAAATGTTGTCACAAAATTGAAATGTTTTACAAAAATCATTATTTCTTCGTTCCAGTATATTCTAGGATAACACTTAATAACACATTTTATTTCATTCCGATCGGATTAATAGTGCTTGAGATATAGGGCCTTAAATTCAAAATTTCGTGTTTTTTTTTAAAATCGATTATTCAACTTCTTTTGAAGACGATATATCTCGGAAACTTGAAAAAGGACTTATATCTTTTACGATATCATATAAAAGGTTATTTTGTCCTCTTTCCAATACTTTTCGGCTATAAAATGGAATTTGCGCCAATAAGAACACAAGTCAAATTAAAGAAGACACGTGAAAGTACCGTTATAGAAAAGTCCCGTTTGTAATAGTTCACGCTCACTCAAAGGAAGTTTCACCAAAAATTTTAAATGTTCAAATATTTTAGAAGAAAAAAAACTATAGAATAAAAAAAACTTTCATATCTGTACAATAAAAGATTAATTACTCTATAACCTATTATGATATCCAATGAATCCAGTAAACCACTTGATATGAATGATATCAAGTGAAATTATTCTGAAATCACTTATACCCAGTTTCACAGTGGAAGCTTAAGCTAACTTTAAGTTAAACTTAGAATATAGCTTAAAAAACCATTACAAACTGGAGACTCAAGACTCATGAGTCTACCATATCCAAATAACAGGTTCAACTCCATAATGCTACCAGAATTTTAAATCCAACTGAAATCATCTTGTCTTTAAATTTTAAAAGTGGAAGCATTTTGTGGTGATAAAATTAAATAATTTGAAATATTTACACACATAAGTATATGTAGTTAAAATAAGTTAACTAGTATCTAATATGTTAACGGAATCCTTTACATATTCAATTATTTTCTCGTCCAGTTTCTTTTTCTTCTTATTATTTATATTTAGCTGTCTCTTTATCTTATTTCTTTTCTACAAAATTATATTTTTTATTTTAAACTCCAAAACGCTAGTAGCTAAAAGACAAATTTCACAAATTCATTTATTATTTTCCTATTTACTTCATTTTATTATTTATTATCTATTTTGCACGAGACTCTACATTTCTTTCCAATTTGAAAAAAAAACGGAAAGTATGACAAGTGTCAAACAACATATTTTCCACTATAAAGTTGGCATTACCTATACTTCAGATCAGACACAAAATTCAAAACATTTATAACCTCGGACTCATATTCATTTGCGTCTTGACTCTTGAGGCATGAGGTAAGCATTTAGTTTACTTCATAATGTATTCCCAATTGGTCAATTTCCTTTGTAACGGGTGTGACAAGCTGACTCGTAAATATTGAAAAACTCGTGCATTCTAATTATACTTTTATGTTCCTAATATGCCTTTTAGTGAAAGCAAACGTCTTTTACGATAAAACATATAACTTCAAATACCTTCATCAGAAATGTCATTTTAAGAGCGGTTTATATTTGTGGTATAAACATTTCCTTTAACAGGTATAAGTCCTTAAGTCGCTTTAACATAAAACGATTATTAAACCGGCTTAAACAACTTTATATCGATATGAAAATAGGTATAAATACTTTATGACGGTTTTAACGAAAAAAGTTGACAACGGTGTAAAATAAATTTAAATTACATACTTGAACAAATTTCAGTTATAAAAACCCAACATTACAACACAAATCAAGAAGAAATATAAAATACAAATTACAAAATCACGTAATAACATTAAACTTCGATTTCATATGATTATGATACTTTGACACCAAAACAGGTGGTAAACTAAAACTAAGAAAGAGAACAAAAAAAAATTTTGACCACTTCCTCACTGATGAAGTATTTTTCGTAGCGACCTGTATTGTCGAATAGAGAAAATCAGTGCAAAAAAACACGCTTATCAGTTCCAATAAAACAGTTATTTAAAATTTTTTTCTCATAAATTTCAATTTATAATAAATTTAGTGACAAAACAGACAGATAGATGGCAGCTGTTTCCTTTTTTTTTAACTTTTACTTAAACCTCAAATGTAGTTTAAGCTCTCAATTCTTACGGCCTCAGTTAAACTCGGGTCCAACCATTTAACACTTAAGCCTTCACTGTGAAACTGAAAAAAAAGCTTCAACTTAGTATGAATTTAACTCAGCTTAAGCTTCCACTGTGAATCTGGGCATTATTGGTTTACTGGGAAGTAACATTTATAACTACTTATGTATGTATGTATTTACATACATACATACCTACATATACTATACATACTTATAATAGGTGAAAAGTAATATATACTTCCTTTGCACATACCAGCATTTATAAAAAATAATTTATAGAAGCTTCTGAGCTTGAAACTACTGCTATGCTGTGCAATAAAGTTATAAAATTTTTTTGCAAAGTTTAAAAGAAAAAGTTTCATGTTCACTTTGATTTAAAAATTACATAATTTATAATTTTTAAAACTCACGTTTTCTTATCTTATTAGGACAAGATTTGCGAATTAAATTTAAAAAAATAAAAATGTTTCAAAAATATACCACAAAACAAATTATTTTATAATGCTCACTAAACATACGTACAGCTAGCGACATAGAAAAGTGCGCATTGCTAATTTTCATACATTTTCAAAAACAAATATTTGTTGTGTTCATTTTATGATTCATAATATAGGGTTTTTCTGCATCTATAATAGGATCTGTCCCTCTGCACCCTATATAAAGTCCCGAAAGATTTATTCTTCTTTATTAAGCTAGTGAAATTTGAAGATTATTTTTAATATAAAAAAAAAAAGTAAAGTAAAAATGAGTGGAAAAAAACAAATGTCAGTTGAGGAAAAAAGTCCGGTTCTTTGTATGAAGAAAATATTTTTAAAAGAGAAATATTAGGACGAGTAGGGTATGCAGGGTAGTCGTAAGGAAATTTTTGAAAAATTTTAAAATATCAGGGAGCTTGGAGAGGAAAAGAGGTACTGGTGCTAAAAGAAAAGCCACAAAAAGAAAGGACCGGAAATTAAAATTGAAGGTATTATAAACCCCTTTTTTAGTGCTCCAAAATTGAAGAGGGAGTAAAAAACTACAAACAATACTAAGGTAAGTGTTCATACAATTGAAAAAATAAAAAATAAACATGGTTTCATGTCTAAAAGGCCCGCAAAAAAAACACTCTTAAGTCAGAAAATGAAGGCTAATCGGCTTCTATAGGTTGAGAACCATTAGGAATGGACATTTAATGATTGACCGCGAGTGATTTTCTCCGACAAACACAACTTTAATTTATTTGGGCAAGAAGAAAAGCAGAGTGCGTGTCCAAGACAAAAAGAAAAATTGGGCCTCATTGCATATTGACAACTGTACAACATTCACCGTATGTGAAGTTAAATATGGTTTGTGGGTGCATCACAGACTAAGGAATTTGCCCACTAAAAATAAAAGATAGAATAATGAATTAAGAAAAATATGAGAAAATCATCTCAAATTATGTTTTTCCAACATTTGAGGACATGGCTCAATATACAGAGGATCCGATATTTTAGGATGATTCGGTTTTACAGAACAAAGTTCGTAGGTATTCCTTTGAACTAGAATTCTAAATTATTTCTAAAATTGTTATTTGTATAACAAATAACAAATTTAAAGGAAAGTTCGAGGTTATATTCATTGTCCTGGCCAGAAAATAGTCCTGACATGAACATAATGCAGAATTTTTAGGGTTCCATTGACATGAGACTCAATGAAAATAAACCGAAAACAGTGGAAGAATTAAAAAAATTTATATTAAATATTTGATATATTGCATATACTTATTGAATTATATCATCATTATAAAAATCAATACCGCAGAGAGTCGATGCGGTGATTAAGGCAATAGGAGGGGCTATAAAATATTAACTTTAATTAAAAACATCAAATTAAATGTAAATATGTAATTATAAATATGAAGTTAAAGTTTTTATGTTATTACAATTATTACACTATTATAGGGATAGGGTTCTGAAAGCAAAAAAAAAACATGTTTGCGGGTAGACTTACCTTCTCTTTATTATAAGTTTTACCTCTTACTGGATCAGTCTTATCATAGAAATAAAAATCCCAACATTAGCAGTCATAAAATGAACACAACAAATATTTGTTTTTGAAAATGTATGAAAATTAGCAGTTCGCACTTTTCTATGTCGCTAGCTGTATATACCTACATATTATTAATTTAAAAAATTGTTTAATAAAATAAAAGATAATAAAAAGTAAATATTTTTATCTGCATACATATTAACTTAGACATTGCTTTATTAAATTATTTATAAAATATAATACATACCTATATGTGTTAAAAATGTTGTTAAGTGCATTAAGACATACAGAAAATAATGTACACAACGTATGTTATGTTTAACAAATAAAACTAAAGTATTTGAAAATATGACGTGATCATGAAAAACTCAAATATAAGAATTTTAAATATCAAGGTGAAAGTCATTTTATTTGATGTATGTTTAACTTTTGAAAATAAAAACTTTCCATATTAAAATTAAAAGAAAAGATTATCACGAAGTGGCTCCTTCAAGCTGAGAAAGCAAAGCCTATTCTTTTCTGGAAACAATGCGGATACTTTCAACTTTCAACCCCGCCGTATCTTTGTGCTAGAGTTATCCAGAAAAGCAGTATAAAAAGCACTACGACGCTTTTCGAAAATTTTTTCGCATTTTCATTTTTAAAAAGCAATACTTTTATTGTTGGTTCCAGTCCCCATACAAAGTTATCAGGTGCGAAATTATAATATATATGTATGTACTTCGATATCGAGCAAAATTTAACTTCGACTTTAAAATTAGGATCATCAAACTCGATTATTCGTGTATTCGATACCGAATGCCCCATAATAGTAGCTCGACAGCACTTTTTGTCAAAATTTTAAAAGTTGAGGTTTCGTATTATACGAGAAAAACATGCGCAGAAAAAAAGATACTTACACACATGCGTTTTTGTTGTTGTAACACGTTTCTTCTTTCGTATATCTACACAAAAAAGATCACAAAGACATGTAAAACATGCGCAAAAAAACCTCAACTCTTAAAATTCAGACTATATATATACTCAACTTTTAAAATTCTGACTATAATGTTTATATCTCTATATACACTCCCCGACACCTGATTAAGAACAACTTTTTTTTGCCTATATTTCTACCTGTATGGGGTTATCCTAAATATTATTGATAAGAAATAATTTTGTTTAGAGTATTCAATAAGAAAATAAGGTAGCTAAGGAAATTCCTTCAATTAACAAAAATTTTAGGATACTTTTCTCAAAAAGGTGTATAAATAGCGCGACACCAGTTTAAGAACAGGTAAAGAAAAATAAATAAAACACTTAAAAAATCGTATTTTTAAAATATTTTTTTAATAATAGTGTGTATGTTTACCATAGTTACTAATCAATTCAAAAATTCTGTTCTGTAATAATTGGTACAGGGTGGTTATTAAATCTTGTGGAATGAAATTCCAGGCATGAGGTGCAGTTGGACAATTGTGATTATAGTTATGGATGCCCAAACTTTTATTAATGCACTTGAAAAGCTGTAAATTTTCACAATTCATTGATAGGAGTTCAAACATTTAAAGTCGAACGAGATAATATAATTTTAAAATATTGTTAATACATTTAATTTTAAGATTTAATCTGAGTTCTAGCATTTCTTATTTTGCAATGAAACTTTTCTTGTGTATAATACTGAGAAAGAAAAATTATTTTTTAATTTTTAGTGCATTTTATTTATAAAAGTTATTTATTTTGAAAGGTTTTTTAATATATTTGATTCTGTGTTAAAATAGTTGATTTCATTAAACATTTTCAACTGTTTCAAAAAAAAGAAATAGTACCTACAAAAAAAAGAACATCCTTTTTGATTAATTTATTATTTATCAATAATCACATTACAACTCAGCTAGGTTATTACTTTTAATCAAAAACGTTCACATATGTACATACCTTCCCTTGACAAAGGTGTCATCTCATAAAAAAAATAATTTAAGAATTCTCTTTTTTTTCCTCATAAAAAAATTATTTATACTCATGTATATATGTATTTCATTTTCTTTTTTTTCTTTCTATTTTTTCATTCTTCTTCTTTTTTTTCCTTTTTTCTCTTTTTTTTATTTTTTACAAATTAATATTTTACAAATTTATATTTTATTTTTTTTTTCTTGTGCCTGTTATTCCTCGTTGGAACATAGCACCTCAAGTTTTTACTTGAGGTTTCTTTGACAATTTTTCTGTCGTACACGCACCTACAACTTAAAATGGAATACGAATCACTGAATTCGTTGGCAAAGAACGAATTTTTATTCGTATGACAGAGTTAGACTGATATTTGTGTAGTTGTACTTGCTTATGGTCAGTAAACAGAGCCACCAAACTACTTCAGTACCGAGTACTTATACACTTGACTTAAACTTATACCCAACTCAAATGAATTGGTACTCATTCAAAGCTGAGTGAACTTAGGCGGATTCGATCTCAAGACCTTCAGCATCAAAAGCCAGCACTCTACCGCTTCGGCCACTGCCCGCCATACTTCTATTACTTAACCTATATTAAATTTCATCGAAATACCAGCTTATAGCGTATTTTTAAAACTTAAAATTTTGTTATTTGAGTTTATTTTTTAATGAGGTTTTTAATTAACTAATAACTACATATGGTTACATCTTCACAGGTGAATTTACCTTTCCTATGAAAATACTGCTGACATTTTAACAATCAATTTAATAATTTGTTCCCATAAAATCTTTTTCACACAGTTTTTGCATATCAGCAAATTCAAATTTTATTTCTCAATACTTATTTAAAAGTAACATAGAACCAATAAAGATAACTTTCACATCATTTAATAAATCATTAAGAAAGTAAGAACGTTTTAAAAATTAGAATTAGCAGTCAGTCGGAAGTAGTGTCTCAAATCGTTAAGTTCAGTTTAAGAAAAAGTAAAAGTTTTCGTAAAATAGTTTAAGTACTAAATTAAAGTGTTAAAATAAAAGTGTTAGAAAATTTAAAGAATAACACTGTGTTTTAATTTTCACACAACAAATTTTCTTTTATTGTTAAATTTTTTTTCCCCTATTTTCGTGTTGACACATTTTAGTATATATTAATATACGTACGATATAATTTGTATAATAATAACTCATAAATCGTTTTCTCCATTTCCCTTATTTCTTTCATGGTGATCAAGACCAGAATTTTAAAAAAAAATTTTCTCAATTGTATTACTATTTACTTTCATAGTAATGTTGAACACTTAAAAAAATGATTTTTTTCTTCCAAGTTCCAACACACCCAAACTTTTTTTTGTTGATTTATTTTATTTTTCGATTTTTTTTTTCTTGTAAGGATTAAATTATTAACAGGGTAGGAAGATTGATAAAATATGATTCGCTCCCAATTGAATGGAACGCAGGAGAATTTTATTTTTGATTCGCTCACGAATTTAAAAATTTAGTTCTCTTTTAAAATATGATTCATTCGTGAGCGAATCGAATTAAAAAGGAATCAAAAAATATCATTCGTGAGCAAATTTCAACTAAATAATAAAATTTTTTAAAAAATATATATTTTTTTTTTTAAATTAACTAAATATTCAATTCTTTGTCATGCGACACATATTTTGAAGAATTATGTTTTTGTTTTATCTATATTTTCAAAATTATTTTTAAAATTTATAATGCTATAGGTATGTATTATATAAAAAATCACAAAAACAATTACGAAAATTGTCCACTCTTTCTCACGTAATGAACATTGTACTTATACTTTGTCTAGTATAAGACGCGAATCAAAAAACTAAATGGAAACTAAAAAATTCCTTTTTAAACGAATCGCTCACGAATTTAAAAGTTTTTGAATCGCTCACGAGTGAAAAAAAGGAACGAATTGAATTTTTCAGTTCGCGAGTAATATTTTTCCGTACCCTGATTATTAAATATTATCCGAATGTAATATAGTTAAAATCAAATTAAATTTAGTAGAGAAGTTAACAAAATTACTCCCAAAATCTTTTATCAATGACAATATAGTTCTTATAACAAACTTATTATTCCCATATATTGAAATAGTAACAGCCAGTTGACCTCCAATCTATTTTGAGTATTCTTCATCAATGATTAGGTGGTAACTGAGACGAGCAAGCGACATGGCATTCGGTAGCTCAATGGTTTAAGAGCATTATCCCGGAAAGATAAAGGTTCCGTGGTTCGATTTCCGGCCGATTCGAATGTCGTTTTTCATGTTTTTCAGTTATTTAATTTATTTTAAATATCTTCAAATATATTTATTCACAGAAATTCACTTTTTTAAATACATATTTTTCTAACAATTTTAATAAAAAAATTTATGTAGATCACCTTATACTTTTCTAGTTCAAAATTAAATGCATATGAAACTCATTTCATAGCGCCTTTAAAAACACGTTAGAAAAAAAAAGTGTAAACAAACTAGTTTTTATTTGGTGTGCGAACATATTTGTGTCATTTCATTTTTAAATTTCCCTATAATTTATACTATCCCCGCGGCTAATGAAGCGCTCGAAAAGCGCTGTTGAAGCGCTTCTTTTGAAGCATTAAGCGCTTACTCTTTGTTTGATACTTCACTTCTTTTTTAATATTAGATGTCCGCAGAAGCAAGCGCTTCATTTTTGCTCCTATAAAAGCGCCTTAGATGCGCTTCATCTCTGTTCAGATGAAAGCGCTTTAAAAGCACTTCACATTTTTAGATGCTTTTAAAGCTTTTCTGGAATTTCTGTGGTATTTTTAATCAATAAAATGTTTTTTATTCTTTTCAAAATCAACATTTATTTTTCAATTTCTAATTTAACGTAGATGAATAACATTTATTAATTCATTAATTTTTAATAGTTTATTTTTTCAACTTTAATAAAAAAAATACTTAGTTATTTTAATGAACTAATTACTTCACACAAAAGAATGAGACTATTTCGTAATATCTTATAGCGTCTGCGTTATTAAAAAAATTCATAATTGCATATTTAGTGTACAAATTATAGGAGCTTCAAATACGCTATTTTTTGAAGCGCTAGAATATCAAGCCGCTGGGATGGTAATGGCGATCTGACTCATACGTAGAAAAAGCATTCGTAGCGCCTTTAAAAATACGTTATGGGAAAATCTCATGTACAGTCACGTATTATTATTTTTAATTTTTATGACGTATGTTGGGTTCAGTCTCTCTTACAGCAATACAGTATAGGACAACGGATTTGAACCAAAACGTTGGATCTGTACTGTTTTTACTAATAGATTTTTTTTGTTAATGTAGTTGTTAGAAGTTGTATATGTGTTTGTAAAATGAAGTGTCTCAACGATAAAGTAGATAAACTTTGATTTTGACTTAGTTGATTGACAATTAGACTACGACTTGACTGCTTAAAAAGATTGAACCTGACTGACTGAATTACGAAAGTCAATTCTCCGACTCATTTGCAGACTGACCACTCAACATAGGGTGACAGGCGTCCCTCATTAGGCGAAACAGTCCCACATTCTCGATATGTGTCCCGCAATTCAAAAAAGCATTAGAAAGTCCCGCATTTTATTATTTCATCCCGCATTGTCCCTCATAATTCAATCTCCGTTCATGCGAAGAAGATCTATCATATCAATCAAATGTATAGTCAGAATTTTAAAAGTTGAGGTTTCGTATTATACGAGAAAAACATGCGCAGAAAAAAAGATACTTACACACATGCGTTTTTGTTGTTGTAACACGTTTCTTCTTTCGTATATCTACACAAAAAAGATCACAAAGACATGTAAAACATGCGCAAAAAAACCTCAACTCTTAAAATTCAGACTATATAATATTTCAAGCAAAAACCGTTGCGTTCAAGAATATTTTGAAATTGGTTGAACATTTTCTTTGTCCTCCTGGTACAAATGCTCTTACTGAGATGCGCATTGTGATTTTCAAAATTTGGTCACCCTAACTCAACACAAGTTGTTACCCAGATAGCACAGGACTGATGAAGAACTGATGTTGGACTGATACTCAAGTATCAAAGCATCGATACCTTTTAGTTACCAAAATTGATGTTTTTATATGGACCATGTCCGCATGTTAAGCATTCTGATTGGTTGAATTTGAAAAAGGGGAAATTAACTAGTGATTTCTTGCATCAAAGATGTATCGATGAAAGATCGAATTGTAACCAAATTTTAAAAGGGAATTGCATCAATAAAGAATCGATTCCACATCGATACTGTATGTACTCTGTACTGATGCCGTACTGAAGAGTGGAATCAAAAAAGGAATATTTCTTGCATTTTTGTTATCAAAATAATTGCAGGCTTTAAATTCTACACTTTTCATATGTAATTCAAAAAATTCAAAAAATTAAATATGTAAAGTGTACAATTTAAAGTTTGCAATTATTTTATTAACAAAAATGCAAGAAATATTCCTTTTTTGAACAATGAGGAATATTTTCATTAAAATAAACTATTATGTTTTGTATTTTTTTCTGATTTATTATATACTATACTTAAAAATATATTCTTACTCTATCTTATTTTTTAATTTCTTTCGAAGCAGCTTTGTTGATTTTCACTTTGGCTGCCCGAAGTGCTTCGTCTAAGGCTTTATTATGCTCTACTATCCCATAATTAGGACGTGAGAAGCAATCTGAAATAAAAATTTGAAATTAATAATGATTAATTTTGAAAGAAACCAAACGAACTAAAAAGACAGGCACAAATCTTTACTGATTATTTATTATTATTATTTAATTAAACACTGCACTTTAAAAAATTGTCTTTACTGACGCACTAAACTCGAAATAATAAAGCATTTACGTGTTACACGTCACAGTATAGCGAATAAGGGATCAAAGAAACATCAGTACGACATCAGTCATGTATTCTATAATTTTCTCCTTAATAATGTGATGGTAAGAATCAAAAAAGAATCAATTCTACATCAGTAGCACTCATCATTTCGTTTTCTTAACATAAATATTTTTACTCCTACCACCACACTCACCTTTATTGATGGTAGGAATCAAAATATCTTCATTAAATCATCATTAGAAAAGGGGAAGAAATATTGAAGACTAATTGATACCCGAGTATCGATACCAAAATGTTATCTGGGTATGTACTTGATGATTATTTACTTCTGTGAGACAAATTTGTATCTCAAAAAAAGGAATGCTGCACACAACATCGCACTAATATAATTGTGCGTACGGTCGTTTCATTTTAAAAAAATCTCCGTATATTATTTGATGAATAATATATTGTGTGAGTTGAATTTTCTAGATGTCCGCGCATATATGTGTGCCTAACATTGAATTTTGTAAATCATATGGCTAAGAAAATCAATATAATTGCTGATGACTATATACATACTCGTACGTTACATACATAGAAATTATGTACTTTTTTTTTCTTTTAAGAAAATGTGAGAATGAGATTTGAAATTAGGTCACGTAAGTACTAAGTAGGCATATTGTAACCGAAATTTATTTTAAATGATGCCATAAATGGTATTTATATAAAGTATATGTGTAATGTGAGAGGCATGTGGATTATATGCAAAATTGAGTTGGGTGATGTTTTTATATAAGATTATAATTATATGCAATGGCGTAATCTTCATTCTGTTATATAGGATTAAAATTGAATAAAAATTTAAGCATCACACCACTTTTGCATCTAATAAGAGGAGCCAAAACCTACTATAATAAAAGCCTGGTAGTAGGTTTTTGTATGTATTGGATAGAAGATATACTAGTCAGCTGTCAAATGTCAATCTTCTATTGATGTTGTAGGTACGTAGCAGAATAAATAGTTGAAAATTTGTGATTTTTATTAAATTTAAATTTTAGAAATACAAAATAAACAATATTTGGGAAGGAAATTTGAAGAAAACTATCAGGCAAGTAGCATTTTGCTTTTTTCAATATATTTTTTATTAGGTTATCGAGTTTTGTTTATATAAAATTGTGATAGAACCACGAGTTTTTTTTTTTTTCAAATAATCAACTAAACGCGTTTATAAACATGCCTAGTCCATGTTGTGTGCCGTCTTGTTCATCTAATTACGGGTCATCAATTAAGAAAAGCAAACAAGTATCAGTTTTTAAATTTCCAAAAGATGATACTTTAAAACAAAAATGGTTAAAAGCAATTCCTCGAAAAAATTGGGCTCCATCGGTTTTTTCGGTTGTTTGTATACTTCATTACCGTGATTCAGATTTTCGTAGTTCAAATCCAGTTCGCCCAGATTGAAAGATGATGCTATACCATCAGTATTTCCAAACCTACCTTCTTATATTTCAAAATCCGAGGCCACTTCAAGGCAAGATCCTGCTTTGAGAAAAGAGAAGTTTTTTTCTCACATGGAAGAAATGGCGAACAATTTTCTTTCGGATGATTGCATTCGCGATTTCCAAAATTTGTCCGTAAATTACGTAAACAAATTGCAAATGGAAGATTGGTTTATTTCAAAAACTGAATCTCAAATCACTTTTTTCAGAGTAAAATCCATTGATATTACAAGTTGTGAGTTTATTGTTCGTGTAACTGTCAACGATTGTATGAAAATACACATTTTTCTTGAAAATTCCCCTCTCAATTCAAACGACTTAAATTGGATTTTACCACCTAATTTAAAACTTACGTTATGGTCTCAGTTAGAGAATTTGTTGTCGCGATATAAATCTGGAGAAAAAGTATCATCAAATAAAATTACATACTTTCATATGGCATCTCTCCTCCTCAATAAAGCGAAAGAATTCGTAGAAAATGATTCTAATGACACTAACGATGTCGATGAATTTGATAATACAGGTAAACTTAATGTAATATGTAATCAAGTTAATCTTTTATTATCTAAGCAACCGCGATATGACACTTGTACTATTATTATGGCTTTCATTATATATTGTCACTCTTCTGCAACGTATGAAGTAGCCAGGAAAATTTTATTTCTTCCTAGTGCACGATATCTTCGAACATATCATCTTCTCTTCAAATAGGTCCTAATTTTAAAAATAATAATGACTTTAATTATCTAAAACAGTCCTGTAAAACGATATCTTTTTCAACTTTTGAACAAACCATCATCGAGTATCGAAATATATATGTAATTTCGTCTTGGAACTTCTTTTTAACTATAGAGTACTTTGCAAACAAAAATAAACCTTCAATCTTCACATATTTATCTTTTCTAGTTCTTAAAATATTTGAAATCAAAATTTCGTTATTTAGAATACTGACTGATCGATCATGAAAACTTTAGCCTCTGGGGAAATTTGGCATAAGTGTAATATGTATCAAAAAGTATCAATTTATACAATAGAGGATAAATCTCAAGCTCTTTCAAAAATCAAGAACATGCAAACATACATAAATATTTTGCTTCGAAAAATTTTTAAATATAGCTTTTGAAACATTCGAACTCAATTTGAATTTTTCCCGTTTTTATTTGAATTTTCTACTACAAATCAGCTGTTTTGTTTATTTTCGAAGAAGACTGTAAGAATAAAGGAAATTTTTTAAAAAAATAATACAAATTATAAATGCATATCGATTATTTGAAGATGGAGGAAGACAAAAGATAAATATGAAATATAATTGTATGAATGTTTTTTTTTGTAATGATGAATTATTTTTGTTTACTTTTTTTTCACTTTAACTTTTTTTCAAATATTTCATCAATTTATTTAAAATAATTTTATGAAAATATAAGTTGTTGAGGACCGCCTTAAAAAGATTTTAGAATACACTAAAATATTTCATGAAATATTTTACAAGCGTTTTTTTCATACAACAATTAATTTTTCCCATAGTTTTTTTACTGATTTTTCTTTTTTAATTGTATTTTTCGTAAAAAATTTTATTTCTATTGTTTTGTTTTTGAATACGCTAATGCACATCAGCTGACTTTTGTTTATTTTCGAAGTAGATGACAAAAGTAGGAAGGATTAAGAAAATATTCAAAAAGAATAATACAAATTATAAACTCATATCGATTATTTGAAGATAGGCAAATACAGAAGATCAATATGAATTATAATTGTATGAATGTTTTTTGAAATAATGTTTTTTATTTTTTTTTAAATTTTTTTTTTTACTTTAATTTTACTTAAATATAGATACAGTATAAGCTCAGTAATTTGAACTTCTTTATTTTCAACGCCTAAATTTCTAAAATTAGCTAATAATGTTATGTAATTTTGTAAGGGGGTTTTTTCTTATTTTTACTTTTCGAAATAGGATGAAATAAAATCAAGTTAAATATGTACATATTACCTAATTTAAAATTCATTTTATAATCGTCATAATCAATTTTATAATTATTTTTTTAAAAATACAAATGAATTTATTACAACACTATTTGGTAGTGTTTAAATTGTAAATTGATTTCTGTGCAATTTTTTTAACTGTTCTAAAATTTTAACAAGGCCAGTTTAAATTTGTTCGAATTATCGAGTTTACACTGTTAGCTATAATTTATACTTATTTTCCATTGAATGAATATTGAAAATCATTGTTGCAAGTTTTATGAAATCTTATTCTGGTTGTACTTCAAAATACATGGCATAAAAATTTTATTTGGTAACAATAAAATCTTTTTTTTTTCACTTTAATTTTTTTTTAAAATATTTTACAAATTTTATGTATGTAGAATTATTTGTATGGGAAATTTGTCATTTAAGTTAAAAAAAAAAATTAAAAAATTTGAAATTTGACAAAAAAGGAAAAAAATCAGAAAAAAAAGTAAAATTTATATCCAACTAAATAAAATATAAAATTCAATATGAAATTGAATAATCAAAACATTTTAAAAAACATGCAAATTAAAAATATTTTTTCATTTCATACATATCACAAGACAACGTGATCGTCGTGATCATTAATATCATCAACAATAATTTTACGCAATTGTATTATTATATATTTGTTTTTCGAAACAAAATATAAATATCCAAAAATGTATACAATAAGAATCAAAACAAAATTTAAAAATATCATATGGTATACAAAAACAAATAAAGCATTTATAGTGAATATTATAATTATGGGCGTGTTTTTCATTATTCTTTATTTCTTCAATTTACTTTACATGCTTCTTCTTTTCACATTTCTCCTCTTGAAATCTTATACAGCCAATCATATCATGAGCTTATTCGAAGCAAAATTATTCTTCTTTTTACATTATTTTTGCAAACATACAGACATGAAAATTCAAAAATTTGAATTTAACGGCTACAATAAACCTCTATTTTACTTGATGCTTTTTGCCCATACGTAGTAAAAATGAAGAAAAAAAAGCTTCGATTGAAATTAAGGCTGCAACCACCAATTCCGTTAAAAACTTAAATACAATAGAAACTAAAACTATAGAAAAATATTCACAAAAAAAAAAAAAAAATAAGAGAAACAAACGCATTTATTTTTCGAGATATTCAAAAATCTTTAGAACAATTCAGTGGAGAATCGGTAAAAGATGTAACAACGTTGTTTAATGAATTTGAAGAAATTTCGACATTATGGAAAAAACGACCATCAATATCTTTTCTTGAGTACTCTTATGTGGTGAAAAAAAATTGCTAGTGAAGGTAAAATAAATGAAAAATGTGTTGTCGCATATATAATTGCCGGCATCAAAATGATATGTGTCGAACCAAACTATACTCTATGAAGCTAAGACAATTGCAAATTTAAAAACGAAATTTGAAGCATATGAAAAAATGAAATCTGAAGGAAAAAACAATAAATCAGAAATCAAAACCAATGAAGTTGAAGAAGCAATAAAAAAAAGTAGTAGATGCAAGATCTGCGGAGCATTTTCTCATAATCCTAATAATTGTCCTCATAAAGAAAAAGATCAGCGTTGCTTTAACTGTAGTGAGTTTGGCCATGTCTCCAGTAAGTGCCCTAAACCTAAAAGAAACAAAAATGAATCTAATCCAATGTTGGTAAATGGTACGAAATTTCCCATTTCGTGGGAATTTCCGTACCTGAAATCAGAGTAATGGGAAAAAGGGAAACAATTATCTATCTTGAACAAATTGTGGGAAATATTATGAATTTTCTAAAAGTCAATATAAACAGTCAACAAATAGAAAAGGCACTGATATTGTATTAAAATGCACATATAACAAAGTAAGAATATGATCTAAATACTCGCGAAAAATTAAAAAACTTAACTGTTGTCGATTTTTGGAAAGAAATTTCTCAAACCAAATCATACGATGGAAAGGATTGCTTTCCAAATTTAATAAAAGCTGTTAGATATGCCTTATCATTGCCTCATTCGAACGCAGAAGCAGAGCGAATTTTTTCTATTGTATTGATATAAATTCGAAAAAAAGAAATAAAATTGGAAACGACTGTTTAAATGCAATGTGCATAACACGATCGGCTTTTCAGAGTCAAAGTATAGACTGTGTTAGTTATCAAACTAACGAAAAACATATTAATTTAATGGAGACGAAAAATTTATATAAGTAATAAGAAGGTATTTATGTTTTTAATTAGTTTTTACTTTGATAATTTTATGTATTTGTTTTGTTATGTTTTTTTCTTTCAATTTTTTAAGTGAATTATTTCCATTTATTTAATTTGTGATGAATATTGTGATTTTTTTTTTATAATTTTTATTTTACTTTGATTAAAAGACTTCAAATATTATTGTATTTATTAATGTGGGAAAAACTATCAAGGTTTGTGGGAAAAACCAAAAATAAAAGTTACCAACACTGATCTAATCAAGTAAACATTATTCATGTGTGAAAGTTCCAATTAGCTGACACTGGAAGTGACGTTACAATAATTAAGAAGTCAGTGGTTGACAGCAAAAAGCATCAATTACAATAGAGGTTTAATTTAGTCGTTAAGTTCAAATTTTTGAATTTTCAAGTATGTATGTATGTTTGCAAAAATAAAATTAAAATGGAAATAATTTAGCTTCGAATAAGCTCATGATATGATTGGCTGTATAAGATTTCAAGAGGAGAAATGTGAAAAGAAGAAGCATGTGAAGTAAATTGAAGAAATAAAGAATAATGAAAAACACGCCCATAATTCTAATATTCATTATAAATGCTTTATTTGTTTTTGTATACCATATGATATTTTTAAATTTTGTTTTGATTCTTATTGTATACATTTTTGGATATTTATATTTTATTTCGAAAAACAAATATATAATAATACAATTGCGTAAAATTATTGTTGATGATATTAATGATCACGACGATCACGTTGTCTTGTGATATGTATGAAATGAAAAAATATTTTTAATTTGCATGTTTTTTAAAATGTTTTGATTATTCAATTTCATATTGAATTTTATATTTTATTTAGTTGGATATAAATTTTACTTTTTTTTCTGATTTTTTTCCTTTTTTGTCAAATTTCAAATTTTTTAATTTTTTTTTTTAACTTAAATGACAAATTTCCCATACAAATAATTCTACATACATAAAATTTGTAAAATATTTTAAAAAAAAATTAAAGTGAAAAAAAAAAGATTTTATTGTTACCAAATAAAATTTTTATGCCATGTATTTTGAAGTACAACCAGAATAAGATTTCATAAAACTTGCAACAATGATTTTCAATATTCATTCAATGGAAAATAAGTATAAATTATAGCTAACAGTGTAAACTCGATAATTCGAACAAATTTAAACTGGCCTTGTTAAAATTTTAGAACAGTTAAAAAAATTGCACAGAAATCAATTTACAATTTAAACACTACCAAATAGTGTTGTAATAAATTCATTTGTATTTTTAAAAAAATAATTATAAAATTGATTATGACGATTATAAAATGAATTTTAAATTAGGTAATATGTACATATTTAACTTGATTTTATTTCATCCTATTTCGAAAAGTAAAAATAAGAAAAAACCCCCTTACAAAATTACATAACATTATTAGCTAATTTTAGAAATTTAGGCGTTGAAAATAAAGAAGTTCAAATTACTGAGCTTATACTGTATCTATATTTAAGTAAAATTAAAGTAAAAAAAAAAATTTAAAAAAAAATAAAAAACATTATTTCAAAAAACATTCATACAATTATAATTCATATTGATCTTCTGTATTTGCCTATCTTCAAATAATCGATATGAATTTATAATTTGTATTATTCTTTTTGAATATTTTCTTAATCCTTCCTACTTTTGTCATCTACTTCGAAAATAAACAAAAGTCAGCTGATGTGCATTAGCGTATTCAAAAACAAAACAATAGAAATAAAATTTTTTACGAAAAATACAATTAAAAAAGAAAAATCAGTAAAAAAACTATGGGAAAAATTAATTGTTGTATGAAAAAAACGCTTGTAAAATATTTCATGAAATATTTTAGTGTATTCTAAAATCTTTTTAAGGCGGTCCTCAACAACTTATATTTTCATAAAATTATTTTAAATAAATTGATGAAATATTTGAAAAAAAGTTAAAGTGAAAAAAAAGTAAACAAAAATAATTCATCATTACAAAAAAAAACATTCATACAATTATATTTCATATTTATCTTTTGTCTTCCTCCATCTTCAAATAATCGATATGCATTTATAATTTGTATTATTTTTTTAAAAAATTTCCTTTATTCTTACAGTCTTCTTCGAAAATAAACAAAACAGCTGATTTGTAGTAGAAAATTCAAATAAAAACGGGAAAAATTCAAATTGAGTTCGAATGTTTCAAAAGCTATATTTAAAAATTTTTCGAAGCAAAATATTTATGTATGTTTGCATGTTCTTGATTTTTGAAAGAGCTTGAGATTTATCCTCTATTGTATAAATTGATACTTTTTGATACATATTACACTTATGCCAAATTTCCCCAGAGGCTAAAGTTTTCATGATCGATCAGTCAGTATTCTAAATAACGAAATTTTGATTTCAAATATTTTAAGAACTAGAAAAGATAAATATGTGAAGATTGAAGGTTTATTTTTGTTTGCAAAGTACTCTATAGTTAAAAAGAAGTTCCAAGACGGAATTACATATATATTTCGATACTCGATGATGGTTTGTTCAAAAGTTGAAAACGATATCGTTTTTTCGAAAGTAAAATTTGATATTATGGAATACGATGCATCGAATTTCGTTTTGTTTTCGAAGTACGAACTAGTCGATAAGACAACATGAAGTAAAATCTTAATAGACAACTAACTACAATCCAAAGAACACAGAAAAACCACATATAGAAACACATTACACTCGAAAACGAAATACCAGTATTCCAAAAACCACGATGACTTGCACCAAGAGAGAAAGAGATAGTCAATGAACAGGTAAAACAATGGCTAAAAGACTGAATTATACAAAATATTTTTTTAAAATTTTACCAGTCCAGTTGTCCTTACAAAAGAAGTAGATGGTTCGCCAAGGATATATGTATCGATTATCGGAAACTTACGAATTCTTAAAATCTCCATTCGGTTTATGCAACTATCCCACTATTATTCAACGATTTATAAATTCTATTTTTCAAGATTTAATACTTTCAAAGATCATTCTAGTCTACTTAGATGACTGCATCATATATGCTAAAGAAAAAGAAAACTTGGAAAAACTTAAAAAGGTAATGGAAGTTGCACAACAAAATGGTTTAATTTTTAAATGGAAAAAATGTAAGTTTTTTTAAAAAAAATTGAGTTACTGGGTCATGTAATGGTACCATTAAGCCATCGCTTAACAAAATTAAAGCTGCCACCGGGTTCTCTCAGCCAACATCAATAAAAGACGTACACGTACAGTGTTTCTTAGAGCTTCTCGGATTTTTTAGAAAGTTAATAGCCAATTACGCTATAATTGCTAAGTTACTTATAAATTTGTCAAATGTCAAAATGTGTCTAAGTCACGATTCAGTTCTTAAGTTACTTAATCCAAAATTGGATACGCAATTGCATATTTACGCCTCAAAATTTGGTTTAGAAGCCGTTTTACTACAGAAGCATCAGGACGACAATGGGCTTCATCCAGTATTTTATATTAGTTTCAAAACATCAAAAGCTGAACAAAATTATACAAGCAATGAACTCGAAATTTTAGCAATAATAAAGGCTTTAAAAAAGCTACGCAGCTATTTGCTGGGTTTGAACTTTAAAATTTACACTGATTGCAAGGCTAATATACTATGAAAAAACGAGAATTATGCAGCAAAGTATAGCAAGGTGGGCTTTAATTCTAGATTAGTACGACTGCACAATTCACCATCGCTCAGGATTTCCAACACGACACCTAGATGGTTTAATCAGATATCCTACTGTCCTTTTGATGGAAGATAGTCTACTACTCGAGTAAGAAAAGCTCAAGAAAATGATTCGAGTTGCCGTCTAATTGCAGAAATACTTAAACATACCACGTATGAAGATTACCTAATATCTCATGCAAAACTATGTAATCAATAAGTCGATTACGATCAAGGACACGTGAATGCAAGAACAGTTGAAAACATGTTAAGACAAGAATATTTTTTTCCAAAAATTAAAAAGAAAGTACAACATGTATTGTCGAACAGTGTTCCATGCATCTTAACAGCAAGAAAATAAAGTAAACAAGAAGGAATACTGAATCCTATTGACAAAGTAGGTATATCACTATGTATACATATCTACTTACCACGCTGATCATTTTGACACACTAACATCAACCGCAGTCTTACAAATATCTTTTTGTAATTATTGATGCCTTCATCAAATTTTGCTGGTTATACCCAGTAAAAGATACATCTATTGAAGAAGCTTTGCGTCGACTCAACTTGCAGAGCGAAGTATGTATTTGGTAATCCTCACAGGATAATCACGGATCGAGCAGCCACCTTCACCTCTAAAGCATTTAAAGAATTCTGTGAACTGGAAGGAATAACACACGTCTTAAGCATAACCGGTGTACCTTGGGGAAACGGATAGGTGCAACTACTGAATCAAACTATCATTTCTGTTCTCAGCAAAATGACTGTTAATGCACGTGAGAAATGGTTCAAACATGTACTAAAACTGTAAAGAAATTTAATTTTAACTACAAGCCGTGCTACAAATAAAACGCCTTTCAAACTTTTAATCGATGTTCCAATTAATAAACCTGAAGATATGCAGCTGAATAATTTGTTACAAGAACTATAACTGAACAATTTGAAAAACAACGATTGAAAATTAAACAAACTGCCAAAGATACAATAAAAAAGATTCAAGAAGAGAATAAAAAATAATCTCTGAGCAAAAAACAAAACATGCCAAAAAATATCAAGTAAAGGATTTGGTGGCAATCAAAACAACCCAGTTCAGCCAAGGTGCAAAATTAAATCCAAAATTTTCAGGTTTTTATATGGTTATTAGAGTAAAAGGAAAAGATAGATACGACAAGAAAAGTTAGAAACCACGATGGACCAAATATGACGTCTTCAGCAGCTGATCTCATGAAGCCTTGGTATGATGATGAGATTTTTATGCATTAGTTAAACCGATTTTGTGAATATTGTATAGAATAGAATTATAACTTAAGTCTCGTTTTGGTTTTTGACAGATTAAGTTTAACTCTATGAAGTAAAAAATTAAAATTGAATTAAAGTGTCTCTAACTTAAACCAATTGACTTTTCTTTTTATTCAAGTTCGTAAATGTATATGCAAATACCAAAGTGAATTTACACTTAGGAAGTCGACAATAAATCAAATTTATTCTGTAAGGCAAATAGTGGAGAAGTCATATGAGTATACAATCTTCACAATTTACCTGTTTATCGACTTTAAAGCAGCCTACGATCCTATGAGGAGAGAGAAATTATATGAGGCCATGTTGGAACTCGAAATATATATAAGTAAGAATAGAAGGAAACCTGACAGATATGTTTGAAATACAGAAAGGGCTGTGGTAAGAAGACGCACTTTTCTGTCTACTTTTTAACCCTAAGATTGCCTGATCGTATACAAATGTATACATTCAGACTTTGAGCCTTAATTTAACATGATCCTTTTGAGCTAGGACCTTCAAACTTCACCAATTCTTCCATTGAAAGGTCCTACCTACACACCCCAATTTTCAAATTGCTAGCTTAAAATCGGTCAGACAAAATATGCGATATCTCAGCATGCCGTGGACCAAAAACCATAACTCTTTGACTCTGATAGTTGTTGAAGTGTCCTCTTTGATTAGCATGTGCCATTTTTTTGTACTATATTTATTGATTGATTGAAAAATTGTTTATAAGGAGAGTAATTGTTATAATAAAATCAGAATACATATGTATACCAGACAATGTGTATTTTTCACTTTTAAATAAGCGAAATCTAATTCATACTTACAAGAACCATTTCAAGACACAAAATACACTTGGAATTAGAGTAACATAGTCCTAAATGTTACACTATCGAATAGATTTAGAACTAGCGTAACATCATTCTAATTACTATTTGTAATTTACATTTATATTGATCACAATATAAACACAAGGTAAAAATACGAAAAATTTCCATACATTTGCAAGACAAAACATAAATTTGAATTAAATTTCAACTTCAAAGATCTCTATCTCAGCATTGCGTAAAAAGAAAACTAATACATATTTATATACACTTCATTAAAGATTTAAATATAAAAATATTAGTTTTTGGTTCACCGGATGCTGAGATACAGATCTTCAAATTCAAATTTAGGTCTTAATTATGTTTGAATTCGTAAATGTATGAAAATTTAATGTTTTTCACTTTGTTTTGCACTTTATCTCGAAAAGTAAAAAAAAAATAAAAGAAAAACTACACGGCAATTTTAAAGAAGACACTTCAACAAGTATTTGGGTTAAAAAATTACAGTTTTTGTATACATTTGTTTACGGACGGCCAAAAATTGCACAATGCCGATTAGTCAATCTTAGAGTTAAAATAGAATTACATGCCAATCTCCGACAACGTCAAGCGCATGAAAAAATTGGTCCTGACTTATGGCTTTTCAATCAAAAGTACAAATACCGTGTTGAGATATCTTAACGTTTAACTTCATAATGAGCGAGTACCTATGTATAATACAAATCTGCAGTATGTTAAGTGCAACGAAAAACGAAAAACTCCTGGGTAGGATTTGAATGATGTGTTAAGTAATAAGTTAAATAATAATTCTCCAATTAAGTTTTTTTAGCTAAATATACATATGTATGTAGATATTCAAAACAGAGTTTGAGTCGAGATCTATGTACATAATTAATAAAATTAATTATGTATACCTACATGTATTGTATTATAATTTATAATACTCAAAGTGTTACCTTTATTGATCACGAAAAATTTTCGCAGCGGTAATTTAAAATTCCAATCACATTTGTTTTCGATTTTAAATATTTTTACACCAAACTTTTGAAATTAATAAAAAATTAAAAAAAAGAGATGTAAATAAAAAAATAAAGACACAAGTTTGTTCTTTTCTTTTCGTTTATTTTATAGTATGCAGATTCATGTACATATATTATGTCATTTGTTTCACCCTTTTTAAATCAAAAAATGTTACATGAAAAACTTTTTGTCTTTCGTTTTCCTTTTATTTTATGTGTGTATAGATATTATGTAGGTATATTTGATTTTCAAAACAGGATACTTTTTTATCCCTTATAAATATAAGGTATTCAATTTTCTTCTTTATTTCTTTGTTTAGCTATGTTTCTCCACTTAAAATTCTAATTTTAATTTTTCTAAAATTTCTGATATTTATAGAACACTTTTGTCAATAAAATTGCATGTTTTTTGTATTTATTAATTTTTCAACTAATTGCTAAAACTACAATACTGAGTTCGTAGATTTAAGGTTTAATTTATTTATAATTTATTTTATTTATAATATAATGTGTATTTTATAATTTACTTTCAAAAATTGTTTATAACTAATAAGGTTTCCCACAAAAAATTTTAATATCAAAATGATGTCATGCTATTTATTGTATTACATACATACATACTTTCTTAATGAAATTATTATGTAGTAACTTAGTTATTTTTGTGAAATAGAGGTAATAATAAACAAATAAATTCAAAAAACAATGAAGAAAATTATAATGATTTTATTAATTGATTTTATATTTTTCAAGTTTTTTCCAAATGCATACATAGGTACTATATATCAAGAAAACATGTCTTTTTATAAAAAAATAATAAGATTTGTAATCTTGTGTATAATCCACAAGTTCGTTTGTATATTAAATATTATTTTGAATGTTATGTATGTTATGAATGTTATACAATGCCTCACCGTGAAACTCGAACACATTCTAGATTTTAATTTTTTTTTTCCTGTAATTTAGGAAAAAGTTGTAGGTTGAAAATACATATGTAGTTGGAATATTTATTTTACTAAATTTTACTTTCTTCTTTTGAATTTTATCAAAAAGTATATGATAGATTTGTTTATTTTACATTTGGCAAGAAAAATGAAATGGTTGTTAAGAGAAAATTACTCCAAAATAACTTGTTAATAAAAATGATCAAAGAAAAGATACATAACTTTAATTTTTATCTAAAAAATCTTAAAATCCACGTAAACAATACATCTTATTTCATACATTTAAGTTTTTACGTTTATGAGGATATTCATCTTGACAATTACATATAAAAAACCAACAGTAGTAATATGCCATTAGATTAAAAGCCGAATTCTATTTTAATCAAGAAACAAAATTCTTCATGAGTCCCAATTTATGTGTAAAGATGGAAAAGAACATTTTAAAGGATATATTAAGAGGTTATGTTTCACATACTATTCTCCAGCTCATTTTGTTCAATAAGATAAGGGTTCATGAAACCCCTCTAGCAAGAAGATTATACCAGATGACATTGATGCTGATTTAGTTAAATCCTGTGGTTCGTTTCTGCAAGAGTAATTGAAAATTTTCACAGTAAAAAATATTCAATTTGACGTCAAATTTAGGTAATTTTCTAACAGTGTTTGTGTATATAGTAGATCGGTCCAGATTTAGCGAACGAATGCTAGCAAACGAACGATGTTTGCAAAGTGTGTAAGGCATTGCAAACGAAAACGAAGGCATTCGTTGCTGTTTGGTACGATTTGTTTGCGTTTGCTAGTACTCACGAAGAAAGTAAATATCAGTTGTAAATAAAATTACGTCATTTACTATAGACTTGGTAAGTTTCATTTGTATCATGACATTGTTTTGTATATGTAGGTTTTCAAAGTGAAAAAGGTCAGTTATGAATAACATAAATAGTGTTGTATTGTAATATTTTATTTTTAAAAAAAATTTTGATGTATTAATTAAATTGTTAATGTAAAAATAAATTTTAATATTGAACATGTTTATTTCATTATTTTTAAACTTAAATAATTTTAATTAAAACTTCATTTTGTTTTTTAAATTGATTTTAAAAAATTGATTTAAAATTAACACAATTATTAATAATTCTATTAAACATTTATCCAATGATCCAAAATATAGTAAGCTAATAGCAAGCACATGTGTTAGTTATCCTTCGCTATACCTACCGAACGCTAGCAAACGAAGAAACATTCGTTTGTTACTGTTTGAAACCACGTACAGAATACAGATTATCAAAAACATCAGCAAACGAAAGCAAACAAACATGACCACATGTGCTATGATTTGCAGTTAGCTGCGAACGATAGCAAATGGTACCAAACAGCTTCGTTTGCGTTTGCTATGCCGTACACACTTTGCAAACAAATTTCGTTTGCTGCCATTCGTTCGCTTTCGTTTGCTAGGATTTGCAATGCCGTCCAAATAGTAAGCACAAGCGAACGAACGTTTGTTTGCATTCGTTCGCTAAATCTAGACCAACCTTATGAAGCACCAGTAGAAAATAGAATTCATCACTGTGAATTTTCAATTTTCAAATGTTTCTGTAGAGTTATGGAACGATGGAATATTTTCTATCGAAAGAATTTCTTTTCAACAGCTATTTAACTCATAAAAAAGATTTCAACCGGTGAAGTTCTGTGTTTTGTATTAAGTGAAAAAAAGTAATATCCAAAAAAAAATATTTAAAATAGAAAATAAAATAAAAATTATTTTATTTTTGTTTTTATTTTTTAAAGTAAATTATATTTTTATGTTCCCTTTTAATATTAATGTAAATAGGTAATGTTTTTTGTATTTACACTTGTAATATGTAATGAATATTTTAAAATTCTTTTTTTAATCTTTTCAATTTGGTTTTATTGTATTTATCAACAAAAATGTAAAAACTAAGAAAATTTAAATTAGTTCAAGTTTTCACTTTGTCGAATTGAAAATTGAATTTATTATTCAATTTCAAAAATTCTTTTTCACCTTTTCTATCTCACCACAAAATTTTCAATCACTCAGAAACAGAAGAATTTGACTAGTTGAATTTGAAATAGAAAATACATGTTTGGTCACATCTAGTAAAAATTTTTCTAGCCGATTTATAGAAACGCACCACTGGACTGCTGAAGTTGATGGTTGATCCCTTTCAGCTCTAATATCGGTTGTACCATAGAACAGGTAAACAATGCCTTCTAATAACTGGTCTTGAAGAAGAAGTATTTTCTAAATGGCACATTTTTTTTTCTCCCTTACGTCATCTAATTAAATTTGTGTAGCATATCTACATAGTACAACAGTATTTAGGAATTCAGCTGAATTTGATTTTATCCCACTTTTTTACTTTCTATATAGACTTTTTTTAACTATCAATGTCCTTTTCGTTTATGGATGAATTTTCGGCTTGCTTTCTGTATTTTTTACACCTTTTTCCTCAGTATTATCATTAAGGCATTGATCATTTAAATACATAGTAGGTATGACTAATTTTCTGGGAAATGGGAAATGCGAGCTAACTCATAAATTTTGGGTGCTATTATGAATATTCGATCGATCGAATTACGATATTCATAATAGCACTCTTTATTACCCATTTCTTCATAAATGTTATAAAGAAAATAAAGAAATTACAAATTTATTCAATTTACAAGAGTCATGTCGGACAGTGTAATAACTCCAGTAAGAAAAATATTTTTAAATATGTAGTAACTGAAAAACATGAAAAACGACATTCGACTCGACCGGGAATCGATCCACGGAACCTTTACCTTTCCGGGGTAATGCTCTTAAACCATTGAGCTACCGAATGCCATGTCGTTTGCTGTTCTCAGTTACCACCTAATCAATGATGAAGAATACTCAAACCTCCTAAATGTATATCGTCAAAAAATAAGTACATGTAAGTATATACATAGGTATGTACCTTGAAAAGCAGCAATTGTACGAGTTTTAACTTGAGGTAATATGTATATTTGACTTGAATTGTTTAAAAAAATTTTAGGCTATGTTTTTAAAAAAAATATATGATAAATATGGTTGATTTTGGAAAAAGACATAATAAAATTTAGTTAAATAAATAGTTCAGCTATTTTAAAACGGTAATTTTTTCAGAAATTACAAAAGAACTGAAAATCTAGAAGGTTTACAATTTTAACGGTGAGACACTATTTGTACATAAGTATATAATATGTATACATACATATGTGTATACATACATATGTATATGTATTTATAAATACACATGAATACACTCAATCTTGATTCTTAATATGTAAATGCAATCATAATATCTATTGAAATAAAAAGTAAAAAATTACATTTACATTTTTGAAAATTTAACACCATTATTTAGTATTAAAAAATACTATATGTATGTATATATAAATTTGTATACTAAACGAATATAAAGAAAAACTGTTTAAAATTATGAATTTATCCTATATCAAATTTTAAATTATACAATAAGTACTAAGTACCTTTGAAAATTTATTTCGAAAAAAATAAAATTTCTGAATATTTTATTATTCTTAAGTTAAGTAACATAAATTTTTTGAAAAACTTGTACCGTTTATGTTTTTTTTTTCTGTTTTAAAAATATCTTTTTTCTCCTTTTTTTCTAATATATATATACATATATATATATGTATGTATTTTTTTACTTTTAATTCATGACATGACATATATTATAGATATTTTTTCTAGTAATTCAATTATGTATTTTGCTTTTGTTACTTTTTCTTTAAAACATAATATATCTATGTATGTATATATAGGTATGTATATATCATTTTTTTCTTTTAAATCTTAAATTTACGTGTATAATAAAATTCACAATATTAATACATAATATGAATAATTTCACTTTTTATACATAAAATGTATACATATATTTAATTTGATTTCTATCTCTAAATTTTTTTTATATATAAGTATATATACTTTGTATTTTGGTTTTATTTACTTCATTTCGTATAAAAAAATGTTTCGGCATAAAAATATTGCTATTTTGTTTCTTCTGTATTATGCTTTGAAATTTATTATATCTTAAAAGAACGCGGTGCATTTAAAATTTTAAATTTTTTTAAAATTTACTTCACCTTTTTCTTTTTTCTTCTTTCTTTTAAAACACTTCGCTATTGAAAAATATACAAATTTCAGCAGAAAAGTAAATTCAAATGAAATAAATTAAAATAACAAACGACTTCAAATAATCAATAATATTCAATTTTTAAAGCATTTTTCAAATTATTCTTTCAAAAAGTGTTTTTTTTTTTATCTCGAATACATTCTAAAAGTGACAATATCTAAAAAAGCGCATAAAAATAAATCATCCCTCACTTTAATTATGAATAAAATACTTTTTTCTACTGTGAAAAGTTTTTAAATTAATTCAAATCACACTTTATTATTGAACTCCAATGAAAAACAAATTAGGTATGTACCTACATTAATTTGTTATGAGATTTATTGAACAATTCTGAATTTGAAACATTAATTTCATTTATCATATACATACATAATAATAATTCTGTAATATGTGAGATACTCAGTTATAAATTTTGAATTGCTGTTTTGTACACTAAAAGTAGTTTTAATTATTATAGATCATCGTGTTCTTCATGCTTTCATTTTAAGTCATTTGAGATTACTCCCCTCCTATACGATTTTTGATTGTCTCGGCGAGACACATCTGTGATTGAATTTCTTAACGGCTTAAACCAGACACCCTGTATCGGCTGCAAAAACCTAAATTCAGTACTTTTACACTATTCTTCCCCACGACCGTATTCTTCACATTCCTTGGCCAGGGGAGTAGTGCGGTTTCCTCATCTTTCTTCACTTTTTTAACCAAACTGATTTCTATTTAACGAGGTGGAGATACTAAGGCCGGGTTTATACGTACTGTTTTTTGCACGACCTTATCATCCATTACGCTTTGATCAATTACGAAAATGACGTACGTACGTTTACATGGTCACTTTTTTACCCTATCTAAAATTCTCTTCATTCTCTTTTATACTTATTTCTTGCTTGGTAATTGGTATGGTAATAAGGTTATATACTCATATGGTTAACTGAAGAAATTGCGATAATATGAAAAAAAATATCAAAGTAACGAATATAGCACAAAAAGGAACAGCCGTGATCGAAGAAAAAGATTGATTAACCTGTGAGTGACTTCCCACCGCATACTTCCTCCTTCTTTTCCATATGAAACCGGTTTTTACGTTCTACATAGGGTAAAAAAGTGACCGTATAAACCGTATAAAGGATCTGTCAAAAAAAGAATATTTTTTAAAGCGTAATTTTCCGAGTTTTTCGATTGTTTTGTGAAATTATTATTAAAAATCATCTTTAAATTGAATAAAATAATATTTTTATTGCAATTTTGTACAAAAAAAAAACAGCATTAGAAATAAGTAAAATAAATGTTCGAAGTTCGTAACTTGAGAGTCCTATTTCTCAAAAACCATTGAAGATAGGACTAAAAAGACTCCAGATTCGTCATCAGGACCAATATTTACTGGTAAACTAAATTTGGTGACATTTAGACAAGTATCTTGCGTTCGCGGTAAAGTGTATAGGAGCCAAAATAAATATCTTATTAATAATATAGTTTGATATATGTAAATATCGTGATTACGGTTTTTAAAAAAAATTAATAGATATAACTCACATTTTAGAATGTTTCAGAAAAAATGTCCAGTTTAAATTTACAAAGAATTTATGACAATTGCGAAGCGTTTTGTGAAATAGAATTTGAACATGAACTTGGAGTACCTATTTACGATATTTAACACTTTTTAAAATTAGAAATAAAATATTTTAACCATATTTACTGCCTCTGGACAATATTTTGTTATAGGTATTTTCCCATATTTTTTTTTCCTCAGAGCAACTATTAATTCTACTTTTTTCTATAGCTTCTAATTGAAAACTATCTCAAATATTATTTTCCTTTTAATTCATTTACAATATTTTCTCTTCTATTACATAATTTTTTTTCGAATAAATTTCTAAATCTACGTTTTTTTTGTAATTTTTTTTAAATTCTAGCATTATCTACTATAATACTTCTACAACACAGAATAATTAAAATCGAAAGAATTCAATGTATGTAATTATTTTCTTTTTAAAATCCACTTATTCCATATTACTTATATTTTGTATTTATAGTATATTTTAAAATCAACTGACAGTTTTCTTCTTCTGTAATGAATTATAATTTTAAATAAATCAATGTCAGTTGTAAGTATTATCTATATATTATAAGTATTATCTATAAATAATTTCATCTACAAATAAAATAAATTAAACCTTCTTTTCTTTAACACTTTCAATAAAAGTGTTTTTTTAAGAAGTATGTATTTATGAAAATGCCTTTTTTATATGATTTTACTGCATTCCAAAAAATTTACCCGTGTGTGCTTATTTCAAGTTTTATGACTGAATGAAAATGAAATTACAAAACAAAAATCCTTACATTTACATCGATATTTACATTTACATTTTATTTGATTAATGAAAACAAAGTGCATATTTATATAAAAAAAATAATTTTAAAAAATCATCAGTGGTTGATTTGGTTGTAAATAACCACACTTATAGGTAAAATAATAAAAGTAAGGGTTTTTCGCGCATGGTTTACATGGCGTAGTGATCTTCTTGTGTACATATACGAAAGACGAAATCTGTACATTAACAAAAACGCATGTGTGTATCTTTTTTTCTGCGCATGTTTTTCTAGTATAATACGATGCCTCAACTTTTATTATTTTACCAATAGCATATTGGCTAGCTTACCACATGGTAGCAGCACGAAAATGGTGCATACTTATGGTGAGTTTTCGAAATTGTCCTATGGTAACTGGTTACGATAAGTACCATGGTGATTTTTCGAAAGAGCCCATTACGAACTAAAGTATTTTCATCTTATAAATAAGCTTTTGAAAGAGAGTGGTTAATAAACCTTAGCATATTCATCTATGATTTTAAAGTTAAATTATATTATAAATATTTGCCTGAAAAATATTTGAAAATAAAATTTTGATTACTTACATTTATACATATATATTTTAAAGGAAATTTGACTGGTACATTAGTTAGAAAATGTGAGCTTTTTTCGATGTAATAATAGAAATTACTAAGTTATTAGAAAAGAGCTTAGCAGTCAATATTTACGATGAAAATTAACTGTGTAGTACAAATTATGATGTGTCATAAAGTAAATTCCAATATGTACATATTTATTATTGTTTACGAAAAATAATAATAACAATAGTAATTTTATAAAATAAACTTGATATTTATTATGATTCAAAAATTTAAAACAAAACGAAGTGAATTAAAAAAATAAAAACAAACTCAAAGTTTAGTTTGTGTATAAATAGTTTTTATTTTATATAAAACATATTATAAACACAATCATAGCGAAAAAAAGTAATTTAACTAAAAAATAAAATAAAATAGGACAAAAAAATGTAATAAAATATTTATAATGTAAAATTATTCTAAAAAAATTAATAAAAGTATACTTTTTAAGGTGAAATAATGAGCACAAAAAAGCAAAATAAAAAAAGAATAAAGTTGTAATTATCATACATATTTTCTCTTTTAATTTTTGTTTTTTTTTTTCAAGTACTTATTTTGTTTAAGCCTAACAATGAACACATAACTATTTCTAAAAATACGAATTATAAAATATAAATGTAAAATCATCGACAATTTTAAAATCCGTTTGAAAAATTATTCGCTTACAAAAATCTATATTTTAAAATAAAAAAAAAAATTTAAATTACACTAAATAAAATAAAATATAAAGTACTTTTTAACTATTTTTGAGTATTATTGAAATTTGAACTTTAATTTTTTGCCTTACAAAAAATAATTTTATTTATGTCTACAAAATATTATTCTAAATGATATCAAAAAATTCTAATTCTTTACTTTTCATTCTTTATTTTAAATGTAAAATTTTTGCAGATGTGGAATTATAAAACATTATAAACGCATGATGCCAAACTGATTATCATTAATTATTAATAAAACAAATATCATTAATTTTAACCTACTCTTTTAAAATAAAATAAAAAATATATGAACTATTTAAATATAACATAATTTAAGAGTTCACGGACTTTACCTCAATATTATCATAGGTTAAACTTTTACCTTATGAAATTACATAAAAATATATATCTTTCGAATTATATATAAAAAAGGAAATAAAATAATTTTAATAACTATTTTTAATGAAAATCCAATAACATTAAATGATCATCAATTCAAATTTCTTATTATTTTAACAATAATAAAGTAAAGTATAAAATAATTCAAATACATTCTTTTTTTTTCAGTTGAGTCGCTCAGAAGCCAATGCGGTTAAGTCCATTTTTGATATTTTCTGATTTTTGTAAATTTTGATGAACAAAATTTTATTTAATTATTTATTTATTTATTTATTTCATCAAAATTTACAAAAATCAGAAAATATCAAAAAATGGACTTAACCGCATTGGCTTCTGAGCGACTCAGTTAATGATCATCGCACGTATCAGTTTTTCAAAGTTGTTTAAAAACCTTTAAAAATGACAACGAAGTATACTGAGGATACTACTATTTTTATATTAACAAAACAACAAATTTGTAATTTATTTAAATTATGTGTACAATATTACGAAACATTTAAATTTTTACTAATTTTAATAAAATCTAAAAACAAAAAAAAATAATAATTAGTACTGTTGCAAATTTTTCATAGTTTTTAAGTGCCCGCATTTTATTCTTATTCATTATTTTAATATACATAGTATGTAATTTTTCATGATTTCTTGTAGATAATTGTGGAATATAATAATAAAAATTACTTTTAAAAATAATGAGATCAGATAATAAATTTCTGTCTACTTTTATTTTTATTAAGTCATTTTTCTTACTTGTTTCGTTTTTTTCTATTTCACGTGAAATTTAAATTTTTTTAAACATTATTGCATTATTATTGGAAAATTACATACAATTTTTTCGTCCTTTAAAAAAATGTGAATTTTGAAAGATATCTAAAGAAAAATCAACATTAAGATGTGTTTGAAATTTGTTTTTAGAGGAACTAAATACATACACAGCTGTAAACTTTAACTTCATGTTTTTGTTTTTTTTTTCCTTAGTTTTTATTTTATTTTCAAATTTAAATTAAAAAGAAGTTTCAGTTTTTTTTTATTTTGTACCAAAAGTACCAAAAACAAAATTTTGTATATTTTTCAATTTGAAAAATTAACATATGAAAAAAAGTCATATACCAAAATAATTTATCATCACGGCGACAAAAAAAGTACAGGGTGTCCGGTTAAAAGCCGTTCAGAGATTTTACCACTTGCAAATTTTTGACTTTGATCGCCCTGAATTTCGATCGAAATTAAATCGAATTTGAATGAATATTCACAATATTTTGTGTCATTCTCATACAAATGCTAATATATGCCATATGAATTTCATTAAAAATATCTAGTAATCTATGATTTTTAATATTTGTTTAACAATTTCATTCGATCAGAAAAAAAACATCGGAATATTTTCGATTGCAATCGAATAAAAAATTAAAAGTCATAGATCACTAGATATTTTAAATGAAATTTATATGGCATATATTAGCATTTGTATGAGAATGACACAAAATATTGTGAATATTCATTCAAATTCAATTTAATTTCGATCGAAATTCAGAACACAGGCGAGTGTTTCGTAATAAAAAAAGGAAGTCGCAAAAATCTTTAAACACCCGTACCCCAGAAACCGTTGAGATTACTAACACCCCCCCTCCCCCGCCCAAACCATACGATTTTTTTCTTGTCTCGGCGAGAACTATCTGGTTTCATTTTTTAAACCCTTAATCCTTAACACTCCTATCAATTTTTAATTTTACCCACGCCAATCAATTTTAAGTATCAAAATGTTACATACTTTGACTCCTTATAAAAGTATGTTCCCGTGAGACCAGGAAGCTGAAATTTGGCCAGGATATTCCTTGAAGCCTCTAGTTTTATGTGAACTTTAAACGGTGAAGATCCGTTCACTAGGGCAAAAGTTATAGGGTAAAATACAAAACAAGTCATTTTTCAAAAAAAAAACTTTTTTTCCCTTATATGGGGCCCTAAAAATTTCGTACCATGACCCTCAAAAAAAGAGTGCATTTTAATTCTTGGACTATTTTCTGACCTAATGCATTTTATTTGACTCGAATCGGTCTATTACAGCCCGAGATATAAGAGTTCAAAGTTGGAAAGTCACATATTTTTCATAAAACTAGAGGCTTCAAGGAATATCCTGACCAAATTTCAGCTTCCTGGTCTCACGGGAACATACTTTTATAAGGAGTCAAAATATGTAACATTTTGATACTTAAAATTGATTGGCGTGACTTTTTTATTTAGCACCCTGTAACTCGCGCCCTGTTGCAGGGATCTTCTTGGTACCAAGAGAGTTTTGTAGAAAATGACGAGCCTAACACTGTGCAGAAATTTCAAGTCAATCGGACTACAGGGTCCCGAGATATTAACTTTGAAAACCGATTTTTGACGAAAACGGTCGAGAATTGATAGGAGTGTTAAACCGGACACCGTGTATACAAATGTATATATAATACATATGTACATGCATATGTATATTTTGGATTTCATACATAAATATAATTCATACTGAAAAAATATTTAAAATAAATTAAGAAGAAAAAAATCAAATTGAACGTAAATTTTCAAATATATATAGTATATATACGTACATTATATGTATATACAATATATATATATATCCGCATGCTAATGGTCAGAAAATTTACTACCTTTTATTTACTTTTTTTTTAAATTTACTTGTAAACGAACACTTATTTTGGAAGTAAAATAAACTATCATGTAAAAATTTATTTTAATAAAATGATTGTAATTAGATGTGAATAATTAAATGGTAAATATTAGTGCACACATTTTTCTTACAATAAAAACATATCAATCTCCTTGAGTGATAAATTTTTTTAAAAAGGAATATTTATATTCAAAATTTCCATTCGACATTACTTATGTATATTTAAAAAAGAAGAAATTGTTTTCATTGTCAATTGGGGATATATTTGTGTTGATTTATGTTTAATTTTTTTAATTTTATATTTTAATATATTAACTTCATTTATTTTATGTTAAAACAAATTATAACTGAAAAGTAGAAAGCACAATTCAAATTTTAAAAAACAACTTTAAATGAAGAAAATTTTCTACTAATAAGGTTTCTTGTTTCTTTTAGATCATAAAAAACAGCTCATAGTGTAAATGTATCAAGTTATGAATTTGTCTTTAACAAATATTTGTTATATGTACATTTTTTGTTAAATTTGCATTTTGTTGTTTTGCATTAAATACAAATTTCACATAAAAGTTGTTCTAAATTTACTTTTTATTGTGTCAACTCTTTTATACATAAACAAGTTTGTTCTGAACTTTAAAAGCAGAAAATTATGGAAAAAAAGTAAAAATCTGGTTTATATATTATACTCCTATTAATTTATGAATTTATGACATTAACAGACATATGAAAGTTTATTTCATAGTACTATATATGTTTCTCATAAAAAATCAAATTTAATTTTACCCGGAAAATAAACATTTGTCTGTTATATTTAATTGAAAAGCTAAAATATCTAATGGTTTTAATTAAAAAATGTAACTAATAATTTCTCAATGTATAATATTGTTATTAATTTTCATTGGATGCAAAAACAGCATCAGTTTTATTTGATGTGATCATTTCTGTTGACCATTATCTCGAAGATCATTATTGATAGAAGACGGGCCATTGGATGGATGTATTTGTATTTGCAACTGTTGATATTGCTGTTGTTGCTGTTGAAAATGATTAGATAATGATGGTGCTGCTGTTTGAATAGAACTTTGCAATGGAGTTGTAGCAGCAGCAGAACAAACAACTTGCGAAGAGAAAGTATTCACCGATGGTGACGGAGGTAGACAGTTTACAGTGAAATTACCGAAATCAACAACTATAGGAGTAGCTAGAATATTTAAATTTTGATTATTGCTTGTACCTGATGATTGTGTGGATGGTGGTTGTGGTGCAGAAGAAGCAGCAATTGCAAGCATTGTAGAATAAATTGAACGTGACTGTGGCGGAAGTAAAGGTTGTTGAACAGCAGTGGCATCAGCAACAGCAACTGGTAAAGAGGGTTGCTGTGACTGCTGTGTATGTTGATGATGTTGAAGATGACGATGTTGTTGCTGAGATTGTTGATGTTGAAGATGTTGATGGTGATGTGGTTGTGATTGTTGGTGCTGATATTGTTTCATTAAAGCATAAGATTGTTGTTGTGGGTTTACATTTTGAGAATGATGATGGTGGGGATGATGAGAATGATGGGAATTTATTTGTGAGGGAGGCAAAGTATGTTGCACAACCATATTGTTATTACTATTATTATTATTATTATTATTATTATTATTATTATTATTATTAGTATTATTATTATTATTATGATTATTATTATGATTATTATTATGATTATTATTATTATTATTATTATTATTATTATTTTTATTATTATTATTATTATTCAAGAATACTAATGATGTTAGAGGTGATGACAACGATGATGGTAATGACGTTGCTACCGTAACTGTAGCATCTACTGGAGTTGATGATGACGCTGCTGCTGATGATACTGCTGGTGTTGTTGCTGATGATGACGATGACAAATGAGTTGTACGATGATGATGATGGTGATGATGGTGATGAGAATATGATGATGTTGAAGATGATGACGTTTGCTGTTGCTGTTGTGCTTGTTGTTGTTGATTACTTAAATTTCCTGATGCAATATTTGAAATTACTTCGGAACTAACCGAATCAAGTCTTTGTCATTTGGAATTATTTTGTAGTGCAGCATTAATTTGAGTCCAAAGATCTTTTTTACATGATTTCGACCTAAAAATATCGAAAAAATAAAGAAAACTGAATACACTGTAAGAAATACTAAACAAAATATAAGTATTTTTTTATTTTTTACCTTTTAATAGATTGAAGCCAATCTTTAAACTGAGTATTTCCTTCAGGTGTAATCTGAAAAGCAGCCCTAGCAGCTAATATTATACTAGCAAAATCTTCATAATCAGATTGTGTTAGATGATATAGCTTTTGATGAATACACTGGATATACCTTAAATTTTGAACTCATAAAATTATTACAGAATTTTGTTAAATTTAAAAAAAAAAACAGTAAAATTTATAAAATTTTATATCTTTGGACAAAAAATACGAAAAGTGTGTTCTAGTTTTATCATCTTCTGATATACACACCATAAAAAATGAATAACCAAAATAAATCAGAAATAAATACGAAATTCAACAGGTACAATCAATTATAAAAAATTTAGTACATAATCCACTTTCAAATTTTTACTTTACATAAGTTTAGAGCAATTACATATCAACAACAATTTATAACTATAACTAGAAATTCAAGCGGCCATTCATGAGCATGGGGATATATAAATTTTATTATATACACTGTAATGTAAATACATGCAAGAATTATCAAAAAATGTATCAGATCAAATGATATAGATATCCTCCTGGATATTTTTAACAATGAGCCTGATCGAGAATTAAGACCAGGGGAGGCGATTATAGTTTGGATCATGTAATTTAATCGACTCTCCAAAATATCATAACCATGTGTTATTTTCAAAAATGGGTATTTTTATCTGTCAAAATCAGGTTTTGAGTTGAGTAAAAGCAATTAAATGAATGATTACTAATAAAAAGAAAAGAAGAAAGAAATAATTATATTAGGCCTGAGGCCAATGATATAGTCAGAGACAAGAAGAATGCGAGGATATGCATGAGTATGTGCAAATGAAAATCATATTTTAAGTTTACAATTTTCTTTGGAAACTTGAAAACTGTATACAACACATTTTTTAATTTTATGGAATTATTGAGCGAAATTGATTATTTTATTAATAAAAAATTAAATTATATGACTTTATAAAATCTTCTTACTCACATTTTGAATCAATTAAATTCAATTAGAAATAAAACTCTAAGCATGAGTAAACAAACACCTATCCTATTACCTATCACCTGGTAATCGACTCTATAGACCTACTTTATCATAAACACCAATTTAGCTTAAATAATAATAAATTCAATAATCACAAACAGATTAAAATACTACCTATAAAAAATTCAACAATTGGGGTTTTAAAGAATTAAGTCACGAGACGCCACTGACATAATCATAAACTTTACAGTTAGTGGTATTGTTAAAAATCTTATTCAAATTAGATATTAGTAAAGGTAGTAGTCCTGATGGTATTCTAATATATTTTTAAAAAAATGTGTAATCTCTTTAGCTCTACCTCTACTAAGCTATTTACCTACATACATACATTATATACTACATTCATTCTCTAGTAGACTAAAGCAGTCTTATATAACCCCTATCTATAAAGCAGGTAGTGTTAGAAATATAAGCAATTACTTTATGGGTTGTTATCAAACAGTTGTACTTGAAGTAGTTACTTCTACACCTTATCGTTCACCTCCGGTGTACCACAGAATTCTATATTGGGGCCTATCCTCTTTTCATTATACATATGTGAATGATTTAATTTTTGAAATTGAATCACCTTGATTTTATACGTTGACGATTTAAAAATTTCTAAATTATCAAAATAGCATGATCTAAACACTAGAAACTATTTTCTAGGTGTTTTCGTAATAAACTATTATTAAACATGATTAAATGTGCTTCCATAACTTTTTCTATAAGCATAACAGAATTTTTTAAATATAAAATAAATAACGTACTCAAAGGAACAGATAAGATAAAAAGATCTTGGTATATTTTTAGATCTAAATTATTATTTGATTTCATATTAAAAGCTTTTAAAATTTTAGGATCCATATTCGCGACTGAAAAATGCTTTCGTAATAATAATACTGTTATGATACTTACTTTTTTTAAATCTTAATTTCCATATCTTCATTTAAGCAATGGGTGAATGAGACAGTTGCTTTAGATTGAGGAGATAAGATAAACATATATAGACTAGTAACTAATAAACACCCTTTGCACACTTGGTGGTTAAACCGGTTATTGTTGCGCTGGTTTTAACATAATGGTATAATTTTTTCCAACTTGGTATAGTAAGAAATCATCCAAAATAATTTCAGCTTCACGGTTGTAATACACTCATATTCTCGTTACAACTGGTCGTGCCACCTTCAGATGTAGTTTGAGCAGTTGTAAAAACAGGTTTTATAACCGGTTTGCGTCGTTGTAACAACAACCTAATGTGTTCATGCTCAAACATAGGTACTTGTCAAAAATTAAGTCAAAACAGGATTAAGTTCAAAAAAAAGAATGTGTTTTTCATTCTTTTTCGTCGACTTAATCTGCTATAATCTTAATTTTGTACAGTTTAAGATGATTTTTTCCCCAATTCAACCTCAAATGACATATGTTTTACTCTTTCACTACCATGTGCAATTTTCTAATTTTTTTTCTTTTATTCACGCGATACTTAAAATTTGAAGATTAAGATTTAAAATAAGTAAGTATCATAACAGCATTAGTAAAAGTATTTTGGAACATTACTCCACTATGATTGAATCTGTACAGAGGAAACTTACAAGACATTTAAGATTTAAACTTAAAACAACATCAAATTATATTAACTACTATGAAATATTAAGTGGCTTTATCATAATTTCCATAGATAAACGTAGGCTATATTTAAAAAAAGTTTTTCTTTTTAAAATCATACATGGATTTGTTGATAGTCCAAAATTGTTTAGTTTATCAATCTTCACGTCAACTCATGGGTTACACGTCAGCATGATGCATTCTATCTAACGTCATACAAAACTAACTTTCCAAATCGCATATTCTAAGAGTTCAATATAATCATAATCTTTTTCTAAATGACCTTAATTTGTTCTGGTTCTTGATCTCAAGACTCAAAAAAGTAATTATACAATCTATCAATTAACTTCATAACTTCTCTTTTTCATTACCTTTATCTTTTTCTTCAACATCATATGTAGGATTAATTCATCTAAATTAAATTAATTTAAATAAAATTGAATTAAATTTATATAAATTTAAATTCAATACAATAAATTAACACACAAACTCAAAAAAAGCTGCACTTGATGTTTTCTAAGAATTCTTAGCATTCTTAATCTCTGTAGCCCATATTTTCATAATGAAAGGATTTTTTTATCGGGCTTTCGCGATCCTTGTAAGGTATATAAGTCACATTTCGGCTGCTTTTTGTACCATAATAATTTCGTGAAATGTAGTGAAAACTAGAACTAAAGAAATAATTTGTAATGATTTCACATCCTTAATTGAACTGAATTTGTCAGAAGCAAGAAAACCAATTATTATAAAAAACTTTGTTTATTTTGTATTGCGAAAAGTATTTAAAAACGTTAAAAGAGAACTAATACAGTAAGGAATCAATCAATCATACATGTATTTCACACTGTATCAGACACGTAACTGACGTAACGTAACCGACACAACAGACAAGGTAATCGTATCGACACTGTCGTTGTTTGCGGTCAGAAGATATCCAACAAACAGTTCACGTATTGTCGGCGTGCATTTCATATTTCATATCCAAGTAGATAAGCAAATGTGTGCAAAATATATTAAGAAAAATTAATTAGCCTAGTTTCTGACGTCTGTCGGTTTCGTACCGCTTCGTGTAAATGAAAAGAATTTATTGTCGTGTCGCTTACGTCACGTGTCGTATCTGTTGTGTCGTAAATGAGAATCAACCCTCACACTGCAATGTATTATTAAAGTTACAGAAATGTGTATTACAAAAGGATGTATCCGATACGCAAACTTCTCACTACAAAAATGAGAAAAGCTCGACTGCAGTGGGCGAAGGAGAGACAAAATTGGACTTAAATTGGAAATTTTTTTTTTTCGATGAATCGGAATTTAATCTCGGAGCGTGAGATGGGAAAGTCGAAGAAAAAGTTGACATTTAAAGGATGAATGTGTAACACCAAAACCCAAACGAACAGAAGGCGTTATGTTTTCAGGATGCATAAATTATCGAGAAGTAGGATAAATAATTATTGTAAAAAGTTTAATCAATGGATAAAAATAAAAAAATAAAAAATAATATCAGAAGGTGTTATACACACCATATACAAATTAAGTGAATTTAAAGCAGAAATAATATTTCAAGACGATTATGCACTACTACTACTATTTATAGTTACTAGAGAAGTCTTTGAACTTTTGTAACCACCTTTAGACAATTTTTGTAAATTTAAATAATATTGGTTTCCAGGAATTAGAACGGCGTGGAAATAGTCTTAAATCCGATAGAACACATTTAGAGCGTAATTGAAAAAAAAATCAATCAGAACAAGCCGAAATATGTGATAGATTCGAAGAATTCAAGTTAAGCAATATGGAGTAAAGAGGCTAATAGAAAAATGATAAGAAATCTCTATGATTCAATGCCAACGAGAGTTCAGCCAGTAATAAAATCAAGAGGAGAATACACAAAACATTGAAGTATAGTTTTAAATTCATTTTATTCATAATTAGATAATTATCTAGATAATAAAATAATAAAAATTAAGGGTGAAAAATATATTTAAAATAAACGTAATATTAGATAATAAATAATCTTATTAAATTTTTAATCTACTATTTATCTCAAAAATCATAAATATAATTTTACCTTCTTCTAATTTTTTTTCTCTACCTGATATGTTAAATCTAGTAACAAAATCAGAGTACAAAGCAAAACCCGTTGAAATAAACGTGTACTCATTTGAAGATAAGATTAAGAAATATTGCTAATTCGTGGAAAAATACGAGTGCAGCTTTTTTCAATAAGCGTTAGTGTACCTATATGCAATTTTTAAAATTTACTTTTATTATTTTTTCTTGTCTTTTATACTGCCTTGTTATATTCAATTAGATTCACATATTTTTTTTTTTTACATTTTAACAAAAGTGGTTGAGAGTTACGTTTGAAGAATTACCTTTTTAAACTGATATTAACACCTTTTTGTTATCTAATAACAAAAATCTTCACCGCAAAATTTTTAAGAGTGGGAATCTGTTTTTTTCTTATATAAAGAGCGAAATTCAATTAGATTCACTTATTGTATTTTAAAAATAGGAACAACTAACGTGAAGTTCTTGAAAGTAATTTTTTAAATAAACATCGTGAGCTTGATTTTTAATTCAAAATTTTGTAAAATTTTAATTTTTGAAATACCATCCTGCAGGAGATCCAAAAATCTCAGTTAGAGAAAGGAGAGCCATTTTAAGGATTGTAACAGCTGAAAATGTGACGTAATCAGAAACAAAATCAAGACTGAATTTAAATATTTCTGTCCGGCGTATTCAGAAAATTCTTTCATTCTCAGATGGCAAAAAAGTGTGAAAAAAATCAGCTCTAACAGATTTTCATATGACGAAGCGACTTGAGTTTACGGAGAAGTACATCAGATATGGGGAGATAAGTGGAAAAAAGTGATATTTTCCGATGAAAAGAAGTTAAATCTGGAAGGACCCGATGGTTCTAAATTTTATTGGCACGATTTAAGGAAACAGAAGGACGTAAGAATAGCCGAATCTTCCTAGCCTAGAATAAATTCGTTTTTTGAACCCGAACCTGAACCGAACCCAATTTTTCAGTGGTTTGAAGCCCTGATTCTACGAAAGAACGCCAATATGCTGGATTTCAACGAGAATGAATAGCAAAAAATACATGGATATATACTTTAGAGAAGACCAACCAACACAAGAACGGATTTAGCAACAAGATAATGCAGCTATTCATATAGCACCATCAGTGATGGAGTGGTTCAAAACAAAGAGTATAGAAATTCTCGAGTGGACAGCACTCTCCTGATATGAATCCCATAGAGAATCTATGGGGCATCCTAGCAGGAGCAGTTTACAAGGGAAGGAAGCAATACAGGAACAAAAATGAAATAAATACTATTGAGCAAGCTTGGAACCAGATGAGATGATAAGCAAGATGGAATAATCTACACTAGAAAATTTAGTAAATTTATTACTTTCATTATAATAATAATAATCATGTAATTTTCAATGAGAATAGATTTTATAAGGTGGATCTAATTTTATTTCGCTTTCTATTGAATAAAAATTCAAATAACTTAAATAAAATAATATAAAATTAAATGAAATTGTTTTTTTGTGCTTTTAATTTCAATTAACGACCGAATTACAGCAAGCAATTCACTTCATGGAAAAGCTCCAATAACTTTATTTTATTATTATTTTTTTAGGTGGATCTAATAGAGTTTCATCACTGTATTGTAAATAAATAAATAAATAAATATGATACGGCACGCGAAACAACATATGTATTAATGCTGATACCTATAAATCAACATTTTCCATTTTGAATCATAAAAAATAAAGCCATGAATCTGATTATGGCGTATCAGTGACGTCCGGCTTGACATCATTATATCATTTTAGAAATGTTGCCTCTCTCAGCTCTGTTCTACAGTCTAGTATAAAGCTTCCCTACCTTATGTATTACACCCCCTCCTCCCCCTTCTCTTCATCATGAGTTTAAATGAAGTATACATCAACACTTTCTTGCTTTTTTCCATAACTTCCCTATCAATTTCTCTATTTTCATGTGTCAGCTATGTGATGATCAGAAGTGCAGTAAAGGGTAAAGGGTAACGAAAAAGCAAATGAACTAGCCAAAAAATATAAATAGATAATGAAAGATTATCCTATACAATCTGCATCAATAAAAAATGCAAAGAAAATAAATACTAAATACATAATTTACAGTGCACACAACAAAAGCCTAGATACATAGCTACTACATAAAGACTATAAAAGCAGCTAAGAAAAGCTAAGAAAAAATGATCTAACTCTGGAATTCTAGATCTAAAGCAACTGCCGCCGATGAACAACAACATATGTATAATAAAAATCAGTGACTTACATTTGTTGACATTTTTGAACAAGTGGAGCTAGAGCTGAGCGTAAATGCTGCATCACTAATGTTGGATTATTTCGACCAAGGTAATGTGCTGATTCAATAGCAACATCATGCAAAACAAATGGGCTAACAATTGAGTTAACCGCACAAACACAAAACTGATGAAGATATTGTGTTCCCAACTTTTTTGATATTCTTAGTAACCATTTAACATCCTCTCCATATGGTGGATTACGTGCGTATTTTGCCTGTGGTCTATCATCATGTACTCGACGTGCTAACGTCTCCATTGCAAGCATACCCACATTATATGCAGCGAGTAAGTAACGTAATTGTGTTTGACTAAAAGATTATTTAAAAGAAAATGAAACATATAAATAAAATACATATTTATGTATGTATGTACTTTATAACAAACAATAAAATAAAAACAAAAATATGTATGCACCTAAATTGATGAGGATGTCTTTGACGAATTGTTGGTTGTTGCTGTAAGTAAGGATATACGATTCCATGATGGTTTGGTTGTGATCTAATTGTATTCTGTGATGTGGGAGGCGTTATTGCCATCGAGTGGTTGTAATATTGCATATTCTGTTGAATTTGTGACGAATTAACTTGCAGTGCTTGCACAGTTTGAACAGGAATTTGAACAGCTGCATATGATTGTGCAGCAGCAGCAGAATTACCTGCACAAGGAATTTGCTGATAGGACTGTGCCTGAACAGAATTAGCTGGAGCGCATTGTAAAGACTGATATTGCTGTTGTTGAGCAGATGAATTTGTATTACATTGCATTGGTTGAAAAGATTGAGGTTGAACAGAGTTGGGTGCTGCACTGCATGACATTGATTGATATGCTTGTGGTGGTACTTGTGCATGGGGTGGCGGTGGTGGCGTTACTTGTGAATGTGCAGGAGTAACCTGCGTATGCGGAGGAAGTGCTCCAGGGAACGATCCGGAAGATACATATGATGGTGTGGTTGTACCTTGCTGTGAAGGTAGTTGTGGAGTTGAAGGATAGGTCTGGTATGCTTGTGGAGGAGCTGCCGATATATACATTTGCATTTGATTGGCTGGATAGGTAATGTTATGATGATGGTAAATTCCTTGACAAAAGCTGTATGGAGGGTATGGAGCAATACCAATAGGAGCAAGTGTAGTAACGGCTTGTTGAAATGGCGGAGGAGCAGTTGTAACAACCACTTGATGATTGACTGCAGGTGGAGGAGCAATAATTGGCTGCGACTGATCTTGAGGATCAATCAATGCATTCATATCTGGGTCAATCACATCATGTTCATGTTCACTATTCGGTGTATTTCGCATATATAATTCGTACCAATATCTAGCCACTTGAAATAAAACTTCTGGATAAACTCCACCTCCTTTTGCTGCGTTTTCCACTGTAATACATGCTCTTTCTAACATTTGATCACTTTGCTCTTTGCACTGTAAAATTGCTCTTTGAATTTCATTTGGATTAAGTGCAGCTGCATGTGGAAGAACCGACAATGCTAGCTCAGCTGCTGGATAAATCATGTTATTGTCCCATCCTCTCGATGCACGATCTGCCATTCCAGCTGCTTCAGGTGGAGTTAAATGTCCTTCCCATGTATCAATTAAAAAGGAAATCGCAGGAGCGCCAATTTCCATTGCTTGTCCAATTATCCAAGATACATGAGATGAATATGTTCGCGATAACCAATTTGGACTCACACAATTATGTAAGCCTAAAGCATACAGTCCTAATTGAAATGCACACATGTGCAAAGCTCGATGAGGACCATGGTGGTTTTGATTTGTTGTGGCTTGAGTAAAAAGCGATGTTGAACTTGTACCTCCTGCCTTTGTAAGTACATTTTTTGCCAATTCAAACATAAAATGTGCACTCGCCTCTGATGGTTGATTTGGTATAGATGGATATGCTCTTTTACCTTTATAACGGCCATCTTTGGATCGAGTTGCTGTACTTGTTAAAGAAGAGGAAGTCGGTAATGATTGTGCTGTTGGAGTTGATGATATATTTCCTTGTGAGGAAATACTTAAACTTCCCATCCCAACATCCAATTCAGCACTAGTACTGCTGTGAGGACGGCTATTTCCACCGAAATCAGATGTGAACATTTCTGCATTTGCGTACTGGTGGTAATGAGCGTTTCCATTACCACTTCCTCCAATTGCTTCCTGTTCCTCTCGACGTGCTTGTAGAGCTGGTGTGCGTACTGGAGGATTATTTGAATAATAAGCAGGTAGAAGAAGTGTCTTTAAAAGTAAATGAATATCTCTGTCTAGGAGTTTTTCCATGATTTTTGCTATTTTTCGTGGTTCATCTTTATAATAATAAAGCAATGTTAAAGCTAAATCGCCACGTTGACGTCGTGTTCCTTCACATAATAGAGGATGTTCTGCTTCAGAAACATTAGCCTTTAATCCCAAAGCGGCAACCGCAGCTTCGAAACCAAGATTTTCATCAGTTGGTGTTCTGTATGACATGTTCATAACTTTATTTCGAGTTTCTTTTCCAGATACCGAAGGCAAGAGAAGAGCATCAAATATGAAACTTGCCAACATAATAGGTAATAAAGCTTCGCCACGTGATTTTAATGTTCCATCTTTCAATTGTTCAGCTTTTTCTCGGATAATCTTCAGTTCGGCCTGACCTAATGGTATTTTTTTCAGTAAAGCTAATAAATCTGCTTCTTGATTAGCTAATTTTACTTCAAGTGGTTTCGTACTTGCTGGTGGTCGTGGCATTTCTAAACCAAACAAGCAAATACGAAATGCTAAATGATAATGTTCTGAATTTTCAGCTAAAACTGTACAAAGAAAAGCACATTTTGCCAAGGTGGCTGAAGCAAGAACGCTCAATTGATGTGAAATTGGATTAATACTTGGTTTTTTTCCCTTTCGTCGTGGTGGTGGAGGTAGCTCCATCATTAAATTTGGAGGATTCGCCAACATTTCCTCAGCAAGACGGACTGCTAAAATACAAGCTTCTCGACCATGACCATGAGCATGTAAACCTTCTGCTCTAGCTAATAAAATATCCCATGCATCTTCAGATGGCCGGAGATTTGAAAAAATTTGTTGTTTAGTATTTGATGAGGATGGTGGTGGTCCTGATGACGAGGATCTCGAAGTTGAAGTAGTTGCATGATGAGGATGATGATGAAACATTTGTCGCTTGTTAGGATCAGTAGTATCAATTGTAGCACTGTTAAATGTTGAATTATTTCCTCTGACCTTAGTACTCAATCCATAATTATTAAAATTATACTCATCTCCTGAACTGGAAAATGATTCATCTTTCGATGACCGTCGCCTATGATGATGATGGTGATGATGATGGTGATATTGCTGATTTTTTATTTCAGAAGTTCCCACAACATTTGATGTGTTACATGCATCTCTATCAATAGCAACATCAACAATTTTACTAGAAGTTGATGGATGTTGAGAATCAATAGAAGCAACGCTAGCAGTGACAATAGCTACATGCACCGAATTTGATGGTGATGATTGACTTTTTGGTTCAATAGTTGATGTTGTACTTCCCGTCACCGAAGGAGAAGAAAATGATGATGATGATGATGATAGAAATTCCGGACCACCATCACTACACCCTACACTGCCACCGCCAACACTGCCGCTATTGGCACTTTGTTTATTTGTTTTATCTAAATTTGTATTACCTACAGTATTTGATAAAAATTTACTATCTTGTTTCTTTGAAGTATTTTGTTTCTCTAGTTTCAATAAAACATCATTATAAGTTGTAGTTACAGTTTCCGTTACAATAGATGATGTTGTTGTTCTATCTGAGGAGTTAATTGTTGTTTTATCTAAATTACAACTATTTCGAATTACTCTAAGATTACTTAAGTTTTCATCTATACTAAAATTAAAACTATTTGAATTCGTGTCGCTTATATTATCTTTTTTATCGTTCTCATTTTGTCTTCTGTCTCGATGTCGCCGCGCCATAACAGCATCTTCTTTTACTTCTCTTCTATCATTATTTATATTAGCGTTATTCGAAATACTGGCTTGTGAATCACTCGAAGATGATAATGATGATTCACTTTCGGTGGACTTTTGCTCTTCAGCATCAATAATCGTTATTGTTGTCGTCGATTGAGCTTGACGATGATGTTGAGTTGTTGTTATTACTGATTGTGATGGTAATTCTGGTGATATTGGTGATGATAGTGTTATTATTGATCTACCTTCACCTATAGTAACATCATTACCACCACCACCATTACCACTGCTCTCTCCTCCGAAATCATCATTTTCACAAAATCCTTCGCTACTAACACTTGATCTGTTACCATCATCACGTGTTTCTCGGGGAATTGCAGCTAAAGAATGTGGCTGAGGTCTTAAATTAACACTGTCACTGCTACTATTACTACTGTTGTTACTACTTGACACGTAACAACGTTCCCTGAATAGCGGTCGATCATAGCGATTTTTTAATTGGTGATTATGATCTGTACTTATGTAGTTATAATGATTATTATTTGCCATGACAGCTTGAGTAGAGCTTACCTAGCAATCAAGAAAAAAAATGTAAATAATAATTAATTTAAAATTATAAGAACAAAATTTAAGTGGCTTCTATTTACTTGACTATTTACATCACTTTTAGAATCTGTGTGTTTAAAATATGTAAACGGTGAATGATACATTGGATTTGTATCTTGAGTGTGCGTTACACCAGCGATTGGATAATCTTCCCAATCAAGATAACATGCTTCAATGGCAGGCTTAAAACCAATGAATAGTTCAGCATCATTTCTGTTCAAGTAAAATTTAAAAATAAATTAGATATAATAAAATTGATCTAAAACTAAAACTTTAGAAAGATATACGAACCTTACGTTCTGTTGATTTTTACTATTATATGAAGATGGTTGCATTCGACATTTAACAACTCTGTCAAGAATTTTTAAATGCCAAGCGGTAAATTGAGCATGTAACATGTCGCGTTCATCGGGTGCTAAACCTGGATTTAATGCAGCTAATCTCCATAAAACAACAATTTCATCACATAATGAACTACAAGCATGTTGTGATGCATTTGAATTTGAATGTGTGTTTGAATGTTTACCACCACTATGACCATTTGATCCAACAAGCAATGATAATTTTGTATAAAACCACCATATTAAAATTTGATCACATGCCATACATTCTTCCGTTATAATTTCTAATAAACGTATAGCATTACGATCACAACGTCTATACATTTCCCGAACAATTGATAAAAGATTCCACATTCCTTCTGGTTCTCTACCACGTAGTGGTCGTAATAAAGAACTCCATTCAGCAGCAGCTGGTGGAGCTGAATTTGTTAAGTAATTTACATCACTGAATAGAAATAAAGAAAATAAATAATATTTATGTTTTTTTAGAATTGAAGTAACTGCATATACAGGGTGATTCAGTTTAGGTGTCCGACCCGGAAACTACGGATAGGTCTCGGCGAGACGAACAAAAAATCGTATGGGAAGGGGGAGTGCAATCTCAACCGTTACGGAGTTAGAGGGGGCAAAGATCTTTGGTACCTTTTCCTTGTTTTATCCTATAACTTTTTACAAGGGCAAATATCTCGAAAACTATGCATTTTTCAAAAAATAATGATTTACACAAATCGATGCAAAATCAATTGAACTTTCATTTTCTACAATAAAAAATGGGGATTAATATCGAACACTTTTCGAGGAAAATAGGGTTAAATTCAAAAAATGGGTAAAAAAATGGCAATATTTTGGATTTGAGACCTTCTAACATTTGAACGGTAAGAGGTTCAGAGGTATGCAAGATGTTGTGGAAAGAAACAGGGGTCCTCTAAAATTTGGCAAAAAAGGGTGACCCTAGCGTGCCCTTGTAAAAAGTTATAGGGTAAAACAAGGAAAAGGTACCACAAATCTTTGCCCCCTCTAACGTCGTAACGGTTGAGATTGCCCCCCTCGCCTTTCCATACGATTTTTTGTTCGTCTCGCCGAGACCTATTCGTAGTTTCCGGGTCGGACACCTAAACTGAATCACCCTGTATAAATTGTATTTATAAATTGAAAATAGCTATTCACCTAAAAACTATGGGAGCTGGCAAACAGAATTTTATAAGAATTCTTTTTATATTATCATGTAAGGTTTTCTCGTCTAAATACCAATTTGTTTGATCATTTGCTGATGCTCCTGCTGTTGGATCTGGTGCGCCACAAACTGTATTTATTGCTGTTGGCTGAGCACTTAATAATTCATCTAATAGACGTTGTGCTGTTGGTAGTATTTGCTGCGGTAGTTCACTTATTAAATACTGTGCGAATTTTTGTAATTGATCACGTTGGAGTCGTGTCAACGATTCTGATACTGGCGCTCTTAAACAAACTTCGTTTGGCTAAACAAAAAATTGGTTATAAAAAACAAATTTTAAATATGTATACAGAATTTCTTTTTGTTTTTGAAAATCGCATCATGATAATATGTACAGTTATTATTATAGCTCAAAAGATTTAAAGGTTTAAAAACTAAAGTGCTTTTTTTGGAAGATAATGGGCCTTACTAATAGACCTCTACTAAATCGTTAATAACAACTTAGACCTTTTCTTATTAAATTTAGGTACTAATAGACAATTTAGTCTTGACTTTTGCTTAATTTCAATATTAAAATTGAATAACAGCGTAGTCAGTAGTAAACTCTGATTAAAGCAAACCTAACCTATTTTTTTAATGAAAATTTAGTGTTTATATTATATATTTTGACATTAATGTACAGCAAAAAGCATCAATTACAATAGAGGTTTAATGTAGTCGTTAAATTCAAATTTTTGAATTTTCATGTCTGTATGTTTGCAAAAATAAAATTAAAATGGAAATAATTTAGCTTCGAATAAGCTCATGATATGATTGGCTGTATAAAATTTCAAAAGGAGAAATATGAAAAGAAGAAGCATGTGAAGTAAATTGAAGAAATAAAGAATAATGAAAAACATGTCCATAATTCTAATATTCATTATAAATGCTTTAATTGTTTTTGTATACCATATGATATTTTTTAATTTTGTTTTGATTCTTATTGTATACATTTTTGGATATTTAAATTTTGTTTCGAAAAACAAAAATACATACTAGGGTAGAATACCCAGTAACGAGCCCTCCGCCAGTAACGAGCTGTTGGCTTTATTTTATTCTATAACTAAGATATTTTTATAAAAATACAGGTGAATATTTGCAATATACTTAGAAAAATATGTTATCCTTGCAATGCGTGGATGGTTTATATTACAAACTCTTATTTTAAATATAATTCTAATAAATGTAAAGTGCTACCCAAAATGGCATTTTTCTTAACGTTTTCGTTAAGGAGATGAATATTTATTTCCTTTATATTTTACTAAAAAAAAGAAGCAATAAATAGCTAATTTTTTTGAAATTACATTTTAAACTAGTTAAAACTTAATTTATAGCACTTTATAACACTTTTATTTTTAAAATATTTTATTTTTGGCACGGCTCGTTACTGGGTCTTTTCAACGAATCGTTATTGGTCTTCACGAATTTTGAGTTATTTTCTTAATTTTAATAATTTTACTGAAATAAACATATTTTTTGCGTTAAATTGTAAATCTAGACCCTTCAGAAAATTTATTATACTCTTGGTTGGAATTATTTATCAAATACTTTAACCGTGGTATAAGGAAAAGCTCAAACATTTTCCTTAAAGGGGCTCGTTACTGGGTATTTTCCCCTACAATGAGTATAATAATTGTTGATGATATTAATGATCACGACGATCACGTTGTCTTGTGATATGTATGAAATGAAAAAATATTTTTAATTTTCATGTTTTTTAAAATATTCTGATTATTCATTTTCATATTGAATTTTATAATTCTTATAAAATAATGATAATGCATTTAATCGGATGATGAGTTGAATTTCATGTATTTTAGTTTTTTTTTAACTTAAATGACAAATTTTCTATACAAATTATTTTACGTACATAAAATTTGTAAAATATTCTTAAAAACTTTAAAGTGAAATAAAAAAGATTTTATTGTTACCACATAAAATTTTTATGCCATGTATTTTGAAGCACAACCAGAATAACATTCATTCAATGGAAAATAAGTATAAATTATAGCTAACAGTGTAAACTCGATAATTTGAACAAATTTAAACTGGCCTTGTTAAAATTTTAGAACAGTTAAAAAAATTGCACAGAAACCAATTTACAATTTAAACACTATTTTAAACAAAAATACCAAATAGTGTTGTAATAAATTCATTTGTATTTTTAAAAAAATAATTATAAAATTGATTATGACGATTATAAAATGAATTTTAAATTAGGTAATATGTACATATTTAACTTGATTTTATTTCATCCTATTTCGAAAAGTAAAAATAAGAAAAAACCCCCTTACAAAATTACATAACATTATTAGCTAATTTTAGAAATTTAGGCGTTGAAAATAAAGAAGTTCAAATTACTGAGCTTATACTGTATCTATATTTGGGTAAAGTTAAAGTAAAAAAAAAAATTTTAAAAACGAAAAAAATTGTTTCAAAAAACATTCATACAATTATAATTCATATTGATCTTCTGTATTTGCCTATCTTCAAATAATCGATATGAGTTTATAATTTGTATTATTCTTTTTGCATATTTTCTTAATCCTTCCTACTTTTGTTATCTACTTCGAAAATAAACAAAAGTCAGCTGATGTGCATTAGCGTATTCAAAAAAAAAAAAAAAAAAACAATAGAAATGAGATTTTTTAAGAAAAAAACAATTTAAAAATAAAAATCCGTAATTAGTAAACAAAAACTATGAGAAAAATTAATTGTTGTATGAAAAAAACGCTTGTAAAATATAACATTAAATATTTTAGTTTTCTAAAAAAAATTTTCTAGGCGATCCTCAAATAATTTTTATTTTTCATATAATTATTTCAAATAAATTGATAAAATATTTGAAAAAAAAGTTAAAGTTCTTACAGTCTACTTCGAAAACAAACAAAACATCTGATTTATAACGGAAAACGGAAAAAATTTAAATTGAGTTCGAATGTTTCAAAAGCTATATTTATAAATTTTTCGAAGCAAAATGTTTATGTATGCTTGCATGTTCTGGATTTTTGAAAGAGTTTGAAATTAAACCTCTATTGTAATTGATGCTTTTTGTGTACAAGTAAGATTCAAAATATAATATTGTTTTAATTTCGAATAATTATTTTGAATATTTAAAGATGATTTGTGATTCCAATTTCAAAATATTGGACATTGTTGAATGCTGGCGAAGATCCGCACATGATTTTCGAGTAGTATCATATAAATATTGAACAATATAAACCTAGCATACTAGATTGTTTGTATACCTCACAAACCACAATTTGACAACCAATTTTTTCAATAAGCTTTTTGAAAAACAACTTGAATTAATTAGAGCTTTTATTAGTACGGTCCAATATGTATATAGGTTTGTACAATATATACTTACACAATGAATTCTGTGTAAACAAACTGCTACTACGTGTGAACACCAATAGGCCGATGACGCACATGTACAATTGCACGACGATATTCTTCTTCGATCAAACGTTACTGCCACATTGAATTGAGATCGTGGCTGTTGAGTTAGAACAGTTGCAGAAAGATGAAAACCTAAACAAAAGAATGATAATATGAAATAAATTGAAGAAAACAACTGAATTTTATTTTCTGAAATTGATAGATTTTACCAATTTGTAAAGGATCTTTAACTGCTCTATTTTTAAATAGAAGATCACCACGATGAAATTCATCAGCTGAACTGTTTGCTAGACATGAATATAATCGAATATCTTCTTCGTTGTCAGGAAAACTCCAAAAAGCAATACGTAACTGAAGCTGTTCTGGTACTGGAGGATAAACATGTTCCACTAACTCAAATGGAATATAAGATGCTACACATTTGGCCGCTAATTCCGCTAAAGTAACAGCAGGTTCTTCCGTTTTGTAAAAAATTAACAATTAAATCAAAATTTACATATATAGTATTTTTAAACTAATCCTCTAAAACTCCCATGTCAGGGATATATAATGTGACTCGCCATCAACTTTTTTCACATATATTTCTACATCGAATTATCGAGTCATACTCATTTTTAAATAGTTTAAATAGATATGTATATCTTTTTTTTTTAAAGTAATAATTGTACATATAAAAATAGGAAAATGAAAAATAAAAAATAATGAATGAGAAAAAGAAACGTAAAAATCAAATATTATAAAGTTTTTGGGATAAAAATTGAAAAGTAATTAGAAGTGTACAGGAATACTTTACACAAAAACCGTAAACAAATATAATAAAATATAGAAAAAACTTTTAAAATAAATAACTTTTATAAATAAAATTCACTAAAAAGTAAAAAAATAATTTGTCTTTCTCTGTGAAGTTTTGAAAAAATTAGAAATTTAACTGAAAAAATGACGTCAAAATTTACAAGAAATTTTTACATGCCAGATGTTCTTGCAACAAAATGATTCGTGTGGACCGAAAATGTCTAAAAGAAATTCTTGCATGCCAGCTTGCAACGAATCTTGCAACACATTTTTGATGCAAGTTTTGTTGCAAGAAATTTGGAACTTTAGTAGTGAATATGAATTTCTTTCTGATGGTTGAAGTCGATTTTTTAATTATGTACAAGAATTAAGATATCGGTCTGTGAGGTGTTTGTTAATAAATATAAACTTTTATTTTGAAAATTTTAAATAATTAACAAAAATAAGTGAGGAAAAGAAATTGCTTTTTGAACTGTACTCTTCGACATTTTTCACACAAATGAGATTGCATGGCAGAAAATGCCCACAACAAATTATGTTCAAACAAGCTGAAAAAATGTAAAGACCGATTGTCTTAATTAAGAAAATAAAGTTTAAAATATAAATCCGAAAGGGATATTAAAGTAGATAAGTATTTAACAGTAAATCTAACACGTTTTTTAATAATAATACTGCGACACCGCTCAAGTACGTCAGCTCACTTCTGCACACTAGATCCAACTGTTAGTCGTGGACATGGCGTCTCCTTCATTTTTGTGCTACCGACACAGTTTCGGTCATACCTTATGTAGATCCGTCCCGGATCGAATTATGAATGTGGTTAATTCTTGAGATTCGGTGGCGTTATTCTGATTATTACACGCGCCAAATCATTACCGTTTTATAACAATACATCTGGTGATTTTACGGTCGATAATGATAATTAATACAATTATTATCATATACATATATGTATACAGGGTGTTTCACGGATCGTGTGTCAAACTAAACAAATTTTCGAGATATTCGACCTTAAACATAAAAATGACGAATTCTTTTCAAAATTTTTTGACTTTGAGTTACAATAACTTCTGAACTATTTGACATACAACTTTTTATAGGGTTCAGGGTAGAGGAATATGTAGGGCTTTTTTGCAAAGGGCAAAGGGTACTACATATTTTTTCTGAATACAAAGTGATCCTGGAGTGCTCCTGTAAAAAGTTATGGGGTATTTTGTGAAAAGAGTGCAAAAAAACTTCGACGCCCTCTAGCGGCTCTGTTGGGATTTCCCACGCCCCCTCACCAATACGATTTTTTGCTTGTCTCGATGAGACCTATCAATGATATCATTTTAAACGAAACCAAACGAAACACCCTGTATATTAATTTTATATATTTCCCTTTCGTCTAAAACCCACTTTTTAACATATTTGCTCCATCCTGTGTTTCTTATATCATTGTTTGGAAATATGAATTGATTATAGAAAATTTGACAATTTTCAAAATTATTTTTGTCATTTGACAATCAATGAAAAACTTCTTTCTGACGGACCAGGAAAGGGTCGGGAATCCTTTGAAGAGTACGACTAATTCTGATCTGAAAGTGGCAAACTTGCTAGAAATCAACTGTGCCGTCAAAAAAGAGCTAGAGCCAAAACGCAGGGGATAAGTTGCAGCACCTAATTCTAGTCCTGCAGAAGAACACTCTTTTGAGGGGGGCAGTTCCCGGGAGAAAAACAAAGTTGTTGCACCGTCAGGGAAGAAAAAGAGGCTAAGGCTGAACTCGAGGGTTCTTCCGTGACGAACAACGTCGTTGGGCCTAAAAACCCTGAGATGCAATAACATCGAGATGTGCCCGGACCCTCGGTTGAATTGGCAGCCACAGAAGAGTAGAAAAAGACCTCTAAGAGTAGCTTCGCTGAAGCTTCCTCGAGGGCTTTGACTGTGGTAGTTGTGGCCGAAAATTCAACAACAAAGTTGGAACGGCAACATCTTGGTTTTGTTGAAAATCAATTGAGGGCGCTGTTGGGAGACACTAAAGATTTGAGAGAATGTCCGTTCGGGAAGGGGCTCTTCGGGTCAAATGCTCGAACGAACAGTCTCTCAAATGGCTGACTGATACAGTTGGTTTACTGGCCGTTTGTGGAAGCGTGATATTTTTGGTCAAAAAAACTAGCGATCTTTCCAAAACGATACGGGTAACAGTCTGGATTCAGGGAAACCAAGGAATCCCAAAAAGATTCTCACCCGGCTCAGCGCGCAGAATCCGAACTTAACAGCGTGTCTATGTACTTAACGCCGGTAAAGTTGATGACAAAATCGATGGCTTTAACCTGGTATTAGGAATTGACCCTAAGTCGAAGAGTCTTGGAGATTACGTACCGACCAAGACCTCATCTGCTTGTAGTAGTCAAGTTTAGACTCTGTAAAAAACGGATGAGAGAAAAGATTCCTACAATGTAAGTTTATGAAGCAATCCTTAAATGAACTGTTAGTTATCCAAATTAACATGCAGCATTGTAAGTCCGCCACTGCTCTACTAAGTGACAGACTATCGAGATTGCAAGAACCATGGATCAAGGCAACAATGTTGAGACAGTTTTTGCAGCCAAGACATAGTAGCGATTACCATCGCATAGCAAATGGCGGGTAAGAAATACATATATGCGGTGGCTACTCATAATATCCCCGCGGGTCGAAATCCAAAAAAACTGACTGGACAAAGTACCGTCAGTTACTTTTTAATGAAGTCACTACGATACCTAAAGTGCGATCGCCTGCTACGGTTGAAGAGGCTGTTCTCAAGTTGAATACCTCTTTAAAACGTGCGTTCGAGTAGAAGTGGTAAAAGTGTTCCTTGGTGGAACCACTGAGCTACAGGAACTCAGGAAATCGACAAGGAAAATAGAGCTTTGAAATCTAAGTTGAAGTGGACTGGGATGCATACAGATCTTCTCAGAGGGAATAGAAGAAGAGGGTAAAGGTACGTTTTCATTTATACACTTAAGTGGAGAAAAATAAAAGTGGAGATCCACAAAAGTTTAGAGTACGTTTACATTTGTAAATTTGTGTAGCGTTAAGCCTAAACGAAACAGCCAGGCTATACAAGGTGCTTCAGTGGAAAAATGTAGCCAAGCTGGATTTTTTACGTAAAACTTCGGTTTCATTCCGAAGCTCATTGTTCGGGCTGCCAAGGTGGTAGCTCACGCTACGAAGTCTTCTAGACTTGACTGGTTTGTTGCATCGCAGAAAAAATAATGTTCCCTTTGTCCTCTTTCAAAAGTTACAAGACATCGGGTATGAATGGCATTTATCCAGCAATGCTTAAGAAATGTAACGGCATCGTAGTTGCTACTCTAAATGTAGTATTTAGAGCTTGCTTAACTTTGCGTTAAGTTCCTTCTGAATGGCAAAAGGTCAAGGTGATCTCCATTTCGAAACTATTGGGACTACACCTTGGCGAAAAACTTTAGACCTATCAGTTTAATGTCATTTTTACTGAAAAGTCTGGAGCGACTTGTGAAGAATCCTGGATGTCCAGGAATGTAGAAAGAGAATTAAAGCCATTACTAAATACAATGAACTTAAGTTTTTGTGGGTTCCAAATCACCATGGTATAGAGGATAATGAATACTTCCACGGTATGCTCTATAAGATTTACAAAGCAGAAACGAACTAAAGGATGTTAGGCCTTTTTGACATTGTAATTGTAAGTGAAATTCCTTAAATATTAAAATACTATGTGCTCTTAGGCCTTTTTGCCATTCTAATTGTAAGTGATATTTGTAAATAAAACCCGCCAGTTTTAAATTTTCAAATAAGAATCAAATGAATGTGTGCTTAAGCAAGATGAAAAGGAAAAAAAGAAGCTAGTCTCTGTGCAATATTTATATATAACTGAAATTTTTTAAACGTTTCATTTATTTAGATATTGATTATCGAGATACAAGTCCATGTCTTTTTAATTCACTATTGCAAAGAAAAAGGACGAAGAGCATATCTACCGTACAAAGGACAAAAGGAATAGCTGCAAAATACTAGTTTCGAGTAATTAAGTATGATTCGAGCTAATATTCTATAGAATTTTCGAAATATCAACGATTGTTTTTTTTTTAAATTTTCAAATGCATTTTTCTCGAAACTATCATTTTGCAGTTAGGCCTTTTGTCCACTGTACGGTAGACATGTAACCACCATGGTGATCATGGAAGCGGTCAGAGATCTAACGTCCGAGGCCTGACTGAAGGAGGCGTAAACAATAGATCTTCTCTGCTGTTGCCCGTCTTTCTCTAGGATAAGAGCTATCGATATTTTTATATCTATAGTATTTTTGAAAATTTAGGTCAGTACAAGCAAGATGGGCTTGCTTTTATATATTCTTTGACACTGCGTTTGCATAAATCTCTCTCTTGTGTGTGGTGATCAGACCTTATTTTCAATCGAAAGGAATTTTTTTAATAAATAATATCAAGAGCTGACAAAAAAAATCTTTTCTTTTTAGATATACAAAAAAAAAAAGTAGTTTTGGGAAATATATATTTATTGCTTTTTCGGCTTTATATTTTATACTTCGGTTTTTTTTTTGTTCTCCATATAACTATTCAAATTGCGACAATTTAATAAATCAGTTGCCTTCTCGCTGTGTGTCTGTGTGATAAGCACCATCGAAGAAAGAAAGTTATTTGCATTACAATTAGAATATTCAAATTAGCTGGTGATTTTGTAGAGTAAATGCAAAACTTATTACGATTATTGTTAATGAAAAATAAAAAAATCGAAAATGTTTACGATATTTCCAAGTTTAGTTACTTCTTTATCAAATATAAATTTCAGGAATGTGAAATTCGTACAGAAACTAATTTTTTAAGAATTATTTGTGAAAAAAAAGTTAAAATGAATTTTGAAGAAACTGCTCTTAAATTATGGTTCATAACTTTTGAACGGATAAAGATAATACAATAAAACAAAAACCATATCAAAGAAGACAACATAAGCTTTTATTCAAGCTAAAAAAATTTAAAAATAATAGCTTGAACAAAAAAATTACAATTTTTTTCAAAATTTTTTGACTTTGATTTACAATAACTTATGAACCATTTGACATACAACTTTATAAAAGACATTTTTTCTCTTTAGAAATAACTTTTATTCAGCTCTGTACATTAAGCTAGCGCTAAAATATGTTGCAAAAGCTGGAACTGGTTACTTTTCGAAAAAAATTGTCTTTGACCTTGAATATCTCGGTAACCATTGAGAATAGAACCTTCCCCCCTCCCATACGATTTTTTTCATTTCTCATCGAGATACTAGAAATGTCATGTTCAGTTTGGCACACGAACCGTGAAACACCCTGTATATGTATACATAAGTATGAATAATACTGTTAAACAGTTTTGATCTAACAACTTTCTATTACAATATGTACATAAATAGAATGTAATATAATTTAAAATAAGTAGTTTTGAAGTTGATGGCCAATATAGTATAAAACATAGAAAGACCTTTTACCGTGTATTTTAAATTTTTGGAAATTTTAGCTAATAATTCCTAAAAAAAAAAACTTTAAAAATTAGTACAAAATTACAAATTAAATAAAAAATAATAATTAGATAGAAATGCATAGCTACATGTATTCAATGTACATATACCTACAGCGTGATTCTTTTCAACGTACAAAATATTGGCACCACGATATTGTTCGGACTACTTCATTAAATACAAAAATTGTTTAAAATTTTGAGTTTTGTATAACACATTACAAAACAAAATCGTTCGTAACTTTTCGTACACCCTACTTATCATATTTTGAAGATATAATGCAAGTTCAAAATTAAACACAAAGGGTCGTAAACGTCGTAAACCTAACAAGGTAGTTAATATAGAAGTACAAACTACAAAGTACTTATGTGATCATTAACTAAATATGAATCGTTCATTTACGTACAAAATAAATGTACTATATGTATGTATCTAATGTTATAACAATAACTTGTAGAATCAAAACAGTTTTGGATTAAGTGATTAATCAGTTTACTAGTTGCAATTTTATCTGCTTTATAGTAAGGATGTCAAAGAATCCTTGTTCTGCATATTGAGTATGACAAAGAATATCTATATTTATTAGTTATTAACCTATATAATGCTATGTAAGAAAATTTAAGTATTTTTTTTTTTTTTTTGCTTTTAAATTTCGTTACCTTCTTCAGAAGTTCTTCGAACACTGTTATTTCCAAAACCATTGTTTGTTATTGGTTTTTTCCATCCTCTCCAATTATTACACAAGCTCTCTGGTTCAGAACTCCAACTACATAAGGAATCTTCTTCAAAACGATCTGAATCATCAAAACTAAACCTATCGCATTCTTCTGGATTCCAATCTTGAGGTGCTCCAGGTGCTGCTGTTCCAGGATCATTTCTTTGTTGTGTCGACGATCCTGCAGCTGTACCATGTTGTGCTACAGATTGTTGTTGCTGTTGTTGATGGCTATTATTGACAGCGGTGGCCGCCTGAGCGCCTCTACTACCGTTGTCGCCGTTCGCCAGTGTGTAAAGAAAATTTACCAACTATGGAAAATTAGCTCCACACTATAAAAGTGATGATCAAATAATGAACTCGAATTTTTTTTCTCTTAAACAAAATTCAATTCAAATCAAAAAATCACTTTTATCTATGGATTTTATTCTTCTTCCAATTAGGGCAATCCTAAATAGCTAATCAGCAGGAGGGATGTTTTTTTTAAAACAAAGTACCAAACTTTCCCTGCTATAAGCTTTTAGAACCAGCCCTTTCAATCCTTATGCACTTCTTGAATTAACAATATTACTACTTTTCACAAGCTTCATTTTGAAATGAAAAATAAAAAACTATTTTTTAATAATGATACACTTCTACTTTATATAATTTATAATATATTGAAGCCAGTTTAATCTATTCATTAATAAAACTAAAATTTTACACAAAATATATCCCCAAATGACGATAACAACAAATATGGCTGTCGGTCGACACTCGACACAATTTAAAAGAAGTACGAACGAAATACGAACTGAACGAAGCGAAATAGGAAAAAAATTAAAACGAAATTTTAAAAAAAACCTAAACTTGAACACCAAGCCCTGAGGCCTGAAGTTGTAAATGGTACGTATGTGTATGTGTGTCGTTTGAATTTGACATTTGTTGACTACTATTAGGTAAACAAATAATGAATAAATTTGATTGGTTATTTAAGTTTTTGAAGTTATTTAATGTTGAAATTATTAGTTAAATACTAGTTGAATATTTTTTGTGGTTTTACTAATGTTTGCAAACTATTATTTTCCATTTCGTTGAAAAAAGAAGGAATTTTCACCATATTTTTCTTGAAAATTAATTTTTTAAAGTAAAATTCGCATTTTCCGTATTAATCACATGAAAGTAGCTTAACTATAGTAACTACTCTAGTTTTGCATATGTATTGTACCTGAAGGCTGAAGTTGTTCTACTTCCGGGTTCTGGTTGACAAATATTGCTTAAGGCCCCTTTACACTACTATCGCCACGCATTTGTTTTCGCTTTTGTATTTGTTTTCGCTATTGTACTGGATATTTCGCGCAATTGAGTCTGATTATGATATCTGACGTTTACCAGGGTACGGAAAAATATCACTCGCGAACTGAAAAATTCAATTCGTTCCTTTTTTTATCACTCGTGAGCGATTCAAAAATTTTTATTTCGAGTTTCATTCGTTCACGAACGAATGGAATAATTTTAAAAAATTCCATTCGCGAATGAAAAAGAATCAAAAACGAATCATTCGCGAATGATTCGCGTCTTATACTAGACAAAGTACAAGTACAGTGTTCATTACATGAAAATGAGTAGAAAATTTCTTAATTTTTTTTGTGATTTTTTATGCATACCTCTAGTAAATTAAAAAAAAATATTTTTGAAAATAAAGATAAAGCAAAAATATTTGATTCTTCAAAATATGTGTAGTATTGAATATTTAGTTATTAAAAAAAAAAAAAATAAAAAAAAAAAAAATTTGCTTACGAATGATTCTTTTTGATTCCTTTTTTGATTCGCTCACGAATTATATTTTTTGATTCCTTTTTAATTCGATTCGCTCACGAATGATTCTTTTTGATTCCTTTTTTTTTCGATTCGCTCACGAATTATATTTTTTGATTCCTTTTTTATTCGATTCGCTCGCGAATGAATCATATTTTGAAAGGGAACTTAATTTTTAAATTCGTGAGCAAATCAAAAATAAAATTCTCCTGCGATTCATTCACTTGTGAGCGAATCATATTTTATCGATCTTCCTACCCTGACGTTTACACTATATTATCGTGACACATTTGTATATAAGTTTTTTGATTCAGTGCTGAATTAAGTAAAAATTTTAAAATGGATACAAATAATAACGAATTAATAACTGCTGCAATATTATTATTAGTATATAGTGTGTTAATTAATTTTTACATCTGTAATTAATATGTATTTTTAAAAAAAAAGTAATTTACTTACCATCGCAGTAAGCCAAGTAAATTTCCAAACACAACACAATTAAGCAAATGTCAGTTTTTACAACAACAAAATACACGCGATACAATTGTGTGAATCATACGGAATAGAACCAAACCGGTAATTTAAAAACTTGTTTGCTTTAACAATTTCCAAAACAATATCGTAATTTCCACTCCTTTACACTGCATGTGTGATACAAAAACAAACACAAAAGCGAAAACAAATGCGTGGCGATAGTAGTGTAAAGGGGCCTTTAGAGCGAACAACTGATAATTTGAATATTTTAAGGCCGAATTTCACTAGAAAGTATTATTCGCTGATCCCAAACCAGTCGTTTTCAGTTTCAGCAAATTCTATCTTAAACAGGTTTTTTCTGTCTTCAAGATGATACTACTACTACAGTACCACACGTAATCGTAACAAAGTAAACTTTGTATGTATTAGTTTAATCATCAGTGATGGCAGAAATTTATTGTATTCAGAATTTCTATCCATTTCTCACCAATTCTGAATAAAATGTACTTCACCCTGCCTTCTCTGTACTTAAAAACCAGTTTACTGACGCTAGCAGTGAGAAGTTTGGGATAGACCATTGAATTAATTGTAGCGTTATTTATTAATTACATATATATTAACGATGTAAAATTACTCCAAATTAATCTAAATACTTGCTACAATATTAATTAAATTGACAAAAAGTAATTGTCTGCAGTGTAAACTAATTTGATTAAAAAGTTAAATTTTGACAGTTTAGAATCAAATTGACATTTCAATGCAAAATATTAATTGTGCTCGTAATGACTTCAGTTGTCAAAATTTTACCTAGATACAGGAGTAGGTCAAATTTTGACATCTGAAAATACAATTCGTGTTAAAATTAGCAGTGTTTTATTAGAACTGAGGAAGGGATATGTTTTCACATATTTTGCTCTGATTACTTCTTATTTTTGAAAATAGGCTCACTTTAAGTATCCAAAAAAAACATTTTGAAAAATTAAATTACATACTTGAACAAATTCCACTGAAAAAATCCAACATCACAAAACAATTCAAGAATAAGTATGAAATACGAGTTACAAAATCACGTACATACTTAGCTTCAAAATTCAATTCCATATGATACTTTCCAATCAAAAACAGCTGGTAAACGGATCTGAACAAGTAAGGAAATAAATTTTGGCTCATTTGCCCACTAAAATAATGAGATTGTTCGTGGCGACCTCTATTGTTTACTCCAGAAAATCCGTGCAAAAAACACGCGCTTATTAAGTGAGAAATCTCAGAATTCTTACTTCTTCAGTTCCAATAAAACACAACTATTAAATTTTGGTGTTGAATTAGTACTTTAAAAACTTTTTCTTTCTTTGTTAGTTTCAGTTAATTTATATATAAAAAATAGAAACAAATATTGAAAAATATTTTTTGAAAATTATTTTCATTTTGAAAAATTCTATATATAGTAGATATCATTCGTTCATACAATTGTTAAAATTTTAATCAATTCAATTATTCCTTATATTTCTTGACCACACAAAAATATTTTTTAGCAAGCTTCAGCGAAACTTTTATCAGTACTTTTTTAGGTCCTAAAGCGTAAAGCGTAGTATTCAAATGAAAATAAATTGATTGTTTGAAATTTGAAAAGTTAGGTTGTTTTGATATAGTTATAGTAAAATTAAGATAAAAATATATATATTAAAGTTTTTTTCATCTATATAGATTTCTTCTCCATTTTGTAGATTTTTTATTTCGTTCCGAAATAAACAGACTTTTTCCAACATAAAATTTATTTTCATCACACTTCAAAAAATATTTTAGGTTTAAGCAATTTTAAAATTTAAATAAATTGAAATCGATATGGCAGTTCATGCTATTTCGCTGTAATAAAAAAACATATGGCAGTTCTAATATTTTCGGAAAAGGCGAACTTAATTTGACATCTAAGACGAACAGTCCTTTTCTTATATCCGGTTATCGGGTTTAACTTGAGTTTTTGATTAAGGTGAATAAATTTAGTGAATTTAAATATTAATGTACCCTAAATTAATTAAATATATGTTTAGAAACAAATTAAAAATCATAATTCATTGAATTAGTCATGTATCTGATAAATTGTTATGTTTTTGAATACCGATGATTTTGAATAAAGTTTCACTGAACTAATTGTTCAAAGTGTAAACTTATTTTAATTTATTGTTTTTTATTATAGTACAATGGCCCCACGTAAAAATAAAGCCCAAAAGGAAGAAGTTCAAGTATCACTTGGACCACAAGTTCGTGAAGGAGAATATGTTTTTGGTGTAGCACATATTTATGCAAGTTTCAATGATACATTCGTTCATGTCACTGATTTATCGGGAAGAGAGACAATAGCTCGGGTCACTGGTGGAATGAAAGTGAAGGCTGATCGTGATGAAGCATCACCTTATGCAGCTATGTTAGCGGCTCAGGTAAACATTAAATTTATATTTTAAAAAAAATTGAATTATTTGCATATTCATATTAATGTAGGATGTAGCAGAAAAATGCAAAACACTAGGTATCACTGCTTTACATATTAAACTTCGTGCAACTGGTGGAAATAAAACAAAAACTCCAGGACCTGGTGCACAATCAGCCTTAAGAGCTCTTGCACGTTCATCAATGAAAATTGGACGCATTGAGGATGTAACACCCATTCCTTCAGATTCAACACGCAGAAAGGGTGGTCGTCGTGGTCGAAGATTGTGAAAACTTCAGCATATAATTTTATTGGAAGTTATTTTAACAATTGAAAATTTGGAATAAAATATAAAAGGAAAATTTACTGCTTTAATGCTTTTGCTATGAAAAGTGCCAAAATACATTCTTCAATTTTGACAGTCACTTCATATGAAGTGCTAATCCATTGTATTCTACTTTTCACGTGGTTTATTTCTCTATCATTTACACTACCTAGTGCCTACAGTAATATCAAAAAGGATTAGAAAACACTTGAAATTCTACACTTAAATTTCTGCAAAACAAAAAAAAAAGATAAAATTTAAATTTGAGAAAGTGGACATTTTAATTTCGAACTCCGTTAAGAGAAATTTCGATTTTTCTAAAAGTATGGATAGGGTGTATGGATATTGCAGTTCGATTTAGTATTTTTTAAGGTTCCTAAATTATATACGAATAATCTAGCCTACTAGATTAAAATTCTTTTCTTTTGTTTTATTGTGCAGGTATTATGGGTGTGTACGAATACTACCTAAATTGAACCTAAATTTCCAAAATCTTAAATTGCTTTCAGTAAATTTCAAATTTAGTATGTTTGTTCTGTGCGAACTGTATTCTATCCTAAATGACAGCAGTGAAATGTTTAGGAATTTGTGCTATATTTAAAAAAAATTAAAGTTAATTATTATTAATCATTATTAAAAACAATTATGGACATTACTAACAACGGAATTTCAGCTAGATTATTTTCAAGATTAATTTTTTTATATAACCTGCGCAATAAAAAGAAAGAATATAGAAAAGTATGCCTATGTTGCCTGTAACAGTTCGATTTATAAACCTAGTAAAAGTACTTTCAAATTTTTAATATACTTTTGACATGTCGTTTGTACCAGAAAAAGTAAATTTTGTAGTCTCTGATACTGATACATATTGCATACATACATACATTAATGGTGTGTGCGAATACTACCTAAATTGTCTCGTATTATTCTCGAGATTTTTTTTAAATTTCTCACTTCAAAAATATTCTCTTTTCTATCTATTTTTTATACAATACATGGCAAATTTAACTAGAAATTTCAATATTTTTAACTAAGGACGTCAAAATTTTAAAAAGTATTCATACTGGGTATCCCGTATCGGTATCGATACCCGATAGTATCGGCCGATACTATAAAAATTAAAATTAAAAAAAAGGAAAAATTTAAAATGTTATTTTTTTTCTGTTTATAAAAGTAATTTATTTTAATGTTTGACGAATATTATTAATATAAATAAAGATAAAAATGAAGGTGACGCCTTTGCGTATAAAGTATATAGTGGTGACACCGCATGAATTTTCGTATTATCATCTTTGTTCAAAAGAGGCGCTGGCGTCACTCCTTATCGTTATAAAAAAAAAAGGAAAGAAGAGAGAGAGATTAATTTTTTTTCTAAGCTTTTATGTGTACAGTCAACGACTACTTAAGTACAAAGACTGATTGCTCATTTTGTGTATGTGTTGGGCGTACCAAATTAATATGGCAACTTATTGTTTTTAATCACTTATAACTAATTTGTGATTAAAGTTACATGAAAAGTATGTTCTAATGAAATATAGAAAAGATCCTAAACTTTATTTTCACCGAATATATTAAATATCTACGAGCAACGTAAATCAAAGAAAAAATGTGATAAATATTAAGTAACATAAAACTAAGAATCAATTTTTCCTGATATCTCCCGAAGTACTAAAAATATCAAATTGTAATGTTCTACAAATTTGTAGATTTTTATCAAATAAACATTTTTCCCAAACATTATTATATCATAAAATTAATAGAAATTTAGTTATTAAGGAAAAATGATAATTTTTTAATTAATACCACAATTATCTCTCTCATGTCTCAGTGGCTGTCATTTTTTTACAGTCATCTCTAAAAATATAGTACCACTTTATGGTACATTATAAAATATTGCAATAAACTGATAATTTTTTGTATTGTTATTTAGTATCAATACATACATATATAAAAAAATTTTAAAACAAAAGAACTTTTACATGAAGTATTTAGTTATTTTCCTGTTCTTGTTATTATTATTATTATTTGTTTTTTTGAACAAATAATACTTAGAATTTTTTATTGAGTATTGTATGAATTAGAATTTGAATTCTACATATATGTAATAAAGTTTTTATTTTTATTTTAGTATATTATTTGTAAATAAAAAGAAGTGAAATTTTTCGTTAAAGAGAACTGAAGTCTGTATATGAGTACATATAGTAATTATTACTATTATTTCAAATATATAATTTTATAATAGGATTTTTTTATGAAGTTTTAAAAAAATTTTTCATAGGTTTTGATTATTTTTAATATATGTATTAATAATAAATAACAACACAAAAAATTATCAGTTTATTGCAATATTTTATAATGTACCATAAAGTGGTACTATATTTTTAGAGGTGACTGTAAAAACTTACATAAACTGAGCATGAGAGAGATAATTGTGATATGATTTAAAAATTATCATTTTTCCTTAATAACTAAATTTCTATTAATTTTATGATATAATAATGTTTGGAAAAAATGCTTGTTTGATAAATATCTACAAATTTGTAGAACATTACAATTTGATATTTTTAGTACTTCGGGAGATATCAGGAAAAATTGATTCTCAGTTTTATGTTAATTAATATTTATCACGTTTTTTCTGTGATTTACGTTGCTCATAGATATTTAATGTATTCGGTGAAAATAAAGCTTCGATTCTTCTCTATATTTCATTAGAACATAATTTTTATGTAACTTTAGTCACAAATTAGTTATAAGTGATTATAAACAATAAGTTGTCATATTAGTTTGGTACGCCCAACACATATAAACAGTAAAATAATTATGTATACCTACCTACATATTAAATGCAATTAATATGAAAAATTTGACTTTGAAATTTGAAGATAAAATTTTTTAGAAAAAAAGTGATACCTATGTAAATTTTTGTGAATAAAAAAATTATTTTCAATTTTCCATATAATTTTTTCAAAAATTTTTGTATGGTAAAAGTGGCACTTGTCAACTTTGGGATATTATATCTCGGGCTCTATTCCACCGAATTGATTTAAATAAGAAGCACTAGATTAAAAAACATTTCAATTTAAATGCTAGGATAATTTCAAAAGTAAGAGGGGTAGCAGTAAAATGGAAAAAATGTTGATTTTTTATTTAAAAATTGACGCTTTTTTTTTCATTTTATTTGATAACATTTGCCCTAGTCGTAGGATTTAAACCCTTCAAGAAACATCTTGGTTAAATATCAACTTTCTACTCTACCGGAAATATGGTTTTTTTAAAGGGACGAATAGGTCTGCAAAAATTTCCTTAACATGCGTAACTTTATTCTTTAGAGCTTGTTCCCTGTTGCAGGGATCTTTTTTGTTTAAAAAAGAATTTATATACATATATTCTACAAAAATTTTAAGTTATTCGAATCCCAGGGTCCAGAGATATTCAAATTTGAAAAGTGATTTTTGACGAAAATGTGCCAAAATTGATTCGAGTGTTGAAGATTGCTCAAAAAAGGGTATTTCAGAATAATCTAAAATACCTGTTTATTAGAATATTTTCTAAACGTTTGTTTATTACGACAATTAATTTTCCTGACAGCTTTTATTGCATATTGATATTACATATTTTTCTTTTTCCTAAAATGTTATTCCTACTCATTGTGATGAGAAATTGTAAAAAAGGTGCGAATTTTATTTTACAAGTCAATATATGTATTTTAAACGGAAATACGAGTATGTACATACAAATTGATATAAAAAATAGTTTTTGGAAATAATTATTTTAAATTTAAAATTATCACTGCCTAGCACTGTTTTTGAGTTTACTTTTGGAAAATATATGTAGTTTAATCTATTTTTCTTTTCTTTTTCAAATTTTTTTTTTCTTAAAAAAATAAGTTTGAATTTTTTGAAATTGATAATTTCAAGTAAAAATTTCAAATATGGTAAGATAAAGTGATAAGTGCATATTTATAGCAAATTCATGAAATTTGATGCAGGTTATTCATATTTATCATAAATTTTGAATTTATTTGTATGTCTACAATTTTTATTACAAATTATTTCTCTATTTTATTGAAAAAAATTAAAATAAAGTAACAAGCACCTTGTGTATGAATATATAGTACATTTATAAAAATTCATTCAGGTACATTCATAAAAAATATACCATATATTCGTTTAGGAAAGGTATATGATTGAAAAATAGGCGTACGATGTATAAAATTTCACCGATTTACATACATATACAGGGTGTTTCGTTTGGTTTGTTTCGAAATGATACCATAGATAGGTCTCATCGAGACGAACCAAAAATCGTATTGGTGGGGGGGGGGGGGGGGGAAAATCCCAGCCGTTTGGCCGCTAGAGGGCGTTGAAGTTTTTTTGCACTTCTTTCACAAAACACCCTATAACTCTACAGGGGCACTCCAGAGTCACTTTGTATTCAGAACAAATATGAAGTACCCTTTGCCCTTTCAAACAAAACCCTACTTAGTCCTCTACCCCGGACCCTACAAAAGTTAGACGCGTTCAAATTCAAAATTTTGAGAATTTTTCCCAAATTTTTTTGTTTCACCCTGTTTTTCTCCAAAAAAGCTTAAATTAACCCCCACTTTTTATTGCAGAAAATGAAAGTTCAATTGATTTTGTATCAATTTGTTTAAATCATATTTTTTCTAAAAGTGAATAGTTCTCGAGTTATTTGCACTGGTGTTGTTGGAAAAAAACAGGGGTCTTCTACAATTTTACGAAAAAGGGTGACCCCAGCGTGCCCCTGTAGAAAGTTATAGGGTAAAACAAAACGAAAGTACCAAAACTCTTTGCCCCCCTCTAACTCCGTAACGGTTGAGATTGCCCCCCCCCCCCTTTCCATACGATTTTTTGTTCGTCTCGCCGAGACCTATCCGTAGCATCCGGGTCGGACACCTTACCTGAATTACCCTGTATAATTCAAAATATTTAAATAGGATAAAACAAAAAGATTGAGGTTTAGTTGGTCATTAAATCAATTTTAAAACAAGAGGATTCTTAAATCATAAATTTAAAATGGAAAATCTTTCACTTTACAATTACATATTTAAAGTAATAAACCCTTATTGAAATTTTGAAAAAGAATCTTTATTTTATATACAGACTCTAATGCAGGCCCGGTTCTTCCATATGAGCACAACGAGCATATGAACAGGGCGCTGAAATATGAGGGCGCCAAAATTTCAACAGAAAAATATTTTTTAAAAATTATCAAATTTTTTCTAAAAATACTTGAAAAACTTGTCAACATTGCTCAAACATATTTTATTGTTGGAAATTAAATCACTTATATTTTAAAGCAAAAATGTTTCTAAAAAATTACATATAAAAAAACTCTAGCAACCTGTTCAAGTTAAAATCTTGCTCAATGGCCTATATTCTGATTGCTATACACTTAGCAGCATTTGCAAAAGAATATTGATCAACACTTAAATGTTGATACAATGACGTCGACACTGTTCAAAATAAAAATCTGCTCATTTCTTCATACAAAGCTGGGGGCGCCGAAAAAATGTTTCTAAAAAATTACATATAAAATATTCTAGCAACCTGTTCAAGTTAAAATCTTGCTCAATCGCTTATATATACACTTAGCAGCATGTATCACAGTTCACCACATATAAAAATTTATCATTTTCAAGTTGCTGAAGATTTGTGTTTGTGGAGAAAAGTACATTATATGTAAATTTTACTCTTGCAACTTGTAGTAATACACTTGTTGTTTTATTTTAGGATATTCCTTCAGTGTTGTTAGATCGTACGATTCTCCCCTTTTTTTGGGAATTTCGGCTAGCCACAATTTAAAAAAGGGAAAAGGAAAAACTTTTGCATCCTTGAACAAAATCGTGTGAAAAATCACGAGGGGAAAAAATTCTCAAAATTATATAAAATACCTTCTTGTACATATTTTATACCACCTACGAAATACAACTTTAAAATATTAGTTTTGTTCATATTTATTAAATTTTATGTTAAAGATTTTAAAAATTGTTTCTCCATATAAAGCTGTATAAATTTTGAATTATCTCCAAGTTATTTATTATAAATTACATAGCAGCAACATTTTATATGAAACTTTTTGTTTATATTTTTTTTTCTTGTTGTTGTTCTTTTTGTTAAGTTTTTAATTTTTTTTCCACTTTTCACAATTTTTTTAAAACTAATTGTTAAATTTTAATTATTTTATTTTTAATTTTTTATAAAATACAAATGGATTTATCTTTAAAAAAAAATACTATTGTAGTTTTATTCATTTTTGAAAGTTTTTAATGTGTGGGAAAATCGTGGGATTATTTGTTTTTCAGTTTCAACATTGCGATCGAGAAAGCGGAAAATGATGGCAGGCGAAAATTGTTCAGATGAACCTATTATAGATCCCAAGCAGGCCTTTAAAGTTAATTTTTATTTTAAAATTTTAGATCAGGTAATATTTTCAATTAACGACCGATTCGTACAACTACAGGGGCATAGTGAATTATTTTCGTTTTTGTATTATATACACACAGCATCTTCCTTACCTAATCTCGAGAAACTTTGCAAAAGTTTAGAAATATCTTTGTCTTGTAATAACAGCAAAGATTTAAATGCAGAGGAGCTTTATAAGGAATTGATGACACTTTCTCCCCTTATTAATGAGAGAATGTCCCCCCTAAATGTCCATAATTTCATTTTTGGGAAATATCTGGATACAATTTATCCAAATATAGTAGTTGTGTTAAAAATTTTAATATACGGAAAAACTAAAATACGGCAGTGTTAGGGCGCAATTTATATAATTTGAACAGGGCGCCAAAACTGCTAGGGCCGGCCCTGCTCTAATGTAGGTACTTCTTATTATTATTTGGTCAAAAAAAGATATTAAAAAAACTATGAGTCATTATGACAACTTAAAAATTTTAATTACTTATTATCAATGTGTTAAAAAAAATGTTCACCGTTGTTTAAAAATTATTTAAGTATGTATGTAAATTGTTCTATTCAGTAGAATACTGAGTATAAGTACATACATAAATATTCATATACAAAAACATAAAATTAATTCGTATTTGAAAAATTGATGTTTTTTATTTCATCTATTTAATCAAGAAAAAGTCATTAAAGAAAATATCTGAAAAAATAAATACATTTTATTCATAATAATCCATCAATTTATGTATATAAAAAAGCAGAGTAGATAGAAGAACATCTACTTCAGATTATTGAATATTGACCAAACAAAGAAGCAAAAGGTGAAGAATAAAAGTTATTTTTCATGCATTTTTAAAATACTGATTTTTCTGCCCATTTCGTTCTTTGATCATAAGAAACATATTGTTATTATTTGAAATGTGTTTTGTTGTGAAACCTCCATAGAATATCCTGATCAAGTTTTATTTTTTTTTCCAATGAGAACATACTTCTTTAACACTCGTTTCTATGTTATGACATTTTCGTCAAAAATCCGTTTTAAAATTTAAATGTCTGAACCTTGTGATTTGATTGATTTAAAATTTTTGCACAGTATTTTCTACAGAACTTCTTGTGACACCAAAAAGATCCTTGCAATAGAACGCGAATTATGTACATGGTATCAAACATAAAACCACGGAAATTAATTTGAATGTAACAAAATGCAACATTTTTTGCTCAGTACAACAATACTGTTAAGGGTACAATATTAGAGAGAACACTTTGATAAATCTTTACGTATAGACATATTAGTTTTTGGTCCACGGGATGCTGAGATACAGATCTTTGAAGTTGAAATTTAAATCAAATTTATGTTTGGTCTCGAAAATGTATGGAAATTTTTCGTCTCTTTATCTTGTTTTCCACTTTATCTCAAAAAGTAAAAATAGTACACAAAAATTGCACGGGCTGATCAAAGAGGACACTTCAACAAATATTTGGGTCAAAAAATTACGGTTTTTGGTTCACGGGATGATGAAATACACCTTTTTGAAAAAGAAAAAAAATTTGTAAGTTTCCATTTAAAATGTACGGTATATATTTGTATACGGACGGCCAATTTTGTGTTTTTGAAAGAAAAAGGATATTTTGTTTTACCGATTTTAAGCTAGGACTTTGAAAATTGGGATGTGTACGTAGGACCCTCCAATGAAGGAATTGGTTAAGTTTCAAGGTCCTATCTTAAAGGGATCATATTTTAATTAAGGCTCAAATTTTATAAATTTAAAAAAAAAAATTATACCTACGTATACGTACATGCATGGGAAATTATTGAAAATTAAAAATAATTTTTTCATACATTTCATATAAAGCTCACATCCATATGTACATACATATGTATTATACCCTTTCTAGTATATATAATTATCATATAGTACATATAGATATCCAACCAATAAAAACGACATTAAAAAAATATCAAAATATGTAGTAAAAATAACATAGGTACATTCATTTCACTTCGTTAGCCTACACATGTACATATATGTATAGGTACTACGGCAAAATTATAATTCTATTTCTTTGTTGTCATATACCTACCTAATACATATGTATGTATGTATTAAATATTTATGCTGAAAAATCATTCCTAGTAAAATATATGAATGAGAAACCAAAACAAAGTAAAAAAAAGTCATTCATGAATCATGAACATATGGATAAAATAATGAATAATAATTTTTTTCTTACTCTCAAATGTTCTCATTTATTTCTCAGAAAAAAAAAGAACAAAAATTCAAAGTTAAAAAACTAAATTTAAAATTTATATGAAAAAGTACAAAAGTGAATGGTGGAGACACCTATTGAACAAAGATAATCGAATCTTTGTCACCACTATTTAAGTTTAAACACAATGATATTACCTTTGCGTATAAAGTATATAGTTGTATATGCACAAAGATTAAAACGTATTAACGATAAAACGTTTTAAACATCGTTTTGAGATAATACATTTTGATTGGTGTTTATGCGTAGTACAACATTTCGTTTTCACTTAAAACGTTTTGAGTAATAAACTAACACTACTCTAAAAGTTCATATTGATGTTTACCAACACTATTTTAAAACGTCAAATATTCACTTAAATTCACAATTCACTTAAAACGAAGAAAGTGTATATGCACATTTTAAAAACGCATTAAAATTTTAAATGCGGATTTAATAGTGTATTAACTCAAAACGAAATAAAGTTTCAATGCGTTTTAAAATTTGGTTTATGCATCCGTATTAAGTCAAAACGGCGTGAGTTAATGCGAAGTAAAGCTTCGCATAAACAAGGTAAGTGATGACAACGCAAGAATTTTCGTATTATCATTTACCTTGTTTATGCGAAGCTTTACTTCGCATTAACTCACGCCGTTTTGACTTAATACGGATGCATAAACCAAATTTTAAAACGCATTGAAACTTTATTTCGTTTTGAGTTAATACACTATTAAATCCGCATTTAAAATTTTAATGCGTTTTTAAAATGTGCATATACACTTTCTTCGTTTTAAGTGAATTGTGAATTTAAGTGAATATTTGACGTTGTTGGTAAACACTAAACATCAATATGAACTTTTAGAGTAGTGTTAGTTTATTACTCAAAACGTTTTAAGTGAAAACGAAATGTTGTACTACGCATAAACACCAATCAAAATGTATTATCTCAAAACGATGTTTAAAACGTTTTATCGTTAATACGTTTTAATCTTTGTGCATATACAAGGTAATTGTTAACAACAACAATAATTAAATATTTAAATTATTATTGTTATAAAAATAATGTCATATTACACCATCACAGTAAAATATTTTTCATTTATTAATGTTCTAATAAAATATTTTGTCAGCATATTTGTCAACTCAGCAAACAAGTAAATTACGTTGACCCACAGTAACACAAAATGCAATATGTATAAGTAAAATATTCTTTAAAGGTATAAAGATACTAACATAAAAATATGAATCATGGTGTAATATGAAATTATTGCAATTGTAATATAGGTAATAAGGTAAACGACCTGTAAATATTGCATATTTGATGGAATGTATAATGTATGAAATTAATATTAATATAATTAAGTTATTGACAAAATTTAAAATGTATTATTGATTACTAAGCAATATTTATCTATATAAACGAATCAAATTTACAATAAAGTATCAGTATATTTTCAGTGAATCAAGCCTTCTTTTATTCTTCTGGTGAGGCTGCCAGAAGCACTGAAAATCCTTTTTTCCAGAGTTAAGTGTTCAAATCCATCAAATTTCATAACCAATCAGTCGTTATAATCTTAATCAGGTATAATCATAACTAGCATACTCATAACCGAATTTTTAGTTAACTTATATTCATAACCAGAATATTTGTTAACATACATTCATAACCGTACACAAGTTTTGTACTTGGGTACATTTTCATTTTAATTTAGAATTCTTACTACACCAGTTTTGTACTGGAGTTATATTGTAGGATAAATACACAAGTTTTGTACTTGGGTATATTTCTCTCAGTATATAAGTTTTGCACTTAGATACACAAGTATTTCTAGCATAAGTTTGGTACTTAGGCTACGAAATACACTGTGGAAGATAAAAGCATCTCTCACAATAAACATTTGGTGACCCCGACGTGATTTTAGGCTACATGATGGAGGCATTATTAGCAAAACAAAGTGATATAGGATTTGAAATCAACCGCTTGTTGATAAATTTCAAGAAGGATTCATTACATAGAAAGACCCAACCTTATCTAACAACAAGGTTAAATAATCTTGAACAACATTGGATTGTTTTTGAAGAAAACCACGAAAAACTTTCAACCTCCACCGAAGTCGATAAAACATCAGAATACTTCACTAAAGACTTCTTTAATGAAGTTAAGGCTAGAAGAGACAAGTTGAAAGAACTTATTCAGGCCTTACAACAATTTGATGACACAGATTCTCATCAACAAAAAAATGAAAAGAATGATGCCACAACAAGCACAAAGTCAGCAGTATCATTTACGTTTGAAAACGAAAATGAAAACAATGATCCAGTTCTGGCTATGGTCCAAAAACAAAAGGCACTTATGCGAAATATTACTCATTTTCTTGAAGACATTGAGGCAAAGGAGTTATCCCAGCAGGCAGCCGCGTATTTAGAATATAAAATCAGTTTGCTACATCAGTACGCAAATGAAATGCGGCATTTAGACCAAAAAATATGGGAATTAGCACGAGAAAATGAGCCAAATGGCTACAGTGCTACATATTATCTCGAACTGGAAGATTGGTTACAAGACACTTTGATTTCATTAACATCGAATTTGCAAGGCATGAAAGGAATAGCTTAAAGGGAAAATTCCACTAGTCAACTTAAGTTACCAAAAATAACCATTCCTACGTTTACAGGAGATTATTCAAAATGGACTCAGTTTCGAGATCTATACACTCAACTTATACACAACCAAAATATGAGTGGTGGAGAGAAAATGTTCTATCTGATTAGTAATCTAGCAGGAGAACCACAACAATTAATTAAGCATCTGCCTGTATGTGACAGCAACTATGATGATGCGTGGAATCTCATATGTGAAAGATATGAGAACAAAAGATTATTGGTAACAACGTTTTTAAATAAATTGTTCAGCCAACCCATTTGTCATAAAGAATCTGCTAATGGATTGAAATCGTTGCATGACGTGATGAGAGAATGCTTACTAGGACTGAAAAATCTGGGAATAGCAGTAGATTCATGGGACCCTATACTAGTTCATATTTTGCTCAAAAGGGTCGATGCTAATACAATGACACTATACGAACAATCATTGAAAAAACCTAAAGAAGTACATGACCTGAAAAGTGTGTTAGACTTTCTGCAATCTAGATTCCAGTCTTTAGAAGCAGCAGGCTCACGAACTTTTACCAAGGACAAATCAATTACCAGGATCGCATCAATTGCTTCAGCGATAAAGGGAAATGGTTGTGCCATATGTTCTCAAGACCATGCATTGTATGCATGTAAAGTATTCCTAACCAAATCACCAGGTGAAAGGTATCAATTTTTACGTGAAGCTAAGCTATGCGTTAACTGCATGAGAAGTGGTCATAGGGCAGACACATGCACATTAAGACCATGTACAAAGTGTTCCAAAAAACACAATACATTGGTCCACATTGAAGACAATCAAAACACTAAATTAAGGTCCACCAAGGGTCAACAAGATAAAAGGAAAACTAACCAACCAAAACCAAGCTCACAACCACAAGGTGTGGCTACCACATTAGCCGCTGAAGTTATTGATCAACATGAAGATTATGTGTTACTAAGTACAGTAAAGATTGGCGTAATATCTCACACTGGTCAGAAGATAGAATGCCGCGCAATACTGGACACAGGATCACAACTCAACTTTTCAACTCAAAAATTAGCCAAGCAATTAAAATTAAAACCACAAGAAGATCCAATGCATGTACAAGGTATTGGCCGAAACAATCCAACAATAAGTGATAAGGTCAATTTAACAATACAATCAAACCATAGTGGATTCACAGCTAATATAGAAGCATATATTTTGAAACAAATCACCACAGACCAGCCCTCAGTGCACCTAAATACAAATAGTTGGAAAGTACCAAAGAACCTGCCCCTTGCAGATCCAGAATTTTATAAACCAGGAAGTATTGACATGCTTATTGGAGCAGAACTGTACTTTGATTTATTAGCAATTGGTCAAGTCAAATTGGGAGACCACGCTCCTACATTACAAAATACCACACTGGGTTGGATATTTGCTGGAAGGGTCAACCACCAAACCACTTCTAAAGCTAAGATATGCGGAATCTGTGTACATGATGAAACCAAGTTAACAGAGCAAATTGAAAAATTTTGGAATATAGAAGAACCGATTACCACACAACAACCTATGAATGCAGCAGAAATCCGTTGTGAAGAATATTACAACCAAACGACACAGAGAGATAAGGACGGACGATTCATAGTTAAGTTGCCATTCAGAGAAAGTTCCAAAACGCTTGGAAACTCGAAGCAAATGGCAATGGCACGCCTTAAATCAATGGAAAAGAAATTCCAGAAGAACCAAGAATTAAAGGAGCAATATATACAATTCATGAAGGAATACGAAGACTTAGGACATATGATCGAAATACAACCTCATCAGGTAAACAAGCTACATTATTATTTGCATCACCATTGTGTATTCAAAGCAGATAGCACCACTACCAAACTAAGGGTAGTCTTTGATGCATCGGCAAGGACAGATTCTAACAAATCACTAAATGAAATATTACATAAAGGTCCAAAAACTCAAGACGAGTTGATGTCCATATTATTACGATTTAGAATGAAGAAGTACATGACATAGAAAAAATGTACCGTCAGGTTCTCGTTGATCCTGCAGACAGACACTACCAGCTGATATTATGGAGAAATGATGAAAATGAACACATTAAAATCTATCAGTTAAATACAGTCACATACGGTGTCACATCAGCCCCATATTTAGCAATAAAATGTTTAAAACGCTTAGCAGCACAAGGCAGACAACAATATCCAGCTGGGTCCAAAAGTTTAGAAGAAGATCTTTATGTCGATGACGCAATGGTGGGAGCAAATACAATACAAGAAGCTTTGGAAAAGCAAGAACAACTGAATGCACTACTTAAGTCTGCAGGTTTTAAACTAAGAAAGTGGTGCGCAAATAACCCAAAATTACTGGATAACGTTCCTCCACAAGATCGAGCTCTGCAGCTGAACATCCATGAAGCCGACGAGTGTCATATAAAAACATTAGGAATAATCTGGCTGCCAAAAACAGATGAATTCCAGATTACATCAGCACAAAACATTAACCAATTCACCACGACCAAAAGAAAAATCTTATCAGCCCATTTGTTTGACCCTCTCGGAATTTAGAGTCCGGTTATCATCAAGGCAAAAATTTTTATGCAGAAGTTATGGACATTAAAACTAGATTGGGACGCTGCATTACCTATGGCACTTTACACCGAGTGGAATCAATTTCGCAAGGGGATTGAAACTTTACATAGCCTCAAAATACCACGGCATATCGTGGCTGGAAAATCAGCAAAAGATATGCAACTACATGCTTTCAGCGATGCATCAGAAAAGGCGTATGGTTGTGCGATTTATGTGCGCTCAGTTCTTCACGACGGTACAATCATAGTACGGCTACTATGCGCCAAATCTAGAGTGGCACCGACAAAAACATTAACGATTCCACGATTAGAACTTTGTGCTGCGAAACTCACTGCCCAACTACTGCATCGAGTCAAAATCGATTTAAAATGGACAGAACCAGCTTACTGTTAGCAGAATGTGCAATGACAAAGGAATAGATTTTAACTTTATTCCACCTCGGTCACCACACTTTGGCGGCTTATGGGAAGCAGCGGTCAAGGCAGCGAAGAACTTGTTCTCCAAAAGCATTGCAATTGCTGCCCTAACTTATGAAGAACTGGGGACAGTTATGGTTGAAATTGAGGCGATACTCAATTCAAGACCTCTTACGCCAATGTCAGAAGATCCCAACGATTTAAGAGCTCTAACCCCAGGACATTTCCTCATCGGGGAGCCACTTACCACTCAAATAGATCCTCATGCTAATCCTGTTAAAGGAAATTTACTGTATAGGTGGAAACTTACATCCCAAATTAAATCTGAATTTTGGACCCGTTGGAGCCGAGAATACTTGAACCAACTGCAACAAAGGCATAAGTGGAAGAAACAATTAGACAACATTGAACCCGGAACTATGGTCGTCATAAAAGAAGACAATAATCCAGTGCTTTCATGGCCTTTGGGGCGAATAGTTCAAACTATAAAAGGCAAAGATGGAGTTGTAAGAGTCGCCGACGTTAAAACTGCGAGAGGAATCGTCCGAAGAGCTATAGCGAACTTGGCACCACTACCAGTGGAAAAAGAAGGAGATTCCAAGCAAGAAGACGTCCGACCACTCAAAAGACCATCCGATGAATCAAGTAATACCAAGGCGGTAGAAATACAACCAGCAAATAAAACGCGACGCACTGTTAAGACAAATCTAGCAACCTCACTTTTTATGACATTATTAGTACTACCACTATTAGTTAAAGGTGAAGTTAACATACAACCATTGGACACCAACCCCGGATTGTACTTCGAGAATTTAGGAATGACGTATCTCATAACAGATGAATGGAACATTGTAGTGTACTTTGACACCAAAAACTATTGGAGGGAATTGGAAATAATAAAATATGGCACTCAACAATTATCGGATATATGTGAAAAGATAATAGAAAATCAAATATGTGATGCAACAATGAACCAAATTTACACAGTTCTAGAGGAGATTCAGAGCTCTAACGAAATCATAAAACCTCAAATGTATCAAAGAGTTAAACGATCCCCATTGGACATCATTGGAAATGTGGCCAGCTCGTTGTTTGGAGTTCTTGATTCAGAATATGCGGAAAAAATGTCAAAAACAATAGAAAACATCCATGATAATCAAGAACACCTTCTGGATTTAATAAAACAACAAACAAGTATAGTTGATTCTACCACAAACATAATCCGAGGGTTTCAGTTAACAGCAGAACGACAAATTAATGAATTTAATATCTATATAAACCATACAAGCGAAACAATTCAGAACATGCAGGAGGACTTGCGTGAACAAAAACTAATGGAAACCTTTAATGCCATTTCATTTAGATTGATTTTGATAATTACAGATTACCAAAAGATACAAGCAGCCCTGTTAGATGTAGTGATCGATACACATCACGGAAGCATCAATTCACTATTACTATCTCCAAAACAACTTCAGACGCAGATCATAAATATTCGACAACATCTACCTGCAGCATTGCGACTACCAGAGACCACAAATAATGTATTAAAGATATACAAGATGATGACAATTTCAGGACGGCCTACGAAGAATTCTCTAATCTTCCGTATAAAAGTTCCATTGGTCACAAACAATCAATATCAAATGATAAGCATCACACCAATTCCAATATATCTGGATGAAACATATGTAACCATCATCCCTACAAGTTCACTGTTGATCGTAGACTTGCATCGTGACTCATACTATCCACTCACAGAACAAGAACTTCGCGAATGCTCAACAAATGACGAGTCAATTCATTTGTGCAAACAACATTATCCATTGTTCAGAGTTGGTTCGAAAGTTAGTGAATGTGAAATCAACATATTACGGCAGAAAGCTATTCCACCATCTTGTAAAATGAAGACCTCGACAGAAGAATCACATTGGATACAACTCAACAGTGTAAACCAATGGATATATCAGATGAAACATGAAACTACTCTAAACATCCAATGCAACAACGAAATATCACAGGAAACCATCAAAGGATTAGGACTAATCACCATCACTAAAGGATGTACAGTCAGAGACGAACATACTACCATACAAGGTTTTGAGCTCCACTCAAGTTCAATATATAATACTATCACACACTCAAAAAACTTCAGTGAATTGATTCCTCCAACATTAAGGTCCAGAATGTCATATACGATCGACAATTACACCAATAACACACCAAAGAATTACACTAACGATATCCTAGAACTCAAGCAACATATTCGCCACCTCAAGGAAAATGAAGCATGGCATCCTAAACATCACTCTAAGGAAATTCTTCATTTCTCCATTCCATATATCAGTCTAGTATTAATTATCGGAATTATCATATTTTTGGGATGGAAAGGATACCACAGACGATCCAAATCAACAGAATCATCAACTGATCCTCGAAACCCAAAAATCAATTTTCAACTTCCAGCAGAAGAAGTTGACTTGCAAACAAGTCAACGGGCGGGAGAATGTTAACAACAACAATAATTAAATATTTAAATTATTATTGTTATAAAAATAATGTCATATTACACCATCGCAGTAAAATATTTTTCATTTATTAATGTTCTAATAAAATATTTTGTCAGCATTTTTGTCAACTCAGCAAACAAGTAAATTACGTTGACCCACAGTAACACAAAATGCAATATAAGTAAAATATTCTTTAAAGGTATAAAGATACTAACATAAAAATATGAATCATGGTGTAATATGAAATTATTGCAATTGTAATATAGGTAATAAGGTAAACGACCTGTAAATATTGCATATTTGATGGAATGTATAATGTATGAAATTAATATTAATATAATTAAGTTATTGACAAAATTTAAAATGTATTATTGATTACTAAGCAATATTTATCTATATAAACGAATCAAATTTACAATAAAGTATCAGTATATTTTCAGTGAATCAAGCCTTCTTTTATTCTTCTGGTGAGGCTGCCAGAAGCACTGAAAATCCTTTTTTCCAGAGTTAAGTGTTCAAATCCACCAAATTTCATAACCAATCAGTCGTTATAATCTTAATCAGGTATAATCATAACCAGCATACTCATAACCAAATTATTAGTTAACTTATATTCATAACCAGAATATTTGTTAACATACATTCATAACCGTACACAAGTTTTGTACTTGGGTACATTTTCATTTTAATTTAGAATTCTTACTACACCAGTTTTGTACTGGAGTTATATTGTAGGATAAATACACAAGTTTTGTACTTGGGTATATTTCTCTCAGTATATAAGTTTTGCACTTAGATACACAAGTATTTCTAGCATAAGTTTGGTACTTAGGCTACGAAATACACTGTGGAAGATAAAAACATCTCTCACAATAAACAATCATCTTTGTTTAAAAGAGGCGCTGGCGTCACTCCATATCGTTATAAAAAAAAAAAAAAAGAAGAGAGAGAGATTAATTTTTTTTTAAGCTTTTATATGTACAGCACACAGTACACACTTGATATTGTATGTATGATTCACACACCATATGTACATATACGCATATTTCCATCAAAGAATATAGATTTAACAAGAATGGACACTTCCCCTTTTTTTTCTTATCTTTTTTCGACCTTAGTCCTGTTATTCATCTAACCTTGGTTGAATTGCTAAAAGGTGATAAATATATAAAGCATATTTGAAAAACAGAGATAAGAAATCAATGGAAAATGAAACGTTCTGCGACTTATTGAAAAGTCTGATACAGGGTGTACAAAATAAAAACAATTTTTTTAGATTTCTTAAATGTTTATTTTTTTTCTTCCAATTCGTTATAAAACTTATCTACTACATATGACTAACACTTAATAATTTATTTTTATTGTTAAATAACTTTACGTCCTTATTATAGTTTTTTATGATAAAATAAATCCTTACTCTAATATATAATTTTACAAAATAATTTTTATCTTGATTCAAACAACAATTATAATCGAAATTATTTTTCAAAATTTCCAATAATTTATACTCTATATTTTTTTCTTTTATTACGTCATTAAAATTTGATATAAATTTCATCTCTAAACTTTCTAAATTATCAATAAACTTTTGAGGCGGTCTCAAAAGTTTAGCATTTTCATATTGTTTGAAATCTAGAAAAATCGAAGATGTACTGGGTTCATTTGAAATATGTAATGTGCACTTATGGTGCTCTCGGTACTTTTTTAAAAGCCAGCCTCCAAAATAGAAAAATGCATTTTTTTCCCCAAAGTCCATTTGCTTGTAATCACTTTCTACTGAAAATGAATAATTCGAAGCTTCATTATTTTCTCGTTTTTCAAAATGAACTTGTACTTCTGGTAGTTGGAATGTTTCATTTGTTTCACAATTACCAGAATTTACATCTACCATATATTTGATGGAAAATGATTTTTTGAATGCCCGAGAAAATTGAAAAGGAGTTAACAACTTCGTGTTACCTCCTTTTTTTCTCAGTAATCCAAATGTTTTTTCAAGTTCATCTTGATTCAAATTTCTAGTCAGAAGAAATCGTATTCCCTCTGAGTTGAGGTCATTATGCAAATTTTCTAATACATTTATATTTTGGAGCCAACCTTTTAAAAATTTTACCGTCCTGGTTATGTCGCTGCGTTGTTTCTTTTCATCAATTACTCTAATATTTCCGAGTAAAATCTTAATTTCATTTAAAAAAGAAATTTGGTCCGGATTTGCGAAGAACGGCCTCCTAAAATTCTTTGCTTCTTGAAATTTGCATGAATTGAATAAGTCGAAAAGAGCATCAAACTTTTCAATCAATTCTGCAGTATTAAGAGCATTCTCCTGATTTTTAACCAAGTCATTTGAAGTTGCATGTGTGTATATACCACTTGCAACTGTTGCACTTATAACTTGGGAAGCATATTTAACTCTCATTTTTTGAAAAGTATTTGGATAAATATGCTCATTTGAAAGTTTGGGAGCTAGTTTAAATTGACGACTTTTATCCCACAAATAGAAATCTACAATGTCCTGCCAAGATGCAACCTTGTTTTCATTAAAAACTATTTTATATTTCATTAAATTATTTCTGAAAGATTTTAATAGATGAGGTGTGTCATACATATAATATAATTTCGAATTTTCTACATAAAAATATGGCTGATCTGTTGTTGTGGTTAATAATTTATTAAGTCCGACAAAATTCCCACCCTGATCTGAAACTACTAATCTAGGCTTCATGCCAGCTTTAATTAATTTGTTTACACATTCCGTAATAATTGTTTTTAACATCTTGGCAGGACATGAAGAATTCACAAAGACATAACCCACTAAATGTTTATAACTATGAGTAATGCCTTTGACCATCACGGCAGCAGCATACTTTGCAGGCAAGTTAGTTTTTTCACAACCGTTGTCTTCCAAACCTATTATCTCCCCTTTTGATCTATCAAAAAACAGATTGACTTTTAATGATATTTCATCAATGCATATCATACAATTTTTTGCCATATCTGGTAAGTTTTGTATTTTCAATTTCAACGAATTGAAAAGAACATCATGTAACCCAGGTGCAGCAGGCCATTCTTCAATAAACCTCATTAAGGTTCTTTGAGTCGGTAAATTCATGTTTTTTGATAAAAACCGATAAGCGGATGGAGCTATAAAATATACGCTAAGGCAGAATTGCTTGAAGTTATCAGAATATCTCCATCCTTGTGGAGCATTACTAAAATTTCTTATATTACTTTCCACTATTTTAGCTAATTCGGCCGGCAAATACTTTTTAGATTTTTGAATAAAAAAATCTTCGCTTTCCACTTCTGTTTTTATTTTATTTAATTCTACTGCCATTCTGTCCGCTTCTCTCCGTAAGGTCTCATTTTCCTTTTGCAGAATTTTAATTTGTTCTTCTGCATCTATATTTTTTGTTTGTGATGCTTTGTGCGTTGTTCGAAATGTCGGCTCTGGTCCAATTTCTGCTATTTCTGAAAAAACATAAAAACAAATTAATAAATAAACTAATACATTGATTAGTAGTACTAGGCAGAGCTACCAACTTTTGATCAACAAATTCGATTCGATAATTATCATATACGATAATTTTCAATTTTTTTTCACTAAAGTTACGGTACGAAAACAATAATTACGGTACGGTTGGCAGCCCTGGTACTAGGCAGCATATTCATTTTCATACATTTCATAAAATAAATTCTAAATTAAATAAAAAAGTTGAACAAGATATGCCTACAACATACATGAATGGTAAATAGGTGAAAAAAAATTATATTTACCTTGTTCAACTGCCATATTATTTGATGGTTCTCCGTAAAAATGTTCATCCTGTTGTTCAACAGTCAATGCTGTAAGGAATAAGATGTTAAAAAGTTCAATATTGTATTAAATGTATATTATTTATTATTTATATTTGAATATTTAAAGATAATATCACATTTTTACAAAGTAAATGATATAAGTACGTATATAATATTTACAAAATAATATACCTTTTCTATCATCTGGAATGATAACTTGTTCCAAAATTTCAATTTTTGGAAGATTTTTAGCTGGCACAGCACTCTTCTTTAAATATCTTCCTGATTTGCCGAACATGTCACCATCAAAATGAATTTCACATACCCGAAAATCTTGTGGAATTTTTGTGTTGATTAAACTTGTTTTTTTTAAACTTTTTAACCAAATTTCTTTTCTAAAAAAGGAAAATAACAAAAATTTAGTAATTTTACTTTTTATATAATTAAATTGTTGACTTACTTCATATTATCACTAGGCAATTTAAAAAATCTCACAGTTTCAGTTTTATCACTTTTTTTTTTCTTATTTTGGCATCCTAAACACTTTAAATAATGATCACCCATAATTATAATTTCTTTTTTTTAAATTTAACACGAAATTTTTAAAATATAAAAAAAGCCACTATTTTAATTTTAGTTTTCAAAAATCACTTAGAACTTATTATCGTAAAATTTTGTAACGAATGATTAAAAATTCAAAATTACTCGCGTACCTGCTACTTTTGATTATATGTATAAAAATATTTTTCTATACCTGATCACCCTTTATTTACGTACAAATAATAATAAAACCAGTACACAAATACATGCATTTACGCTGGGTCGCATTTTTTATAAAAGAGATAAATCAGTGGAAAAAAAATATAAAGATGAATACATATTTGGTTTAAATTTGTGGTAGTAGCATTTCATTTTCCTTTTCTTCACATTATTTTGTATGCGACCTGGCACAAATATGAAACTGAAAAACCAACAAAATGTACATGCTGGGTCGCAATTCAAAATGCATGTAAAAGAACACATAGTTCGTACTCTCTCTAACTTCTGCTTTTTTTTCATAAAAACTCTTGTTTAACTTTTCTTATTCATTGATTGTTGTTGTTTGAAAATCATGAAAAAAAAATAAATTTTTGAGGGGAAATGAGTTTCTTTTCTTGTTAAATCTATATTCTTTGATTTCCATATTCATTTATATTCATAATATGCATTATAAGCGAAGAGGACAAAAAACAGGAATATTATTGATTTTTTTCTTCTAAACGCATTAATATATGTACATACATATGTATGTAATAATTATTTAGGTATTTCTAATATGATCAATATGATATATAAATATGTACATATACATTTTGTATTTTGTATACATTGTTTGTGTATTTTTAACATTTTAGAGATATTTCTACTTCTTTCATATTATGAATATTATACAGCGTTGTTGTAATGTTGTCTTATGTTACGTTTTAAATTAATATGGGATAACAAATTTTTTTGGCAACTATGAATTATGCTCATTGTTTATTTTTTATATCACTTTCAGTTTTTATATTTTAAAAAAATGATTTTATCAGTTTTATTTTATGTATACCTATATACTTAATGCAATTAATATGGAAAATTTGACTTTAAAAGGCTATTCAATATTCCGATCTAGGTACTTATCTTAAATTTTATAATGTTAAAGAAAATTTTTGTAGACCTTTTCGATCCTTTGAAAAAGTATGTGGAGTAAAAAGTTGAAATTTGACCAAGATAAAATATTTTTTAAAAAAAAGTGATATGTAAATTTTTGTCAGTAAAAAAAAATTATTTTCAATTTTTCATATAATTTTTTCAAAATTTTTGTATGGTAAAAGTGATACTTGTCAACTTTGGGCTATTATATCTCGGGCTCTGTTGCACCGATTTGATTCAAATAAGAAGTAATTGATTGGAAAACACTTCAATTTAATTGCAATAAGAACTTATCCAAGATAAGTTCAAAAATAAGAGGGGTAGCAGTAAAAGGAAAAATAATTTTTGATTGAAAATAAACACTTCAAGAAACATCTTGGTTAAATCTCAACTTTCTACTCTACCGGGAATATATTTTTTTAAAGGGACGAAAAGGTCTGCAAAAATTTCGTTACTTTATTCTTTGGAGCTCGTTCTGTATTGTAGGGATTTTTTTTGTTTAAAAAAAAATTTATATACGTATATGCTACTGAAATTTTAAGTTATTCGAATCACAGGGTCCAGATATATTCAAATTCGAAAACTGATTTTTGTCGAAAATGTGCCAAAACTGACTCGAGTGTTGAGGATTGCTTAAAAAGGGGCTTTTCAGAATAATCTAAAATACCTGTTTATTAGAATATTTTCTAAACGTTTGTTTAAATAAGTACGACAATTAATTTTCCTGACAGCTTTTATTGTATATTGATATTACAGATTTTATTTTTCTAAAATGTTATTCCTACTCATTGTGATGAGAAATTGTAAAAAAAAAGGTACGAATTTTATTTTACAAGTCAATGTATGTATTTTAAACGGAATATGTACCTACGTATATAGTTTTCCTGCAAAAACATTTATTCATAATTATTGGAATACGTAATATGAAAAAACTAAACGCTTCTAATAAAAAATATTTAATAGGTATATTTTATGAATCTTAATTCAAATTGTATTGATAAATTGTTAGTGACATTAGCCCTATACCACATGTATTGTACATTGTTGATAAAGGTTTCCAGGGTATGCCAGCATATTTTTTAAACTATGCGTTCGTGGAGGCTGTCACTTTATACCCCAAAAAAGTATTGTAATTTAGATATTTATAAAAAAATTAACAAATATTAACAAAAAAAAAAAAAGTACTGTAGGGAATAATTTTTAATTATTTTTAGAGACCTTGCAATATTTTTAATTTTGCACTTTGTTTAGAAGATGGGTTCGAAAGAAGACGGTGAAAACGAAATTTAAGATTTCAATTTCATGCTGACTACAAAAGTATTGTTTTGAACCACTTGGAAATAATTGAATTAATTTTTTTATGAGATCAGTCTCATGTATTAGGGATTTTATACTTGTTTCAAAGTGCTTTGAAATATTTTTCATATATTTCACAAACTCTGAAGAAGGTACAGTTGAATTGCCATAATGTGATTTCGAATTTTTGGTTTGATATGCCCTCAGTTTTAATAAAATGTCATTTTCAATTGTTTCTTCTTTTGCCAAAATAAAATTCGTATAAACTTCGCATTTGTATCTTGTAGAAACTTTCTTTCCCACATAGCCAGAGAAATAAACAATTCCATTATTTAAAAATGAATTTTCTATATCTGGAATCTCTTGCTCATTTCCAGATTCTTCATCTTCACTTTCAACATATTCAAAAATTTCAATTTCTTCGTCTGATTCTAAATCGTCGAAAGTCGTTAAAAATTCTTCTACTTCCTCTCTCTTTTTTTTCTCATCAGCAGTTACTATTTCATCGGTTAGGTCAGAAATAAATTCTGTTGAGTTTGACAGTAAATTTTCTGCATCGGAAAACTCATACCCAGTTTGCAGAGATGGTACATAATTTTGAAATGCCATTTGTCTTATATTTCTAGAAATTCTATAAGGTGAAGGATTTTTCTCATAATTTCCTTTATTTCTTCTTAATATGGATATGCTATTTTCAAGAGGATCCTGGTTCAATTTCAAAATGATCAAGTAAGTTTGACTGTTTTTCAGACTTTCCCATATTAATAAAACCCCATTAATTGTTTGAATTAAACCGTCAAAACATGGTGGTCTTTTGAACTTTCCTAAATGAATCCACTTTACTATCCATGCTTTTCCCTTTTGACTTTGAAGGTCTGTATCTCAGCATCCTCTGAATCAAAAACTATTATTTTTGGATTAAAATATTCAATATGAAAATATTAGTTTTTGGTCCACGGGATGCTGAGATATCGTTTTTTGGAAAAAAAAATTTCAAAATCTCCATATAAAATGTATGGTATACATTTGTATACGCACGACCAAATTCGTTTTTTGCATAAAAAGAAGTATTTTGTTCTACCAATTTTGAGCTAGGACTATGAAAATTGGGTTGTATAGTGAGGATCCTCCAATGGAGGAATTGGTGAAGTTTCAAGGTCCTAGCTCAAAGGGATCATATTAAAATTAAGGCTCAAAGTCCGAATGTATACATTTGTATACGATCAGGCAATCCCAGGGTTACATGACAAATTTTCTATACAAATTATTTTACGTACATAAAATTTGTAAAATATTTTTAAAAAAAATTTTAAGTGAAACAAAAAAGATTTTATTGTAACCAAATAACATTATTATGCCATGTATTTTAAAGCACAACCAGAATAACATTTCATAAAACTTGCAACAATGTAAATGTACATTCCCAGATACAGAAGTGTATTCTGATGTGCAATAGGATTTTTTTAAAAACAATTGAAATGATCTATGTATGTATTAAATATTAAAAAAATGATTGGAAAATATTTTATTATATATTTTAATGTACCTAATTTAATTTTCTTCTGAAAAATTCTATTCTAGGCGATCCTCAAACAGCTCTTTAAAAACGAATTTTGCATATAAATTATATAAAATTAATAAAATATTTAAGAAAAATTAAAGTAAAAAAAAAAATTATTGTTTGAAAAAACATTCATACAATTATAATTCACATTGATCTTCTGTCTTTCTCTATCTTCATATAATCGATATGCGTTTGTAATTTGTGTTATTCTTTTTGCGTATTTTCTTAATCCTACCTACTTTTGTTATCTACTTCGAAAATAAACAAAAGTCAGCTGATGTGCATTAGTGTATTAAAAAAAAACAATACAATTTAAAAATAAAAATCCGTACGTAATAAGTAAACAAAAACTATGGGAAAAATTAATTTTGTATGAAAAAAACCCTTGTAAAATATTTCATTAACAACTTTTATTTTCATATAATTATTTTAAATAAATTGATGAAATATTTGAAAAAAAGTTAAAGTGAAAAAAAAGTAAACAAAAATAATTCATCATTACAAAAAAAAAACATTCATACAATTATAAATTATAATTCACATTTTAAGAGTTTACACGTAATCCACTTTTAATTCGGATTTTGGTTTACTCCCAATTTCATGTAGTATAAACTCGATAATTCGGATTTTGGTTTAAACCCAATTTATTTGGGTTTAATCCAAATTTTTGTGTATGTATGTGTAGCGTAAAATGCAATATGGCGGAATCGAATTTTTATGGTGCGAATTGTAGAGTGAAGAAGAAAGAAGTAAAGCATGTATACTGTACGTGTATCAACGTCTGCATGTATTATTTTAATCCAAATTCCCAATTTTACCAGTTTATACCGTACTCCCAATTTAATCCAAATTTCGTATTTAATTCGAATTATTTTTTACCGTATAAACTCGTATATTGTTCTTCTGTCTTTTTCTATCTTCATATAATCGATATGCATTTATAATTTGTATTATTCTTTTTGAACATTTCCTTTATTCTTACATTATACTTCGAAAATAAACAAAACAGCTGATTTATAGTAAAAAATTCAAATAAAATCGGAAAAAATTTAAATTGAGTTCGAATGTTTCAAAAGCTATATTTAAAAATTTTTCGAAGCAAAATATTTATGTATGTTTGCATGTTCTTGATTTTTGAAAGAGCTTGAAATTAAACCTCTATTGTAGTTGATGCTTTTTGGCTGCGTACATGCATGGGAAATTATTCAAAATTAAAAATAAGTTTTTCATATATTTCATATAAAGTTCACATCCATATGTATGATCAAAGAAACTTAAATACTTACATATAGATTTTTCAACCACGTACTAAAGCAAGAAATAATTTTTCTCGCATCGACTATCAGTGATGCATCCCATAAGCTTTTAATTTTTATTCGTTACTTTATTTTCGATAAAGAACATTTTAAAATTTAAAATAAATTTCGAATGTTTATATTCATTTTCGAAACCATTATGTTTTTTTATTATTCATCGGACATATTATGATTAACCATTGATACGCATTTGTTGTTGCTTTTCAATGTAAAAAACTGCACAATCACAACAATAACCAGTATTATTGTATAAGTTGTAAATATCTCTAGTGTCGTAGTGATATTGGGACTTTAATTTCAGATGGTTTCATTAAATGATTCATTTAAAAATGAAAAAATAATTTAAAAAGAAACATTCAATGTATGAAAATTCTACAATTTTTTTCACGTTGTTCATTCATGTTTTTTTTATTAAGGAAAAGGTAAAAAAATGTGTAAATGACAAGTACTTCATTTTGTTCAAAAAATTGGCAAAGATGATTTAAAAAATGAAAGTTTGAATGTAAAATTTGAGTTTTAATTTGAAAAATAAAACAATATCTTTCCAATCTAATTATGATTTAAAATATTTAATTTAGGATTTTTAAAAAATGCTGTAGAATTTTCTTTGATGCTATTATTTTTCCACAAACAGTTTTTTCTGAGCAAAACTAAAACAAAATAATCTAAAATTTTAATGTGATGGTCATAGCAGGGATTATTTTCGGCAAAAATATTTTGAAGCTCATCATTTGTTTTTATTTTTTTAATGCATTCTAATTTAATAAGATTTTTTATGGAAAGTTTGCTAGGTTGTTCGTTAAAAATTTTCCGAAAAGAGCATGAATAGATTTTGCATATTTTAAAGAAAAATTCTGTAGGTGCATAAAGGCTTCCAAAATCAGTATTTGCTGAAAAATTTTTATGAAAAATAAAAAGTTCAGATGGGTCTTCTAATACTATTACATTTCCTCCTTTTTTTAAAACTTGTTCACAAAGTGAACACTTTATTTTTCCTAAAGTTCTAAAAAGAACAAACCCAGCAAAATATCTCAGTGAAGATTCTTCAACAACAAAATTCATACTATTATCTTCTAAATTTAGTAGTTGCAAGTCTTCATTTGGAATATCAGTTTCATTTTCTAAATTATTCAAAATTTTTGAAATCTCATCACTTTGTGAAATATTTGTTTTATTACATAGTTCTTGCATTTCATTATTTTCAATTTCTTGCAAACAATTGCTTGTTGTTGGTATGTAGAACAGAAATTTATTCTCAATAATTTTTTGCAATGTATTTCCAAACTCGTACACAGAAGGATTTTTTTTATATCCACCTCTGCCTCTTATTAAAGCAAATAAATTTTCAATACAATCTTGATTTAATTTTTTTGTGAGAACAAATAAAATATGTGGATGCTTTTCGAATATGGTTGAAGAATATTCTAGAACTGCTTTAATTGTTTGAATAAGGCCTTTAAAACAATAAATTTTAGAAAAATTATTTTTATTTTGAATGTCATTTAGAAGCTGAGAAGATTCTTCTAGAAATTTTCTGACACTGTTGTTTCGACGTAGTCCTCGTTTATAAAGGCTTCGGTGATAAGGAGATTTAGAATTCAAACAATCAAAACATTTATTCAAAAAATCTAAAAATTTTGCTGTTGGTATGGCTTTTTCTGCTGCATTATTTGAAAATAAGTTTTTATCGTAAGCTGTAGAAATTGCGGCGCTACAGGTATGGCTAAACACTTGGGTAGCGTAAGAGACTCTCATTTTTTGCCACGTATTTGGGTATATGTGTTTAGAGGTTAATTTCGTTCCCATTTTTGTTGTATTATTTTTTTCTAAATGGTATAATTCCTCTATACACTTCCAAGAGACGGTTCCATTGTTTGTGTTTATATCTTTTTTTATTAAAGTGGTTCTCACTGATTTAATTAAATGAGGTGCGTCGTATGCAGCATATATTTTTTTATCATTAAATATGAAATAAGGTTTTTCACAACTTACATTTAGCATTTTCATACATTTTCTATTGTTAGAACCCTGGTCACAAACAATGAAACCAACATTTAAACCTATAGACTCACACACAGAAATATTTTCTTCTACTTTAACTTTTAGTTGCTCTCCACTAATTGTTTTCTCCGTAACAAAGTAGCTTAAAATGTATGTCCAGTGAGAAAGCGTGCCTCGAATCATAAAAACTGTAATATATTTCCCAAATTTATTACTTTTGTGGTCTCCTAAATCCTCGAAACCAACTATTCTATCTAGTGTTTTATCATACGTTATATCTGATCTAATTGATATTTCATCGAAAATTAAAATACACTCTTTCAAAACATTCGTCCATTCAGGCACACTGCTCGCCAAATAGCTTAAACTTTCCTGGTAAAATCCTGGTGTCATATTCTTAAATAATGACCAACGATACAAGGACACATATGATGGAATTGACAAATTCAGTTTTTCTTTCATGAATCTATAGCACGATCCCGATTTGTAGTTAATTGTTTGAGCTAATTTTTTTTCTTCATCTGTCCATGGAGAGTTATTTTGGCGTATTTTAATTAACATTTTTGCTAGAACTTTTCCTTGAGTGCTCACATGTTCTAAGGTATCGATTTCGTGTAGAATTTTCTTTTCAGGAATTTTTTGATTTTCTTGTTTAAAAGTTTTCTTTTTAAGACGGAACTTTTGTGCAGACATATTTTTGGAATAAGTTTTTAATTTTGACTTAATAATTCGGTATTTTCTTAAAACAGTGGAGTAAAGTTTCCTGTAATATTGAACTGCCTTTGTAGACTTTTTGCACGCCTCACATTTACCCATGATTGATGAATCTTCTTCCTTGTATTCATAAGGATCCATTTTTGCAAATTCTTCAAATGTAAGATCATCATTTCTTTTATTCGAATACGTTTTTCCAGAGAAATTCACCACTATTGCTGAACTTTCTGACGAAATTCTATTAGAATTTTCCACGGAATTACCTTGATTTTCTTCAACAATAGGAGATAAATTTAAGGAAGGAATTACATTTTTTCTTTTTCGGTTATTATAAGTACCAGCAGCAAAATGATTTTCACATAGGTATGCATTTTTAGCTTTTGGTGGTGTAGAAAGACCCAAAATATTCATCCATTTTTCAAAGATATCTGTATTTCTAGGAGGAAACTTTAAAAATTTCATTGATGGAAATTTCCTTTTAGTATTTTCGCAAAATGATAATTCACATTTCACACCCCATACCCTTTTATCAGATTTTTTACTATTCATATTTTTTTATTTAAAAAAATTGAATAGTTTTGTAAAAAATGTATATATGTATATTCAATAATTTTGAATCTAAGTCTGAGGTAGTTATGAAAATAACTGATTTGTGTCAACAAAAAGAATAAGAAGTACCTATCTTGAAAATTACAAACAAAATTTGTAATAATTGAAAATAGTTATGAAAATAACTGATACTCCTAAGAAAAATTAGAAATCAAAAAAATCTCAAAAATGTATTTAGCTATATTACGAGAGTGGTAGAAAAAGTTGTTGCTTCACTATTGAACACTAAACAAAAATTAAATTTTGCTTTGCTGAATAATTTTTAGAATTGCATAAACACAATTATGAATGAATGTGTATACCTCCTTGGTAAAAAACCTTAAAAAAAATTACAGTTGCTGTAGCAAAAACAACAACTAAATAATATAGGTATGATATGATACTTATGTACACGGCTACACACGAGTATGTACGTATACTCGCTACAATACCCTATCATATATATGCATACATATTCGCGCATATACAACTTATACAATAATACTGATTATTGTTGTGATTGTGCAGTTTTTTACATTGAAAAGCAACAACAAATGCGTATCAATGGTTAATCATAATATGTCCGATGAATAATAAAAAAACATAATGGTTTCGAAAATGAATATAAACATTCGAAATTTATTTTAAATTTTAAAATGTTCTTTATCGAAAATAAAGTAACGAATAAAAATTAAAAGCTTATGGGATGCATCACTGATAGTCAATGCGAGAAAAATTATTTCTTGCTTTAGTACGTGGTTGAAAAATCTATATGTAAGTATTTAAGTTTCTTTGGTATGATACATATGTATTATACCCTTTCTGGTATATATAATTATGTACATATAGATATCCAACCAATGAAAACGACATTAAAAAAATATCAAAATATTATAGTAAAAATAACATATATTATACATTCATTTCACTTCATTAGCATACACATGTATATGTATAGGTACATATGGCAATTATAATTCTATTTCATTGTTGTACATTATACCAAAAAATATATAGACAGAAAGAATTCTTATGTAGTATCGACTAAAAATTGTAATTATTAAATTAGACTATAGAACAGTACGGTAAAAGAAGGAAGAAAGTGAAAGCTTTTTTAACTATGCTTTAAAGCGCTTTGAAATTTAAGTTTTGTTTTTAACATGATCAAGATGAATGAAAAATAAAAAAAAAATTGTACTCTTGTGTGTTAAATAGAATATAAAAAAAATTTCAAATGGTGAAACATATGTGAATAAAATGAGTCACACCAAAGAAACTTAAATACTTACATATAGATTTTTCAACCACGTACTAAAGCAAGAAATAATTTTTCTCGCATCGACTATCAGTGATGCATCCCATAAGCTTTTAATTTTTATTCGTTACTTTATTTTCGATAAAGAACATTTTAAAATTTAAAATAAATTTCGAATGTTTATATTCATTTTCGAAACCATTATGTTTTTTTATTATTCATCGGACATATTATGATTAACCATTGATACGCATTTGTTGTTGCTTTTCAATGTAAAAAACTGCACAATCACAACAATAATCAGTATTATTGTATAAGTTGTATATGCGCGAATATGTATGCATATATATGATAGGGTATTGTAGCGAGTATACGTACATACTCGTGTGTAGCCGTGTACATAAGTATCATATCATACCTATATTATTTAGTTGTTGTTTTTGCTACAGCAACTGTAATTTTTTTTAAGGTTTTTTACCAAGGAGGTATACACATTCATTCATAATTGTGTTTATGCAATTCTAAAAATTATTCAGCAAAGCAAAATTTAATTTTTGTTTAGTGTTCAATAGTGAAGCAACAATTTTTTCTACCACTCTCGTAATATAGCTAAATACATTTTTGAGATTTTTTTGATTTCTAATTTTTCTTAGGAGTATCAGTTATTTTCATAACTATTTTCAATTATTACAAATTTTGTTTGTAATTTTCAAGATAGGTACTTCTTATTCTTTTTGTTGACACAAATCAGTTATTTTCATAACTACCTCAGACTTAGATTCAAAATTATTGAATATACATATATACATTTTTTACAAAACTATTCAATTTTTTTAAATAAAAAAATATGAATAGTAAAAAATCTGATAAAAGGGTATGGGGTGTGAAATGTGAATTATCATTTTGCGAAAATACTAAAAGGAAATTTCCATCAATGAAATTTTTAAAGTTTCCTCCTAGAAATACAGATATCTTTGAAAAATGGATGAATATTTTGGGTCTTTCTACACCACCAAAAGCTAAAAATGCATACCTATGTGAAAATCATTTTGCTGCTGGTACTTATAATAACCGAAAAAGAAAAAATGTAATTCCTTCCTTAAATTTATCTCCTATTGTTGAAGAAAATCAAGGTAATTCCGTGGAAAATTCTAATAGAATTTCGTCAGAAAGTTCAGCAATAGTGGTGAATTTCTCTGGAAAAACGCTACCCAAGTGTTTAGCCATACCTGTAGCGCCGCAATTTCTACAGCTTACGATAAAAACTTATTTTCAAATAATGCAGCAGAAAAAGCCATACCAACAGCAAAATTTTTAGATTTTTTGAATAAATGTTTTGATTGTTTGAATTCTAAATCTCCTTATCACCGAAGCCTTTATAAACGAGGACTACGTCGAAACAACAGTGTCAGAAAATTTCTAGAAGAATCTTCTCAGCTTCTAAATGACATTCAAAATAAAAATAATTTTTCTAAAATTTATTGTTTTAAAGGCCTTATTCAAACAATTAAAGCAGTTCTAGAATATTCTTCAACCATATTCGAAAAGCATCCACATATTTTATTTGTTCTCACAAAAAAATTAAATCAAGATTGTATTGAAAATTTATTTGCTTTAATAAGAGGCAGAGGTGGATATAAAAAAAATCCTTCTGTGTACGAGTTTGGAAATACATTGCAAAAAATTATTGAGAATAAATTTCTGTTCTACATACCAACAACAAGCAATTGTTTGCAAGAAATTGAAAATAATGAAATGCAAGAACTATGTAATAAAACAAATATTTCACAAAGTGATGAGATTTCAAAAATTTTGAATAATTTAGAAAATGAAACTGATATTCCAAATGAAGACTTGCAACTACTAAATTTAGAAGATAATAGTATGAATTTTGTTGTTGAAGAATCTTCACTGAGATATTTTGCTGGGTTTGTTCTTTTTAGAACTTTAGGAAAAATAAAGTGTTCACTTTGTGAACAAGTTTTAAAAAAAGGAGGAAATGTAATAGTATTAGAAGACCCATCTGAACTTTTTATTTTTCATAAAAATTTTTCAGCAAATACTGATTTTGGAAGCCTTTATGCACCTACAGAATTTTTCTTTAAAATATGCAAAATCTATTCATGCTCTTTTCGGAAAATTTTTAACGAACAACCTAGCAAACTTTCCATAAAAAATCTTATTAAATTAGAATGCATTAAAAAAATAAAAACAAATGATGAGCTTCAAAATATTTTTGCCGAAAATAATCCCTGCTATGACCATCACATTAAAATTTTAGATTATTTTGTTTTAGTTTTGCTCAGAAAAAACTGTTTGTGGAAAAATAATAGCATCAAAGAAAATTCTACAGCATTTTTTAAAAATCCTAAATTAAATATTTTAAATCATAATTAGATTGGAAAGATATTGTTTTATTTTTCAAATTAAAACTCAAATTTTACATTCAAACTTTCATTTTTTAAATCATCTTTGCCAATTTTTTGAACAAAATGAATTACTTGTCATTTACACATTTTTTTACCTTTTCCTTAATAAAAAAAACATGAATGAACAACGTGAAAAAAATTGTAGAATTTTCATACATTGAATGTTTCTTTTTAAATTATTTTTTCATTTTTAAATGAATCATTTAATGAAACCATCTGAAATTAAAGTCCCAATATCACTACGACACTAGAGATATTTACAACTTATACAATAATACTGGTTATTGTTGTGATTGTGCAGTTTTTTACATTGAAAAGCAACAACAAATGCGTATCAATGGTTAATCATAATATGTCCGATGAATAATAAAAAAACATAATGGTTTCGAAAATGAATATAAACATTCGAAATTTATTTTAAATTTTAAAATGTTCTTTATCGAAAATAAAGTAACGAATAAAAATTAAAAGCTTATGGGATGCATCACTGATAGTCGATGCGAGAAAAATTATTTCTTGCTTTAGTACGTGGTTGAAAAATCTATATGTAAGTATTTAAGTTTCTTTGGTCACACCGACATCATCAATTACCTTGTTTATGCGAAGCTTTAATTCGCATTAACTCATGCCGTTTTGACTAAATACGGATGCATAAACCAAATTTTAAAACGCATTGAAACTTTATTTCGTTTTGAGTGAATACACTATAAAATCCGAATTTAAAATTTCAATGCGTTTTTAAAGTGTGCATGTACACTTTCTTCGTTTTAAATGAATTGGCATATTTGACCTTTCAAAATGGTGTTGGTAACATACTAAACATCAATATGAACTTTTAGAGTAGTATTAGTTTATTACTCAAAACGTTTTAAGTGAGAATGAAATGTTGTACTACGCATAAACACCAATTAAAATGTATTATCTCAAAATGATGTTCAAAACGTTTTATCGTTAATACGTTTTAATTTTTGTGCATAAACAAGGTAATTGTCGTATTCGCATGTACATATGTATTTCTATGCAGAAGTAAAAACTTTTTTAACAAAACTGAAATATGCTGATGTACATTCAAAGCTATTTCACTAATGGGGTTCCAATGTTGGAACCCCAGAACAAAAATTTTTGTATGAGACATTTTTATACTACATAAGAATTCTTTCTGTCTATATATTTTTTGTTAAAATATACTTATATGAAAAAAAAAAGTCAAATAACATACATTCCTCATTTAATAATTCCTGAGCATCTTTCTTATCCCCGAACATTTTCAAAGACATTATATTATTTTTGACGGATGTAGCAGTATCATCATCATGATTTTGTAAAATTTCCAAAAGAGAAAATAATGAATTTTTATTGATTTCGTCATTAGTTACATGTAGAATAGTTGCATGCTCCTTTAAAAAGAAAATAAATAAAAATAGGAAAATAATTAGATGATTGAGCAATAATAAAAATAAATTTCGGTAGTGTTTTTAAAACGATATAAGAAATTCTATTAGTTGAAAAGTTTTTCTACTGTGGTGAATTTGAAAAAAAAAAAAAAAAACAAAATTATTTTAAATCCCCATTTTGAATAATTCTACATATCACTGTTTTGCTGAATGGACAAAGAAAATCTTATCCAGAATTTCTTAAAAATTAACCAGTGGCATAAAAGTGTAATGCAGTACACATTCTTATAGATTTTGGAATTTACATACATATTCCTTATATGGACTTAGTACGTTCAAAAGATCTACGGTATCTTCTTGATTCAATTGAAAAGTTCTCTAAATTGTGATTTGGGAATATGAAAAAGATCAGTTGTATCCCTAAAAGTCAAAAGGCGTCTGTAAACACTTAAAATATTCCGAAATTCACAAGGTAATAAATATCACAAGGTTGGTTGGTTTGTTGACGTGGCAGTTCTCGGAATCTTCCGAAAACCCAATTAGCACTGATAGTGCCTTTCTGACACCACACCTTGCTTAGCCCTAGGAACGGACATACCTAATATGTAGGAGATTTTTATAACCATTCTGTTCCATTCAGTAAATGTATCATGTTTCTGACCGTGACTTTTGCTATTTCACTAAGGTCCCTGAAGATGGAGCTCCCCATTGTATGGAACCTTGCTCTAGCAAGTGCAGCTATGGCAATTGGTGAAATATCAAATGGATATTACCGTTTATTTTTTTAAAACAAAAATAAATAAATAATATTTAAAAATTCAAAATAAATCTCAGTTAGTCAGTAACAATAAATATCCACCACACACACCATTTGACTTGATTTGACTTTAATAACTCTTCAATATTTCCAAAATACCAATTAACTTCAACACTCTCTTTTCAATCGTAGTTACAGAAACACTAAATTCAATTTAAAAAAAAAAAGTGGATAGAATTATTTTCTACCAAAGTTACAAAAATGCAATGCAAAATAAATTAAAAAATATATATATATATGTATATATGTATAGATACATATAAAACTTACATTTTCATCGTTTATTGCCAATTTATTAATTCCTTCAGCGATATCATTTGTTGTATTTGTATAATTATTATCAACAATTAAAAAATTATCATTAATTGATGATGAATCAATATTTTTTTGTCTTCTTCTACGTCTTCTTTCTTTACTTTTTAATTTTTCTTGTTCAATATAAATTCTTGTTGCCCATTGAATACCAGTTGGTTTAAATTTATTCTTTCTCCATGATGATTTTTTAAGACAAACACCACCACCAACAGCACTATCACCAACAGAACCACCACCAGTCGACAATTTCAATTGATCATTTGATTTTTCATTATTTATATCAAACATTTCTAATGATGTTGCTTTACCAGCACATATTATAATATTTTCATTAATTGGTGAAAATATACCGCAATACATTGGTGAATGATATTGTTTTAAAAATATTAATACGGTATTACTACGTTTCGAAATAAGCCCAAACTAAATTTAAAATTTATATGAAAAAGTACAAAAGTGAATGGTGGAGACACCTATTGAGCAAAGATGATCGAATCTTTGTCACCACTATATAAGTTTATACACAATGGTGACGCCACGCTACTTGAAAAAGAGGTAAAATTATATTCTTTCTCACTTTTCCCAGGGCTATAACATAAGCAAATAACCTGTTGGTATCGGGTATCGGTATCGACCCAAAAGTATCGATACCTGTAAAAGTATCGGAGAAAGAGTATCGAGTACTTGGTATCGTGGTATCGGATCAAAAGTATCGATACCTCGTATCGTGAATTCCCTACTCTTGTGATCAGATACTGTGGGGTGATTAGTTCTCAATTTTAGTTTATCAAAAACATTTATATTTTAAGTTATCAGAAACTAATCGGGTACTGCTTCCATAAGCACAATACTGACTTCGATTTATAAACTAATTATAATTGCCATATGACTACATTTATAAATTATGATGATAATTTAAATATTAAATTTATTAACAGTCCGATCGGTGTATAATTTTACATATGCCGATCAATGTTAAGGAAATTTTTGAAGACATTTTTGTCACTTTAAAAAGTATGTTCCCGGAGGAGTAGGAAGCTGAAATTTGGTCAGGATATTTCTTGAAGAGTTCTCTTTCAAACAAAGGAAATCCGTTTACTAGGGCAAAACTTATAGAGTAAAATGCAAAAATAAAAAGCACTAGGTCAGATAACACTTCAATTTAATTGCAAACAGAAATTTCAGTCCATTTTTCAGAAAATGACGATCTACAGTGCCCGACAAAAAAATTACGAATGCCAAAATTTATGGAAAAACCAATTCCGTTGTAATATTAGGTATATGAGATGCAGGTAAATCAGACTGAAATGTGTATTCTTGGAAATTTTAAGAAGTGGACTACTTTTTACCTGCATTATTTGTTCATCTTACTTTTATTTTTATTTTTAACTTATTTTTCTTGCCATTTCCAAGAATATGCGATTTAAACACCAAATGCAAATTTGGAAGAAAATTGAATATTTTTTTAAAAAAAGAAGATGAAAGGAATTAATATTTTTAGAAATGGTTTATTTATTTAGAAATTAAATATTTACATTAAATTACTAACTGCTTAATCTAATTTTTTACTTATTTTAGTTAAATTTATATTTTTAATATTTGGTTCTTCCACCCCTCGCTTTTATTACAAAAGAAACACGGCGCTGCATCGATTGATACAAATTTTGTATTTATTCTTGGTTTATTTCATTGTACCATATGTTTTTAGGCTGAAGACTGTCGTTGGGTTTTTTTGTTCAATTTTATGTTTCATCAAGGCCCAAATATTTTCAATTGGGTTAAGGTCTGGACTGTTTCCAGGCCATGGGAGCGAAGCTATGCCCAAATTTTGCTTGTACGTTGTTATCTACGAAAAAAACAAATTAATTTCAGCTAAAAATTCTATTTTTCTAAGCAGTTCAAGTAGTGGGGACATGCCGGTTCTAACTCAGGGAGGGTTTTGTGCACAGCTTTTTTGATGACGTCATGAGCTTTAGAGCTTTTTGGGTTGAGATATACGGTGAGAGCTTGAAAGCTTTGAGCTTTTGGGTTGTGGTATGTGGTGTAGGTTGTGGTATGTGGTGTAGCTTTTGTGGTATGTGGATTATGTTTGTGGTATGTGGTATAGCTTTGATGGTGTTAAGCTTTTTGGTTGTGGTGTGTCACCTTAAAGTATGCAATTTTTTTGTTACAAAATGGCGTCATAACCTAAAAGTATGCGAAGTTTGTTTTGAAAGTATACTGAAAAGAATTCAAAAATGTCGGCTCTGGCCCGGTTGAATGACATCATCATGAGACCTTGAAGCATAGAAAAAAGCCGCGTGATTAACATGTGCTTTATCAGTGCTAATCATGTTGAGACATGTTTGTGTAAATACCACCACGCGCAATTTATTTAATTACCGACACATGCGATGTATATTTTTGCAAAGCTTGCAAATTCCATCCTAAAATAAACAAATGCGAATTCCATTTTAAATTGTATTATATGATGTTTTAATGTTTTTATTTCATAATAAGGATTTCATCAAATTGTGAAATTCTAGTTGGATGTGTGTGTGTGTGTGTGTGTGTGTGTGTGTGTGTATTTTGGCAGCATTTGTAAGCGGTGGAAAAAGGGTGGGGATAAGACTATAAATGAAGACGATTTCTACAAACGGCATCAGTTAGTCGTTTAATTTTCAAGTGATTTGATTAATCTTTCGTGATTAATCTTTCGTGTAAGTGAATCAACAGCAATATCAGTTTTATGAATCAGTAGTTTTAAATAAGTTAAATTTATATTAAAAAAATGAAGTTTACATGTGAATTATGTAATAAAGATTTTTCAACAAAATCAGTTTTAAAAAGACATGTTAATAGCATTCATGGTGAACGTGTAATTTGCGATATTTGTGAGAAACATTTAAGTAGGAAAGACAAATTATTAGAACATAAAAAGAAGACCCATTCTGATTCTTATGTCATCGACAAACTTTCTTGTGTAGTATGTAAAAAGGAATTCTCAAGGAGCGATCATTTATTATCTCATTTAAGAAAGAATCATACGGTTGAAGTAAAAAATCCAGTTGAGTCAATATCCATAACAAAATTTTGTGATGCATGTCAAAAAGATATTCCAACAAAGAATTGGTCATATCATTTAAGAACAAACATACACAAAAAAAATTCAGCTGAGCCTCTAAATGAAAATTTAAAGGTAATCAAAAGCGCTTTTGAAGAAAGAGTTGAAACATATATACTTGAAAACAAAGATGAAGGTGTATTAGATGTCTTGAAATTCTTTAATACATCAAAAGATCATATTTTAAATGCTTTAAGAAATCTACTTGATAAACATTCATCATTCAAGTTTAATATGGAATTATTTTGTGAATATATAAAAATTACAAAAGGAAATGATGGTGAAGATGATATCACACTTTCAGTTAAATCTTTTCAATTTTGTATGTCAATTATACAGAAAATTGAAGATTTATGCTCAGTTTATGAAGAGATGGTTGGAAAAATTCATAAAAAAATGCAAGAATTTCAAGAAAGAGATAGTGGTTGGGCTCTAGTAAGAATTGTTCATGTTGAAATTAATATTAATCAATGGAGACCTTTAAGAGGATCTCAGTATATATCACTTCCAAAATCTATACAAAATAAAAAAGCTTGCATCAATGTAAAGAATGAGGACGAGTATTGTTTTAAATGGGCTGTAATATCTGCAATGAATCCAGTCGAAAAAAATTCTGAAAGATCATCATCGTATCAGATTGAGAATATAAAGTCTGAAAAAATAATTTTGAAAAATGACGCTGAACTTGATTTTACTGGACTAGAGTTCCCACTAAAAGTATCTGATATTTATAAATTTGAAATGCTGAATCCAAAAATCAGTATAAATGTATTTGGATTGGATGATAATAAAATTATTGGACCGTATTATTCAACGTCTAAAGAAAAAGAAATTCATATAAATTTATTATTCATACAAGAAGAAGAAAAATCTCATTACGTATGGGTAAAAAACATATCTAGGTATGTAATTGTGTAAGTGTAAATTATGAAATTTTATTAATTAACAAAAAATTTCTAAATTTCAGATTAATAAGTGTGCAGTTAACACATCATCACCATCAAATCTATATGTGTAACTCATGTTTATTATATTTTTCTTCTGAAAATGACTTGAATGCTCACAAGAATGAATGTAATAAAATAGTAACAAAAATGCCAACAAAAGAAAAAAGTATTTTAAAATTTGAACATTATGAACGTCAACTAGATGTTCCTTTTGTAATATATGCTGATTTTGAATGTATTTTAAAGGATATTAGTACATGCATGCCAGATCCATCATTACCATCCACAACAAATGTACAAGAACATGAGCCTTGTGCTTTTGCATACTATATTAAGTGTAGCTTTGACAACAGTTTAAATCAATTCAGAACTTACAAAGGAAAAGATTGTGCAAAAATATTTGTATCTTCAATTATTAAAGATATAAAACATTTATATCACAATTATATTGAAAATTCGAAATCAATGAATCATTTAACATTAAATGAAATCAAAATCCAAAATGAAAGTACAGAGTGTCATATTTGTAAGCAGTTTTTAGATAAGAATAGAGTTCGAGATCACTGTCATCTAACTGGCAAATATAGAGGACCAGCTCATGAAAAATGTAATTTATTATACCGTGTACCTAAATTTTTTCCAATATTTTTCCATAATTTTTCTGGATACGATTGTCATTTATTTATAAAGGAGTTATCTAATTTTAATGGAGATATAAATGTTATTCCTCTGAATAAGGAACTATATGTATCACTATCGAAGAGAATTTTCGTTGATGAAAAGAATACAATAGAATTGAGATTTCTAGATTCAAATAGATTTATGCAGTCTAGTTTAGATTCTTTAGCGAAAAATTTAACAAATGATATGTTAAGAACAGTTCGATCAGAGTTCAAGGATGATGAGAAATTTATATTGTTGACAAGAAAAGGAGTATTTCCATATGAATATATCAGTTCATGGGAGCGATTAGATAAAGCAAGTTTACCAGCACAAGAAGATTTCAGCAGTAAATTGACAAATAGTGTATGTAATAACGAAGATTATAATCATGCGCGAAAGGTTTGGTGTAAATTTGAATGCAAAAATCTTTGGGACTATTTATTATTATATTTGAAGACGGATGTATTACTTTTAACTGATGTATTTGAAAATTTTAGAAAAGTTTGTAAAAAAATTTACTCACTCGATCCTTGTCAATATTATACTGCTCCAGGTTTATCATGGGATGCAATGTTGAAAGAAACAAAAATTGAACTTGAGTTATTAACAGATATTAATATGCATAGTTTTATTAAAAAAAGCATTAGAGGCGGAATTTCTCAATGTTGCCATAGACATTCTGTAGCAAATAATAAATATATGGATGATTATGATGAGCAAAAACCATCGCAATATTTAATGTACGTAGATGCAAACAATTTGTATGGTTGGGCAATGTCACAAGCTCTTCCTTATGGTGATTTTAAATGGATTGAAAATAAAAATATCGATATTGAAAATATTCTTGAAGATTCAGAGACTGGTTATATTTTAGAAGTGGATTTAGAATATCCTGAAGTATTACATGATGTACATAATGACTTACCATTTTGCTCAGAAAATAAAATTACTTCAAATTCAAAATATGTTAAATTAATTACAGATTTAACAAACAAGAAGCGATATGTTATTCATTATAGAAATCTACAACATTGTATTAAACATGGTCTTAAAGTTATACATATTCATAGAGTATTACAGTTTAAGCAATCAACATGGATGAAACGTTTCATTTACTTGAATAATCATCATCGTACACTTGCAAAAAATGCATTTGATAAAAATTTTTTCAAGTTAATGAATAATGCTTCATTTGGAAAAACTATGGAAAATGTTGATAAAAGAAAAGATGTTAAAATAATAACGGAATGGGATAACTGTTATAATAAATTAGGAGCTAGAGCTTTAATAGCAAAACCTAATTTTCATAGTGCTACACAATTTACTGATAATATGATTGCTTTACAAATGAAACGTATGCATACTTATTACGATAAACCAATTTATTTAGGATTTTGTGTTTTAGAATTATCAAAATTAAATATGTATAAATTTCATTATGATTATATAAAACCGAAATATGGTGAAAATATTTTAATAAATTATATGGATACTGACTCTTTTATATATACTATTCAAACAGAAGATTTTTATAATGATATCAAAAATGATATTGATAAATACTTTGATACTTCTGAATATGCATTCAATAATCCTTATGGTATTTCATTGAAAAATAAAAAAGTTTTGGGTATGATGAAAGATGAGAATAATGGAAGTATAATGACTGAATTTATTGGTTTAAGATCGAAAATGTACTCATTAAGTGTGAAAGATTCAAAAGATATTAAAAAAGCAAAAGGTGTAAAAAAGACAATTGTTAATAATTTAAGTATAGAAAATTATAGAGATTGCTTGTATAAAAAGAAATTGTTTTATAGTAATAATAATATGTATGTATTTAGATCTAAAATTCATAATATTTATACACAAATAATTAATAAAGTAGCTTTAAGTTTTTCCGATGATAAGCGATTTGTAAGAGAAAATGGGATAAATACATATGCTTGGGGACATTTTAGGATTAATATAGATATAAATTAAATTAAATTTAAGTTTAATTATAATGAATAAATTTATTATTAAAAAAAATACATGTTTTTTTTTATAATTCAAGTACAAGATTTTCTTTTGCAAGCTCTTCATTAACAAAATTTCTTAAAACTAATACATTCTGTAGAGCACAAAGTCCATTATGTGTTGGGCATCTTAACGTTTGTGGATATTTGTTACGAATTGTTTGTAAATTTGGTGCTTCTAAATCATCCAGATCATAGATTGTATAGTTTTCACCCAATATATTACACAACCAGGATTTTTTTTTCACTACCTTTAACGTATATTGAGGTATCTTCTAAATTTTTGCGTAAAAATAGCTTAACACTTTCAAAATCAATTGATCCTTCGTTCCATGTTAAACCATGGTGATTATTAAACAGCCATTTTGCTTGATTTTGTTGTTTTTTAGGTAAATTTTCAAATGGATATGGTGGTTTTATTATAAAAAGTTGAAACTCTTGAAAATTATATGATACTGCCAATTCTTTCACTACAAAATTATTTTTAATACCACGAAATCCTTGAACGTCAATAACCACACTTTTATTATTAAACATTTTTATGATATATGTGTATTCTCTTACAAGTTCTTTGAAATACTAAATAAATTTCTGATTTATAATCTCATTTATATCAGTTTTCTAACCTCTCCATTCAGTGGATTGTATTCAATTATTCGATCATGTAGTAGTAAACAAAATCCTGCAGTGTTGTTAGGAATATTGACGTTGCTAGCTAACTCAAACTCTATTCTAATATCAACAGGTCCTGTTTTTATTGTTTCATTTTGATGAGCACAATCAATAACAACAATTGGTGCTATATCCTTGAAACTATCCCATTTTAACAACGGTTGACAGTTCCTTCCATAATAAGTTTCTTGAAATTTTGTATACATATCATATAACAACGCATATCGATTACGTTCAAAAAGTATATTTAAATTATCATATGGATACGTTTCAGAGTTCAAATGAGCTTTAATGTTAGCTAGTTTACAATGATCAAATTTACTAACATCGGTCTCTTTTTGGTTTTGTCGATTGGTTTGTAATGCAAATATCAAAAAACGAGGTTTTTCTAGTTGCGTAGATGTTTTAACAGTCCATATGATATGATTTGTTTTTGGAATGTTGGGATATTCATATAAATCCCAGCTGCGGAAGCTAATACGAATTGGTTTCGCATTTTGAGTAATTTTGAGAAGTTTTAGTCTTTCTTTATCGTCTACATTTATATGTGGTACTTTCCATAAGACTTTTGCGAGTGTAATTTTATAGTCTGCAGCTGCAGCTGGTAGTTGAACCGCATTTGCATCACTTCTTGTTCTAATTAAAACTAGATCGTGTCTTACATTCACAACTATTTTCTTGTAGTCTTCAGCAAATCCTAATAGCATTTTTAGAGGTATACAAAAATTAAAATATCCAGATGTAGGTAATATAGTACTATTTCCTGTCCATCCAGCATTATACAGCATTGTACTTTCACTTTCACTCAATGAAATGTAATTTTTTAAAGCACTGCTGATTCCTACATTCCGACAACGATCAATTTCGACACCATTCAATTCATATCGTATTTCATCAAATAAGAAGGCTCCAAAATTATTATTTAGTTTGTAATCAGGTGAATCAGTTCCATCGCCTTTAGTTAGAGTTCCTTCAATATATATAAAACTTTCACTTGGTAGTAAATATAAATCTTGGTTTTGAATAGAAATTCGTATTTCATCGCTATTGTTGTATGATTCTACAAATGGTGAATACGTATGATATTCTTTTTTAGTAATACTTTCATCAAAGTGAGGTTCTTCTAAAATATCCAGTATATCATGCATGTTGTTTGCTTTTTAAAACAAATCCTAATGACTCTAAAAATTTTCTGTTTTCAATTGTTAGTGATGATGGTTTCTTAGAAATGAGGTCTCTTTGTGTTGTTGTTGTCTGTTCAATAGGTAATGGTGTACTAATGATATTATCACTTTTGAATGAGTTTTTATTATTATTATGTTTGTTGTATATCAGCATATCTAGTTCTTATCTATTTGACACTTACATAAGAAATAATAGCTTTAGTAATCAGACTACTTATTTTATACTTTAAGTCTTATTTTATAATTGTGGTTTCAAATGTAATCTAATTGTAATTATTTCACCTCTGAAATTAATCAAATCTCCATCTTGATCTACAATTTTTACTTCAACAGAACTAATTCGTTTGACATTTACAGGTAAATATATAACATTCTTAGGAACTTCTGTTATCTTATACCCTGGTCCTACATCAGGCGAGAATTCATGAAGAGTGTGAACAGGAATATTATTAATATATGATCCTACTATTAGATTACATTCAATTCGTATAGCGTTAACTTTAGTTATATTCACAGGTAAATCAGACACATGTGTTGTATTTGACTCCAATTCTTTTTTACTGAAACCTAACAGTTGACCAATAGATCTGTCTCTGTTAAAGTAGACGTTGTGTGTACTTTTAATTTCTGTTTTGAGTGTGTTGTTGTTTGCTTGTATTTTGATAGTAGGCTTAGTTTTCGTTTTTTCGAGCTCTTTTTGAATGAAATTCGCGATGTCATCAACTTCATAAGATCCCACAGGTATTTTAATAGTTTCATAACCTATATGAAATAAGTTATTGCTACTATCCACATTAGGTATTGAATTATAGGTATGAAAATCAACAAGACCACAAAGATAGTCAGATGATAGATCTATAGGGGGGAAGTATTCAGTTGTTAATATAGATGTATTCCCACTTAAAGTTAATGTTACTGACATGTTGAAGGTTTTAAGTGAAATGAATAATAGTTTTATGTTTACACATTTATTTATACTAATTTACATCAATAAAATTATACAGAAACTTTAAACATAAGTGTCCACATTTAAATGAATTGAAATTTTGATATCTATTATAATTGTATTCTATATTATTTCCTAAATATCTAACAATTTCTAGAAGTGGTTGCAAATTACCATAACTGTCAAAGTATTCAACACGATTTCCTTTTTTTTGATATGCTACCCAATGTGTACCAGGACCACTTGAATCATCTAGATTTACTATACCGCACTCATTTTTATAAGGTTTTGGTGGTAGTTTATCTTTCATGAATACAGCTCTAAAGTGCGGTATACTTTTACCATATCTCATTAAATCAATTTCACTTAGAGGTTTATTGGGTAGCTTACTTAAAAGTTTTTTGGATTTGGATTTAAAAAAAGACCAAGACCTTTCCTATATGGTTTAAGTTGTAATCCTTTTCCCATTGCTACTGCTTCCATAGTTTTATTATGTCGTTGATTTTCAGCTAGTTGTTCTCTAGCTTGTTTTGCATCTTTGATTACCTTTGCTATTTTTGCTGCACCACCAGATAATGCTCCTACTGCTGAGAGTCCCGCAAAAAGTGGAACTAAGAATGGTAAAATACATCCTGTTTTTGGAATAGGTATGATGCGAGGTAGTTCAATTGATGATTTTTTTCCTTTTATGGTGTTCTTGGCTGCATTTAATGCTATTCTAATAGCACTGTTCATTTCTTCTGGTTTTTGTGTTTTTAATATCTTACGAGCATTTTGAATAGCTTTTCGGAACACTTTACGTGTTTTCACTTTATTCTTCTTCTTCTTATTTGTTGATTTCTTTTTAAGTCCCATGCCAAATTTCACTTTAGCTTTCATTGCGTTTGTAACAAACCAAGAGTTTATACGTTCACCAATACTTGAATCTTTTGCCTTTACCCTTTCCCAAGCTTTTTCTGCTAATATTTTGTCAGCTGTATGACGTTGATTTTTGTCCTTATGTTGAGAGTAAAATATATCGTGTTGTTTGCAAGCTTGATCTAACTGATTGATCCCTTGATCACCTCTAGCAAGACGTTGTTGTAGTTTTGTACCAGGTCCACAATATTGATAACCAGGAAGATGAAGCTCTACTGGCAACTTGTTTATTAATGTATTCACTAATCCTTTACCTTTGCGAGTTTGATATCGACTAAATGTTTTTCGATTATATTTGATCATTTTATATGTTTCCTCACACAGACAGATAAATAGAATGATGTTGAAAATCTATAAATTATGTATTTATAGTTGTTTTTTCTTTAGTTCTTATCAGTATGCGGTTCATAAAACAACGTGATACATTAAATGTAAAAAATGCAGATTTTGTAACAAATACTTCAAATAAAATTAAACATAGTAAGCTATTACCTAACAATGTACGTGCCATTATTGTGGGTCCGTCGAATTGTGGAAAAACAAATGTAATGATGAGTTTACTTGAACACCCGAATGGTCTTAAATTTGAAAATATTTACATATACTCAAAATCTTTATATCAACCAAAATATGAGTATCTTAAAAAACTGATTTTGCCAATTAAAGGGTTAGGATACAACACATTTTCTGAGAATACTGAAATAATGTCACCAGAACAGGCAAAACGAAACTCGATTTTTATATTTGATGATGTTGCAGGCGAAAAACAAAATAATATACGTTCATATTTTTGTATGGGACGTCATAAGGATATCGATAGCTTTTACTTATGTCAGACTTATACACATATTCCAAAACACTTGATACGTGATAACTCAAACTTTATTGTAATTTTTAAACAAGATGAAATGAATTTAAAGCATATTTATAATGATCACGTCAATACAGATATGTCATATGAAAAATTTCGAGATATGTGTTCAAAATGTTGGAAAGATAATTACGGATTTTTAGTAATAAACAAAGATAGTTCATTAGATTGTGGACGATACAGAAAGGGATTTGATACTTTTATATTATTATAAATAGATACGTGTGTAAGAGTTGTATATCATTATTATTTCATCTACTGAGCTGTTCAAAGACCTGTTTAAGCTGTTTTTGAACCTGTTTAAGCTGTTTTAGAGCTGTTTTTGGACCTGTTTAAGCTGTTTTAGAGCTGTTTTTGGACCTGTTTAAGCTGTTTTAGAGCTGTTTAAAGACCTGTTTAAGCTGTTTTAGAGCTGTTTTTAGACCTGTTTAAGCTGTTTCAGACCTGTTTTTGAACCTGTTTAAGCTGTTTCAGACCTGTTTTTGGACCTGTTTAAGCTGTTTTAGAGCTGTTTAAAGACCTGTTTAAGCTGTTTTTTCTTTAAAACAACATCATTATGGAAAGCGAGTTAATTAAGAATATTATAAAAACAAGAAATGTTATTCGTAAGAAATATCAAGCTTTGAAAACTGGTAAAGCAGAAGAAGAAATACAATTGGAAAGTGTTTTTAAACCAATTACGCAACCTTTGAAAAAAATAGTAGATAAAACTAATTATCCGGATATTAAAACTGAAATAAAAGAAGAATGTGAGACTCCATTTAAGTCTAAACGTCTAAAAACTGAGTTTTCAATAAGTACACCACATGAATATTCAAAAAAATTAGAGGAGAACTTTGAAACACCTCAAACAATTAAACAACCTAATTTTTCTCATAAATCATTCGATGAAAGTTTTGATGATGATGAATCACAACAACAACAACCAACATTTTCAAATTCACCGAATCGATTTTTGAAAGAAATGAAATTAAACGAAGATGACATTGATTACAAATACGGACCACATTTAGATCATGATAAAAATATTTGGAAAATAGGAAACTCTCCGTTTTCTATTGACGAGAAAACTATTGTTATCAATGGAAAGTTTTATTCTCTAACACCTGGTTTGATACAATTATTGTTTTTGAAAAATCCTAATAAAAGGAAATGTACTAACGAGGACTTCAAAAATTATAAAAAAATTATAATTCAAACAAATGCACATAAACGTGCTTATGATGAAAGTGGACAAATATCTGGAAACAGAAGTAACAAGTATAAACTTATTAAGGGATTGTTCGAGTCTCATACTGGCTCTGGATTAATGCATTTACTGAAAGAAAAACCTAATTATGTATACTGGGATGATCCAAACGAATTAGTGAATAGATTGAAATTACTACTAGCATCTGCACATGCAGGACATAATAATCATAACAATGAGATAGTTTCAATAATTGAAGAACTCAGAGAAGCAGATATTATCGTATAAATTTATATTCTACATCATGAAATTTATTATTTACATTATGAGCGTTGACAAGTTTGGACGTTTCTCTATTCGGAGACATCATCATGCTACAATTTCTTCTGAACGGGGGCCTCCTGGTCCACCAGGAATAGGATTTATTTTAACAAATGAAGGAAACTTTAATATAAATTCAAAACGTATAGAAAATCTTGAAAATCCTTTAAATGATAATGATGCAGTAACAAAAGAGTATGTTGATAATGAAATTATTGCTTTACATACCAAACTTATGAAAAAACAAGAAGTATTTATTGAAAATAATGATAAGATGTTGAATAATTTGAAAAAATCAACACCACCCGTTCTGGATTCTCTAACAAAAGAGTATTTAGACAAAGAATTAGAATCATTTCGTCAACAACTTGCAAAGAATAATGAGATGTTGTTAGATTACCGTGAAAAAATATATGGTTTAAATTATAACATTGAAAATATTCAAAAATTTTTATTTGATGAAATAAAGAGAAAACATAAACCTGAGCAATCGATTTTCCCATTAGAAAGTGTGCCAAAATAAATCATGCAAAAACAACAACTTGTAGAAGAACTTCATAAACCTGCTAGAAAAAATTTTAAACGTCGTCATGTTATAGTAAAAGGAATTAATGATTTGTGGCAAGCTGATTTAGTTGAAATGGGAAATTATTCTTCATTTAACAAAAATTATAAATATTTATTAACCGTAATTGATACTTTCTCAAAATATGCCTGGGCACACCCTGTTAAAACAAAAAATGCTGTAGATGTAACTAAAGCAATGGATAACATATTTAATACAACACAATCATCACCTACGAATTTACAAACAGATTTAGGAAAAGAATTTTATAATACACAATTTAATCAACTTATGAAAAAATAAAATTTTAATCATTATTCAACATATAGCATATTGAAAGCATCGATTGTTGAACGTTTTAATAGAACATTAAAAGAGATGATGTGGAAAGAATTTAGTATGAATGGATCATATAAATGGATTGATAATGTAAAAGTGTTAGTTGCTAAATACAATAACAGTATTCATCGAACAATAAAAATGCGCCCAAAAGATGTTAATAAGAACAATGAAAAACTTTTATTAAAAACAGTTTACAATAACTTAAAAATTTTTCATAAACCAAAATACAAAGTGGGGGATAAAGTACGAATAAGCAAATATAAACATATTTTTGAGAAGGGATATACACCCAACTGGACCACCGAGATTTTCACGATTACAAAAGTTCAAAACACAAACCCCATAACGTATCTTTTAGAGGATTATAAAGGACAACCAATTGAAGGAGGTTTTTACGAAAAAGAAATAATTAAAACCAAACATCCAGATCTTTATTTAGTGGAAAAAATTTTAAGAAAAAAAGGAAGAAAAGTTTTTGTGAAATGGTTAGGATTTAATAATCAACATAATTCGTGGATAGACGAGAAGGAATTATTAAAAAAATAAATAAAATGTATGAAAAATTATTTTTAATAAATGTTTTTTTTTTTTTGCAAAATCTTATTATTTATTGATATTGGGATTTATTTACATATTTGGTGTTTACCAACCAACAAGTTTTATTTGATATCAATAAAATAAAGAGAAACTAATAAAAGTCAACTCATGCTTTAAATTATTAACAGTCAACCAGCATTATTCAGAGTGTAAAGATGGATTTTGAAAGCGAGTTTTACACAGATTATTTATCACACGAAGATAGAAGAACTCTTGTCTACTATCGAAAATATATACAAAAATATGAAAACATGGAAATAATAACATCAGTTCATGGATCTCATTACATTGATTGTTGTTGGGCTAAAGATGAAACAACTACCGGACCAGATACATGTGTTTGTAGTTATAGACAAAATAAAGTTATCAAATTTAAAAATGAATTTGAAAAATTATTGAAATTTTACAAGAAATTGATTGAGTACTTAGAAGAAGGAAATCTGGATATAATAGATAATATTTCATTTTTTTTAAATGAATTCGATACATTTTTTGGTTCAGAATCATATGGACAAGTTGTTTTTAACAAAAAAGAAATTGAAAATATTCGAGAATATTTAAAAAACAGCAAAAGTGAAGAATTTACATCTAATGGCCATTATCTTACATGTTCTTATCCTGAAGACAATGAAAATATTTGTGAATGTGATTTAAAAGAATAAAAACCAAAAAAAAAGCGGATAGAGCTAAAGAAGCTATCAAACTTATAAATGAATTTCTTGGAACAATATATTATAATTATTTTGCTGATTATTAGTTAATAAATAAAATCACTTGATATTCATTAAAAAAAATTGTTTTTTATTGATTTTATATGTATTTTATATTACGTTATTATAAAAACCAGGTAAACTTATGTATATTAAACTTTTGTGAATATTCATCATACTTCATATTAGCTTCCGTTTCTGTTGAATATTGCTGATCTGTTTCTGATTGTATAGGTTGTTGTTGTTCATTCTCCGTTACTTGAGGTAGTTGTTGTTGTTCTTGAAGTTCACTAAAGTCTATACTGTAAGATTTTCCTACTTGACCATAGTTGATTAAGTGATATTTTCCCTTGTTCAACCCTGCTATTACATTATCTGATAATTTATTATACTTTTCAGGTAAATTGAGACGTTGATTTCCTTCTAACTCAAGCAAAATTCGATCACCAAATTTAGTGTTAACTTTTTCTGCACTGATGATCTTATATGGATGGTTTTTTACCATATTTCCCAAGTTTAAGTATATAATGTTTCGAAATGATTTTAACTCTTCCAGCTCAGAAGCAAATACTTTGTTAGGTAGTTTATCTCTAACAAGTTTATCTTCCTGTTTGCGTTTAACTGCTTTTGATGTCTTCAGTGTTTGTTTTGAACTTACTTTTTCAGGTTTCTGTACTTCACTCATTTTACAAATTTTAAACGAAAGATTAATCAAATCACTTAAAAATTAAACGACTAACTGATGCCGTTTGTAGAAATCGTCTCCATTTATACACAAAAATCTTATCCCCACTCTTTTTCAACTGCTTACAAGTGCTGACAAAATTTACCCCACCTTTTTTTAACTGCTTACAAGTGCTGACAAAATCTATATATACTAACACACACACACATTCAACTAGAATTTCACAATTTGATGAAATCCTTATTATGAAATAAAAACATTAAAACATCATATAATACAATTTAAAATGGAATTCGCATTTGTTTATTTTAGGATGGAATTTGCAAGCTTTGCAAAAATATACATCGCATGTGTCGGTAATTAAATAAATTGCGCGTGGTGGTATTTACACAAACATGTCTCAACATGATTAGCACTGATAAAGCACATGTTAATCACGCGGCTTTTTTCTATGCTTCAAGGTCTCATGATGATGTCATTCAACCGGGCCAGAGCCGACATTTTTGAATTCTTTTCAGTATACTTTCAAAACAAACTTCGCATACTTTTAGGTTATGACGCCATTTTGTAACAAAAAAATTGCATACTTTAAGGTGACACACCACAACCAAAAAGCTTAACACCATCAAAGCTATACCACATACCACAAACATAATCCACATACCACAAAAGCTACACCACATACCACAACCTACACCACATACCACAACCCACACCACACACAAACATAATCCGCATACCACAAAAGCTACACCACATACCACAACCCACACCACATACCACAACCCAAAAGCTCAAAGCTTTCAAGCTCTCACCGCATATCTCAACCCAAAAAGCTCTAAAGCTCATGACGTCATCAAAAAAGCTGTGCACAAAACCCTCCCTGAGTTAGAACCGGCATGTCCCCACTACTAGTTCATACCAGTAGTACTTACAGATGGCATGGTGCCGAATCATCCTGAAACAACACTTCCGGTAAATGCCCATGTAACTCCTCCAAACTTGGTAAAACTCCCGTGTCTATAATTTCTTTGTATTTTTGTGCATTCACGGCACCGTCAACAAAAAGAATTTTTCCAACACCTCTTGACGTAATGCATCCCCATACCATAACCGATTGAGAATGTCTAACGGTGGGCCGAACGCACTCTCCTTTGTATTTTTCACCTTTTCTTCTTCTTACTGGAGACTGTCCATCTGATGTATAAAGGTTGAACTTGGATTCATCTGAAAAAATAACCTTATTCCAGTCTTTAAGCGTCGAAGATTTGTGTTCTTTCGCCCAGTGACGTCTTTTATCCATGATTATTTTTGTCGAAAACGGTTTCTTCGCTGTATTGTGTATTCTTCGCTTGAAATTTGTTCCTCTAACTGAGCTTTTAATTCAGAAGCCGTCGCGAATCGGTTGTTCAATGATAATCTTTTTAAAACACGTTCCTCTCGCGATGACAAGATCTTCATTCTTCCACTTCCTTTTGTCTTTTCTACTGACCCTCTATTTTCCACCTTTTTCAACAAATATCTGACAGAACATTTGATTTTTTTTAGGTCTTTTAAAACTAATATTCTTGACTTTTCTTCGATGTTTAATTTTCTACCACGTACCATTTTTAAAAAATTTAAAACACACTTTTCTACTACAGACACAACGCAACGAATAAAAAAAGAGTAAGGACATCAGAATTTATGTACTAATTGAAAATCAAGTGAGCTACCTCAAAATAATAAATTGTTTTTGTTTCACATCATTAAGGATACATTTCAGGTACAAAAAATTACATTAAATTGGGTTTTTCCAAAATACATAGCATTCGTAAATTTTTTTGTCGGGCACTGTATATTAGGATTGTTTGATAGTATAGATTGACGATAACAAAAAAACAAGGAGGTCTAATACACATGTCGGCCTTCGAATAACAACTTACATTTCACATCAAAATAAAAATAGGTCATTTTTCTTTATTACCCTTCTTCATACTTTACCATTACACATTTTTCAATACAGAAGAAAATATGAAAGATTACTCACTTCCTCAATTGATAAGCGCGTTTTTTTTTTGCACAGATTTTCTGGAGTCAACAATAGAGGTCGCCACGAGCAATCTCATTATTTTAGTGAGCAAATGAGCCAACATTTATTTGGTCACATGTTAAGACCCGTTTACCGGCGGTTTTTTATTGGCAAGTATCATATGGAATTGAAGTTTGGGTTTATTAAGTGATTTTGTAATTTGTGTTTTATATTTCTTCTTGTTTGTTTCGTAATATTGTATTTTTCCAGTGAAATTCGTCCAAGTATGTAATTTAATTTTTTAACATGTTTTTTTGGATACTTAAAGTGAGCCTATTTTCAAAAATAAGAAATAATCAGAGCAAAACATGTGAAAACATATCCCTTCCTCAGTTGCAATAAAACAGCTATAGTAATTCGCCATACAAAGAAAAGTGTATATACTTATAAATATATGTAGCTATTTTCAATAATTATATCACATTTTGTTATTGCGCAAATACAGAACGAAAAATAGCGACTCATATGCTAATAGAAGCAAGAAATCAGAGCTATTCTGGTCGCAGTTATTAGTTTCTGCTTATTTGACTTTCTGCTAACTTTCATACAAAATTTTGACAGCTCGTTAAAAAACCTGCTAACACAAAAATTGGTATTCTGGTCCCAAAAGTTAACAGAAAAATCTGCTAATTTTTCTTCACCATAGCAGGTTCTGTTTTCAAATTCGTTATCGTTTAAGTTTTCTCCTAACTTCTGTCATTTTTAAGTTTTGGTAAGTACATATACATAGTGAATTGAATAAAATGAACGATTAATTTAAATGTTAATTACACAAATATACAAATTAAATAAAATAAATATAAAATACTTATCTTGATTTTCATTATTTTTCATTTTCATTTACAAATTTATTTATGTAAACAACAAATGGTGTATAAACATTTCTGGTTATAACAACTTCCGTAAACAGATTTACATACATATTTTTACAACGGTTTAAATTACATCTAAATTTGACACGACCAATTGTAACTAGAGTGTGAGTGTATTATCATCTTGGTAAAATTATTTTAAATGATTCTTACTAAACCGAGCTGGGAAAAAATATTTCAATATTCTAAAAACGATCGCAAAAAAACGTGTTTAACTACCTAGTGTAAAAATGCAAAAAATTCTTTAAAGTGATATTTGTTCCCAGATTTCGAATTTCTGTTGACAGCTTCATAAAGATTTTATTAAAAGGAAAAAGTATATGCGGCATTGTTATGAATGTATTTCTTATAGTTATGTTGTCAGAACTGATTAATTTTGACGTTGTAACTTGTAATTATCTTTCATCTTTCTCTTCCTTTTAAATGAATTAATTAAGTGTGTTTCTTGAAACATTGTGTTTATTTTTATTTCTAAAATCATCCTAAATTTCGGTCATTAATTTTATCAGATTTCGAAAAATACTAGTAACCAGAATAGGTACGAATTTTTAAGAATCTGCTAATATCTCAACCTGGTAGCTTTTTTAGCAGAAAAAATCCGGTAACTAAAGAATTTGATCAGAAAAGCTCTCATTATAGCTGTGTTTTATTGGACCTAGTGAACTGATAATTCTGATATTTTAAACTTTTACCACGGTTTTGTGGCATTCAGTTTCTCTATTTGATAATATCATTTCCTCAGTGAGGAAGTTATGAGAAATTTTCTTAGTTTACTTCTTCAGTTTCAATTCACCAGCTGTTTTGATGTCGAAGTATATGAATTGAAGTTATAACTTAATTTTGCAATTTGTATATTATATTTCTGTACAAATTGTTTTGTATTGGATTTTTATTATTCGATAGGTGACATATTAACTGATAAGTATTGGTTTGTGTTGTTTTTATGTTTTTTCGAAAACTGCTTTACTTTCTGGCTACTGGTGTTCTTTTTTTTTTTCAACAGTGCTACCAACACAACAAAATATTCACTCAATCGATCGAAGCGCCCTCTGCAAGTTAATAGTTACATAAGGTCTTACTAGTGTTACCAGCATAGTAACTTAACAATTTACAAATTCTATTTAATTTTAATGTTGTGTCAGAAAATAATCAGATACGAGATGGAAGTCATGTTTAAATCTAAATTATTTATTAAATGAAATTTAATATATTTTCAAACAAAATCGCGTCGCGGGTGTAAAATATGTGATGAATAATTTTAAAAAAACTTAGTGAAAACGAAACAAAAAAAAGAGTATGTGGAAAATTACAATAAAATTATTAACTTATTCAATTAAGAGATTTTTATTAATAATTTCACAAAACAATGCGTAAAACTCGAAAAATTTCGCATTAAAAAATATTCTTTTTTTGACAGTTGATTTTGTTGAAAAGAAATGAAATTGTAACTTTAACTGACAGCAGCTTCATCTATTTGATAATAGAAAAATAGTTTTGAATTTGAATGAATTAGCTCGTTATTTTATTTGATATGTTTTTTCCAATTTGTGTAGACGTTAATGAATTATTGTATATTATTTTTTGTATGCACAAATTGGAAATTTTGCAAGTTTATTTTAGAATACACAAATATTACATTATTTCATGACGTTAAAATATGTTAATATATGTATTATAATATTTTACATAACTAAGATAGAATAGGATAGAATGTAAATAAGTTAATTTATATTTAGTTTATATTTTCCTATTATTTTTAATTCATTTTAAAAGCTTTAAATTTTTAAATTATTGTTAAAATTGTTAAAATACATTTTTCAATAAATAAGATAATTACCTACATATTTCTAATTTTGTTAAATTTTTACTGAATAGAAATGTAATTATTACCCTTTTTTGTAATAACAATAACCGTTTTGTATAATGTATATGGATAGTCTCACCGTTGTAAACGAAGAAAACAATAGGTATTAGATTAGAAGTAGAACTAATTTGGTTTAATTTGAAATTGTTGTTGAAACTCATCAAATGCGAAAATTTCAAATTTTTTACCAGCTATGAAATAAATTGCTTTATAAAAATAGATGTTTAAAATTCAAAATGTTTATTATATCATCGTTCGTTCTTTTTGATTAAACAATCCTTTTCTAAAAATATATTTTGATTTTGAAAAAATTTTTCCTTGTTTTTATGAAAATGTGATGATTTTGCAGGGCCGGATCTAATGATTTTGGCGCCTGGTGCACTTACAATTTTTGCCGCCCTTTGTTATGAAATTTTTTTAAATATGTACATAAATGTATAAATGCAACATTAAAGACGCGTTTTTTTTAAAGAGGTATCCTCTATAGGCCTTATCCTCGTTCAACATATTTTTTCAAATGAAATCATATTTCAAAGTTATTTGAAATTAATCGATTATTTAAAAATTATTTTTTGATTTTGACTTTTTAATTATTGGAAAACTAAAAAAAATATTTACTTTGTATATAATATAAAATAAAATAATAATACATAATAATGTTTTGTGAGTATGCGAAGAAATTCGTTATAATTTTTTCATAATCAAGAAATAGAGATGCGATGGTGCAAATTTTTAACTTGCACCATTTCAACGCAAGTTTCATCATAAAATTTAAAGAAAATGTGTGTGCGATAAGGAACGACACAAATTTTACCATATAAAATTTTGATAGCGTTGGAGCAAAAAGCTTTTCTGCTCCATGAGTTGAAATTGAAGCTGATGCCTATATACAGTCGCATTCTGTTTTGACGTTATTTCCTCTTAACACACAAAATAGTAACAATAAATGCAAGTATGTACATACATATGCGATAATATTTTTAAATGAATATTCGTGCATCCAATAAAAGGTACTTTTTAGAAATGTTATGCATATAAGAATCTAATATGAATATACATATTACATAATACATACATATATTTAAATTAGTGAACTTTGAAAATTCTTCACTTTTATGTTATTTTTTATTACACAAAATTTAAATAAGTGAGGAGTTATTTTCAGCGCCCCTAATTTTTAGCGCTCGGAGCAAGTGCTGCAACCGCTCCTATGGTAGGACCGGGCCTGTGATTTTGGATAATGAAACAACATTAAAACAACTGCGAAGCATTCCCAGTAAACAAAATGATTCATAAGTAATTCGTAAAAGAATCATTTTAGCGAGCATATTGTTCGCTAACGATAGTTGCAAAAGACTCGTAAGTAATTTATGGAGCATACCATTTTGCACTTTTTTTACGAATTACTTTTTTAATTCGCAATAGAATCATTAATGATTCGTAAAATACGAATGTTTCGATTAAAATAAATTAAAAGTAATTAATTTACGAACGTTTTTACGAATCATTTGTAAGCCTATGGTTACGAGTAACTTTGTATTCGTATTTCACTTACATTTTACGAACGTTCGTAAAATGTGTGCTGGAATATTTTTTTACGAATTACTTACGAGTTATTTTTGCGAGTGTGTTTTTTTTATTTCTTTCTTTTAATTCTACATTCGTATTTCACTTACATTTTACGAACGTTCGTAAAATGGTATGCAGGGATTTCTTAAAGTAAGGAATATGTATTGTGTAGTTGAAACAAAAACGTATGTATTTTCTTATTTTGAGATGGCCGATTATAATTTTGAGTAAAATTACGAGTTTTTTTTAACATTTCGGTGTTTTTAACAAAATAGTGTAAAAAATAAAAAATAGTGGAAAAACGTTATTATTATTTATAAAGTATACTTACATTTATAATATTGGAAAAGGTTGACTTAGTTGTTGTTAATTTAAATGATTTAGAAAATGTGAATATGTTATAATATTAAGAAATAAATAATAATAAATAATAGAAGAAATAAGAAAAACTTATATTAGCGTTAAGAACCAGTTAGTATTATTATTATTACTTAAGAATTTAATGTACATCTATAATAAAAAAAAATAAAGAAATGAAAAAATAAAAGCACGAATAAAATTCTATATTAAAAATGAAATTCTATGATTAGAGTAAATGACCGAATTAAAATTAAACATTTTTTTCCTTGATTTGAGTCCATTGTTGTTTTTAAGTTAAATACTCATTCCTTTGATTTAAGTCAAATTTCTCTTCAGATTTCTTTGAATAAATGGTACGTTTTACTTGTAGACTTCAATTTATTAAATAATGTATTTTCAGATTCTCAACTGTATCCATAATAATTGTAAATTTAAACAAAACAATATCGACGAATAGAATCCATACCGTGATGATGATTTCATTGCAACTCATTCCAGTTCAATTTATCTTTCCGCATTAATGCCAGCTCCAGATAATATATCTGCAGAAGTTTTATATAACTCAAATGATGATGATGATGATGAACAGTTGGCAGGCAATAATCCAAATCCATATATTTTTTTTACACACGAAAACTAATAAAATTCAACGAATTTATTTGAAATTACTTAATTGATTTTATTCAACAAGTTACAAAATTTTACTTCTGACACCAATGTTAATTTTAATCAGGATGAGCGGAGCGTAAAAGAAAATTCACCGTCTAGCGATTCAATAAAAATGAATTTATTTTATCTTAAAATTAAATGTTACAATTTTTAGTCATTACAAAATCTTTTATTCTTATCTAGTTTCAAGAGTTCATATTTTATAGTCTTACATTCCTAAGTCTTATCTTATTTTCATAATGCTTACATAGCAAAATATCTGTATGAATATTATATCTTAAAATTAAATTTAAGAATTTAATATATTAAGTAGATGTCCAGACGAATTAAATTTACAAAGTAAATGAAATGCTGAATATGCAATAATTATATAGGGTGAACCATCAAGTATAGGGTGTACATAACACTCCTCCCCGTTAAACTGAGGATTTGGGTAAATAATCCGAGGTCGAAAATCCTGAAGTAATATCGTTTCTGGATGGTGAAATAGAGCGTCTGCTAGCTATTCTAATTTGCCTTTCTACAACATTGTTATCAATGTTCTGTTGATTGTAGCGAGTTGAAGGTAACGAAAATTCTTCACTGATATGTTGTCGATTATATGATTGTGGTTCAACTTGATTATGATGAGAGAAAAATTGGTTGTATACAATGTATACTGCAACTAAACAACCATTTGAAGAATTTCTCTTTGTATTTTTTGAATAGAGACATTTTCCCAAAATTTTATATAATCCAAAATAATTAATAATTTTGTGTACAACAATAGACTTATAGTTTTTAAACATCATCGATGTATTTTTCAAAAGTATTTAATTTATGAGATGCTTGTTTTAAATCGTTTAGTTTTATGTTGGACAAGTTTATTGGAGTTAGATGTAATGAAGTGTTTTTTTTTTAGTTTTGTTGTATTTAATACAACAGACGTCTTCTTGAATATTTATAGATGGAATAATGTTATGATATTCTGTTGTAATTTTCGTTGTGGCTACAAGTTGGTTAAGATTCGAGTAAGCTCGACATTCTTCTTTAAATTTTAAGATTCCAGTATTAGGAACAAGTTTTTCTGTTATATCAGCATTTTCGCAATCGATGGCAAATCTTTGTTGTTCATTGAGGATGAAGATCCATTGCACAGTGGTCCAAAAAGACTCATTTTGTGGTCAAAATTATATATCTTCGAAAAAAATTATTTTGAATAAAATTTTTGTATTAAGAATGGAATATAAATTAAAAATGAACAAAAAAACAAAATTTTCAATTTTCATATAAAATAATTACAGGGTGTATCATATCTGATGGTAAAAAATACACAGAGTGATAGACCTCGTCGAGACTAACAAAAAATTGTATGAGAAGGAGAATTCAATCTTAACCGTTTGGCCGCTAGAGGGCGCTGAATGTTGTTGGCTCAGTTTTTATGAAACACCTTGTTTCTCGAAAACCGTAAGATATAGCGGAATTGTTTGTTTTATAAGTTAATAGAAAACATTCTTCCCTTTATAATGATGCCTACTTTGCCTCTCTACCCCTATTTATTAAAAAGTTATGAAGTCTCAAATTGAAAAATTCAGTAAATTTTCCTGTTTTCTTTGAATGGTGTCGCTAGAAATAACGGTACATTTGATTGATAACACATGCTCTACAATTTAATTGCCTACGCCACGTACTAAAATTTTGGCCTTAAACCAAAGGTCTAGCTTTCCTCTCCTTTGAGATATGACCTTTTAAAAAACATAAAAATTTTTAAACATTATAAAAAATAATTAGATAGATAGATAGATAGTAACTGGGCTATTCGGTGCACCTCGACCTAACAAGATCTTTTGTGCCGCCCTTACTTCTCAAAGATTTAGGCTTTTAATGAATCCTAAAACTTTATGAGAAGGTGCACACCAAATTTCTTCCGGTTTAAGGAAAACCTGCTCCATGTGTCGCACCCTTTTAGAGGCCAGCGCCTCACATTCACATAGAATGTGTTTTGAGGTCTCCTTGGCCTCCTTGCAGAATCTGCATTTGTCATCCTCTTGTAGCCCAATCCTACTTAAATGGTAATTAAGTGGACAGTGCCCGGTGAGAAGACCTGTGATGGTTCTTAACTCATTCCTATTGAGGTTGAGTAGTTTTTTAGAAATGCTAGCTGAAGGTTTAATAAATTCCTTCGCTTGCTGATTTCCGGAAGTTTTTTCCCAGTGTGAGATACATTTCTTCATCTCCCATTCCTTAACATTGTTTTTTGTGTGGCTTTTTGATAGTCCACAGAAGGGTTCTGGTCCGAGGAAAATTGAGTTGGCACCTTTCTTAACCAAGGAGTAAGCCAGCTCGTTACCTCTGATACCTTCATGACCTGGGACCCACATAAGGTAGACCTTGTTTGTTTTGGCAAGTCTTTTAACAGTCGTTAGGCAATCACATACTAGCCTCGATACAACTTTATGTGAATTGAGGGCTTTTAGTGCTGACTGTCTGAAATTATGTAGACTGTGGCTCTATTGAAGCCTTTTTTAAGGCATTCGGTAGCACACATGTCTATGGCATGGATTTCCGCTTGAAAGACCGATGAGAGTTTACCCAGGGATTTGAAGAGGCTTCTTTTTGGGCCTGCTACCCTTGCTCCCACTCCCGACTCGGTTTTCGAGCCATCTGTATACCATATAGAGGCTCCTTCTTCAAAGGTTATTTTGTTATCGCGCCAAGATTCACGATCCGGAAATATTACTTTGAACGGCTTCTCAAAGTTTAGTGTTGTTTCCATCTCGTCAGTCACTTGACTGATTTGGTAGTTCTTAAATTCTTCAAGAATTTTAAGATTGTGTGTGAGATTACCCGGTTTGAGTTCTCTCTTTTTCTGAAATTTTAAGGCCCAGTTAAGTGCCTCTTTCTTAATTTGTATGTTAAGAGGAGGCAGATTGAGCATGGCTTCTAATGCTGCCGTTGAAGTAGTTCTTAGAGCTCCTGTGATACTGAGACACGCTAGTCTCTGTATTTTATTGAGTCTATTTTGAACCGTCTTTTGTTTTGTCTTTGGCCACCATATTGCTGAAGCATATGTGAGTATGGGTCTTATGATGGCCGTGTATGACCAATAAACCATCTTTGGTTTTAGTCCCCATGTTTTGTCAAAGAGTCTGTTGCAGTTCCAAAGGGCAAGGGTGGCTCTTTCAATGGACTTGTTAATTTGTTTGTTCCAGGTGAGTTTGCTGTCTAGAATGACTCCTAGATATTTGACTTCATCTGAGAATTCTATTTGTGTTCCTTTTAGGGAAGGTTTTCTTAATTGTGTTTTCCTTCTTCTAGTGAAGGGTACAATAGTAGTTTTGTGAGGATTTATTGATAAATTTTCCTCATGGCACCAATTGTTAATAAAATTTAGTGCTTTTTGTAGTTGCCTAGATATTGTTTCATCATCTATGCCTCTAACCGTTATTACCAGGTCGTCTGCGTAACCTTGTGCTTCGAATCCTAGAGAATCAAGCTTGTATAGAAGGTCATCAATGACTATAGACCATAACAAAGGTGATAGAACCCCTCCTTGAGGGCAACCTTTGACGGCTTTGATCGTCATTGATTTATCTCCCAATGTAGCTTCGATTTCTCTTTGACTCAGCATTGCTTTGATCCAGTTAGTTGTTGGGAGTTCACATCCTTTATTTAGGGTAGCCCTCGCAATTGATTCAAATGAGGTGTTATCAAATGCTCCCTCAATGTCGATAAATGCGCTTAAAGCAATTTTTTTTGTGTCCATAGCTCTGTTTAACTTGTAAACTAAGCTATGGAGAGCAGTTATGGTGGATTTACCTGCTTGATATGCGTGTTGATTAACATTTAGGGGCTTTTTTACAAGAACGCTATCTCTAATATGTTGATCAATTATTTTCTCCATCGTCTTTAGGAGAAAGGATGTTAAACTAATTGGTCTATATGACTTTGGCTGGGCATCGGGTTTTTTGCCCGCTTTGGGTATGAAGATTACTTTCGTTTTTCTCCACAGTTTGGGAATGTAACCTAGTCTAAAGCTTGCTTTAAACAAGTTAGTTAGGTTCAAAGAGATCCGTTCAGCTCCTTTTTGCAGGAGTGCTGGATAGATCCCATCGCCCCCTGGCGCTTTGTATGGTTTGAAGCTATTTATCGCCCATAAGACTTTTTCTTTTGTAAAAATTTTGTTAGCTAGACTATGTGTTCTATTTGAAACCCTTGTATGTGTTTCTTGTAGAACAATCTCGCTCACTGTGTTTTCTGAACCTGGGAAGTGTGTGCTTAGTAATAGTTCTAAGGTTTCCTCCTGGTTCAGAGTATATTCCCCATTAGGTTTTTCTAGTAAACCTATTCTGTTGGAGTGTACTTTTGAGAGAACTTTGTGAAGTCTTGCTGTTTGAGGTAACTCTGTAACCCTCTCACAGAAGCTTCTCCAAGTTTTCCTTTTTGATTTTCTTAATTCTTTGTTGTATACCGTTGAAGCTTTTTTGTACTCAGACCACTCTCCAGTACGTTTAGCTTTATTGAATAGTCTTCTGATTGACGACTTTAGTCTGCTTAGCTCCCGATTCCACCAGGGAACATCTCTTGCGATTTGCTTTGGTTTTACCGGGCAGCTGTCATTAAATGAACTTTGCAGAGAATGTTGTAGTCTAGCCGCTGCTAGATCTAGTTCATCCCTGGTATCTATTATATGCTCCTGATCTATGCGATACCTCAGGAGTTCGTCATATAAAGTCCAGTTAGTACATTTGGGGTTTTGATTGAATTGGATGCGCGAAATGTTGGCTTTTATGTCGAATCTAATGTGCATATGATCCGACATAGAAGTCTCATCCGACACATGCCAATCAACAACTTTATCACAGATATTTGGTGTAGACAGGGTTAGGTCAAGGACTTCCTGCCTAATGATATTTCTGAAGGTGGGTTTGTTGCCTACGTTATTAACTATAATGTTGTTACAATTAATATATTCTAAAAGGCACTCACCTCTTTTATTGGTGTCTGAGCTTCCCCATAAGATATGATGAGCATTCGCATCACAGCTCAGAATCAGCTGGGTGTTGTTCTCCCTGCAGTAATGTACTAGTTTGTCTGTTGAGCTGGGTGGAGGTTCTGCTTCTGTAATGTCGAAGTAAGCGGAGGCTATTATAGCCTTTTGCTTACCCGACTGTGTAGGCACCTCCAATAGTACTGCAACCAGGTCTTGTGAGATGAATCCTGGAATTGGGGAGAAGTTTATTGTGTTTTTTATCAACAATGCTGTTCTGGGCCTGTTTGATTTATTATCGTAAATTAACTTACAATTTGGTGTGTTGAGTCCTTTAATTTGTCCTCTCAATGTCCATGGTTCTTGTATTAGTCCCATGTCCATGTTGTCCTTAAAAAACCTTCGGCAAAGCACGTCAGATGCAGCTTTGGAATGGTGAAGGTTTATCTGTAGGCATTTAATATTGGTAGTCATCTAGGATTTGTCTTGATCGGAGTTAGGACTTTCGTCCTTTGCCCCTTTCTTGGGTTTTCCTTGATGTTTACCATTGTCTTTGGCTGCTATTTTCACCTTTTTTGCAGAAGCTTTGGAGGTTGAAGCGGCCGGTTCTGTGAGGACTTTGATGCCCTCACGTTCTTCCTGCTTTTTCTTCCCTCCTTCACCCCTGCGACGAAGTCTGACTTCACCGAACTTAAAGCTCACTTTGAAGTCATTCTTCTTTAAGGCTTCAATAGACTTATGGTCCACGGACAGAGTGATCAAAGCGGACGTTTTTTCATTGGCTCTTCTGATGATTCGCCAATCATCCACGTTGTATTCATTCTGTCCTTTGATGAGTCCTAGAATGTCCTCATTCTTGTCTTTCGCACTGTTAGGGAAGTGACCAACCAGTATTTGGGTACGAGGAATATCTTTTTCCTCGACCATCACCAGGTTTGCTCCTTCCCATGGCTTCAAGTCTACAATGAGCTCTTGAATCCATTTTTTAGTGCTTTCATTGGCGCACCTTAACACTAACCATCCAGGTTTAAAGATAGCACCAAGGAATTTTGGTTTTATAGGGTTGTCTTTTAGCTTAATTATCCTTTTCAGAATTTGCTCTTGGATGGCACTCATTTGCTCAGTTGTCAAGAGCGTTTCTGGAAAGGATTTCGCCAAGATTCCTATTTGTATGCTTTCTACAGCTTGTTCAAAACTTACTGTAGAAGGCATATCTTTTTCTTTTTCCAGTGAGGTAATCTCGATTTTCTGAGGTTGTTTGGCTTTTTTGGAGCCAGAAGCCTCAGAAGTTGAGTCGTCAGAGCGACCTCTCTTGAGATTATCTCCCGTTTTTTTTGGAAAGGGTTGAAGAGCTCGCAAACGTGCCTCGTCAACGCCTAGGCCTTGTTGCAGCAGCTTCTTCATCCTTTTCCTGCCTGCTCCACTGAGTTTTATCCTCTTATCAGAGTCTTTGAGCTTCAACTTCTGTAATGAAGTTTCAACTTCAACCTCTTGATTTAGGATAGACTCAGCTTCGCTATCTAGTGACAATGATACGTTTGTTATCGTGTCATTGTCACTGTCACAAGATTCGATCAAGCTATCTAAGCTTTTAGCTTCTCTTATGACTTTGTCAACCAGAGGAATGGTTTCCTTGGTTGAGGTTTGAGAAGTTGATGCTTTTAGAGGTGCATCACCCTCGTTTTTTTCGTTTTTTTTTCAATTTTATTCATACGTGTTCCCACGAGTATAAGGGAAAGAAACAGTCACCCAAGGCAGAGCCCTTGTACCTTGAGAAGGCTTTTATTGAAACTGGAGGTCGCCTGGTATCCAGAGTTCGCATATTAGCGACTAGGCTCTCCCCTAGCCACGCATCCCTGGGCATATGCTGTTCCACCCTTGGATTGGATGCCCAGGCTACTGTTGGCCAGATCTTCAGCAGAGACATGACCGTACTGAAGATCTGTTACCAGTGGCACAACGAAGAGGTCGTAGCCGGACTTCCGACACTTCAATAGTTACGGCATGCTCCATCGGTCTTGTACGATTTCGCATGTTTATCCCCCTATTGAAAGGTCAGCAGCCACCAAAAAAAAAAAAAAAAAAATAATAATAATTAACATACATATTAAAAATACAATGTAATACTATAGAATAACCCAAACCCAGGTACAAAAAAAGAATTTTTTTCCGTTAAAAAAAAAAAAGGAGCAAAATCGAGCAGCCAATTATTTTTAAATTTTTTAGTACACATATATATCAAATATATGTAAAAATTAGGGCGGAATGTGGCGGAATTCTTTTTCAAAACTCAAAGGGAATTTTTTAAAAAAAATTTGACTACTACAAGTTTTCCTTCAATTATATACTTATCCTTCATAGAATTTGAAAAACTAAAATGCATTTTTTTTCTACTTACTTGTATATTTTGAAGACATAATTATCACTTTTTTTATAAACACTATTTTTTTACCTACATAAAAATGAAAAATATAGAAAATTTTGTTTTTCACGTATGCTAATTAGCACTTAACACTTTGCGCTTCAAACAAGGAGTGATTATATAGAATTGTGTGCCCTGTTTTTATATCCTGCTGCAGTTTTATGATCCTTGGAGTGTTATGTTTAAAACCCACTTTTAAGATTGGTTTTACTTTAACTTATTTTATAAAATTAATATATTCGTACATATAAAAATTTTTATTCAAATATTATAAGATAATATAATATATTTTTATATACAGGGTGTTCCGGAAATGGTGGTAAATATTCTAAAGGGTGAAAGTAGAGGTGATTTCCAATCAAAAATGTCATATAACAGTTTTTCCAATTCGTCTTGGATTTTAAGATATTCGAGTTTTCAAGTTTTTCCATGGAACCCACGTTTTCGAATTTTAAGTCTTCATATCACCTCACCTTATCCACTTAGGGGGCTGCTAAAATATTTTTTTTAACGGGGTAGCATTCGCCCTTCGTCTCAAATAAGATTTTTACCTGCTAATAGAATCTACCTTTTGTTTCTGCCTTCAAAGCGTACCTTGAATGCCTGTTTTGAACCTGTGACTCAACATATTCCTTCAAAAAAAACCCTTAGCGCCCAAAACAAGCTATATTCCAATGTCAATAAAAAACATTCCCAATTTCTAATCTTTCAAAAAATCCCTCACTTATGGCTCTATGCCACCTACTTTGTAAATTATTGGCAAGGAAAGTGCTGGAAAGCTTACAAGCATAGAGCACGAAGATACCAACTAACACGAATATGAAAATGAAATAACATAAAATAATTTAATTTCTGAAATTCATTATTTTAATTTTTATTACAAAATATGTTCAAAGTGATCTCCTCCTACTTCACAACATATTCGAGCTCGTCTTAATAAAGATCGTTTTATGCGACCCGCTCTCACACATGTTCTCAACTCTTCTGCTGCCGCTGATATCTTCGACCTTAAATCTTCTACAGTTTGTATTGGTCCACGATACACTTTTGATTTCATGTATCCCCAGACAAAAAAATCAATTGGATTAAAGTCTGGAGACCGCGCCGGCCAATGTATTGGACCACGTCTACCAATCCATCTGTTAGGGAACAATTCATCTAAGTGGGCACAAACTGTGTTCGTGCTGTGAGCTGGTGCACCATCTAGCTGAAACCACATTCTACGCCTTACACTTAGGGGTAAATTTTCTAACATATCAGCAAACTCATCGTTTAGAAAATCAAGGAATAATTGTGAGTTCAATCTTGATGGCAGTTCTATAGGTCCTAAAAGCCGATTTCCAATCAAACCAGTCCACAAATTTATGCTAAATTGGTGTTGGAAAGATGAAGATGATCTAAGGTGAGGGTTTTCTGAGGACCACTGATGCTCGTTGTGTATGTTGATTATTCCTGATCTTGAAAATGTAGCTTCATCTGTCCATAAAATATTTGTGAGATAATCTCTATGGTTTCGAATCCATCTAGCAAATGTCACTCGTAGCGGAAAGTCAGTTTCTTCAAGATGTTGTACACGTTGATAATGATATGGATGGAGACTTTCTCGGTTCAATACACGCCAAACCTATGAAATAATTAAGTTATTAATTATACGTTTTGAAAATTTTTTCTATTTATCACACCTGTGTTGTTGGTACTCCAGTTCTTTGAAAGAGTTCCCTGACGCTGATGTTTGGTTCATCTGCAACTATTTGTAGAATCCTTTCGGCATCGAGACTGGAATACCTGCCTCTTGTTTCAAAGCTATCTTCTATCATCCTCCGGGCTCGTGAAAATGTTCTTCCGTCGGGTATTCTCCTGTGTGCATACCTTCGCCTATATTCTTCAACGGCAGCGGTTGCATTCCCATTACAAAAACCGTAAACGAAATACATATCTAAATATTCACTAGTAGAATACCGGGAACGAGACATTTTGGAAAATGAGTTTCAGTAGATAAGCTCAACTAAACTGATTGAATTTCAAAACACTAATCTCTTTTTAAAACAGTTGAGAAAAGTTGAGAACATGTGTGAGAGCGAGTCGCATAAAACGATCTTTATTAAGACGAGCTCGAATATGTTGTGAAGTAGGAGGAGATCACTTTGAACATATTTTGTAATAAAAATTAAAATAATGAATTTCAGAAATTAAATTATTTTATGTTATTTCATTTTCATATTCGTGTTAGTTGGTATCTTCGTGCTCTATGCTTGTAAGCTTTCCAGCACTTTCCTTGCCAATAATTTACAAAGTAGGTGGCATAGAGCCATAAGTGAGGGATTTTTTGAAAGATTAGAAATTGGGAATGTTTTTTATTGACATTGGAATATAGCTTGTTTTGGGCGCTAAGGGTTTTTTTTGAAGGAATATGTTGAGTCACAGGTTCAAAACAGGCATTCAAGGTACGCTTTGAAGGCAGAAACAAAAGGTAGATTCTATTAGCAGGTAAAAATCTTATTTGAGACGAAGGGCGAATGCTACCCCGTTAAAAAAAATATTTTAGCAGCCCCCTAAGTGGATAAGGTGAGGTGATATGAAGACTTAAAATTCGAAAACGTGGGTTCCATGGAAAAACTTGAAAACTCGAATATCTTAAAATCCAAGACGAATTGGAAAAACTGTTATATGACATTTTTGATTGGAAATCACCTCTACTTTCACCCTTTAGAATATTTACCACCATTTCCGGAACACCCTGTATAATAAAGACAAAAGTTTGGAAAAGTTAAGGTAAGGATTTACAATTTGGAAAATTTTAGAAATTATAGCAATGTCAACATACGACACTGGTACTACAAATCCAACGATGAATTTCATTATACCTCTGTTCACAAAATTATGTTCTATTCTTATTGAAATCTGTTATTTCACTCGCGAAAAAATTTAAAATTAATTCTTCCGAATTTTCCATTGAAAAATTATATACAGGGTGATTAAGGTTAGGTGTCCGACCCGGAAACTACGGATAGGTTTAGGCGAGACGAACAAAAAATCGTATTGGGTCAATCTCAACCGTTACGGAGTTAGAGGGGAGAAAGATTTTTGGTACTGTTTCCTTGTTTTACCCTATAACTTTTTAAAGCTGTTTTACCTTGAAAGTATCATATGGAATTGAAGTTTGGGTTTATTAAGTGATTTTGTAATTTGTGTTTTATATTTCTTCTTGATTTCTTTCGTAATATTGTATTTTTTCAGTGAAATTTGTTCAAGTATGTAATTTAATTTAAAATATTTTTTGGACACTTAAAAAAAGCCTATTTTTAAGAAGAAGAAAAGTTATCAGAGCAAAACTGAAGTGATCACATATTATCTAGAAAACTATGCATTTTTAAACAAAAAAATGATAGAAACAAGTCGATGCAAAATCAATTCAACTTCTATTTTCTGCAATAAAAAATAGGGGTTAATATAGAGCACTTCTCTAGAAAAATAGGGTTAAAGTCAAAAAATGGGTAAAAAAATGACAAAACTTTGGATTAGAGGCCTTATAACTTTTGAACGGTAAAAAGTTATAGGGTAAAACAAGGAAAAAGTACCAAAAATCTTTCCCCCCTCTAACTTCGTAACGGTTGAGATTGAGCAACCCACCACCCCCCCTCCCATACAATTTTTTATTTATTTCACCGAGATCTATCCGTAGTTTTCGGGTCGGACACCTAAACTGAATCACCCAGTATAGGTTACGTCAGCACATAATATACCCTTTTCACAGGCCCAGTCCTACCATAGGAGCGGTTGCAGCACTTGCTCCGAGCGCTAAAAATTAGGGGCGCTGAAAATAACTCCTCACTTATTTAAATTTTGTGTAATAAAAAATAACATAAAAGTGAAGAATTTTCAAAGTTCACTAATTTAAATATATGTATGTATTATGTAATATGTATATTCATATTAGATTCTTATATGCATAACATTTCTAAAAAGTACCTTTTATTCGATGCACGAATATTCATTTAAAAATATTATCGCATATGTATGTACATATTTGCATTTATTGTTACTATTTTGTGTGTTAAGAGGAAATAACGTCAAAACAGAATGCGACTGTATATAGGCATCAGCTTCAATTTCAACTCATGGAGCAGAAAAGCTTTTTGCTCCAACGCTATCAAAATTTTATATGGTAAAATTTGTGTCGTTCCTTATCGCACACACATTTTCTTTAAATTTTATGATGAAACTTGCGTTGAAATGGTGCAAGTTAAAAATTTGCACCATCGCATCTCTATTTCTTGATTATGAAAAAATTATAACGAATTTCTTCGCATACTCACAAAACATTATTATGTATTATTATTTTATTTTATATTATATACAAAGTAAATATTTTTTTTAGTTTTCCAATAATTAAAAAGTCAAAATCAAAAAATAATTTTTAAATAATCGATTAATTTCAAATAACTTTGAAATATGATTTCATTTGAAAAAATATGTTGAACGAGGATAAGGCCTATAGAGGATACCTCTTTAAAAAAAAACGCGTTTTTTATGTTCTACCTACTGGGTGGCGCGGAAATGAACATGCATTTATACATGTACGTATTTACATATTTAAAAAAATTTCATAACATAGGGCGGCAAAAATTATAAGTGCACCGGGCGCCAAAATCATTAGATCCGGCCCTGACTTTTCAGTTAAAACATAATTTTTGAAATTTCAAACTTAGCAAAATTTCAGATAAAGTCACGTTGTAAAACCGACATTGGAATTTTTAACGGAAATAGAAATGCAAACTTGAGAAAATTCCATTCCCACAATAATTACTCTCATAGCATACTTTATTATTTCAACGTAAAATAAAAAACGCACTTTTTGCAAAATTAACATTTTTTACTATAAAAATCTGAATGAAAAGTTCAACTTAAAAAAATATCATAAAAGTTCAGTTTACTTTTGAAACTCATGACGACAAGTCAAATTAATTCTTAAATGAAAATTAAGAAGTGATTGTAATAAGTTTAGTGAAATAAAGTTAAATAAAGTTTTCTGAGTAAAAGTGAAACTTTGTTATTATTATTATTATTTTTTTTTATTTTATTTTTTTTGGATTATCTTAAGAATAATCTAAAAGTGGCGCAGTCGATAGGATATTTGTGAAAGGATATCCAGTGAAAAAAAAAAAAATAAAAATAAAAAATTTAAAGTGATAAACGAAAATCGTTAACCGCGTTTATAAAATATAAGTGTGTAAATTTTTCTTGATAAAAAAAAAATAAGAATTAAAATTCAATGACTTTTAATGTGTACGAATTTTGAGATTAAGATCAATTGATGTTTGTTTGCTGATAGTTGATTGCTGATTTATTTGTGAAAATGTATCTATTAATATTATATTATATAGTATTAATAAAATTATCTATTATAAATTAATAAAAAATTATTATAAATAATTATTATAAATAATTTTTCATAATGAATCATATTTTCTTGTGAACATGAGTCATTTTTGTTTTTATAAAAATTAATTTTTAATTTTTTAATTTTTTTTACACTATAAACTCTTCCATATCTTTTATTTTGTTTGAAAAAAAAATTGAAAAAAAAAGCTTTTGTTAGTTAACTTTCCTTTCATTTTTAAAAAATTTTGAAATTTAACTGAAAAAATTACATCAAAATAACAATTAGTTCACAATAACCAATTATTTTTCGATGTCGATTCGATTGCCTTAGATAATACCAAAATATTTTTTCATCGAATTTTTGATCGAAGTTCGATCGATCGAATTATGATATTCATAATAGCACCCAATATTTAGTTGTAATGCATAATCTTTGCGTATAAAGTATATAGTGGTAACACCGCAAGAATTTTCGTATTATCATCTTTGTTCAAAAGAGGCGCTGGTGTCACTCCATATCGTTATAAAAAAAAGAAAAGAAGAGAGAGAGAGATTAATTATTTTCTTAGCTTTTATGTGTACAGTACACAGTATATACACTTGATATTGTATGTATGATTCATACACACCATATTATGTACATATACGCATATTTCCATATTCATTTATTATATTCATTCATAATATGCATTATAAGCGAAGAGGAAAAAAAACAGGAATATTATTGATTTTTTTCTTCTAAACGCATTAATATATGTACATACATATGTATGTAATAATTATTTAGGTATTTCTAATATGATCAATATGATATATAAATATGTACATATACATTTTGTATTTTGTATACATTGTTTGTGTATTTTTAACATTTTAAAGATATTTCTACTTCTTTCATATTATGAATATTATACAGCGTTGTTGAATGTTGTCTTATGTTATGTTTTAAATTAATATGGGATAACAAATTTTTCTGGCAACTATGAATTATGCTCATTGTTTATTTTTTATATCATTTTCAGTTTTAATATTTTAAAAATATGATTTTATCAGTTTTATTTTATGTATACCTACACATTTAATGCAATATGAAAAATTTGACTTTGAAATTTGAAGATAAAATTTTTTTAAAAAAAATATAACCTATGTATGTAAATTTTTGTGAATGAGAAAAATTATTTGCAATTTTCCATATAATTTTTTCAAAATTTTTGTATGATAAAAGTGGCACTTGTCAACTTTGGGATATTATATCTCGGGCTCTATTGCACCGATTTGATTCAAATAAGAAGCACTAGATTGAAAAACATTTCAGTTTAATTGGTAGGATAATTTAAAAAATAAGAAGGATAGCAGTAAAAGGGAAAAAAATGTTTATTTTTATAAAAAAATGATGCTTTTTTTCATTTTATTTTATAAGTTTTACCCTAGTCGAAAAATTTCAACTGATTTGTTTGAAAGAAAACCCTTCAAGAAACATCTTGGTTACACCTCAACTTTCTCCTCTACCGGGAATATATTTTTTTTAAAGTCTACTGAAATTTTAAGTTATTTGAATCACAGGGTCCAGAGATATTCAAATTTGAAAACTGATTTTTATCGAAAATGTGCCAAAATTGACTCGAGTGTTGAGAATTGCCTAAAAAAGGGCTATTCAGAATAATCTAAAATAACCATTTATTAGAATATTTTCTAAATGTTTGTTCAGTACGACAATTAATTTTCCTGACAGCTTTTATTGCATATTGATATCTATTAAATATTATTCCTACTCATTGTGATGAGAAATTGTAAAAAAAAGGTGCGAATTTTATTTTACAAGTCAATATATTGTAAACGGAAATATGTATACATATACATATATATTTTTCCTGCAAAAACATTTATTCATAATTATTGGAATACGTAATATGAAAAAACTAAATGCTTCTAATAAAATACATTTTATAGGTATATTTTATGAATTTTAATTCAAATTGTTTTGATAAATTGTTAGTGACATTAGCCCTATATCACATGTATTGTACATTGTTGATAAAGGTTTCCAGGGTATGCCAGCATATTTTTTAAACTATGCATTCGTGGAGGCTGTCACTTTATACCCCAAAAAAGTTTTGTAGTTTAGATATTTGTAAAAAAATTAACAAATATTAACAAAAAAAAAGTACTGGAGGGAATAATTTTTAATTATTTTTAGAGGCCTTGCAATATTTTTAATTTTGCACTTTGTATAGAAGATGGGTTCGAAAGAAGACGGTTAATTTTTTTGGAGTAAAATCGAAGAAGAACGGTGAAAACGAAATTTAAGATTTTAATTTCATGCTGACTACAAAAGTATTGTTTTGAACCACTTGGAAATAATTGAATTAATTTTTTTATGAGATCAGTCTCATGTGTTAAGGATTTTATACTTGTTTCAAAGTGATTTGAAATATTTTTCATATATTTCACAAACTCTGAAGAAGGTACAGTTGAATTGCCATAATGTGATTTCGAATTTTTGGTTCGATATGCCCTCAGTTTTAATAAAATGTCATTTTCAATTGTTTCTTCTTTTGCCAAAATAAAATTCGTATAAACTTCGCATTTGTATCTTGTAGAAACTTTCTTTCCCACATAGCCAGAGAAATAAACAATTCCATTATTTAAAAATGAATTTTCTATATCTGGAATCTCTTGCTCATTTCCAGATTCTTCATCTTCACTTTCAACATATTCAAAAATTTCAATTTCTTCGTCTGATTCTAAATCGTCGAAAGTCGTTAAAAATTCTTCTACTTCCTCTCTCTTTTTTTTTCTCATCAGCAGTTACTATTTCATCGGTTAGGTCAGAAATAAATTCTGTTGAGTTTGACAGTAAATTTTCTGCATCGGAAAACTCATACCCAGTTTGCAGAGATGGTACATAATTTTGAAATGCCATTTGTCTTATATTTCTAGAAATTCTATAAGGTGAAGGATTTTTCTCATAATTTCCTTTATTTCTTCTTAATATGGATATGCTATTTTCAAGAGGATCCTGGTTCAATTTCAAAATGATCAAGTAAGTTTGACTGTTTTTCAGACTTTCCCATATTAATAAAACCCCATTAATTGTTTGAATTAAACCGTCAAAACATGGTGGTCTTTAGAACTTTCCTAAATGAATCCACTTTTCTATCTATGCTTTTCTCTCTATTAAATTTTCAATTACTTTTTTTCCAGGTTCTTTTTCAAATGAGGCATTTCTTTGAGGGTTTGTTGTAAATCCAACAAACTGTTCAAATTATCGAAAAGATTATAATTTTTCTGAATGCTTCTGTGGTATAGGATGCTTTCGCAATTTCCTCCCTTTCGAATACATTTAGGGCTATACCCAGTTCTATTCGCGCAGAAACATTTAAACTGAAAACTTGAGTGGCTAATTTGACGCTCATTTTTTCAAATGCACTCGGATAAATATGTTTCTCAGATAAATTGAAACATGCTTTCAGAAGTACTATTTTCCTCACTATTAAAAATTTTTTCTAAAATGGTCCACGATATAATTTTATCACCAACTTTAATATCTGCCTTACGCAAATTATTTCTCACACTTTTTATTAAATGGGGTACGTCGAAAAGTAACATTACTTTTTTATCTATTATGTAGGTAAATGGCTCATTCTTGTTGCAAATTAGTCTTTTGTAGGCACTTTGATTTGAAGTTCCCTGATCCCCTGTTAAAGCAATTACATTGAAACCTATGTTCGAAAGGAGTTCAACAACATTTTTAAGTATTTGGACAATTTCATCCACAGTAACTTTTCCGATAAAATAAGCAATGGACTGTTTCCAATTGCTATTTAAACCTCTAATCATGAGAAGTAGAACGGATGATGAAAACTTTAGATATCTCTTCCCTCCTCCTAAGTCTTTTAGACCGAAAACCATGTCTTCTTTAGATGAATATACTCTATTTCTATCTTACAAGACATTTCGTCGAAAAGCAAAATACATTTTTTTTCGAAATCTGTCATTTTCTGACATTTTTCTTTCAAAAGATTGATTATATGTCCCTCTAAACCAACTGGAAATACAATATTGCTATTCCAACGCATTATTGTTCTCGTATGTGGCATTGCAAATCCCATATTTGTCATATGCCTGTAGCACGCTGGCGATTTGAAATATAAATAATTATTTTAAATTTAAAAATTATCACTGCCTAGCACATTCTATTTTTTTTTTTTGTTTCAAATTTTATTATTCTTAAAAAAATTAGTTTGAATTTTTTGAAATTGATAGTTTCAACTAACAATTTCAAATATGCTAATATAAAGTAATAAGTGCATATTTATAGCTAATTCATGAAATTTGGTGCAGGTTATTTATATTTGTCATAAAAATGTACAGGGTCATATAGAATTTTTTTTTATTTTAAATTTATTTGTATGTCTACAATTTTTATTACAAATTTTTTATCTAGTTTATTGAAAAAAATTAAAATAAAGTAACAAGCACCTTGTGTATGTATATATACATAGTATAATACATTCATAAAAATTCATCCAATACATTCATAAAAAAATATATTGTTACAAAATTGGCCTTTTGAGCGAAAAAAGAAAAGAAAACAAAAGATCTTCCTCAAGAGAGAGAAAACGAAACTTTTACCAAAAAAAAAAATCAAAAGGAAAGAAAAAATAAGGCGTCCGAGAGGGATTTTTGAAAAGAAAAAAATGCAAAGGAGAATGTAGGTAAAGGGGCAAAGCTGTAAGAAAATGAAATAAAACACACTGTTTAGAATTTAACAAAATTTTCTATTGTTTATTAAAAAAAAAAATAAAATAAAAAAACAAAGGTAGGAACTTACAAATTTATTCATGCAATTTACAATTTAGTAAAAGAAAAGGAAAGAAAAGAAAAAAAAAATAAGCGAATAACAAAAAAAAAATTTTGCGTAACTATAAAAAAAAATGTCGGAAAAAGGGAAAAATTTAATGTAAAAGAAAATAAAATAAAATAAAAGAAGAAGAAGGCGGAACTGAATAAAAAAAAATTTAATAATTATAAAAGTAAAAAAAAAGAAAAAAAGAAAATAGAACTGATTATAAAAAAAAAAATTCTGATTATAAAATGAAATGGTGAGGAAGTGAATGAAGTGAGCCCAGTAGGAAAAATAGACGACGAAAAAAACGTGTGTAGAAGTGAAGAAGTGAAGAATATAGAATTTATGAGAAGGCAACCCTGATAAATCTTTAAATCAAGTTAATCACAAATTTAGACACTGTGGCAACTCTGATATTTTTGACAGATAATTTAATTTTAATATATGGCCGACAAAATGTAAACAAAAGTTTACTTCGCGAAATAATCTCTAATTTAATTTTTCGAATAAAGTACGTCGCGGGTGTAATAAAATATCCAAAAAAAGGGATAATAATAATGTAAAAGTAAAAAATAATAAAAAAACTAAAAAAATAATGATAATAATAATAATCGGGAAAAGAAGTGACGAAAATAAAGAAAGGAAAAAGAAAAAAAAATAGTGATGTGAATAGGGACAAAAAAAATGTGTTAGAAATAAAGTGAATGTGAAAGTGTATATAAAAAGAAAGTGGTAAAGATGAAAAGACGGGAAGAAAGTGCGTGGAATGTAAAAAGAAAAAAAATAAAAGATTAAAGTGAAAGTGTTTACAAAATAGAAAAAAAAAATGTGTAAGGAAAATGTATTTAAAAGGAAAAGGGGTAAGTAAGAATGAAAGTGAAACGTGAAATTTAAAAGAAAATAAAGAAAAAAAATAAAAATAAAAAAAACTACGTACCTGTGAAGTGAAAAATTAAGTGGCGTAAAAAAAAATTTAAGAGAAAGAAAAAAAAAATTGTGAAAAAAAAATAAAGCTACTATTTAAAAAGAAAAAAAACTAACTCTCAAAAAGAAAAAATGTTATATAAAAAAAAAACTGAAACTAAAAAAAACTATGAAATTAAAAAAAACTATGTGGAAAAATATGTGAAAATAAAAAAAAAACTTTATTATAAAAAAACTGTGGCACTTGTAAAAGAAAAATCGCTAAGATCACCGCACTGAACACTGGTAAAAATTAACTACTCGTGGGTGTTTTAGTGACCCTTCCTTTATAGTGTTTGTTGAGGAAAGAATTTAATTTAATATTTTGTAATTCTTAATTTTTAATATTAATGTTTAAGTTGCATATTAAGCAAAATCAACATAGTACACTGACCAGCAATGACACAGTTTTGTAACATAACAATTTGCTTACAAAGTTGTTTACGCTGCAATATGAAAAGAAAGTATTGCGTCAATGAACTATGCTATATAATTTATTGATAATAAAATTATTATAGAATTTTCATGTACTTTCCCCCATTCTATTGTATTTAGGATTAATTTTATGTATAAAAGAAAGTAAATTCGATAGAATAAAGCAGTAGATAATTACCTACAACTGGAGTTTTATTTCTCACTTTCTTAAGAACAAGAGTTTCATTGTGTCTTGAGAATTATTATCAAGTGTTCTAGAATTAGAGATTCCTGATATCTAGAACCTTTAAATTATTCAGAATTAGAGGTACCTGATTCTGGATAATTATAAATTCGGTGAATTATTTTGTAACATTTTTGGTGACCCCGACGTACTCAGAGTACAAAGTAGCGAGATTTTTTCGTTTTTTTTTTTTGTTTTTTTCCTTATTTTCAACGTATAGTGTTGTTTTTTTTTAAATTTATATCAGAAGTTTGTGTAGCATTATCAACATTTTCAACATATTTTAATAAGACTATTGTTCATAAATTGTCTTGTATTCAAATTATCTGTTGAGTAAAAAACAAATTTATCATAAGTTGTTCATCAGTTCTCAAAAATGGAGAATTTAGCATTAGAACAAACTGCATTAGGAAAAGAAATTGAGAAGATTGCCAATTCATATTATAGTGATTCACCAGACAAGAAAACACTAAGTTATTTGGAAGAAAAAGTACGTTCATTGGATGTGAACTGGAGCAAATTTGAAGAAAATGACGATAAAATAAGAAACATTTGTGACGAAGCGACGACACATCCATATTTTGCAAATGATTATTATAATAATGTAAGAAAATGTTATGATAAACTGAAAAACGAAATATCGAATCTAATCGGTTATGTACAATCGTCTAAGGAACAATTCAAAAAGGGCACGATAAAACAAACATCAACATCAACAACTAGCAATGAAAATATTTCAAGTGAATCAATTGATGAGACAGTTATTCGTTCAATACGAAAACAGAAAAATGCAATAGCAGCATTAGAAAACATTTTAGCAGAAATATCGTTTACTGCAGATCAATCAAGGTCATATGCTCAAATAAAGATAGATAAAATTGACCAGTACTGGAAACAAATAGAAGATTCAAATGTAGCAATTTGGGAATCTTCAGAAAATGCAATTAAATATGGATACAATCCGCAACAATATTTTAATTTGGAAAACAAAGTACAAGACATTCTAGTACAATTGCATCAAAAATTGGAAAGTACAAACCTAAATACCAATGCAGTATCAAATCAAATAATTCAGCCACTCATGAAATTACCAAAAATAATTCTACCTAAATTTGACGGAGATTATTTAAAGTGGCAACAATTTTATGATCTATTTACACAAATGGTGCATAATCAAATAATGGGAAAATCTCAAAAAATGTGGTATTTGAAAATGAATTTGTCTGGTGAAGCAGAAAAACTGATTAGACATTTACAATTATCAGATGATAATTATGAAACAGCATGGAACATTTTAAAAAATCGATACGATAATAAACGATTACTAGTAACAGCATTACTAGATAAATTGATCACTCAGCCAACAATTATCAATGAATCAGCATCATCTTTAAAAATATTACATGATACAACAAAAGAATGTTTATTGAGTTTGCAAAATTTAGGATTACCAGTAGAAAAATACTGGGATCCAATCATGGTACATATATTAATGAAAAAATTAGATAAAAACACACATTCCTTGTATGAGCAATCGATATCTGCACCAAGAAATCTACAAACAGTTGAAGAACTTTTTAAATTCATAGAACTTCGTTTTCAAGCATTAGAAGCCTTAGGACATAAATCAAATTAATCAAAGCATCAAAACAAGTCAAACAAGTCATCTGTGTTAATGGTCAACAAAAATATCAAAAATGAGTGCCCAATGTGTAACGCAAATCATGCCATATATTATTGTGAGAAATTTTTGAAATTAAATTCAATGGAAAGACAGAATAAAGCAAGAGAACTGAACATATGTATGTATCAATTGTCTTAAAAAAGGACACTATAGCACAAAATGTACTTCAAGAGGATGTCTGAAATGTAATAAGAGACATAATACATTATTACATACATCAGGACCCATGCAATCGTCAACTTCACATAAAATGGAACAAAAAGATAAACAAAAGGCAGATGATGTGATAAAATTTACAAATTTGACTGCACGAGCTTCAAATGCCCAAGAAGGATATGCATTTTTAGGCACAGTGTTGGCAGAAACAAGAGATAAGGATGGAAAAATTTTACCATGCAGAATACTGCTAGATTCAGGATCACAGTTAAATTTTATAACTGAAAAAATGCGTAAACAGCTCAATTTGCCAAATACACAAGTGAATCTGAACATTTGTGGCATTGGTGACGCTACAGTTAAAGTCACAGATAGAATACACCTGAAAATTAATTCAAGAATCAATGACTATAACACTCAGGTGGAGGTACATGTCATAAAAGAAATATCATCAAAACAACCTCAAAGATTCATAAATACAGATGGGTGGAAAATGCCTAATAATATCATGTTGGCAGATCCTGAATTCTACAAGCCACAAAGAATTGATATTCTTTTGGGGGCGGAGGTTTATGGCGAAATAATGCGAAATGGACAAATTATATTAGGTGAAAAACTGCCAATACTACAAAACACTATCTTTGGGTGGATGGTTTTAGGAAAAGTGTCCAACATGGAATACAAGAAACCATTTTGTGGTGTGACAAACCAAGAATTAGAAGATCAGTTACATCGATTTTGGGAAGTTGAAGAATGTCCATCAAATGGAGTCATGTCAATTAATGATAAAAAATGTGAAGAATATTTTGAAAGTACCACGATACGAGATAATAATGGAAGATTTGTTGTAAATCTGCCGATGCTAAGCGATGTAAGATTACTTGGAGAGTCCAAAAATACTGCGTATAAAAGACTTCTAAGTTTAGAAAAAAAGTTGGCAAATGATACAATATTGAAAGATCAATACTGTGAATTCCTACGGGAGTATATTCAGTTAGGACACATGCGCGAGATCAAACCAGAAGATATATCAGGTGCTCATTACTTCATCCCACATCACTGTGTGTTAAAGCCATCTAGCAGTACAACAAAATTAAGAGTGGTATTCGATGCTTCCACGAAAACATCAACAAACATCTCATTGAATGATTTGCTGCTAAAAGGTCCTAAAATTCAAGATGATTTAGTGGCTATTATTCTTCGTTTTAGAACAAAACGTTATGTTTTTACAGCAGATATTGCAAAAATGTATAGGCAGATTCAATTAGCAGAAGAAGATAGAAATTTACAATTAATAATGTGGAGAGAAAATACAACTGATCCACTAAAATATTACCAGCTATGTACTGTCACTTATGGTACAAAATCAGCACCATATTTAGCAGTCAAATGTTTACAACAGTTAGCAAAGGATGAAGAAGAACATTATCCATTGGCATCAGCAGCAATCAAGGACTTCTATGTTGATGACATTATGACTGGTAGCGATAATATCAATGAAGCACTAGAAATTCAAAAACAATTACGATTATTAATGGCTAGTGCATGTTTTCAATTACGTAAGTGGTGCGCTAATCACCCAAAATTAATCGAGAATATCCCAAATAATGAATTAGAAATAAAATTAGATTTCTCGGATTTGGATGGTGAATATGTCAAAACATTAGGTCTGGTATGGCACCCAGTCACTGACTATTTTTCAATCACTTCGTCTCTAAAGGCACATAAAATTATTACGAAAAGAACTGTTTTAGCAGATATGTCGCAAATATTCGATCCATTAGGGTTAGTGAATCCTGTGGTGTTAACAAGTAAAATCTTCATCCAAGAATTATGGAAACGAAAACTCGATTGGGATGAGGAATTACCTATTGAATTATGCAGAACTTGGGTACAATTCAGAAAAGAATTGGAAAAACTCACTGACATCAAAGTTCCCAGATATCTTTTTGATCAGAAACGTCCAGTCTCAATTGAGTTACATGCATTTTCAGATGCCAGTGAAAAGGCATATGGAACGGCTTTATATATAAGATCAAAGGATTCAAATAATCAAATAACAGTGAGACTTCTATGTTCAAAGTCACGTGTAGCACCGGTCAAACCAACTACACTCCCGCGATTAGAGTTGTGCGCCGCCAAGCTCATGTCACAAGTGGTGAATTATATCAAAAATAACATAAATCTGAAAATAGATGAAATTTACTATTGGACCGATTCACAAATTGTAATTTCATGAATAAAGGGAGATCCATCAATACTTAAAACATTCGTTGCTAACAGGGTGGCACGAATTCAAGAACTCACTGATCCAGAAAATTGGAATTATGTCAACACAAAGGAAAATCCTGCAGATCTTGTATCAAGAGGTACTTTTCCAGAACAATTATTACATTCAAAATTGTGGTTTGAAGGTCCTGCATTCTTGAAACTGTCTAAAACTTATTGGCCAAAAAATACAGTGACTATGGTTACGCTCGAAGAAGAAGAAAAAACAATAAAAACCATATTGCCCGCTCATATAGAATACAATGATCATCCTCTATACACCATAGATCACAAAAACTCATTTATAACACTACAACGTATGATAGCATGATAAGCATGATATGATAGCATTTTAAGAAGTATTAAATGTTTCAAAGATAAAACATATGCAAAGGAGTTGAGTCCTTTCTTAACCGTTGTGGAGCTAGAAGAAGCATTGGAAGTCGTCGTTAAAGAAATACAACTTAAAAATTTCAAAGATGACATACAATATTTACAAAAACACAACAAAGTTACAAATTCTAGTAAATTAGCTACTTTAACTCCATTTCTTGATGAAAAGGGATTGTTAAGAGTTGGTTGTAGGTTAGAAAATTCTGAGCTAACGTATGATATGAAACATCCACTTATTTTGCCTGCTGACAGTTTTGTCACCAAGTTATTAATGACACATTTACATATTACGCATCTTCACGCTGGACCTCAAGCACTACATTCAATTTCACGACAGCGATTTTGGATACTTCAAGGCAGAAATATTGCAAGATCAGTTGTATCAAATTGTGTAAAATGCACAAAATTCCGGCCTAAATTATGCGTACAACAACTGGGAAATCTTCCAAGTGTGAGAGTACAACAGGCACGTCCATTTATAAACTGTGGAGTAGATTTTGCTGGACCTGTGTATACACATTTCAAAATACGGGGTAAAAAACCACAAAAAACTTATCTTGCGGTATTTTGTTGCTTGGCGACAAAGGCTATTCATTTAGAAGTCGTTTCAGATCTTACGACTGAAGGGTTTTTAGGAGCCTTAAAAAGATTTGTTGCACGACGTGGTTTATGTAACAACATCTATTGTGATAACGCTACGAATTTTGTAGGGGCTAAAAATCAGTTGGAAGAAGTATATAATATTTTAACAAATCAGAAGTCAAAGGAAAAAATTTTGAACATGTGTACTAACAAGAAAATCCAATTTCATTTTTCACCACCTAGATCACCTCACTTTGGTGGTCTACGGGAAGCAGCAGTCAAATCAACAAAATGTTTTTTGCGACACACTATGGCTTCAGCTGCTTTAACCTATGAAGAACTATGCACCATCATAGCTGAAATTGAAGCACTCCTTAATTCAACACCATTAACACCTCTGTCCACAAACCCAAACGACTTGATGGCAATCACCCCATCACATTTTCTAATTGGCGAACCAATGACGGCATCAGTAGACACTCATAACACTGAAGGTAAAATGTCGTTGTTGTCAAGATGGGCCTTAGTAAGTGCATTAAAACATTTCTTCTGGCAACGATGGTCTAAAGAATACCTGATTAATCTTCAACAAAGAGCAAAATGGACAGCAGAGTATCCAAACTTACAGGTCGGTACACTAGTACTAATTAAAGAAGACAATCTTCCTCCATTTAAATGGGCAATGGGACGCATACTTGAAACCATATTAGGAGCTGACGGCAAAGTACGAGTAGCTATCTTAAAAACACCAACAGGAACTCTACGTCGAGCCATCCACCAGCTAGCTCCGTTACCAGTAGAGACACCAGAGACCAATGAACAATCTATGACTGATATAGAATCATCGAATAATGAAACCACAAATGACAGTAGTGACAATAAAAAAACTCATCGACGGAAAAGGAAGAGTGCCTCCACATCTCCAAATTCATTAAAAGTTTTCTTATTATCAATATTATTATTGCCCCTAATAACCTATGCAGCATCAGTAGACAAAATAGAAATACAACAATTCAATCACACACCAGGAATTTATATTGAAAATGTGTCAAAGGCAAGCATTTCATCCAGTGATTGGCATCTGTTAACATACTATGATTTGAAAGGATATCAAGCAACCATTAACATAATAGATAATACGATAAAACAATTGAAAAGGATAAGTCAGCTAATAACACAGAATGAATATTATATTGAAATCCTAGCTCAATATCAACATCAGCTAATGGATATTAGAAATAGAAATGAATTACTACACATACACAGGTTAGTCGAATCAAGATCACGAGTAAAGAGGTCTCCTTTTGATATAGTTGGCACAATAGCAAACAAATTATTTGGTATATTGGACAACGATTATGGTGTTCAGATCACAGAAACATTTAAACGGGTTAAAAATAATGAAGATCACCTCAACGAACTCATAAAAAATCAAACACTGGTGCTTGAAACCACGTTTAACATAATACAAAAAAATGAACACGAAAGAACCAATCAATTACAAGAAATTGAAAAGGGTTTGAACACCATATATGATAAAATGCATAATATGAGTACTGAAAGTAAGCAGCAGAAGTTAATTCAAGCATTCAATACATTATCACTGTTCGTAACCTCAATCATAAGTGAATGCAAATTTATACAAAACGCTATCCTTGATGTATTACTGGACGCACAGCATGGCAGAGCAAATCCACTAATCATCTCACCAACACAATTACGAGTTCAAATGTCTATTATAAAGGAAAATCTACCAGAAGGAACAATGTTACCATCAACTAAACAACAAATCGAAATCTCTCAGATGTATAGATTAATGAAAATTCATACTCAGCTGATAGGAGATTATATTGTATTTGGAATGGAAATTCCCTTGATGTCAACAACCAAATTTGAACTATATAAACTTATTCCAGTTCCAACAATAATAAATGACACTTTAGTATCGATGGACACCGAATTTGATTACATAATGACAACCATTTATAAAGATCAATTTTACTTACTAACACTTCAGGAATTTTCACAATGTTTACTGTTGGAAAAGGGTTACTACATATGTAAACAACTTCGACCTATTTACCTGAAAACAATTCACAATAAAATATGCGAAATAGAACTATTTTTACAGCAAAATATATATACCTCGTGTTCCTTTAGATTCTCTCCAAGAAGTAGAATTTGGATTCAATTAACATCACGAAATCACTGGCTATTTTCCTTCAATCAACCAACTGAAATTGTATTTATTTGTCACGATAAACCACAAAAAAAATTATTACAAAACAGTGGCATCTTAATAATGCATGATGAATGTACAATGAAAGGTGACGACATACATCTTAAAAGCACAACAAATATGAACAGTATCACATCAATAGAATCTTTTCAACCTAAATTTAATGTAACATTAAATTACACATCAGCATTACAGCAAGATTACATTCCGCCATACATTCATACACGTTTAACACATCAGAATACAGCACTTGAAAATGCTAACAGAGAAATACAGCAACTAGAAGAACATCAAACAAAACTTCAAGAATTGCAATCTCATCACATTCATCAGATTACAACAAGCTACACAGCTCTTGGATTTGGAGTTATTATAATAATATATCTTTGTATTTCATGGTATCATAACCGCCCGAAACCGCTGAATCTACAACCAAAACCAGCACCAAGAAGATGTCGCTCACAACAACAGGATTACAGTTTTGAAGTCAAAGACTCCAACAGGGGGCAGGATGTTGAGGAAAGAATTTAATTTAATATTTTGTGATTCTTAATTTTTAATATTAATGTTTAAGTTGCATATTAAGCAAAATCAGCATAGTACACTGACCAGCAATGACACAGTTTTGTAACATAACAATTTGCTTACAAAGTTGTTTACGCTGCAATATGAAAAGAAAGTATTGCGTCAATGAACTATGCTATATAATTTATTGATAATAAAATTATTATAGAATTTTCATGTACTTTCCCCCATTCTATTGTATTTAGGATTAATTTTATGTATAAAAGAAAGTAAATTCGATAGAATAAAGCAGTAGATAATTACCTACAACTGGAGTTTTATTTCTCACTTTCTTAAGAACAAGAGTTTCATTGTGTCTTGAGAATTATTATCAAGTGTTCTAGAATTAGAGATTCCTGATATCTAGAACCTTTAAATTATTCAGAATTAGAGGTACCTGATTCTGGATAATTATAAATTCGGTGAATTATTTCGTAACAGTGTTTTATAAAATTCGCGAATTTTCTTTGGAAATTCTTTGTTAGATTTCCAGTGAGGTGAGAAAATTCTTTTACTCTCACTGGAAAATCTTCAAATTTCTTTACAGAAAATTCGCGAATTTATTGATTTTTCATCGTTTTTGTTGTGTTCGTGTAGTGTTGTTTTTTGTGTAGTGATTATCCGTCGTGCTTGGTGTTTTGTTGTTTTAAGAAAGAATTTTAAGTGTGTGCTTTGTTGTTTTTGTTTTGTGTTTGTTTCTTTTTATTGTCCTTTTCCTTTTTTTATTTTTATTTAATTTAATTATTTTTTCTTTTTTTTCAGGATTGGGTTGTGTTTAATAGGGATTCCTGGTTAGGGCACCGATTTTATTAAAATTCGGTGTTCAATTGGAAGTTCCTTTTATTTACAGCCTGTTTTCATCAAATTTAGATTTACTATTCAATTTTTTATTATTTGTGTGTTAATTATTCTTTCTTTTCAGGCAGATAGGACGATGCGATGCTGCGTTGGAGTCGATCAAAAGGTAATTTTTTCAATACAATTTTAATGAAGCTTATTAATGGGATTTTTATTTGGTCTATTTTAGGTATACTACAGCCGGACAAATATTGCAACACTGCCCCCCGTAAAGAATGCTCAAAGTTCCGACTGAGCATTAGTATCATGCTCGCCGAAATGTAGCAACAATATTTCTAGTTGATGTCCGTATTGTGTTCGTTTCCTAGTTTTCTTCAACCCTAGGACTAGTAGTCTAGACACGATGCCATTGGTGCTAATGTTGTGTTTGTGAGTTTGTGCCCTGCAAAATTACTCAGTTTCACTTGCGTCCAGTCTTTTCAAGGTTTCGTAGACCCGGATCGCAAAGATCTTGAAACAAAATAATGGTTTTTCGCACTTGACAGTCGTGTCTTTTCTTGAACACTTTTACAGGATCACCACTTAGTTAGGCATTTATGGCGAGGACAGCGTTACCGTGTCTTTTCGCTATCTCTTGAAAAAAAGGTATTTGATGTTAGACTTGATGGATGGGTACTATAAATAAAAGGACTTTGGTTCAAACCGTTGACAGTTGTTGAACAGAGATGCAAAAGGGGGGTAGCGAAAAAAGGAACAATGGAAACAGCAACATAGTCAGCCAAGCATCTTCCTCACAACAACGTTTTTAGCACAGATGGACGTCGACCATTCAGATCTCCTAGCGTTTCACTACGTCCGCTGACACCAGGCTGGTTGATGTACGGCATCTATAGGGTTTCTGTAAAGAATCTTCGAAATTATTATTAAAATATCTGCTTATTAAATGGTAGTGTTAAGTACGATAGGATGTTGGGTTATTTTCTAACGGGTGCTAATCGATCACGGTGTACCACGGATTTACGACTAGTGACGGTATGTCGGATACGATAAACGACGTCGTTAATTTTCTCTAGAATTTCGTACGGACCGTCCCAGTGCTTTTGAAGTTTCGGACACCGACCTATTCTCCGTTTTGGGTTATATAGCCAAACTAGGTCTCCGATTTTAAACGGTTGAGCTTTAGCGGATAGATCGTACCGATCTTTCATCCTGCGACTAGCGTTAGTTAGCTGGACTCGAATAAACTCGTGTACTTTGCGTAAGCGTTCCTGTAGTTGAAGTACATATTCAGGGATCGAATTCGCTGGGGTGTCAGAAGGGTCGCCAGTGACTAACTGTATCGGTAAACGGAGCTCTCTACCAAAGTTCAACATAGCAGGAGTTTGTTTGGTACTTTGCTGAACTGCTGACCGGAACGACAACAGTAGAAACGGTAGGTACTTGTCCCAGTCCCGTTGATGGCTTTCGACGAACTTGGCAAGATAATCTAGTATCGAGCGATTGAACCTTTCTACTAAACCATCACTTTGTGGATGTAGGGGAGTCGTTCTAGTCTTGTCGACACGGAACCTTTTCAGCACCTCAGCAAAGACTTCGGACTCGAAATTTCGACCTTGGTCAGAATGGAGTTGGAGACACAACCCAAAACGTGAGAAAACGTGAACGATCAGGGCTTCAGGTACTGTTTCAGCGGTCTGGTCTTTTATAGGGATAGCTTCAGGCCACTTATCGGGATAGATTTTTGGTTACTGGCAGGGGACCAAGGATGTCGATGGCAATCCTTTCGAAGGGGGCACCTGAATTTCGGACTTGGAGAGGGGCTTTCGACTTGGGTATTGGACCTTTCCTTTGTTGGCATACCACGCAACGTAAGCAGTAATTTCGAACATCTGTGGAATACCCGGGCCAGTGATACCGTTGTCGAACTTTCGCCATGGTTTTGTCGATTCCAAGATGTCCTCCACTTGGTGAGTCGTGCACTGGTGCCATCTCGTCTGCCTGTAGGTCTCGAGGAATCAGAATCTGCAGGACAGGCTGCCGATTTACTTCGAGCTGTCGGTAAGCCACGTCATTTTTAAGAACCAGAGATGAAAACATAGCCCAATAACTCTTAACGGTTGGCTCACAGTTGCTGATGGTTTCGGCAGCAGGTCGCTCCTCACCCGTCAGCCGTTTCACCTGTGCCAAGCAAGCATCTCTGTCTTGTAGGCGTGACATGTTTTCTACAACCTGAAGCAACCTGACTGCTACACTTTCCTTTTCCTCGAGGCGATGGCAGTAGCTGCAGGAGACGGATTCACACGGTCGTCGGGACATTGCATCGGCGTTGCCATGGCTTTTTCCTGGTCGATGTTGGATTTCGAAGTTGAACTCTTGTAGCCTCTCAATCCAGCGAGCAATTTGTCCTTCAGGTTCCTTAAAATTCATGAGCCAACGAAGCGAAGCGTGGTCCGTTCGTAGAAGAAAAGCTTTACCGAGCAAGTATGGTCGGAAATGTGAAATAGCTTTGACGACAGCGAGCAGTTCTTTCCGCGTTACACAGTAGTTTCTTTCGGGGCGACTGAACGTTTTACTGTAGTATTTTATAACGCGCTCTTGACCGTTTTGGACTTGTGAAAGAACTGCTTCCCACGCCAGGTGACTTGCATCTGTGTCAACTATGAACGGATCTGAGTCGTTGGGTTGCGAAAGGATTGGGGCCGAAACCAGTTTGTCTTTCAGGCTATCAAACGCATTCTGGCATTCTTCAGTCCACAGGAACTTTGCACTCTTCTCCGTAAGGGCAGTCAGAGGTTTGGCGATTGTAGAGAAGTCTTTCACGAACCGTCGGTAATACGCACATAAACCAAGAAACGATTGGATGTCCTTTTTCGAGGTTGGGACAGGCCAATTTTTGACAGTTACAAGTTTTTCGGGATCGGTTGCCAATCCTTTCTCAGAGATGGTATGACCGAGGAACTTGACTTCCCTCTGACAAAGATGACACTTTTTAGGAGAGAGCTTGAGGCCTGCGCGACGAAGACGCTGGAATACCTCCGCCAGGTTTTTTACAAGGATAGGAAAGACGTAGCATGTACCAAAAGATCATCCAAATAACCTAAAGTGACCGTATATGGGACATCTCTCAGTACAATTTCCATCAGGCGCTGAAAAGTAGCTGGGGCGTTAGTTAGACCAAAGGGCATAACATTGAATTCGTATAAACCAGCACCTATACTAAAAGCGGTTTTCTCCCTATCTTCTGGGTGCATTTCCACTTGGTAGTATCCAGACACTAGATCTAAAGAGGCAAACCAAGAGGAACTACCAAGTGCTTCCAGAGTGAGGTCGATACGGGGTAAGGGGTAGGAGTCTTTCTTGGTGACGTCATTGAGCTTTCGATAATCCACACAGAACCGGAGCGATCCATCCTTTTTGGCTACTAACACCACTGGAGAACTCCAGGGGCTAGTAGATGGTCGAATGATGCCCTGCTCCAGCATTTCCGCGATCAATCTCTCCGCTTCCATACGGCGAAACAGGGGTATTCTCCGTGGTTGTTGTTTGAAAGGTTTCGCAGCACCCGTGTCGATTCGATGTTGGAGGATCGTCGTGCGACCGATGTCGGTGCTGGAAGTGGAGAACACATCGGAAAAGTCTGCTAAAAGTTTCCAGAGGACTCTTCTTTGACCTGAGTCTAAACCGTTGCTAGAGGAATTGAATGGGATTTTCAGTTCGTTTGGTAGCTCGCTTATAACAGAAATGGACACCTGAGCAGGCAGGTAGCGACGTTGATAGGGGTAGGTTACCTGAGGAAGCGTTGCCGAAGGCGCTTGAAGGAAGCAGCAAATAATTCGAGCAAATTCGAGCCCGTTGTTGTGAAGGCGAACCTGGCTCGAAAAATAACTAAACCTTCCACACCTAATTCTGACGAATGAAAAAGTTAGTTGGGACCTTTCCAGTCTGGCAAGAGGAAGACAGGGGTAGGCTGGAAAAGGTTCGCTCGCAGGATCAATAGATACATAGGATAATAGAAATAGAACACTTCGGGATCAGACGAGGTAGGAGGAGGGTGATCCAGAAAATGTTCCCCGTTTTCACCAGCAAGCTTCTCAAGGAGGGCAGGAGTAGGGGGAAGGCTGAACCTTTCCAGCTCCGTAGGCGAAAGGTAGGGGTGAGCTGGAGAGGGTTCGCATTCGATAGAAGTAGAAGGATTGAACTATTCTAGATCAGGAGAGGTAGGAGTGTGATCTGGGAAGTGTTTGACCTCTTTATTCGGTTCGCCTTGAAAAGCAGTGTGGTTACGAGGGTGCGGAAGGTTTAACTCGATTTTCCTACAAGCGTCCACAGACAAGGGCTCCTAAAGGGATTGTAACGCCGTCTACCTGAAGGGTGTTTTTCTTGAAGTTAAGGATGCACCTGTACCGCTTCAGGAAGTCCATTCCCAATATACACTCGTCGTGTATATCGGCTATGTAAACGACATGGTCAAAGGAAAAGCCTTGAAAGGAAATTACAAGAGAAATTTCGCCTGTCACGCTCTGGATGACCGCAGAAGATGGTAAAAGTTCGCAGTCGGGCTGGAGCAAAGCAGGATGTATTACGGTCTGCGTGGCACCTGTATCGATTGTTATTTCACAGTCGCCTCCGTTGACTCGACCAGGTATCCTGAGGTTGTTGGAGACTTCGGCGACTGTAATTTTTATCACAGGGCCACTTCTCGCCACTGAGCAAGGCCCTACTTGCTCAGTGGCAGGAAGTTTGACGACGTCGAAGGGGCAGGCAAAGAGGATTTCGCCGGTGGCGAGCTGGTGTCTTTTGGCCTGACGTACAACGAAATCTTCACCGCTCGCGGGCTTTTGGTGGTCGCCTTTACCTCGAAGGTTACCAGGTCTCCTTCTTCTGGGTGCCAACTGGACGATTTGTCTACCACGAGGTCCTCCTTATGGAAAAAGACTTCACCCTGGCCGTCACTTCTGATGATGAATCCATACATCTTGACCCGGTGGTAGAACTTTATGTGACCGGTGACCCGGGTCGCGGAGGGTGTGGCTGGAGCCTTGGAAACGGGGTCGGGGCTCAGCTTCGGCTCCTTTAAGCTGAGCGATCCTCGCTTCCCGGCTCCTCCTTGCTTTTCTTCGTGCCTCCACGCCTGGGTGACACTGACGCCCGAGCGACCTTGAAGTGTTTCCGGCTGGCCCGAGTGGCGTCCCTGCTGGCCTCCAAGCGAGTCGCCAGCGCTAGGGCAGCTTGCAGCGTACCCGGGTCGGCTTCCCTTATCCTAGTCTGGATATCTGCGTCCGCCAATCCAGTTACGAACTGTCCCAACGCGATGCGGCTTCTCGCGGTTTCCGGGTACTCTGGGAATGCCAGGCCCACCAGTCGCTCGAGGTCCGTGGCAAATTCTACCGCCGATTCCCTGTCCTTTTCAGATTGGTGACAGAATTGCTTGTGGGCTACTGAGCGTTGGTATTGGCCGTTGAAACGCTCTTCCAGGGCGCGGTCCAACAGGGTGAAGCTATCCCGGACCTCTTGCGGCAGCGTATGATAAAACGTCTCGGCCGTCGACGTCAAATAAGCTGGCACGTATACCGCCAAGTCTTCCCTAGTCCATCTGTTTGCCTTTGCGACGACCTCCAAACGCTTCCTGTATCCTTGCCAGGGCTCTTTGCCGTCATACTCTTTTAAACTGACCTTGACCTGGGCAGGAGCTCTGGCGTATGCGCCTGGGTTGAGCGGGAGGTCATCAAAGTACCCCATAGACCGCCTGAGTTCGGGTACCCTGGGAGGCAGTCCAACGTGGTGGCTTTCGTTCATCCCGGAGGTACCTTCCCCAAAGTCGAAGTTCGGAGGGGCATGGGTCCTGTTAGTACGCGATGGGAGGTCGAGCCCGACCATTTGGGGGAACCCAACTCTCGAATCCCCGGGTTAGTAGTTCTCGAATGGGAGGGAAAAGGCGTTTGCGGCAGCGCCCCTCGCACTGAGCCACTACGTGCGTTGTTATCGTTTTCCAAAGCCTCTAGACGTGGTAAAACTGTGTTGTTCACCAGCTGTTGCGTTTGTAAGAACTGGGATGACATCTGCCTTATTTGTTCCGTGAGATCGGACAGCGCATTTGTGAAGGCCGCGAATGAACGATCTCCCGCGTCTGAGCTATTACCAGACATTTTCGTTTCAAAATTGACCAGAGAGCAGCAAAAAAGTTAGGTTTTATTACGACAACGAAGTTGGAGTGTTTGTGGAGAAATTTTTTTTTCGAAAACCAATCGCACCCCACACACCTGACACCAATGTTACAGAATTGGCCTTTAGAGCAAAAAAAAAAAAATTCTTCCTCAAGAGAGAGAAACAAAACCTTTACCAAAAAAAAAAAAATCAAAAGGAAAGAAAAATAAGGCGTCCGAGAGGGATTTTTGAAAAGAAAAACTGAAAAGGAGAATGTAGGTAAAGGGGCAAAGCTGTAAGAAAATGAAATAAAACACACTGTTTAGAATTTAACCAAAATTTCCTATTGTTTATTAAAAAAAAAAAATAAAAAATGAAAAAAATACGAAAAAAAAAAAGGTAGGAGCTTACAAATTTATTTATGCAATTTACAATTTAGTAAAGAAAAGGAAAGAAAAGAAAAAAAGAATATTTCGAATAAAGTAATAATAATAATGTAAAAGTAAAAAATAATAAAAAAAACTAAAAAAATAATGATAGTAATAATAATCGGGAAAAGAAGTGACGAAAATAAAGAAAGGAAAAAGAAAAAAAAATGGTGATGTGAATAGGGACAAAAAAAAGTGTGTTAGAAATAAAGTGAATGTGAAAGTGTATATAAAAAGAAAGTGGTAAAGAGGAAAAGACGGGAAGAAAGTGCGTGGAATGTAAAAAGCAAAAAAAAAAAAAAGATTAAAGTGAAAGTGTAAAAACAAAATAGAAAAAAAAATGTGTAAGGAAAATGTATTTAAAAGGAAAAGGGGTAAGTAAGAATGAAAGTGAAACGTGAAATTTAAAAGAAAATAAAGAAAAAAAATAAAAATAAAAAAAACTACGTACCTGTGAAGTGAAAAATTAAGTGGCGTAAAAAAAAAATTTAAGAGAAAGAAAAAAAAAATTGTGAAAAAAAAATAAAGCTACTATTTAAAAAGAAAAAAAACTAACTCTCAAAAAGAAAAAATGTTATATAAAAAAAAAACTGAAACTAAAAAACAACTATGAAATTAAAAAAAACTATGTGGAAAAATTATGTGAAAATAAAAAAAAAACTTTATTATAAAAAAACTGTGGCACTTGTAAAAGAAAAATCGCTAAGATCACCGCACTGAACACTGGTAAAAATTAACTACTCGTGGGTGTTTTAGTGACCCTTCCTTTATAGTGTTTTATAAAATTCGCGAATTTTCTTTGGAAATTCTTTGTTAGATTTCTAGTGAGGTGAGAAAATTCTTTTACTCTCACTGGAAAATCTTCAAATTTCTTTACAGAAAATTCGCGAATTTATTGATTTTTCATCGTTTTTGTTGTGTTCGTGTAGTGTTGTTTTTTGTGTAGTGATTATCCGTCGTGCTTGGTGTTTTGTTGTTATAAGAAAGAATTTTAAGTGTGTGCTTTGTTGTTTTTGTTTTGTGTTTGTTTCTTTTTATTGTCCTTTTCCTTTTTTTCTTTTTATTTAATTTAATTATTTTTTCTTTTTTTTTCAGGATTGGGTTGTGTTTAATAGGGATTTCTGGTTTGGGCACCGATTTTATTAAAATTCGGTGTTCAATTGGAAGTTCCTTTTATTTACAGCCTGTTTTCATCAAATTTAGATTTACTATTCAATTTTTTATTATTTGTGTGTTAATTATCCTTTCTTTTCAGGCAGATAGGACGATGGGATGCTGCGTTGGAGTCGATCAAAAGGTAATTTTTTCAATACAATTTTAATGAAGCTTATTAATGGGATTTTTATTTGGTCTATTTTAGGTATACTACAGCCGGACAAATATTGCAACAATATATTCGTTTAGGAAAGGTATATGCTTGAAAAATAGGCGTACGATGTATAAAATTTCACCGATTTTTATATACTGTCTTGGTTATTATGTATGTATTATAGTACATATAATTCAAAATATTAAAATAGGATAAAAGAAAAAGGTTGAGGACAGTTGGTCATTAAATCGATTTTAAAACAATAGGATTCTTAAATCATAAATTTAAAATGGAAAATCTTCCACTTAAAAATTACATATTTAAAATAATAAACCTTTATTGAAATTTTAAAAAAGGATCTTCATATTTTATATAGAGACTCTAATGTAGGTAGTTCTTATTATTATTTGGTCAAAAAACGAAATTAAAAAAAACTATGAGTCATTATGACAACTTAAAAATTTTAATTACATACTTATTATCAATGTGTAAAATGAATGTTAACCGTTGTTTAAAAATTATTTAAATATGTATGTAAACTGTTCTATTCAGTAAAATACTGAATATACATACATAAATATTCATGTACAAAAACATAAGATTAATTTGTATTTGAAAAATTTATTTCATGTATTTAATAAAGAAAAAGTGATTAAAGAAAATATATGAAAAAATAAACACATTTTATTCATAATAATCCATCAGCAGAGTAGATAGAAGAACATCTACTTCAGATTATTGACCAAGCAAAGAAGCAAAAGGTGAAGAATAAAAGTCAGCATCAATGCATTTTTAAAATACTGATTTTTCTGTCCATTTCGTTCTTTGATCATGAGAAATATATTGTTATCATTTGAAATGTGTTTTGTTTTGAAACCTCCATAGAGTATCATGGTCAAGTTTTAATTTTTTTTCCCACGAGAATATACTTCTTTAACATTCCTTTCTATGTTATGACATTTTCGTCAAAAATCCGTTTTAAAATTTAAATGTCTGAATCTTGTGATTTGATTGATTTAAAATGTTTTCACAGTATTGACACCAAAAAGATCCCTGCAAAAGAACGCGAATTACAGGGTATCAAAAACCACGCAAATTAATTTTAATGTAACAAAATGCAAAATTTTTTGCTCAGTACAACAATACTGTTAAGGAAAATACTAAAGAAAACACTTTGATAAATGTTTTAGTATAAGAATATTAGTTTCCAGTAAACTGTTAACGGGATGCTGAGATACATATCTTTGAACTTGAAATTTATGAAATTGGTCTTGCAAATGTATGGAAATTTTTTGTCTCTTTATCTTGTTTTGCACTTTATCTCAAAAAGTAAAAATAATACAAAAAAATCGCACGGGCTGATCAAAGAGGACACTTCAACAAATATTTGGGTCAAAAAATTACGGTTTTTGGTTCACGGGATGATGAAATACACCTTTTTGAAAAAGAAAAAAAAATTGTAAGTTTCCATTTAAAATGTACGGTATAAATTTGTATACGGACGGCCAATTTTGTGTTTTTGAAAGAAAAAGGATATTTTTTTACCGATTTTGAGCTGGGACTTTGAAAATTGAATGTGTACGTAGGACCCTCCAATGGAGGAATTGGTGAAGTTTCAAGGTCCGATCTCAAAGGGATCATATTTTAATTAAAGCTCAAATTTTATACATTTAAAAAAAAAAAATTTATACCTACCTACATGCATAGGAAATTATTGAAAATTAAAAATAATTTTTTCATACATTTCATATAAAGTTCACATCCATATGTACATACATATGTATGTATTATACCTTTTCTGGTGTATATAATTATGTACATATAGATATCCAACCAATGAAAACGACATTAAAAAAATATCAAAATAGTAAAAATAACATACATTCATTTCACTTCGTTAGCATACACATGTACATATATGTATAGGTACTACGTCAAAATTATAATTCTATTTCTTTGTTGTCATATACCTATACCGACCTATGTACATACATATGTATTAAATATTTATGCTGAAAAATCATTCCTAGTAAAATATATGAATATGAAACCAAAACAAAGTAAAAAAAAGTCATTCATGAATCATGAACATATGGATATGATGAATAATTATTTTTTTTGCTTACTCTCAAATGTTCTCATTTACTTCTCAGAAAAAAAAGAACAAAAATTCAAAGTTAAAAAACTAAATTTAAAATATGGAAATATGCGTATATGTACATATGGTGTGTGAATCATACATACAATATCAAGTGTGTACTGTGTACTGTACACATAAAAGCTTAAAAAAAAATTTATCTCTCTCTCTTCTTTTCTTTTTTTTTTTATAACGATAAGGAGTGACGCCAGCGCCTCTTTTGAACAAAGATGATAATACGAAAATTCTTGCGGTGTTACCACTATATACTTTATACGCAAAGTTTATATGAAAAAGTACAAAAGTGAATGGTGGAGACACCTATTGAACAAAGATGATCAAATATTTGTCATCACTATTTAACTTGAAACACAATGATTCCACTTTAAATTTTTTTTGAAATTATAAAATTTTAGTTTTCTAAACAATAATAGGTGGCGCAACCAGATAATTCCAATAGTAAAGCTCATTCTTGAATTTTTTCAAATATTTCATCAATTTATTTAAAATAATTATATGAAAATAAAAGTTGTTAATGAAATATTTTACAAGGGTTTTTTTCATACAAAATTAATTTTTCCTATAGTTTTTGTTTACTTATTACGTACGGATTTTTATTTTTAAATTGTATTGTTTTTTTTTAATACACTAATGCACATCAGCTGACTTTTGTTTATTTTCGAAGTAGATAACAAAAGTAGGTAGGATTAAGAAAATACGCAAAAAAAATAATACAAATTACAAACGCATATCGATTATATGAAGATAGAGAAAGACAGAAGATCAATGTGAATTATAATTGTATGAATGTTTTTTGAAACAATAATTTTTTTTTTACTTTAATTTTTCTTAAATATTTTATTAATTTTATATAATTTATATGTAAAATAATTTATATGGAAAATTCGTTTTTAAAGAGCTGTTTGAGGATCGCCTAGAATAGAATTTTTCAGAAGAAAATTAAATTAGGTACATTAAAATATATAATAAAATATTTTCCAATCATTTTTTTAATATTTAATACATACATAGATCATTTCAATTGTTTTTAAAAAAATCCTATTGGACATCAGAATACACTTCTTTATCTGGGTATGTACATTTACATTGTTGCAAGTTTTATGAAATGTTATTCTGGTTGTGCTTCAAAATACATGGCATAAAAATGTTATGGTAACAATAATATCTTTTTTATTTCACTTTAAATTTTTTAAAAATATTTTACAAATTTTATGTACGTAAAATAATTTGTATGGAAAATTTGTCATGTAACCCTGGGATTGCCTGATCGTATACAAATGTATACATTCGGACTTTGAGTCTTAATTTAAATATGATCCCTTCGAGCTAGGACCTTGAAACTTCACCAATTCCTCCATTGGAGGATCCTCACTATACAACCCAATTTTCATAGTCCTAGCAATCGAAGCGAATTTAATAATTCTATCACAAAGTCGTTCATACAAGCGTATTCTAATAAAACCGAAGCATGAGTGATAGACTAAGTGACAAATCGCACAAATTCGATCGCCAACTTTATTCATTAAATTCTCGAAAAAGAAAACAAATTCAGTGAAAAAAAGGTATACGTTTGATCCACTCCCAGCCGCAAACATTGGTCCCGGTGTACGTAACCGAGTCCATGTGTCATACGTTGAATGTATCATACATATGTAAAAACTACACGGCTTGAATATAACAAACAAAATGTCACACGAATATAAACGCGCAAAGGTTACGATCCTAGACGTACAAGACCGGCCTGACATCGTGTATGTCGCGAGCATAAAAAAGGTTGAATTTACAATAGATACTGGCGAAGAAATCTAAGTTGAGTTTACAAAAAAAAATTGGATTACTTAGCTATTGAAAGAGAAAAAAAAATATAAATTCAAACCGAACGAAGAAAATTACTACACGGAATTTAAAAATATTTATTTAATAGTTTATAAAACTATTCGTAAACTGCACAAAAAAAATCAGCCAGTCACGTCGCAACAAAATCTCAGAGATTTCTCCAAAACCCTGGTCATACGTGACCGGAGACGAGAATTCCTAATGTGAATTTCAAAAAGAACGAAATTTCAAAAAAGGATCGTGCACGAAATTGGTTCAAAATTAAATTTAGGTAACCGGGTGATTAAAGACAGCAGGTAGGTTGCGTGGAATGGTAGACTTCATGAGATGTGTTGCCACTACTCACAAAATCTCCATGTTACGGAGAGGGATAACACCGAAAAAAAAATCTTGTTAGGCAAAAGATGGAAGTTGCCTAACGTTGGGCGCCATATGTTACAACACCAAAAAGGTTTGGGACATATGGGGCGAAATTTATTTAGAGACACCTGATGGAAAGTGCCTACTACGTTGGGCGCAATATGTTACAATAATGATAATTATATCAAAATTATGGATGCATGAAATTTGTTTAATTTAAACGTTAAGGATGTAGGATGCGGGTCAAGAAAAGAATCGTGGTCCCATGTCCCCGGGCTTCCTGTTGAATCCTGCCGATCTACTAATTCCAGCTGCTTCAGTCAGGCGTAGGTTCTTGGATTCAACCTAGTGGAAGTCATAATTATTGCAACATAACCGTAGACCGGTCTGAGGGTATGTTACTATACAGAAAAAGGATGTAAGATACTTCGACGACTGCAGGTGAAAGGGGGGAAACAGAGAAAGAAACTATGGGTTGTTTAACGACGACGGAAGGGCTACCACATGTGTCCTCACCTTCACTCACAATACCTCTCAATTTCAAGTGATTAGTGATACGTTGCCATAGAACTGAAAAATATTTTCAACATCTTTCCTCTCCGTTCTCCAAAAACAAAACTCTAAGGATGTTAAATTTTCTATTTTTGAAATTCCATTTATTACTTTATCTTGTATGACTACATGTGTTTACTCACAGCTAAGAAAATAACATTAAAATATTTACGTTGTTAAACTTAAATTTTATAGATATATTATATATCTTCTTCATATCTATTTATAAAAAAAAATTTTAATTTTTAAATGATGAATTCCAGGAATTCCTGAATCACTTTTATACACGTATGTAAAAATATATATATACATATATTAGTGTTTATTCATAAAAGGACGATAGCAATTCCATATAGTTCACTGGAACATCTCAAGCAACGTCGTTTCACGTTCTCGCGCGAATACATATATATATTTGTACATACATACATGCATGTACACCGGTATTCAAACCTATAATGTAATTACACAAAAAAATGTCTACTATTCTTTATCATTTACATGATCATGTAGGAATTCACTAATTCGTGTGCCTAGATGGATATAACCATAAAAAAAAGTCATTACATTGCTCTAAATATTTAAATCTTTTAAAATATTTTAATGTTCAAAAAGAAAAATTTAATAAAGTAATCCAACCAAAACAGAAAAAAATTTATTAGCAAATCTAAAAGTACTTAGCTGACTAGAGTTGATTGAAGATTTCCAGGACGGGCACATGCCTGATGATCAGCTGGTTAAAGATGATTTGTCCAGATCTATTTTTTTTAATATTTTTTATTTATATTTTTTTTTTCAGTTCGTTTTATTCTTGGTGATACACATTACAATAATAATTCCAACGACAATTATTAAGTAAATTTAAGGCGTTCATAGTTAAATTCTTAAATTAAAAAAATTTTGAGTTTGTATGATTCTTAAGGAATCGATATTAAACACATGTTTCATTGTTTTTTTTTTCTCTCTTTTTTTTTTGTTGATGGAGAGAGGAAAAAAAAAAGGAATCAAAATAAATGATGATTACATATGCACCAAGCCCTACACTACAGTACCATTCTCCAAATTATTTTTTTTTCTATTGGTTAAATTTTCAACATGAAAGAAAACTAATATATCCAAACACATCATACATTTTCAAAAATCTGCAAAATTCGTAATCACACCATTACATCAAACTTTACTTTAAATTAAATTATTTAAAAAAAAATTTGCGTTATTCAATTTTTTTTTTTTTTTAATAAAGAACTAAAGAACACTAATTATATCGCATTTTACTTTAAATTATCAAAAATAAGGAAATTTTAAGTTTTAAATTTAACTTTTATGCAAAAAAAAAATATAACTAAAATTTTTAATATACCCGGGTCTTATTCCAACTTTAAAATAATCAAAAACAAAAGTGTTAGACATATATACGTGCCCAGGGAGTCAAGAGACTTGTGGCTGAACTCGGTGATACTTGAAACTTGACTGATTGACCCTACTAATACATTGTCACCGATCAATTTTAATAAGGGAATTAAACATGCGGCGTACATTGTTTTACATACTAATCTATGTGGTTACTGGTTGGGCTACGTGTTAGGTAATAATGTGCGTAATGACTACAAAGACATGGTAATTAGCAAAGAGAATGAGCAGGTATATGTGAGGGGATTTTTTTATGAAGAGATAACAAATATGCTGTAGCCGCCAAAATTCATATTTTAGTTCCTAGGTAATACACAAAGGAATTTTTATACATTGCATTAACCCAGCAACAGAAGAGAGAAAAAAATTTTTTTTGTTTTTTTTTTGTTTTATAAGCTGATAATTATAATGCAGCAATGTATAATGGTAGAATTTGGTATATGGCGTGATCACGGAAAACGGGTATTAATTCAAATATTATGTATTGAACAAAATTGTTCGAGAAGCTTCCATATATTTTATACGTAAAATATATGTTAAGCTGGGGATTTGTTGCATATACAAAAGAACAATTAATTGAAAATTAAATGTCGTTTTAATTCTACTACATAGAATTAAAATTGAATAAAGGTGGATCACGCCACTAGGGCACATGACTATGAATGAAGGGTGTCTTTGCTACGTGTGTATTACTGTTTTAGATGTACAGTTCATTTATTGGAATTTTAAATTGTAATTTTTGGAATTGCATCTAAAATTTCCAATATGAATTAAAAATATGAAAGTCTAATGTACAACCATCTGTGATTGTACAGTGGTGCACAAAAAAATTTCCTACAAAAAAAATTGGAATTTTGCTGTCGAACAATCTATTAGTTAATTGCATAATACCCACATAATATGATAGTAAAAAATTCTACTAAACTTAAGTTGAATTATATATATGTATATGTACCTCTATCTACCGCAAAAAATTAAAATAAATTCTTCTTTTTAGAATGAAAATAAGTTAAAAAAAAAAAAACAACTAAAAAACATGAAATTTGACAGGAACAAAAATCAGTACAACAATGAAAAAGGAGTAAAATTCATATCCGATTTTATAAATTTATCATTATTTTATAAAAATTATAAAAATGAATAAGAAGCAGAATATTTTAAAAATATGAAAATTAAAAATTTTTTTTTCATTTCATACATAATTCACATATCACAAGATACATTAATATCATAATCAACAATCATTATTCTCAATTGTATTGTTATTGTTTTTCGAAACAAAATATGTATAAATATCCAAAAATGTAAACAATCAGAATCTAAACAAAATTAAAAAAAATCATATGGTATACAGAAACAATTAATACAATAATGTGTGTGAATGAAATAGAAAATAAAATAACATATGGTAGATTTCGACGATATTTACGAAATTTCGAAATACATATTTAAAAAACTTTATACTTGTACAATTGTACTTGCAGAGCTTGAAGAACTCAAGAGCTTTACTATTGGAATATAACGATCAAATTTTGTTGATTGTTTAAGAAATTTTAAATGTAACAGTCAAGTAACGGAAAAATTGATCGTCTAATTATATATGATCTTTGGAGAGGGTTAATTAATGTCGTAGGGAAAGGTCTAAAATACTTGACAGGTGTTATGGAATCAGACGACGAAATAGAAATAGAAAAGTATAATATTATCGTAAAAGATATGATGTATATTAAATTCTATATACATAATGATAAAATTATATTTGTACTTTTATTGATTAAATATTCAGAAAATAAATTTTATAGAATTTTTATAGAACCCATTCCAAATAAAAATAATTTTGAAATAAATTTAGAAAACAATGCGACAGCTAGATTATATTTTTTAGATGGGTCTATTTTTTTTGTACGCCACTGTACAAATTCAGTTGGCTGTACATTAAAACTTAATAATTCAGTTCATATTGGAAGATTGGGTATGCAATTCCAAAAATTACAACTTAAAATTCCAATAAATGAACTGTAATCCAAAATTCGTTGTACACGAGCAACAAATTTTGTAATCCATTGTATTGTTCTGGAAATGGTGTGATTTTCTTTTATATTTAAAAATCACGCCATTTCTAAAAAAAAATCATAAGAGAATTACTCAATTTACATTTTTCTTCTTCTTCTTCATCAAAATTTGCTTATTTTCAATTTACCTTTTTCTTTTCATTAAAATCCAAATTTTGTAAAATCTCACATAATTTAAAATGCATGTAATGCCGACGGCAAATACATTAAATTTCATATAGTAATTAATACCCTTATAAATTTCCCCGAATAAATTGTTATATATGTATTAATTGACCCATATATTTCATTATGACCTATTTACTCATATATTGATTTCAGTTCACACACACCATCAACTCCCCAATATTACCACGTCACCCTACTCACTATATATTACTCATTAAGTAATATATGGAATATTCTGGAAACTTGATGATATTTCATATACCTGCTTACCCATTAAAATGTATTGACCTTTTAATTTTTTTTCTCTTAATTATCTCGCTTGCAAGAACATAGGCAAAGAGTAACGAGACGAGATTAACTTAAAATTCTTGTTATATAAGCGAGTAAAAATCTATTACAATTTACAGCCCTTCAGTTTAATTTCTGTTGAATTCAAGTTTAGGTTTTTTCGCATAATGTTCGTCTCAATCACCCTTTGCACACTTGGTGGTTAAACCGGTTATTGTTGCGCTGGGAGTAACAAAAGGGTATAATTTTTTCCAACTTGGTATAGTAAGAAATCATCCAAAATAATTTCAGCTTCACGGTTGTAATACACTCATACTCTCGTTACAACTGCTCGTGCCACCTTCAGATGTAGTTTGAGCAGTTGTAAAAACAGGTTTTATAACCGATTTGCGTCGTTGTAACAACAACCTAATGTGTTCATGCTCAATATCGCGCTACAAATTTTTGGTTAAAACAAAAAAGAAAAAAAAAAGACACATATATAAATTCATGGTAACAAGATTTTCGGTAAAGAAAACAATTTTTTTTTCAAAATGTCTATCGCAATTTTTCTTTATAGTGAAAATTATTCATATATATAACTTTAATTGCCGCCGCTTTTTTTAAAATGAGTATATAATTTTTACGAATTTATTGGAAATCTAAAAATTATCGTGTTTCAGTTAATTTTTAATAAAATTTTATAACAAACAAAAAAAAAGAGATAAAATTAATTGTGGAAAAAAGGAGTGCAAATAAAGAATATTAAAATTTAGTTTGTTTTTATCTAAATCTTGGCTAGTTCAGTTCAGTGAAAATTAAAAAAAAAAAAAAAAAAGGAAATAAATAAAAAAAGAAAAAAAAAGTGAAAATAATTTCATAACTAAAAGTTTTTTTTGAAACGTTTTTTTTTTGTATTGTCTGCAGAAAGCAGCTAAATTACCTTCTTGCAGTGGCTTCTAATTGTTCCGATTTTTGTTGGAAAAAAAATATATATATCTAATTTGTGTAGTGGACTATTTTTAAAATTAGCAAAAAAAAGGAAACGATAGTGATATAATTTTCTTAATAAAAAATTTTCTTCATGGTTTTTTTATACAACTAAATTAAAATTGGAAAAAAAGAACAAAAGTAGGGTAAAGGAAACAGTGAGAGAAAAAAAACGAAACATAAAATTATTTTTGTGTATTTTTTTTTATAACCCATATTTTTTTCGTGTGATGGTTTTTTTTTTAATCTTTTTTGTTGATTAATATTCAAAAAAAAAAAAGGAAAAAACAGATGGAATGAGCACCCGGCGATTCTATACCGAAAAGAAGAAGAGGGAAAAAAAACAATCTCCATAAATGTCGGCCTAACTATGCTTTCTTTTCAGTGTTGGCATTTCAAAGTGTAAATTCCTTTCTGTATGTTAAAGCTTTCTAAAATTTTTTTTTAAATTAAACGTAGAGAAGATATTAATAAAAGAAAAAAGAAAAAAAAAAAACAAATTGAATTACATACATATATTATATTCGATCAAATGAATGCTATGGGTGAAATTTAATTTTTTTTTTTATATAAGTAATTGATTTATAATTGATTATAAATTTATAAGCAATAAATTCATAATTAAATTTGTAGCTCTAAAGTTAAATTTATTAAAAAAAGAAAGAAAAAATTTAGTTATACTTGATTGCGACAATTAGTGTATAATGTTCAGGCTGTTAATATGTATTATTATCACCTGCAAAAGCTATTTTTTTTGAGAATGATTAAAAATTAAAATACCTTTTATATATGTAAAATTGTAAAATTAACTTTTTTTGTGAACTCATAGCTTTTCACCATGATTGTATCTATAGATCATAATTAAGTTCAAAGTAAATGTAAATCCAATAGTAAAATTAAATTATATGAAAAAAAGAAAGAAAAAAAACATTTTTTTTTTGTTTAAAAAAAAAAGAAAAAAAAAAGAACAAGTGAAACTAAAGGTTATTCAAAATTAAATTAGTAAAAACTATAATAGAAATGTGAAATTCAGAAACAGTAGCTGATCATCAACTGCAAATGGAATTCTTGTTGTTATTGAACTGCAGGCTAGCGAGCATAAGGACATCCTGCAGCATCAGCGATTGATAAGTCTTGTGATTGAAAATATCTTGTTAGTATTATAAGAAAATAGATATTAAAGAAACTAACTCCTTTTATTGTATGTAGAGTAGATTTTTTTTAATAACTGAAAAAAGACGTAAATTTCAAATTCATTTAGTTTTTTTTGAGAATATTTACATAAATATTCCTTCATGTATACAAGGATATTCTGTCAAATTTAAAAAAAAAAAAAAAAAAAGAAGAAGAAAAAAAAAAGAGATTTTTTGTTTTGCATAGAAGGGAATTTCTTTCGGTAGAATATAATCTTTGGAATGCCCGGGTCTCGGCCCTAATTAGGCTATGTTATGGGGGCCAGAATGACCGGATGAGTTGTTAGTTGGTGTGATTGATTGGTTGATTGTTGCTATTTTTTTCTGATTCTCTCTTTCTGTGGTTTCATTTAACTCTTTCTTCACTGCTCATCTTGCTGCATGTGACATATTCACAGCCTAAACCTGCTGTTTGAAAATTTGCTGTAATTTGATTCGCATTATCATGTCTTGCCGGTCAAATTATGTGACAAGCGGAAAACTTCCGATAGTGTGGCCACAAGTACCCCCCCCCCCCCCCTAGGCTGAAGGAGCTGGATTTAGACCGGCTGGGGTTCACTCGGAAGTTAGGTTGGTCTACAACCCTCACAAATACACTTTAAACCGACCGTTATGTTACATATTTTTAATAAATGTAAAAGAATTGTATGAAAATGTAGCAGGTGTAGTTTTAAAGAAAAATTTGAAAACTATAAAAGAAACGCATACCACTATTATTTAAGTTAAATAATAATGTAGAAATAAAGCAGATTACAAATAATATAATAATTACTAAAAATATTCCTACTACTAAAATTTTACACAATTGTAATAATTATGATATAATAATATCGAAAAATAATTTGATTAAATTTGAAAATTGTGAAATTAGAATTAATAATGTAACCTATGAGAATTTTATATTTAATGATAATCTAGTAGAGTATATCAAATTTTAATAATGTAACTTTAAAAAATATTGTAATGAACTTTTCATTGGAAGATTTGAATTTAAAAAATTTAAATACATAATAGGAGAATAATCGAGGAAGTAAACCAAAGAAGCATTGTAAACAAGCACTTAACAATTAGTACATCGTGTATAATAATAATTTCAATATTTCATTGAAAGAGAAAATATATTAACAATAGATCAAATGTCAAAATCGAAGTAAAATCAATTGATTCTTTGGAGCAGAATCTTAAGGAGGGTTACGTCAGCACATAATTTGGTTACGTCCTCACATAATTTACCCTTTTCATTTAAAACATAATTCTCGAAATTTCAAACTTAGCAAAATTCCAAATAAAGTCACGTTGTAAAACCAACATTTGAAATTTTAACTTTTATATTTCTTCTTGATTTGTTTTATAAGCTTGGATTTTTTTAGTGAAATTTTTTCAAGTATGTAATTAAATATAAAATGTATTTTTGGGAACTTAAAGTGAGGCTATTCTGAAGAAAAAGATAAGTAAGCTGATCAAAACAGTTCCAATAAAACAGCTACTTATGTTTACAATTATTTGGTTTTTTTACTTTCAGAATTAATGCAGAAATGAAAATAAAATAACATTTTTATCCTATGTATTTTTAAGCACAACCAGAATAACGTTTCATAAAACTTGCAACAATGACTTTCAATATTCATTCAATGAAAAAGAGGTAGAAATTATACATAACAGTGTAAGTTCGATAATTTGAACTAATTTAACCCAGCCTTGTTAAAATTTTAGAATAGTTGAAAATATTATATAGAAACCAATTTACACTTTTAACACTATTTTAAACAAAAATATCAAATAGTTTTGTAATAAAATTTAATATTTGTAATAATTATAATAATTACAAAATTGATTATGACAATTATAAAATGAATTTTTTATTGCAAAAATCAGTGATTGAAATTAGGTAATACATATTTAACTTGTTTTTAAAATAAATAATGAACTCAAATAATAATGCTAAGAACAATTGATTATTTTTGAATAAAATTATAAGTAATACCCAAATTATAAATAAATAATAATCTCTATGTCAATGTTTATACTTTTTATGTTTCTAATCTTTATTCATTCTATTCTGTATATTTTAAAACTTATTTCGTTCTTCTATTCCTTCCACGGAATAAATAAAGAAAAACAGCCAATATGTATACACTTTATGATAATATTCAATTTTTCAATAGATTTCAATTTTTGGGCCAGGAGCAGGTGCTTTTGCTGGATTATTAATGGTTGCACCAAAAACTAAAAATATGATTACACGAGTGATCGTTCAATCTGGATCGGCTTTAGGTAGCTGAAAATGACTGGGCATTTATTCAAGATAAATATAAAGCACAAAATATGTACTAGTCGTGTTTATTGGGTTGTTCAAAAGATTTATCATGGAAACTTATAAATAGTTATAAATAGTTATATTATAACTATATAGTTATATTATATATATAGTTATATTATAATACTTATAAATAGTTATATTATGTATTTATTATTAATATTTTTATAATACTACCTCTAAAAAAATTTACACAAATTTGGTTTTATTAGATTTATCAAACGTAAGAAGTAAGAACTACATATATTACTAAAGAAAATTTCAATTAATTCAACTATTCAAGTTGTCACTTTGACAATTGAATTTATTGTTCAATCTCCAAAATTCCTTTTCACATTTTCTATCTCACAACAAAATTTTCAATCACTCATACAGAAGCAGGAGAATTTGAGTAGTTGAATTTTAAATGAAAAATAAATACATTGTGTCGTCAAACTAGTAGAAAATTTTCTAACCGATTTATAGAAACGCAGCACTGGTATGCAAAATTTTTTTCGAAATGAGGTTAAGGCTACCCATGGTGCAACCATGGTTAACGAAGATTTCGTCTTTATATACAAAAATACAAAAATCTTGGTATAAAGTACCAGTGAAAACTAACGGAAGAAAAGCATTTGAAGAGGTCAACGTAAAACTTGGTAAGAAAATAAAATCCATATTGATTTCTTTAAAGACGATATAAAATATGTGGATATCTAGAAATAGAAGTATAAATTTAAAAATTTAACTGAATGTCAAATACTTGAGTACTTTAAATGTGATTGAATTTCAATTTTTCTGAGTACTTGTTTTTCAATATTTTCGTTTTGTAGTTCAGACTTTCATCTTGTATCTGATTATTTTTTGACATCATTAAAAATACATGTTAACTGTATGTTAAAAATAACCTTTTTTAGGGTTGACAGAGATATATTAATTCGAATTTCATACAAACAACTATATAAGCACAATACTGACTTCGACTTATAAAAATAGTTTAATGGATATATTTTTCAAGCGTTTTTTTCATACAACAATTTATTTTACATACATAAATCTTATACAGGGTGATTCAGTTGAGGTGTCCGACCCGGAAACTACGGATAGTTCTCAGCGAGACAAACAAAAAATTGTATGGGTGGGGTGCTCAATCTCAACCGTTACGGAGTTAGAGGGAGGAAAGATTTTTGGTACTTTTTTCTTGTTTTACCCTATAACTTTTTACAGGGGCACTAGGGTCATTATTTTTCCGCAAAATTGTAGAGGACCCCTGTTTCTTTCCAACAACATCTTGCATACTTCTGAACATCTTAGCAAAGATCGTTATAACTATAGGAAGATATTGCACTCAAATGGGAAGAATGTATACAAAAAAATTAAGCTTCTTTTTAACAAAGCTTTTCTCTCTAGAGAGTGATCCTGAAAAGTATTGATGTGAAATAATTTTGTTTAGGCTACCTATTCAATAAGAAAATTAGGTAACTATGGAAATTCCCTTAATTAACAAAAATTTTAGGATATTTTTTTCAAAAAGGTATATAAATAGCGCGACACGTGTTCAAGAACATAATTCAATATTAGTATTTTCCAAAGTAATAAGTTGAATTATTTGACAAAAATTATTTTTTTACTAAAATTCGAGTGCATTTTTTAAAAAAAAAAAAAAATTTTTCACCGTTGTAATATAAATTACAAAATGGGAAAAAGTCAAGCTTTAAAAATAGAAGAACGTGCAAAACTTGTGTCAAGTGTCGGCGAGTGTATATTTTTTTTTACACACGAAAGCTAATAAAATTCAACGAATTTATTTGAAATTACTTAATTGATTTTATTCAACAAGTTACAAAATTTTACTTCTGACACCAATGTTAATTTTAATCAGGATGAGCGGAGCGTAAAAGAAAATTCACCGTCTAGCGATTCAATAAAAATGAATTTATTTTATCTTAAAATTAAATGTTACAATTTTTAGTACTTACAAAATCTTTTATTCTTATCTAGTTTCAAGAGTTCATATTTTATATTCTTACATTCCTAATGCTTACATAGCAAAATATCTGTATGCATATTATATCTTAAAATTAAATTTAAGAATTTAATACATTAAGTAGATGTCCAGACGAAATAAATTTACAAAGTAAATGAAATGCTGCATATACAATAATTATATAGGGTGAACCATCAAGTATGTACATACAGCTAGCGACATAGAAAAGTGCGGTCTGATAATTTTTATACATTTTCAAAAACAAATGTCCTTTGCGTTTATTTTATGATTCATAATGTTGGGTTTTTTGCATCTATAATAGGATCTGTCCCTCTGCACCCTATATAAAGTCCCGAAAGATTTATTCTTTATTATTTAGCTAGTGAAATTTGAAGAGTAATTTTTAATATAAAAAAAAAGTGAAGTAAAATGAGTGGAAAATAACAAATGTCAGTGGCGGTAAAAAGTTCGGTTCTCACTTTGTATAAGGAAAATATTTCTATAAAAGAAATATCAGGACGGGTAGGGTACGCAGAATCTTCCGTAATGAAATTTTTGAAAAATTTTTAAAATTTAGGGAATTTGGAGAGGAAAAAAGGTACTGGTGCTAAAAGAAAAACCACAGAAAAAGAGGACCGGGAATTAAAATTTAAGGTATTATAAACCTTTTTTTTTGCTAAAAAATTGAAGAGGGAGTAAAAAACTACAAACTATACTAACTTAAGTGTTCGTACAGTTGAAAAAAAATAAAATAAACAGTGTTTCAGGTGTAAGAGGCCCGAAGAAAATCCACTCTGAAGTGAGAAAATGAAGGCTAATCGGCTTCAATAGGCTGAAAACCATTAGAAATGGACATTTGATGATTGGCCGCGAGTGACTCTCTCCGACAAACACAACTTCAATTTATTTGGACATGAAGGAAAGCAGAGCGCTCGTCGAAAACAAAAAGAAAAATTGGGCCTATTGACAACTGTACAACATTCACCGTGTGTTATGGTTTGTGGGTGCATCACAGACTATGGAGTTTGCCCATTAAAAATAATAGATTGAATAATGAATTAAGAAAAATATAAGAAAATCATCTCAAATTATGTTTTTCCAACATTTGAGGACATGGCTCAAAATATAGAGGATTCGTTATTTCAGGATGATTCGATTCCATGTTACAGAACAAAGCTCGTAGGTATTCCTTTGAACTAGAATTCTGAATTATTTTTAAAATTGTTATTTCTACTGCATATAACAAATTAAAAAGAAAATTTCTGGTTATATTCATTGTCCTGGCCAGAAAAAATTCCTGACATGAACATAATGCAGAATTTTTAGGGTTCCACTGACATGAGACTCAATGAAAATAAACCGAAAACAGTGGAAGAACTGAAAAATTCTATAATAAATATTTGATATACATTATTATAAAAATCAATTCCGCAGAGAGTCGATGTGGTCATTAAGGCAATAGGAGGAGCTATAAAATGTTAACTTTAATTAAAAACTTCAAAAAAAATGTAAATAATTATAAATAGAAAATTTAGGTTAAGCAAAATAGTTATACGGTTTATGACGATGTTCGAAAAAACAAATCCAGGCAATAAATTTCATTTAAAAATTAAAAAAACAATTTATTCTTCTTTATGTTCTTACAAATTATTACACATTTTTACACATTTATAGGGAAAGGGTTTAGAAAGTAAAAAAAAAAAATATTTGCAGGTAGACTAGCCTTCTCTTTATTATATAGGCTTTACCTCTTACTAGATCAGTCTTATCATAGAAATAAAAAACCCAACATTAGGAGTCATAAAATAAACACAAAGGACATTTGTTTTTGAAAATGTATAAAAATTATCAGACCGCACTTTTCTATGTCGCTAGCTGTATGTATGTACTTCAATTTAATTAGAAAAAAAATAATGTTACATATGGAATTTGTTCGGTTTACTAAATAAAACTTTTATTAAATTTCTATCCTTGGAATTCAAAAAAAAAATTATTTCATCAGTTTGAGCTTCTGGTTTTAACAATGTTTTCACCTTCTATTGAAAGATTGAATCATTTTTTTTTTTGCAAAAGTTCTAAATTAAATTCAAAAAAATGAAATAAAAAAATGTTGAAAATACAATAAAAATATTTTTTAATTGTGGTGCACTTCAGGTCAATAATTCCTACATAGTATGTGTGTGGCGATGAGTTATGGGATTAAGTCCATCACTTTTACTTAATGTTTCGAAGGCTCTTAAAACATTGAGCGAAATTGTTGGCCCTAACTACCAACTAAATATTAGTTCTAAAGATCACATGTGCCAGTAGTACCTCATTAGCCTCAGCCATGTAGATGGGCTTAAGGAGAAGATCAAAGTATAACCAGCGAAAATCTTCGCTAAAGTTGAAAAAAAAAAATAATTTGAAAAAGCTTGCAATTGAAGTATGTACATACATTTAACTTGTCGGACAAAATGTTTCAAAAAAAATAATAAAATGTTCAAAGGAAAAAAGAAAAATAGAATGTTCATAAACACAAGTTTTAATTTTTTTTATTAACTTTATTGAACCAAACTATAACACTTTTATTTCTTAATTTCTACCTTTTAATTTTTCACTAAATTTTCTTTTTAGAACTTTTCACGACGAGACACCACTAGAAACTAATTAAATTGATTTCTTTAGCTTTCTTTACAATTTCGTTACTTAAATTAAACATTGCATCTTGAATGATGGGAAAGTGATGTTTTGTCTATTTTACAAATTAAGCATTCTGTATTGTGAGAAAGTGATTATTAATTCTTTTTTGCATGTTTTGCAATTTCGTGGGTATGAGAAGGTGAATTTAATAATTAATAAGTTCTTTGATTAATTAGAATCGAAAGAAGATGAATTTTGTTGAGTTTGGATTTTTACTTTAGGTTTCAGCTACTATGCTTGAGATTCTTTCTTATGAGAACGGCATTCGTTCCTTTGGGGATGTAACCCCTCCCTCCTTAGGTATCGACTCCGTGCGATAATCTGTTAATTGGACGTTAACTTGTGTATTTTTTCTTTTTTGACTCAGGCATACATAAAGATGAATGCTAATTATTATTAGTATGATCAGAAAAATTACGAAATCTGTTATCAGATTCGTATACCACCTCTGAGTTGTTATAATTTCGATTTCTTTGATATGCCTTGTATTGTTTATGTTTCTGTAATGGAGGTGTTGTAGATGGATTTCATTTACAACTTGCCTGACTGTGATATTTCGTTCGACGTATGGTAGTATCCTGGTATAGTATTCTCCTATTGTGTTCTCAAGGTGAAAGTCTCCAATTGAAATGCTACAGTTTGTAAATTTGATTATGTTGTTGCCTTTTATTCTGATTTCCATTTGTTGTTCGCAGTTATTAATTAATAAAGTTTCTTTCAAGTTTTTAGTAATTATTACGCTATCTGATAAGGGTTCTATGCTTTCTGTTACATTTTTATGATAGTTACAATTTGCTATTTCATTTTTTAGTAGTTTTGAGATACATTGATCTTTGTATGGAATTAGTTCTTTTTTTAAAATGCTTTGTTTTTCTATGTTACAAAGATATCTTGGTTACAAACAATAATCGTTTCTATTTCAGTATCTAGTTCTAGTGAGTTATTTTTATTAGGAATTTTTTTTATTATTGTTCTAAAATAATTACCTTGTACAAAATTGGGTATTGAAATTACAAAAACTATTACATTTTCCTTAAATAATACATCATTTTTTACATAGGGCAGTGTCTCGATCGTGATATTATTGTTTATAATTTCTGTTTGTGTTAAAATATCTCTAGTTAATATTCCTAGCTTGCTTGTTAAAATTACTTCTCTAATGTTTAATATTTGTTTTAAAAGAATGTTTATGTTTTCATTTATTTCTGTTATAATCATAAAAAATCTTAATTCCTGATCTATCTTACTAATCTGATTAGTTAATGCATTTATACTACTACTTAATTTATCTTGAACTTGATTAACATAGTTTGTGACATTTTTTATCTGGTCTGAAATTTGTTTGTTTATTAAGACTTGATCGTTTACGTTTCCGATAATTTGTTTATTGTTTTGTTCAATCATATTAAATTTGTTGTTAATCTCTTCGCGCTCATCGTCATCCATTACACCGGTGAGGAGTCGTAGGCCTTTACCTACAATGTTGAGCAAACCTCTTTTATTCACGTGATGGGGGATAATGTTATTGAAATTTTCTTTTAAATATTTAAGATTGTGTAATATGGTTGTTGGAATTTGGGTTTTGTTATGAAGTTGGACGACGTTTAGCTCTAATTTATTGATACTATCTTCGTATTGAAAGAGAATGTAACCATTTCCAGACTGTATTTCGTTTATTTCGATCGATGGGTTTCCCAAGATATAGGTGGGTATTAGTAAGAATAGAAAAATAGTAACACCTGTGAAAAGAGAAGAAAAAATTTTCGTTTATTTTTGGTATTTTTGTTTTCTTTTGAACTGATTTATGTATCGTGGTAGTTTTTCTTTGTTAATTATGAAATGCTCGTCTCCTGATTTTTCAATGGTAACTTTTTTGTGATAAGGTTGGAGTTTAGTAATTCGGTTAAGTTTTAAGTAGTCTGAAGGTTGTTCAGTTACCCTATTTTTATTAAGGGTTGTAATTCTTTTTCTTTTCTTTTCTGCGACCATTTCATGGATTAATGGGTATTCTTTAGGATCAACTTTTCCGTTGAGAAAGTCTATCGGCCTTTTTCCTGTAGCTGAGTGAATTGTTTCGTTGTAAACTTTTACGCTTCTGATAACTGCGTCTTCATCTAATGGAGATTTTTGTTCATTTTCGATTACTTTAAGTATTCTAAGGTGCTCATTCAGTGTATTATGAAATCGTTCGATATCAGCGTTACTTGTATGATTATTTGGGGTAGTAAAATGAATTTCCATGCCTTCATTTTTCACATAATTAACAAAATTTAAGCTGTTGAAACCCTTCTCTTGGTCTGTAATGATTTTTTCAGGTTTCCCGAAGGATGCTATGTATGACATTAGCCCATTTTTAAGATCTAACCAGTTTCTAGATTTTAGGGGAATAACTTGTGCGTGCTTGGTGAATTTATCGATGACTGTAAGGTAAGGGTTACCTTTACTTTTAAACCAAATATCCATGTGGATCACTTCCAGGGGTTTACTAGGGGTTTGGGTTAATTTATATGGCAATCTGAGGGGGTGTCGTTCGTATTTAGCAGTATTGCAAATGTGACAATTGTTTATTATCTTTTGAATTTCTGTTTTAAGCTTTGGAAAATAAATTTTATTTTTTAATTCTAAATACACTTCATTGATACCTCTATGATTCATTTCGTTATGTTGCTTTAATATCTGTTCCTGGAGCTCGTTACGATTTTTTATATCTCTCAACAAATAAGAGCACTTATTAAGTTTTAACAGCTTATTCTTTGAAAAATGTTTTATGTAGGTATTTTGAAATAAATTGTAGAGGCTGACGTCTTCTATCATAATGCCTACTATTCCTTTGTAAGGAAAATGCGTTTTTAGCAAATTTATGAAGAAATTTTCGTCAGGGTTTTGGGTGCCTAAATATTCTTCTATTTCTACCAAAAACTTTTTCAAAATTTTCTTTTGAAGGTGAACCTTTTTCAACTATAATTTGCGTTTTGTAAAAATTTAAGGGCGATTCAGATATTGGTATATACTCGGTGTTATCTTCATTGGCATTAATTTCTACTCTCGACAGAGCATCAGCGACCTTATTTTCTCGACCTTTTAGATATTCGATGTCGAAATTAAATTCCTCCAGTTTTGCTTTCCAACGTTGTAGTTTTGTATTCGGTTCTTTCAGATTATGAAGCCATTGTAGAGGTTTGTGATCTGTTCTGATCGTAAACTTTCTACCGTAAAGATAGGGGCGAAAATATTTCGTTGCCCATACTATTGCAAGTAATTCTTTCTCAATGGTCGAATACTTGCATTCGTGTTCGTTAAGTGTTCGTGAAGCATAGCAAACTGGGTGATTGTTTTGAGACAAGACAGCGCCAATGGCAAAATTACTGGCGTCAGTGGTTAATGTGAAATGTTTTGATAGTGATAGTGATTAATAATTTCAATTTATCAAACGCCTCTTTGTATTCCAAATTATTACCATCTATGCGTTTGTCCTTTTTTAGGTATGTTGTCATCGGTTTTGCAACTTTGGCGAAGTCTTTGATAAATTTTCGATAGTATCCTACAAGGCCCAAAAAGGATTTTATTTGCTTAGGTGTTCTAGGTATGGGAAATTTATTTATCGCTTCTATTTTGTTGGGATTCGGTTTTATGCCTTTTGTTGTTATAATGTGTCCAAGAAACTCTGTTTCTTGTTTCATGAATTCACTTTTATCTAATTGAATTTTTAAGTTAGCGTCTTGTAGTCTTTTCAGAATTTTTTTCAAGGAATCAAAATGTTCCTCTTTACTGGTACTGAAAATGACTATGTCGTCAAGGTATACATAACAAATTTTGCCTATAAATTCCTTCAGAACGGAATTCATGAGCCGTTGAAAAGTGGCAGGGGCGTTTTTTAATCCAAAAGGCATCCTGACAAACTCATAATGACCACTATCTGTGCTAAAAGCTGTTTTTTTTATGTCTTCTTTCGCTATTTCAATCTGGTGAAAACCCTTTGCCAAATCTAACGTTGTAAAGTACATTGCTCTGCCTAGTTTATCCAAAATATTGTCAATATTTGGGATGGGGTATTTGTCATCTATCGTTACATTATTCAATTTCCTGTAATCGATAACAATGCGCCATTTTTTTCCTCCTGACGCATCAAGTTTTTTAGGTACAACCCAAATGGGGGCCGAATATGGGGAATCACTAGGCCTAATTATGCCCTGTTTTAGCATCTCGTCAATCTGTGTATGAACTTCCTGACGGTGAACTTCGGGGTAACGATAAAGTTTTGTATAAATTGGGATCTCATTTATTGTATTTATTTTATGTGTTATTTCGTGGGTGAATGATAAATCGTCGCCTTTATGATAAAAAGCTTTATCGAATTCTTTTATTATTTTTAAAAGTTCGCTCTTTACGGACTGGTTCAGGTGATCGCACCTAATTTCATTTTCATCCGTAAAGACCTCATTTTGAAATGTCTCAAGTTCTTTAATAGGGACAGGAATTTTGTATTCCACCTCTTCATCTGCATTGAAGTAAAGCGGGATTTCATTACCTGTTTTCACCTTCATAACTTTATTTTTGTAATTTATTTCAGCTTCTAGAGGAAACATTATGTTATTACCTATTAACCCATCAAATTTGTCATGAAATTTTAATTCGAGAAATTCTAATTTGTCTTCAGAGTCAAATTCTAAAAAGGAGTCAATTGTTATTTTCGTATCGCAGGGAATGATATTTGTTAGGGTTTTGATATTCATAGGTATAATCTTTGTTGCGTATTTTGGGTTACAGATGCCAGTATTAATTATACTTGTTGTAGCTCCTGTATCAATGATAAATTTTAGTGGCCTTCCTTTAGATTGGATCTTTATATAAGGTAAGTTTGGTCCTCCGAGGCTGCAAAGTGAAAATTTTCGACACTATTTTTGGTTTCCAGTGAATTAATTCTAGAATTAGTAGATACATCGACGTCCATAGGTTCTGGCTTATTATTGCCATAATTATTACTCGTATTGCTATTATTATTTCTGTTAAAATTATTATTATTAAAATTAGGTTGCTGATTTTTTCGAAGGAATTGAGATCTATTATGACTTATTTGCTCTGAATTTTGCATATTACCGTTGTATTGGGGAGGTCTTACGTTTACTGGGTATCGATTATAATTATTTTGACTGTAGTATTGTAAATTTCTCTTATTAGGGTAACATCCGCCATTTAACTTGTCGGACAAAATGTTTCAAAAAAAATAATAAAATGTTCAAAGGAAAAAAGAAAAATAGAATGTTCATAAACACAAGTTTTAATTTTTTTTATTAACTTTATTGAACCAAACTATAACACTTTTATTTCTTAATTTCTACCTTTTAATTTTTCACTAAATTTTCTTTTTAGAACTTTTCACGACGAGACACCACTAGAAACTAATTAAATTGATTTCTTTAGCTTTCTTTACAATTTCGTTACTTAAATTAAACATTGCATCTTGAATGATGGGAAAGTGATTTTTTGTCTATTTTACAAATTAAGCATTCTGTATTGTGAGAAAGTGATTATTAATTCTTTTTTGCATGTTTTGCAATTTCGTGGGTATGAGAAGGTGAATTTAATAATTAATAAGTTCTTTGATTAATTAGAATCGAAAGAAGATGAATTTTGTTGAGTTTGGATTTTTACTTTAGGTTTCAGCTACTATGCTTGAGATTCTTTCTTATGAGAACGGCATTCGTTCCTTTGGGGATGTAACCATACATATGTGAAAATTATATTTTCAAGGCTTGGTGCTATAATTTACTTTTTTATTTTTTAATCTTCTGAAGATAGAGAACTTAATAGAAATTGTTGGTGATAATGAGACCACACAACCCGGTGGTGGTGCAAATAAAACTACACCGGTATGTGAAATTGTTTATTTCAAGGCCTATTGATCTTATATGTGGTAGCAGCATGATCTTGAAGAAGGATAAAGATCTAAAAAAGAGTCAATGGTGCTGTTGTCATAATCTTTCTCTTTCGCAAGTATTTTATTTTGAGCAGCAAACGTCAAAGCTTTTTAAAATGGATTTAGCGTAAATCGACCTAAAAATCTTACTCAAGACAGTGAAATACACTGGAGTGCAATATCTTCTCATAGTTATTACGATCTTTGCTCTTACCGTTCAAAAGTTATAAGGCCTCAAATCCAAAATATTGTCATTTTTTTAAGTGTTACAACTTGCACTAAACCATCTTTCTTCGGATAAATTGCTATTATTCGGGCTAATGACCATCTTGTTAGAGGCAAATTATCTTCCTTTATAAGTACAATGTTTCCAATTTCAATATTAGATTGTTGTTGGGCCCATTTTGGTCTTTGCTGTAAGCGTGCTAGATACTCTGATGACCATCTTTTCCAGAAGTCATGATGCATGCGGTCCAACAGTTGTCATCTAGTTAGTAAATTTGGGTTTTTATGTAAGTGGTCCCTTTGCGGTAATGTTAATATTGGTGACCCAATCAGAAAGTGTCTAGGAGTTAATACTTCCAGGCTTTCAGGGTCGTTAGTAAGTGGACATATGTAGTGGTCTCAAGTTTAGACATGCTTCTGTCATAGTCATCAGTGTGGTCATAGCAGCCTCCAGAGACCCTCAAAATGTGGTCAGGCTGGGGGTATAAAATTTCATTCAACAACTTCTGACGTCAGTGCACTTAGAACTTCTTGTTTATAGGATTGCGAGTTGAACACCTCAGCTAGAATTTTACTAGTGGCGAAGTTAGTGGCGTTGTTACTGTATAAATGTGCTACAGGTCCTCTTCTATTAATGAATCTCTTGAAAGCTGCCAAGAATGCGTTAGAAGTTACGTCACTCATGACCTCTATAAGTATCGCTTTTTTACTTAAGCATATGAAAAGAGAAATGTACCCCTTAAATGTTTTATTTCCTCTGCCTTTCGAGAATTTTAGTGTAAATGGTACCGCAAAATCAACTTCGGTGTGTGTAAATGGACGTGTGACAGCTAATCTCGGCCTTGACAAATTATCAATTAATTGTTCAGCTTTGGTGGCATTAAAGCGATGGCATGTAACGCATCTGTGTATGTGGACTTTAACTAATTTTAAGCCGTTAAGTATCCAATATTCTTGTCGTACATACTCGAGAGTTTTGCTAGGTCCACCATGGAGTGTAGTGCGATGAACTTCATTAATTATCAAAGTTGTTAATTCACTGTTATACGGCAGTATAATGGGGTGTTTCTGCTCAAATGAAAGCGACGATTCTTCTAGTCAACATCCAACCCGTAATATTGGTTGTGCGGATTTAATGATATAAGACGACTGTTTTTATTCAGAGGTTTTTTATGACATAGTCTTTGAATTTCTTTTTGAAAGAATTTATGCTGTGTAAATTTTATTAACAGCATGATTGAGGTATTTATCTCAGTAGCTGTCAAGAATCCCGTAATTCTCTCACTAGACGCCTTTGAGTTGTTTATAAATCACATATAGTAAGCCAATATTCTTTGCAGTTTTTTGATAGACGAGTATTTTTGCAGTAGGTTTTCTATGAGTTCATCTGGTTTGTTTATAGCAGTGTGTAGCTTGACCTTTGTATTTACTTCAAGATCTGTTTCATCTATTTTTGTTGCTGGGAATTTGAGACAGATATCTTTCAGCCAATAGGGTCCTTCCCACCATTAGGTGTGATTTGGTAATTCCCTTGGGAAGACACCTCTGGAAGTGACATCAGCAGAATTATCTTCAGACTTCACATGGAACCAGCTCGATTTCCCACAAATGTTTTCCATTTGTGATTTGATTTTAACCAGGATAATACAATAGTTGAGTCAGTCCAGGCGAAGCATTGTAGGTGTTCTATCTCCAAACCTTTTTTACGTCTCTCAAAAGTTGTGCTGTAAGTAGTTTAATTTTAGACGTGGTAAGGTCAATTTTGATCGTAGTAGTGCTACTTTTGTTTTTGCTGCTAACAGTCCTTTGAAGACCTTCCGCTTTGTAAAAATTCGTACACTGCTACACTGTGAGCTTTCTTAGATGCGTCGGAGAATGTATGAAGTTCACATATACAATTTTCTCCTGGATAATTAACCCATCTTCTAATTTCAATTTGTTCTAAAATTGTTAGTTCGGTCTTCATTTGTGTCCATTGTTAAAGTATCGAATCAGACACAGCATCATCCCACTCATGGCCTGTAAGCCAGATCTCTTGAAAAAGAAATTTTTCAGGATTCGCTATAATTTAATAGGGGCTTCTGGTTTGGGCACAGTTTTATTGAAATGCGGTGTTCAATGGGAAGTTTCTTTTATTTATAGCATTTAAACAGCGAATTTAAATTTTTTTATTTATTTATTAATGATTTTTTTAAGACAACAGGATAGTGTGTTGATCCTGATATAAAAGGTAATTTCTTTTCAACATAATTTTAATAAAGTTTATTAATAGGATTTTCATTTTGTATCTTTTAGATTTTTTCAACATTGCAATAATATGTTGGATCAGCTAAGGTTATATTCTTAATGTGTCTCCAATTTTTTGGTGTTAGCTTATCGTTCGGCAGAAGGCCCGTTAGTTTTGAGAGAACTAACGCCTTGGTATGTAGTAAGAATGGAGATGCAAATCTTGGTTTTAATATTAATTCTACAGCACTTCGAGCGATGCTATTTTTGCTTTCTCCTACTCCAGAAATTATAGCATTTACCTATGATTTTAATAATTGGAGTCGTTGAACGGCATTTTCTGATATAAAAGTAGCTTGTGATTCTTGATCTATAAGTGCTCGTAGCTCCATAAATGTTCCGTCTTTTCGCTGTGCGCACACAATTGCTGTAGCCAACAAAACCTATTGCTCTGTGTTTGACACAAATGTGTGATTTTTCTTATGACAGGCCTTGCATTTTGACCAGCTTTTGCATTTGCTTGCGAAATGCCCTGCCACCAGGGCAGCTTACAGCTTCTGATTTCTGTTGGGATCTTTGAAAATTTTTCGCAGCTGTATATTTTGTGTTTGCTTACATACAGTACATGATGAAGTTACTGTACCGTAATGAACTTTTACGTTTTTATCATTTTGTTTATTCCCTATGACGGCCTTGCTTTTATTTTCAAGAGCTTCTAATTATTGAAAGCGATTCTACAAAAATTCAAAGAAATGTTTCAAGGTTTGAGTCCACATAGCGACGTCAATGACTGCACACATAAGCGATGACTTTCTTTAACCAGTTTTTGTGTAAGTAAATAGATTAAAATTGGGTCCCAGCTATCAGTTTGTATTTCTAAATTTTTTATAGATAGAAGGCATTCATTAGAAACGTCGTGTAACCTTTTCAGAGCATTTGCTGATTCTTTTAAGATGACTGGTTGATTAAATAAGGTCGTAATCTGCGTTTCAACTAGTTTTCTTTTATTTAAAACCTCCCACGCTGTATCATAATTAGTTGCTTTTACTTGTGTTTTATCAGCTCATATGGTTCACCGCTTAGATTAGCCTCTAGATAAAACAGTTTTTGTGTTTTTCCAATGGATTGATTATTATGGATTAATTCAATGAATAGATCTCTAAATGCTTTCCATTGCAAGTAATCACCTGAAAATTGTGGTATGACTATGTTCGATAGTTTCAAATTACCTTTTTCTCAATAGTTAAAAGGCATTACAGTGGTTGCTTGATATTTTTCTTCTGTTTTGACAAATACACTTTGGCTGAAATAATTGTCTGTGACCTTCCCCAAGGCAATAATTTCACCATGATTTTGTAGTATGCGTTACCAATATTTGTCGATTATTTTCAAATTTTGTGAACAGAATGCAATCGAACCTTCAAGATCGATTTTTTCATTTACCTTTTGAATAATTCTCATTAGTGATTCTACTATATCAGTTTGTTTATTTATCAACTTGTATTGCTCTTATAGTGTTTCTGCATTTTTGTTTTTTTGTAATGCTTCTTTCAATGTAGCTTCAAGGATCTTTCTGGTTTCTTCCACTTCATTTTCTAATTTTTCAAAAGATTTTGTTGTAAAATATTGGTGGCTTTCATACAACTCTATATTCTTCAATTTGTTCGTTGACTTCAATAGCATTTTACCATAAATTCAATAGTAGCAAACGAGCTTCAGCATATTCCTTTGTTTTTCTTTCGATAGAATTTTTTTTGAAGTTTGTCATAATTTTCTGGATTTTCGTACATATGGTTTTTTTTTTTTTTCTGTAAGCAAATATTCTACGTACGTTTAAAGATAGTAACGTTTTCTACAAGAAATAAATTTTGATGTGTAAATTGTTTTTTAGATATTTTAAATTTTTTATTTTTTGAACAATTATTCTACCGATTGTTTATAGTTTTTATAGCTTCTCGAGAATATGATTTTTCGCTATTTATATATAAAATTTTCTATATGTATTATATATACATACATATATATGTATGTATGTATATCTTTGTTTTTTGTAGACTGATTTTACAAGCTCGAAGAACCAATGTTTGGGTATATACCAAATAAAACACGGGTTTGTATTAGCTGAACTGTACTTTATTCAATTCTGAAGGTTCAACAATAATTCTCAAATAAATTCAATAACATCAATAAGTATGGATAAAAAACCTAATATTCTTATTATAATGCATGTAATATGTAAATTTCAGAGTATTTAAAAATTTTATTTAAAATTGTTATAACGTGAACATAATTTGAAATTACACATTAATAGTTTAAATTTGAAGAAATTTAAATTTACTAAAGTCATCAAAACATAAATATATAAAGGTTAATGAATTGCCTTGATATTGCACTTAATAAAGTAAGTTGTTCATAGTGCTGAATATGCTAAATAAAAGTGAAAATAAATTAAGTATAGAAATTCTTCTGAAATCTGTACAAACTGTACAATTATAATATATGTATATAAACGTATATATGTATATGTACATATATATAGTATGAGTATATATTTAATTATTACCACATGTGCACTAATGTACCAGTGTCTTCAACAAGTGAGACACCATCCAAATCGAGTTATGATGTCCATATGACTCACACAGAATGTGTGTTGAGGTTTCCTTGTCTTCCTTGCAGATTCTGCACTTGTCATCCTCTTGTAAGCCTATCCTATTTAGATGATAATTTAGTGGACAGTGTCCGGTAAGGAGACATGTGATAGTCCTTAGCTCCTTTCTATTGAGGTTGAGTAGTTTCCTGGAAATGTTAGCTGAAGGCAAAATGAATTCCTTTGCTTGTATACTCATATTTCCAGGAGTTTCTTTCCATCGAAAGATGCATTTTGCCATTTCTCATTTTTTATATTGTTTTATGTGTGGCTTTTAGGCAGACCGCAGAAGGGTTTTGGTCCAAGGAGATTAGAGTTGGCACCTTTTTTCGCTAGGGAGTCCGCCAACTCATTTCCCTTGAAGCCTTCGTGTCCTGGGATCCACATTAGGTATACTTTATTTGTCTTAGCTAGTGCTTTAACAGTTTTTAGGCATTCGAAAACCAATCCAGACACAATTTTGTGTGAGTTTATGGCTTTAAGTGCTGCCTGGCTGTCTGAAATTATGTAGACTGTGGCTTTATTGAAGCCTTTCTTTAGGCATTCAGTAGCACATATGTCGATAGCAAAAATTTTAGCTTGAAAAACTGATGGATATTTTCCTAGGGATTTGTATAGGCTCCTTTTTGGACCTACTACCTAGTTCAGTTTTTGAATCACCTGTGTACCACACAGAGGCACCTTTATCGAAGGTTATTTTGTTGTTGCGCCAAGATTCTCGATCTGGAAACAGCACTTTGAACGGCAAAGTTATAAACTGTTTCTATTTCATCAGTCACTTGACTGATTTGATGGTTCTTATGTAAATTCTTCAAAAATTTTAAGATTATGAGTGAGATTACCCTCTTTCAATCCTATATTTCCTTAAAATTTTAAAGCCCAATTCAGTACCTCCTTCTTAATTTGTATATTAAGAGGTGGATTCACACGATAATAATGATATTTGGAAAAATTAAATCAACTCCATGGCATTCGTTTTCTTTTGAATATAGAATAGAAAAAGTTCAAAGAGTCTTTTAAAAAGGAAAATGACTTTAAAGTTTAAATAACGAAGCTACTGAAATGAAATTACTAACGAAAAAAAAAAAAACGACAACAGATTTGCCATCCTAGATGATTGTAGCGACTCAGTGAGGCAAGATCTGCGGAGCATTTTCTCATAATCCTAAAAATTGCCCTCATAAAGAAAAAGGTCAGCGTTGCTTTAATTGTAGTGAGTTTGGCCATGTCTCCAGTAAGTGCCCTAAACCTAAAAGAAACAAAAATGAATCTAATCAAGTAAACATTATTCATGTGTGAAAGTTCCAATTAGCAAAAGTGAATACGTAGCATTAATAGACACTGGAAGTGACGTTACAATAATTAAGAAGTCAGTGGTTGACAGCAAAAAGCATCAATTACAATAGAGGTTTATTGTAGCCGTTAAATTCAAATTTTTGAATTTTCATGTCTGTATGTTTGCAAAAATAAAATTAAAATGGAAATAATTTTGCTTCGAATAAGCTCATGATATGATTGGCTGTATAAGATTTCAAGAGGAGAAATGTGAAAAGAAGAAGCAAGTAAAGTAAATTGAAGAAATAAAGAATAATGAAAAACACACGCATAATTCTATAATATTCATTATAAATGTTTTAATTTTTTTTTGTATACCAATTGATATTTTTTAATTTGGTTTTGATTCTGATACATTTTTGGATATTTATATTTTGTTGCGAAAAACAAAAATAATACAATTGTGTACAATTATTGTTAATGATATTAATTATCATGTTTTTTTGTGATATGTGTGAAATGAAAAAAATATTTTTAATTTTCATGTTTTTTTAAAATATATTGCTTCTTATTCATTTTCATATTGCATTTTATAATTTTTATAAAATAATAATAATTTATTTAATCTGCTGATAATTTTATTTTCTTTTTTATCAAATTTCAAGTTTTTTAGTTTTTTTAAAATTATTTTTATATGATCAGACGAGACTGTTAACATAAAATTCGATTTATTAGAAGTTTTTTATTGTACATATACATCAGTGGCGTCTCGTCCAGCTGTTCAAGTTGTTCACAGAACACTCACATAATCTAAAGCAAATTAAAAAAAAACAAATTGAGAACGCCAAAGTAATTTTCATAACTTCAATAATAATGTCCATATAAAGCTAGAGTATTCTATTATAATGTAGAACCCAGCCTCACATTCAGTGATGTGCATTTGAAGCCGTCCTCGTTTCGTAAATAATATAAACAATACAAGTAATATACAACCAGGGTGTGAAGCTTTGATGTAGAACACAACCTCATTTAGTATTATTTCTATCAAAATGTGTTGAAGTTCTACTCAAGAAGAACTTTAATACTTTTCAATCCTATGCTATGCATTGAAATTTGAGGCTTTGTTCTCGTACTGTAACAATACAGTTGTTATATAATCAAGGTGTTCAATTCTGAAGCAGAACCCAAGTTACAATTAGACTCAATATTATTTTTAACAACCTTGCAACTTTAAAAAATGTACGCTTTTATATTATAAAGTTGGTTCTGTAAAAAGTTCGAACAAATTTCAAAATCAAAGTCACACCTATAGACAAAGCCAAGCCAAGTGAAATATTGAATTAAAAAATTTTTTGTATGAAAAGTCACATATTTTCCACATATTGAATTATTTTATTTTTTTTTGCCAACTTTAAACTTTAACTTCTTGTGCTGTATTGCACCGATTTGAGTCAAATAAAATGTAATAGGTCAGAAAATAGTTCAAGAATTGAAATGTATACTTTTTTTGAGGATCAGGATATTAATTAGGGGAAAAAAATAAAGAGAAAAAAAAGGGTATTTGTCGAAAACATGACTTTTATTGTGTTTTTTTTTACCTTATAACTTTTACCCTAATAAACGGATTTTCACCGTTCAAAGTTTTTATAATATTAGTCCCTTCAAGAACTATCCTGGCCAAATTTCAGCTTTCTAGTCCTACGAAAACATACATGTCTAAGGAATCAAAAACTGTAACATTTTGATACTAAAAATTAATGCGTGGGTGTATAATTAAAAATACAACGAATAGTTAAAGCTTGTTGAATAGATTCAAAGAAGTTAAAAAACATAAAGGAGGTTCAACAAAGTACTGACTCTGACAATAAGCACCTTATTTTTTAAAAATGTTTATACTGTCCGAATATTTTATTGGAATGAAAATTGAAGCTGAAATTTTTAACTGTTTATTTCGTAATTTTTTTGATATTAATGTTGACTTTTTGTTTTGTAAATTTGTTGTTATAAAAATGAAGAATAATTTTTATTATTTTGTTTCATATTTTTATTGTAAAAGTTTTTTTTTATTTAAGATAAATTAAAAATACTTGTACTGCCCGAATACTTTGTTGAGCTACTGTATATAAGTACATATATATATGTATATTAAATTTCTTAAATTTTCTTAAATTAACCTGCAGGCTGCAGCACACCCAAGTGAATAAGTCACGAGACGCCACTAATATACATACATATGTAATTTAACTAGGTAAAATAACTAGGTAGGTAATTAACATATTAATTTTTTTTGTTTCGGAAATACATATATAGATAATATGTACTAACAATTTTTAAAATATTTAAAATAAACTGAACCAGAAGAAGAAAAAACTTAACTAAAAATATGTTTTACAAATTTAATTTTGTAATGAACTTTTCCTTCAATTGTATTTTTATTGGAAAAGAATGAACCTAGAAAAATTAGTTTTTACAAGAATAATTTGAATTATCAATTAATTCGAAAAAGAAAACAAAAGTCAGCTGATATGCATTAGGTTATTTAAAAAAAAACAATTGAAATGACCTATGTAGGTCTATTAGTATTAACTATTAAGTATTAAAAAAATGATTGGAAAATATTTTATTATATATTTTAATGTAGTTTAATTTTTTTCTGAAAAATTCTATTCTAGGCGATCCTCAAACAGCCCTTTAAAAACGAATTTTTCTTATAAATTATTTTACATATAAATTATATAAAATTGATAAAATATTTAAGAAAAATTAAAGTAAAAAAAAATTATTGTTTCAAAAAACATTCATAATTACATTCACAATTATAATTCATATTGATTTTCTGTCTTTGTCTATCTTCAAATGAATCGATATGCGTTTATAATTTGTATTATTCTTTTTGAACATTTTCTTTATTCTTACAGTCTTCTTCGAAAATAAACAAAACAGCTGATTTATAGTAGAAAATTCAAATAAAAAAGGGAAAAATTTCAATTTATTTCGAATGTTTCAAAAGCTATATTTATAAATTTTTCGAAGCAAAATTATGTTACACAACAGGAGAATTTAGTTTCTTTTTTTTTTAATATGTGATATACTACACAAAATATTTACAAAAAGTAATGTCTTTCTTCTTTAATAAAAATATCAGTTTTCACGGATCTTTCACTCTTCAGAAAAATTAAAATCACGAGAAACACAATTTCACTGTTCAATCGTCAGAATCGAACTGCCACATTTTTATTAATAAATATAATAAAATCAAATTGAAAAGATTTAAAAAATTCATTACAATATACATACATTACATGTGTAAGTACAAAAAAAAGTTAACTATTTACATTATTTTTTTATATTAATAAAGAGATCATAAAAATAAAGAAAAGGTATAAAAGAGAACATAAAAATAATATAAAAATTGGAAATAATATTCAATTAGAAATTTACTATTCATTCATTTTATTTTTTTTTTTCTTTATTTTAAATATCTTTTTTGGAAATTACTTTTTTTCACTTAATACAAAATACAGAACTCTACCGGTTGAAATCTTTTCCACATGTTAAATAGCTGTTGAAAAGAAATTCTATCGATAGAAAATATTCCGTTACATAACGCTACAGAAACACTTGAGAATTACAAATTCACAGTGGTGAATTCCATTTTCTACTCGTTCTCTTTTCAGAAACACTTTGTTAGAAAATTAAGTAAATTTGACGTCAGAATTCAGATTGAATATTTTCTACTGTGAAAATTTTCAATTACTCTTACAGAAACGAAGCCGTGTAGCCTTATCGTTAAAAACGAAAACGATTGATCGAAACGAGAGGAAGTGGTACTGTAATAAACGAAACGTTTTGAAAATAAAACATTTCGTTTCGTTTTTTCATTCGATGACATTTTACTCATCATTTTGCTGTCATTGAAATCGTTTATTGAGTTTATGTTCGATTGTTTGTGGTCGAAAAAATCTTTTTAAATTAAAGTGAAAGTATAGTATTTATTTGAATTAAATTTTATTTTTAATATTGATTTTGTTTTTACATATTCTGTTCTGTACATAAATATTTACTTAAAGGGCAAGGAAAAAAAAAAACGAAAATAAAACAATACGAAATTATGATAAGTTTCATGGAAAAAAATTTAGATGTAGCCAAAGGGAGTACAAACTCTGCAAATGGTAAAATAAGGGCAGAAAATGTGTGTAAAAATATAATTAAAGCTTGTAATGCAGGAGGACCACCAGTAAAATCTGTCGATGGATGGAAAAAAGTTAGTAATATATTATATTTAAGATTGTATACTTCATTATACTATTATTTTTTATCATTTCAGATATGGTCAGATTATAAATTTTTTTTTAAAGAAGAAGTTGAGGCAAAATGTACAAGAGCAACAGGCAACAGGTGGTTGTATGATACAATAGAATAATCAATAAAAATTGTTTCGATTTTGAAGTAACAACTAACATGTATGAAAAGTTTAATAAAAATATGTACAAGTCTACTAGTGATAATGAAGGTAATTTATATAATGTTGATGATGATAATAAATAGATTGAAATTTGAGGCTGAGCTTTAATTTAATTTTTATTTTTATTTTAACACTTATTACAATTTCTTTATGTTTTTGTTTTTTTTTTCTTTATTGTTATTTTGTTCGTTTTTATACTTAATATGTATAATGAATTAGAATTAATTTAGTTTATTATTATACGTATAAATTTGAATTATTCCACTTAAAAATGTTTTGTTTAATTTTGAGTTAACGAATAAAAAACATAAAAAACTAAAATAAACGTATTTTTGTTGTTTAAAGCGTAGTATTCAGATGAAAATAAGATATTTTGCCTATACAAAACCTATGTAAAAAAAACCAAAATAAATGGAACCGAAAAAATTTTCTGTTTCGATTTCGTAAGTGGTACTCAGCTGAAAATAAAAATGAGTTGAAAAACTCTTTCACATATGGTGTTGGCTGTCTGTGTTGGAGACCATTTATTTTCATATCCAACCGAAATAAATGAAGTTCCATTTATTTCGTACGAAAAATGAAAATAAATTGATTGTTTGACATTTGTAAAGTTAGGTTGTTTTGATATAGTTATAGTAAAATTAAGATAAAAATATATATATTAAAGTTTTTTTCATCTATGTAGATTTCTTCTCCATTTTGTAGATTTGTTATTTCGTTCCGAAATAAATAGACTTTTTCCAACATAAAATTTATTTTCATCTGAGTACTACGCTTAAGGGTCGTATTTAAGCAATATTAAATCTACTTACTTTTTAAAGAACCTTCCATACAATCTACTTACTAAATTTTTAAAAATCTACTTACTAAGCAAAAAACGATTTGGCAGCACTGGTTGTATCGGAAAAATGTACAGCTTCTCTCCGTTGCAAGAGAAAGTTATTGATATTTATAATTTAAGAGGAGCTGTATTTGGAATAACAAATACAAAATCATTTGGAACAATTTTCTTCTTCATCAGAACTACTAAAATATAACCACAGAGCAGATACATAGAGAGGTACACTGGCAGTACATTCGAAAATCAGCAGTTTTCAAAAAATTTGCTGACCTGTGCGGGGAAGTGTGAGAGACGAAAAGTTTCCATCTCTCACGAAAAAATATATGAGAAAACTTTCGTTTATTACTCATTTACGCACAGAATATTATTATTCATATAACAAATACATATACACACACCTAATTCCCATTTGTCGTTCTAAAATTTTTTTTAATGCATATATTGAAATATTTACTGTAAATACTAAATTCAACACAAGCCAAAATATACGTATAAAAGTATTTAAAAAGTGTTCAACTTGTAAATTTATTTTCTAGTTTCAAACAAAAAATTATACCTGTTTCTTCAATATGTACATATGGTATATGTATATTTGCTGTTTATGTATCCCTTGAAATAGCTAGTATTTCAGATGAATATGTATTTGTTACTTCAAATTTTAAAAATAATTTTAAAAATTAATTTTTACATTTTCGTAAATTTTCATATCCAGAAATTTTTTTCATTAGGCATGTTATTTTATTTTATTTTACATTAAAAAATATCTAATGCTGTTCTGAATATATACTTTTACTTTAAAATATTAATACACACAAGCAAACACAAAGGAAAAAAAATGCAACAATAAAAATATTATATTCATACATTTCTCATATACCATACCAAAAAATATATAGACAGAAAGAATTCTTATGTAGTATCGACTAAAAATTGTAATTATTAAATTAGACTATAGAACAGTACGGTAAGAGAAGGAAGGAAGTGAAAGCTTTTTTAACTATGCTTTAAAGCGCTTTGAAATTTAAGTTTTGTTTTTAACATGATCAACATGAATGAAAAATAAAAAAATTTTTTACTCTTGTGTGTTAAATAGAATATAAAAAAAATTTCAAATGGTGAAACATATGTGAATAAAATGAGTCACACCAAAAAGATTATATATACGAAGAGATAGCATATAGTATAAAAATGTGTATCCGAAAATTTTTGTACTGGGGTACTAATATCAGTACCCCAAGTTATAAATGAAGTTAACTTCAGAACCCCAAAGTCGACTTAAAGCAATTATTAGTACCCCGTCTTCATGATTGAGGTTCAACTTCAAAACCATTAGCGGTGTGCAATGTATAGTGTATACTGTATAGGTGTATAGACAGTATACATACAAACTTCATATTGAAACTGAATTTCATGCTTTATTTCATTTTTTTTGTCTATTGCTTGATTGCCGCTTATTGCGTGAAGGTGGAATTTATACTTATACGTATTTTTACAAGTCGAGTAAAACGTTGATTTTTCAATAAACTCAGTACTTTTCAGTGCTAATTTTAAATATTGTTGATTAAATTGAATATTTAAATTTTTGGTATTTTGTGGTTTTTTTTTGTTATTATTCTGGTTTTTTCCACTTTCTCAGTATCAGTACTTTTCGGTACTATTTTTTTTTTAATCTTTTGTATTTGCATACCCTTGTACATATAATATACAATAGCTATATACATATACATAATATATCTTATGTAATATGGATAAGAGGTTATCTGGAATACAATGTGTTGTACCACATTGTCGAAAAAGCAGAAGACAAGGTGTTAAATTATTTCGCTTCCCTGCTTTGGATACCATTTTGGGTCAAATATGAAGAGAAAGGTGCAGTTTTTTAACCTATAAAGAGCAAAATAAACAGTTAAGGATTTGTGAATAACATTTTCCATCTGAGCTTACTGGTACGAGGAAATTAAAGCATGATGCAATACCTTCTTTAAATCTAACACCTCTTAGTCATGAATTTTCCTTTCACGAAGATGATTTAAATATTAATATGGAGGAATTTTCTACAGAGAAGCAATTCGGAGGAAATTGTTTGAACTGCACAGCTGGAATTGAGAAAAAAAATTATTTTGAAAAAAAATACAACTCTCAAATAAAAAAATATAACAATCTTTTAAAAAAATACAAATTTTTATAGAAAAAGTGTAAATCACAACAATGCCAACGAAATAGAATTAAGAAGGTTTTAGTTCAGAAAAAAATTGTTGGAGAAATAAGTCTCGCTGAAAAAATAAATTCATGTAAAAATGTTAGTGATGAAAGCAAAACTTTTTGTAAAATGATTTTAAAAGGTACAAAGAGGTCTTACACAGAAGATGAAAAAAAAATAATGCAAAATATATTTTACATGACGTCCTTAAAATCCTACAAGTTCATGAGAATGAGTTTGAATATTCATCTTCCACATGAAACAAGTTTGTTCAGATGGGCTCCTGTAAAACAGTTGCAGCCTGGTTTTGAAAATAATGCGTCTAATTCTTCGAGAGAAAAGTGTGCAGATTTGTGTGAAATCGACAAGAATGTCGTACTTTTAATAGACGAAATATATATAAAAAAAGAATGGAGATACAATTCGAGTTTCGATGTTATTGATGGCGTGGAAGATTTAGGATTTAAAAGAAATAACAGTTTTGGTAATCAAGTCTGTGTTTTCATGCTAAAAGGCTTGACAAAGAATTGGAAATCTGTTTTCAATTATTTTGTTACACAAATTGGAATAAGTGGAAATGATTTGCGTTTAATTTTAGAAACAAATTTAAAAATAATATCAGACTGGGGACTTAATGTAAGAGCAATAGTTTGTGACCAAGGATCTAACAACAGAAAATGTTTTAATGATGCTTCAACGGATAAGCCCTATATAGAAATTGGAAATACAAAAATTATTTGTATATTTGACTTTCCGCATTTACTTAAGTCTTTAAGAAATTCAATAATGAATAATGATATGGTCACGCCTGATGGAACTGTCTCCTGGGATGTAATAAAAGAGTTATTCGAATTAGATAAAAAAGGCTCAACACGAATGTGTCCTAAATTAACAACGCAACATGTTTATGTTGGTAAATTTGAAAAAATGAGAGTTAATTTAGCAGCACAAGTATTTAGTGGGACAGTAGCTGCAGCAATTAAATCTTTGGCAGAAAATAACAAATTTGAAAAAGTTACAAAAACAACAGCTCTATCTACGGCAAAGTTTATTGAAAAAGTGAACAAATTAATTGATTGTATGAATGGATGTTCGCTCTGCCACAAAAATCCTTCAAGACGAGGAATTACATTAAATAATGAAAATTTCCAATTTATTGTGTACTTCAAAGAATACATTTCAAATGTAAAATTTTTAAGTAGAAATAGAACGGTATACTTTTTAGATGGCATACAACAAACCCTAAGTGGAATCATCACTTTAGCAAATGACTTGTTAGTTCCTGAAACTGGAATATCTTATTTGTTGACAACTAGATTTCACCAAGACTCATTAGAAAATTTATTTTCTATGATTCGTCAAAAATTAGGAAATAATTCTAATCCGTCAGTTGGGGAAATAAATACTATTTTAGCAAAAATTATGTCATTTAATTTAGTGAAGTTTAGCACTAAAAGTAATTGTAAAAATGATGATGTAGTTTTACAAACAGAACAAGTCGACGATATTGAAATCAATGAAAATTTCGATATTTCAATTATTGAAGAAGATTTTTTATCTGAAAATGAAAATAATCACGATTATGGAGATGATTTGATTGTGCATGAATCGTTGATAAATGTAAATGAAATTAAATTGTTTTCAATGAGATACTTTGTAGGCTATATTGCGTATAAAATGTTATTAAAAGTAAGTTGTGAAAATTGCAGTAAAGTTTTACTTAAGCCTGACGAGATCCTTTCATGTCCATCAGAGATGTTTATATTTTTCAAAAATTATAGTTCGGGCTCAGATTTTGGGAAACTTACAGCGCCTTCTAATGAGTTTTTTGATATCTGTAAAATTCATATCAAAATTTTCCAAAATATATTTGAAAAACAGCCGGAAATGAAAAATATTAAGTGTTTTATTTTAGAAAAATGTAAACTATCCACTCCAAATTGGTTTAACGTGGTTGATCCTTGCCAAAATCATAGAGAGCAAAATCTTGACTTTATGATATTAGTTCTGCTCAGGAAACATTGTGCATGGGCAATTCAAAAAAATAATAAGGTAGCCAGTAAAAAATTAAAAATTTTCAAAGGTTAATTTTTTCTAACCATATTTGGAAAGCAATATCTCAGCATCTCGTGCAGGCCGGTCAAAACTTTCAATGGAAAACAAATCGTATTTTACAATAAATAATAAAAATTGACTCGAAAACATATTTTAAAATTAATACTTCAATATTTTTTACTTATCTCACCGACACTTATCCATACGTGAAAGATTTCAACAATAAAAGCAAACACCCTGACGCTCTTTTTGAAGTAAACATTTTAACAAATATTTTGATCCATATTTTAAGAATTTTGGTCCACAAAATTTTAAGATACGGCTTTTCAAAACCGAAATTTTGAAATTCTATATAAAATATAATACATGAATTTGTATGTATCATTTGCATGAAATTAGCGACTTCATAAAGGAAAACTATGTTACGACACCAAAAGGTGGAGAAACATATGAGCGCAATAAATTTATGTACCAGATGGGCGGTACGTTGGGCGCCATATGTTACGATATGAAAAATTTGAATTTGTTTTCTGGCAAACTCAAGACCTCCCGATGAGTCCTATCCGGTCTATTAAAGGGGTTCCGGCTGCTTCAGCCCGGGCGCGGTTCTTGGACTCATCCGGTAGAGGTAAACTTCATATCCGTAACATAAAGTTAGACCGGAAATTCAAATTACAATCAAAGACAAACGAAGTTGGGGAATTAGGTTAGCCGAAAAAAAGGTGAAAGGAAAAGAGAAACAACAGGACATTCTCCTCAGTGGACCGGAGGCATCCCCCCCACGGACCCTCACCAGCTCCATCACTACTCTCACAGGATCTCTCAGACTGTCCAAACAAACTCTAAACCGTCATGTTTTGGATTCGAATAAAAAAAGTATATATGTATATACCCAAAGCAATCAATCAAAAAAAAAATAAAAAATAAAAAAAAAATTCTCTTTTTTTTTTTTTTTCACCTAAGGTTAATTTTCTATTATTTTATTGTAACTATTGTCAATTTTTATAATTTCATCAAAAAAAAAAAATGATTATAATTTGTCTTATTCCATATTACTTGAAATCCATCATCAAACTCAGAATAGATTGTATTTTTTTTTTTTTTTTCTTTTTTTTTTTTTTTCTTTTTTTTTTTTAAATATTCTGTATTATTTGTTGTATATTCATTTAAATTACTTTATGAAAAATTATTCATTATTTTTAATTTTTAAACAATTCAAATGTTTTAATTGATGAGTATAAAAAAAAATTATAATTTTGATTAATAACATCATAATACTTGTCAACATTCCTAACTTCATCAAACAATGAATCCCTGTTCAAATTAATCAAACTATAAATTGGATAATTATTACCTGTGTTATTTATAAATAACTGATTTTCAATGAATAAATTACCAATATATAAATTTTTAATATTATAATTTTTATTAATTAATATTGAATTTTTAAATTTATCTAAAATATCATAATTATTTAAAAAAAAGTTTTTTTTTTTTTTTGTTAGAAATTTTTACATAAGATAGCAAAATTTTACTTAGCTTAAATATATGCTTAAGTTGAGGTACTGCTGGATGTTAGTCGGATGGGACTCCCACGTGGCGGTACCGTTGAAGGACCCTGAGCTTCGATGTTCTGGATCTCCGCTATTCTTCCGGTTTTCTTTTTTTTTTTTTTTCTTTTTTCTTTTTTTTTTTTTTTTTATATATTTTGTATATTAAAATCTCATTTTTTTTTTTTTTTATTTTTCAATCTTATTTTTCATTCCAAATTAAATAAGAAAAAAAAATTCACTACAAATACTTCGTTAGAAAATATATGTATACATATATATATATTTAAATGTTATGCGTATATAATTATGTAAATGTATATAATATATATGTGTAATATAGTATATAAAAACAGCTATTATTTTCAGTACAAAAAAAAAGATTTCATATTATAATTTCATCTTTTTGATTTTTATTCAAACTGCTACGATTATTTTTTAATATTATTATTGTTTTTTTTTTTTTTTTTTTTTTTATATAACATTTCCCTATACAATTTTTATTAAAAAGCCAAATAACAAAATCACTCCTAATTTTTGGTACTCATTTTAATTTAAATATAATTTTTTTTTTTTTTTTTTCAAATACTCAGAAAATGCCTTTCTTTAGGTTAAATTACTTTGATTTTAAATTATTATTATACACTTTATTACTGTATTATTTCATTTTTAATAGCATAAAATTTTATTCTCTTATATTTTTTTTTTTTTTTTTTTTTTGAAACATAATTATAAATATATTCTTTTTTTTTTTTTTTTTATAGATCTTTCATTTAAAGGCCCTATTAAACTAAATAACTGAATAAAAAGTACGATCGAAATATACAAAATTAGCACAGTACACTGCTTCTAACACAATAAAAATAATTTTAAAGAAAAATTATAAATAGCGAACCAAAAAAAAAAAATACAAAATAATTAATTGATGATAAACTTCACATGTTATATGTATGTATTGACTGTTTTGTTCTCTTTTTTTTTTGAAAATTTTGATTCGATCTAAATAACAGTTACAGCAGGTTGCGGTGGTTCTATCGAATTTTTCAAATTATGAATATATATATATATACTTTTTTTTTTTCTATTAATTTCTTTTTTCAGAGTTGGTTAACCTTTTTCGTTTTTTTTTTTTTTTTTTTTTTTTTGAATGAAATTTTCAATCTTCTCTTGAAAAAATATTATTTCCATTCACAATTACACCCAATTCAATTTAACTATCTCTTTTTCGTCCACTTTATTAAAAGCTATATTTAATTTAATTTTAATTTTTTTCTTAAATCACACTAATCAGTAAACTTTGAATTAACTACTTTAATAATTAAAACTTTTTTATATTTTTATCTTTTGGCCCTATTTGTATTTTCCTTACACAAAAACAATTATTTTCACAAAGAACCGATTTTCAAAGCTTTTCTTTTATTTAAAAAAAAAAAAAATTCCTTTTTGAAAGATTTTCACTTTATTAGCAAAACAACAAAAAAAAAAAATATTTACTTTTTGTTTTTTTTTCTTTTTTTTTTCCTATATTTTTTTAGTTAAAATTATCTTTGTTTTAATTAATTTACAATTTTACTTTTATTGTGGCCTCTTTGAAAAATTATCAAAAAAAATTATAATTTATTTAATTTTTTTAAATATCTTCTTTTATTATTTTCACACCGGGAGTAAATTTATTTTTCAACCTCACGATACAAGCTACAAAAATCTTATCCCAAAAAAAATGATTTTTACTTGGAAAAAAAAATATCAAAATCGCGGTCATCGCGAATTTATTTTGTTCAACACTCTAAACGTTTTCTAGACGACTCAAATCACACACCGCAAAAAAAATTTAAAATTATACCTCCCTTATATATACCTCATACTTAGCATATTACTCGTCTCTTAATTATCTATAATGAGGTAATTAAAGAGACATTTACGAGATCAACATTCAGCAATAGGCATGAAGGTATATGAATCATCATAGAATATTCTGGTATATTCCATATATTACTTGATGAGTAATATATAGCGAGTAGGTAATTTCGGCATATTGGGGTACCTGATACAGTGTGTGTGTGAATTAAATTTATTGTATCATTATGCTATTTACATGGGTAAATAGGCTATAATGAAATGATGCGGGTCAAGTAATATAATATGCATATGTACTAAATTTATATTGGGTAATTAATATGGGTATTAAATGGTGAATACAATATGATGTATTTGCCGTCGGCAAATACCATTACATGTGTTTCAGGTCTTTAAGAGATTTTTAAAAGAAAATGAATATTAATAAAAAGGTAAGTAGAAAATAAGAGAATTTTGATGAAAAAGAAGAAGAAGTTAAGTCGAATAATTCTCTTATGTTTTCTATAAATCGCGTGATTTTTATAATATAAAGAAAATCACGCCATTTACAGAATAATGTGATGGATTATAATTTTTGTTGCGCGTGTGCAACGGATATTAAATTACAGTTCATTTATTGGAATTTTAAGTTGCAATTCCAATGAATTGCAGACTTTATTTTTCCAATATGAACCGAATTTAAATATTTTAATGTACAGCCAACTGAATTTGTACAGTGGCGTACAAAAAAAAATGACCATCAAAAAAAAATTAATGTAGCTGTCGCAACAACACAAACTTTTCCACTGACCTGTCGAGGTGGAAAAGGTTGGAAAACGGCAGCAGGAAAAAGAAAACTGGAAAAACGTGGGGCTCGTCCACGCCCTGAGAAAGAGTCTCATGCCAGAACAAGTAGGCAAGCCGGGCTGGATCAAAAAAAAATTTTTGAGGCACAAAAAAAACTATGGAGTAGATTCATACACACTATAATCAATATTCAACGAAATTCCCACTGGGATAATTTCATATACCAGCATGCGAAATGTCAAGTATAACCATAAGTAATTCACAAGGAGGGTGTGAACAGAGAAGGTTTCAGAAGGACCAAAAAAAAATAAAAGAACTCATAACAAAAGGATTAGTTGGGTTCGCGAACCAATCCACTGCACCTTCGTCTGGGAGGGTAAGGCGAACCACTGAGATTAAGCGGGTTATTGAGCAAAAAAAAACGTTAAGCACAGAAAAAGAGACTGGCCGATGATTGCGTATTCATTGAAGTAAGCAAGATAGGGGTGAGGGATAACAAAACAAAAAAAAAATTTTGATTAATAACGGTATGCTAATGGGATAAGCTAAAAGGTGTTCTAAGATTTTAAATCTTTCGCATGAAAGGTACCTACATATTTACCCTGTAGGTCCTCCACTTCATACATGCTTCCACCAATGCATCTTTTAATTCGACATTTTAAGAACTTTTTAGCTAATTTCGAATTATATCCTTTCGCGAAATCGCTTTGGGTGAAATTTCGTCTGTATACTTCTTGACCTGGACGAAACTTCACCTCGGTGGTCCGGAGGTTGTAAGACCCTTCTGCTCGTTGATGAGCCTTCTCCAGGTTCGCTGAGACTTGGTCACGAATCTGCTGAAGCTTGGCGACTTCAGGCAGATCGACAACCTCTCCATCCATCACACAGTCCAGCTCCTTCAGAACCCGATATGCCGAGGCATGCCTTACCATCGGGAAACCAAATACCGTCTGGTAAGGTGTGCGCTCAATGGCACTATGATATCGAGTTCTAAGGGAGCCAGCCACGCGATGAATGGCCTTGTCCCAGTTCGCCTGGTCTTCATGAACATAAGACCTTACAGCCTCCAAAATGACCCGATTAACACGTTCAGATGCGTTCGATTGAGGCGAGTACAAAGCAGTGCGAATATGTTTTACACCATAAGAAGACAAAAATGATTGGAATTCTTTTGAAACAAATTGTTTGCCATTATCACTGTGAAGAAATTCGCATACGCCAAAAATTGAGAAAACTTCGTGTTCTATGAACTGAATAATTGCAGGGGCATTGGCTTTACGAAGAGGTTTAAGGAACACGAATTTAGAAAAGTGATCAAGAATGATCAAAATTTGCGAATTTCCTGCTTTAGTCCTAGGATATGGACCAAGTAAATCAATATAAAGACGTTGAAAAGGTCTTTCAGAGATGAACCTAGATCCCATAGGAGGCCTAGTTCGAAAATTAGGAGATTTGTTTTCCTTGCAAACTTCACAATTATTAACTAGGTTCTGAACATCTAGAATCATTTTTGGCCAATAATACTTTTCAGACAACGACCGGTAGGTTACAGTAATGCCACCATGACACGTTACTTCAGATTCATGAACATTTAGGATCAAAGAATTACGAAGGGATTTAGGGACCCATAGTCTCCAAGGATTGTCAATATTCTCCGCAGTACGAAACCGAACACGTTTGAACAATTTACCGTCGTAAATCTTTAAATCTGGCAACTTATTCTGATTGTTTAAAACGAACGAAATCAATTGAACATAATCGTCATCGCGAAAACTATCTGAATTTAGGTCAACCTCCGTCAAATTTAAATTCGAATTAATTTCGTCACAAAATGCACGCGAGAGCGAATCAGCAACCACATTTTGTGAACCTTTGCGGTGCTGGATTGCAAAATCAAAAGCTTGCAATTTCAGGCTCCAGCGAGCAAGACGACCACTTAAATCCGACTGCGACATTAACCATTTCAGACTCGCGTGATCCGTTATAATAGTAAATCGAAAGCCTTCGATGTAAGCTCGAAACTTTTTGACACATAGTACAGCAGCCAAACACTCCAGCTCTGTCACGGAGTAGTTCCTCTGTGCCTTGTTAAGTTTCTGTGACACATATGCGATGGGACTTTCGTCACCCGCCTCCGAAAGTTGGAATAGGACTCCTCCTACGCCCACTTTCGACGCATCGCATTGTATGAAGAACTCCTTCGTGAAATCGGGGTTGTTCAACACTGGCGCTGACGTCATACGTTCTTTTAGCCTGTCAAAAGAGTTTTGGGCTTCATCCGACCAAACGAAACTTTTGGACTTTTTTAAACAATCCGAAATCGGGGCTGCCAAAGAAGCATATTCTCGAATAAAACGACGATACCAACCGGTCATTCCTAAGAAACGACGAACCTGCTTAGGATTTTTCGGACTTGGAAAATCGACAATCGCGGAAATCTTCTCAGGGTCTGTTTTTATACAACCATCACCGACGATATAGCTAAGATACTTAATTTCTTTTTGGCAAAATTTACTCTTTTCGACGTTGATAGTTAATCCCGACATTCTCAAACAAGTCGCCACCTTGTCGAGCATTTTTATATGAGTGTCGAAATCTTTTGATATGATAAGCAAATCATCCAGATAAACAAAGACATTATCACGCAATTCCGATGGTATGACTTTATCCATCAATCGACACATTCGCTGGGGAGCATTGCACAAACCGAACGGCATCACGATGAATTGGTACAGAGGCCGGCCAGGTACTGTGAAGGCTGTCCTTTCGCGAGACTCCTTTTCTAGGGGAATCTGCCAAAAGGCATCCTTCAAATCGATCCCTGTAATGAACTTTGTGTCGGACAAGCGGCTGAGCAGTCCGTCAATGTGTGGCAAAGGATATGCGTCCTTCTTTGTCACAGCATTGACTTTACGCGAGTCCAGACACAAGCGATTTTTCCCAGGCTTCCGCACCAAAACAACGGGAGAGTTCCACGCGCTATTAGATTCTTCGATAACTCCCATGGCGAGCATGCGATCCAACTCGTCATACATTAATTTTTGAATTGCAGGGGAAACAGGATAATGTCGTTGCTTAATCGGAGGTGTATCACCCGTGTCGATTACATGTTCTTCCAACGACGTTTTACCTAGACCAAAAATAGCGAACGACGGAAATTTAGATTTTATAAAATTCAATTTTCGTTGTTGCTCCGCGGTCAAAACGTGCATTTTCGGATCTTGAACGCTTTCGTTACGAAGTTCTGAGATACGTTTTGGTAGTAAATCAAATTTTTGCCAAAAATCGATCCCGAGATACAAGGTTTGCGCTAAAGTTGGCACGATGTAGAGTCGAAGTGGCCTACAAACTCCGTTATAAACGACCTCGACATCTACTACGCCATCAACTTTTTGCGCACTTCCATCAGCCGTATGTATAGGTGTGGCTGAAGTTACCTTCTTAACACCTATTTGTTTCAAAATTGCTCCAGCGTTTTTACCGATACAGCTGACTGAAGCCCCCGTATCCATTAAACCATAAAGTTCGACGTTATTAATTAAAATTTTCGCGTATGGTCGCGGATCTTTAAAAGGACAAAAACTATTCAGAACTTCTAACGATTTCCGAACCTGCCTGCGCGTTTTAAAACGTTTACGACACTCGAGAATTCGTTTAGATACAACTTCCGATACCGTACCGAATATTTTATTACGACACTCGTTATATTTACGCAACTTTTCGAGATAACGATCCTCAAGGTTCATGGTGACATTATTTGTAAATTTAGATACATCAGGTAAATTTTCAGACAAATTTGGTGAGTTTAAGGACAAATCAGTTAAATTAAATGACAAATCAGGTAGATTTTCGGACAATTCAGGTAATTTAATTGTCATGTCAGTTAAATTAATAGACAATTCAGGTGAATTTCCAGACGAATGTTCAGGCTGACGATCGCCGAGGACGGAGTTCTCATGTGATGGGCCAGGGCCCTGACTCTTACCAAGCGGATATTGTAGCAGGGTATCATGCTCAGGAGCACGGATCCTGCCATCCTGCAAAACTTGGCGCAAATCAGGTCCTAGGTCCAGCACAGGAGATCCATCGGCAACAATCGCCATGCCTAGCTCGTCTTTTTCGTCGTAGTAGGGGTTTTCGGATCCGGGAAACGACGTATCAAACGAGCTGTCCCGGAGTGCATCCCGTTTGACACTCCGTTTTCCGGGTTACACTTTTTGCATAAGGGAGTTGTGACACCTTTGAGTCCACATTTAAAACAAAAGTAATTACGTTGTGGCACCGTACATTCATGAAACGAATGGCCTTTAGCGTCACAATTCCAGCAGGTAAAGTTCTCTGTATTGAATTTATTGAGGGCGCACAAATCGTAATTTGACATAGGTAGGTCAGAACTATAAGTTTCCAAGGGCTCGTGTAGATTAGGGGGTGAATTAACTGAAAGTTGAGAAAATTGGTGACCTAAGTCACAAGAACTATTATAAGTATCTGGAGGGTTTGGATTGGATACCTTATCAAAGACACAGGTATCGTAAGGGCTATAGACTTCAGAAACATTGCGTGTCCTAGCGCGCAGGTCCGTTTCCGACCATAATTTCTCAAATTTGCGTGCTAGATCGCGTAGTTGATCCAGGGAAGTGACAGGGTGTAATAGAAGGGCATTGCGTAATCTGACATTCATATTTCTTTGTATTATTTCAATGAGCTCTTGTTGACTCATGGGAAATCGTAAGCGTGAAGCTAAACCTTGCATCTCCAACCTGAAGTCACTGAACGATTCATTTGGCCTTTGGTGGCGAGCGAACATTGCTTGCCGTATCTCAAAGTCAGTTGCCTGACTTCGAAATTCTTCAAGCAATCCTCGTCGCACCTCTCGCCATGAAGCTTCAGGATTGGATCTGCGAAAGAGCCAGTACCAATTTAGAGCTTTTTCGGAAAGAAATCTATGAACGTGTGCTGCTAGCATATCTTCTGAAACCCTATCGGCCACCGCCAAGGATTCCAGACGGAAAAGAAATTCCTCGATAGGTAATCCTAATGGTTTACCAGAAAAAGACAAATTCCAGCGTTTAAGAGGACTTGTGGATCTAAAAACACGTCTTTGCTGTTGAGAAAAAGGTGGCACGGAGCCAAAACGAGAATTATTTGACACGTAAGGTATATTTTGAACATTTGAATAGACATCATCTGTCCTTGAGGTAGGGTGTGTTACTGCCTCGACTGCAGGTAAATCAAGACGAGCTTGATGTGGATTTATACTAATAAATTTAGCGTTAGTAGGTTGCTCTCGAAAACCTGTTCCATCAAGGGGGGCCATTGGGACCGTTTGGCCAATTACGTTACTGTTTGGGTTGCTCAAATTTGGAATACTTGGTGAGAAATCTCTAGTTTCTATCGGACACGAAATATTAAGGTTACGACTCGATCTGTTCATCTCACGTTGACCATATTGGAGCGTTTTGCTATTTGTTGTACGTTGAAAATTTCGCGAGTTACCGGGATTTTTGGACTTAGATAAAGGATTAATTAAAGGCAAGGGATCATTGAAAGCTAAAGATTTGTTTTTAAAATTTTTATTTTTTTGAACATTAGATACAATTTTTTTCACTGCACCTGAACCGAGATCTGCTAAACCTTCTTCACCACCTAAGATGTTGACATTCTTCATGGTATTTGCAGGTGTACTTCCACCTAAAGGTAGGTCCAGATTTGGGGTTAATACTCCTCCAGTTGCGCCTAAGTCTTCGAAAGTTGTTGCTTCCTTTAACAACACAAAACCTTGCTGAATCACCTTTTCGATGTCTGCTGTATTATGGCGATTAGAGTACTTACTTTTAATCCTATCTACACGACACTTCAGGTGCCACAATTTAGCCTGAACTCTGAAAAATGATTCTGTGTCAGCGAGGATATCTTGGGGGTTCAAAGTGTTGACTAGCCCTTCAGCCTGACTCCGAACTTCAGCAATCTCTGTGTTGATGTTATTCAATATTTCTTCTGGTGGTGCCACTGATCCTAGATCTTCAGCTGTCAATTGGTCACATAAAGCCTTTAGGGCGTTGGGATCCTTGGAATTAATTCATCGAATCTTACACTCATAAGTAAAATCCAATTGATCCAGGTAACTGGGGTCCATTTTGATATGTAGGCACTCAATTAAATTTATTCAATATTTCACAAAATTAAATATTTGAGGTCGCTGACCGGCGGTGCACCTTCGTCAGCGCAGGTCACGCGACAAAACCACTTGGTGTTAAATTGATAAAAAAAAATAATAATAAAGCAATTACGTTTACAATCTCACCATATGGGTGAGTGTAACGATGATCACGAAAAGGAAGTAAAGCAAAAAAAAAAAAAATAATAATATATAGTGTATATCCCAAATAAATGCGATTTATAATTGCATGTCATTTATCATAAAAAACAAGAGAAGAGAGAAAAAAAATTAATATGCGAATTATTTTATATAAAAAAAAAATGTACTGTTGCTCTGAGAGATCCATGAGGCCGCGAGAAGCTGGGGAGTCCCAAGGAAAGGAGACCCCTCCAGACCACAATTAAAATTTAAAAAAAGCGAAAGAGAAAATGAAATCCTGTTGTTCCCAACTTTTAGCAGATTGAGGGGCTTAACAAGAAGAGAGTTGTGCGAAAGAGGATTGGGAATGGCTAATGAGACCAGCCTGACCTCCAGCGTCACGAGCTCATCATGCCAAGCAAACATAATGATAAAAAAAAATTAAATGACAAACGGGTGGTTATTAAATAATTTAATCAAATTTCGAGATTTATCACAAAGACGATCGCTCACGTATATGATAATAAAAGGAAATATGAACGACTACTAAGTGACAATTTGCACGAAATTGGTCGCCATAATGAATTAACAAATTCTCAAGAAAAATTTTCAAAAAAGGTATGTATCTGATCCATTCCCCGTCGCAAACGATAGTTCTGGTGTACGTAACCAAAACTATGTGTCATACGTTGAATGTATCAGATTCATTTTAAAACTATGCGGTTTGAATATATCAAAAAAATGACACACGAGCATAAACGCGCAAAGGTTACGGTCCTAAACGTACAAGACCGGCCTGACATCGTATATGTCGTGAGCATATATAGATTTAAATTTAATATGTATATACTGGCGATAAAAATTTAAAATTGAACTTTACCGAAAAAGATTTGAGCTTTATTTCAAAAAAAAAAAGAAAATTCAAACCGAAAAGATTTTATGAACGAAATCTAAATAATATATTTAATAGTTTATACAACTATTTGTAAACTGTATACTAAAAAAAAATCAGCCAGTCACGTCGCAACAAAATTTCGGAGGTTCCTCCAAAAATTTTGGTCATACGTGACTGACAACGAGAATTTTTGTATGAATTTCAAAATACGAAATTCGAAAAAAATGAGATCGCGCACGAAATAGATTTGAAATTAAATTTAATAAACCGGGTGAATAAAGAATGCAGGTAGGACGCGTGGAATGGTAGATTCCATGAGAGGTGTTGCCACTACTCACGAAATCTCCATGTTACCGAGGGTTAAAACTGTAGAAAAAAAAAACGAATCAATCCATGAACCAGAAGGGCATGGATTGAGATTTAAATTAAGGCAAAAGATGGAGGTGCCTTATCGTTGGGCGCCATATGTTACGACACCAAAAGGTGGAGAAACATATGAGCGCAATAAATTTATGTACCAGATGGGCGGTACGTTGGGCGCCATATGTTACGATATGAAAAATTTGAATTTGTTTTCTGGCAAACTCAAGACCTCCCGATGAGTCCTATCCGGTCTATTAAAGGGGTTCCGGCTGCTTCAGCCCGGGCGCGGTTCTTGGACTCATCCGGTCGAGGTAAACTTCATATCCGTAACATAAAGTTAGACCGGAAATTCAAATTACAATCAAAGACAAACGAAGTTGGGGAATTAGGTTAGCCGAAAAAAAGGTGAAAGGAAAAGAGAAACAACAGGACATTCTCCTCAGTGGACCGGAGGCATCCCCCCCACGGACCCTCACCAGCTCCATCACTACTCTCACAGGATCTCTCAGACTGTCCAAACAAACTCTAAACCGTCATGTTTTGGATTCGAATAAAAAAAGTATATATGTATATACCCAAAGCAATCAATCAAAAAATAAATAAAAAATAAAAAAAAAATTCTCTTTTTTTTTTTTTTTCACCTAAGGTTAATTTTCTATTATTTTATTGTAACTATTGTCAATTTTTATAATTTCATGAAAAAAAAAAAAATGATTATAATTTGTCTTATTCCATATTACTTGAAATCCATCATCAAACTCAGAATAGATTGTATTTTTTTTTTTTTTTTTCTTTTTTTTTTTTAAATATTCTGTATTATTTGTTGTATATTCATTTAAATTACTTTATGAAAAATTATTCATTATTTTTAATTTTTAAACAATTCAAATGTTTTAATTGATGAGTATAAAAAAAAATTATAATTTTGATTAATAACATCATAATACTTGTCAACATTCCTAACTTCATCAAACAATGAATCCCTGTTCAAATTAATCAAACTATAAATTGGATAATTATTACCTGTGTTATTTATAAATAACTGATTTTCAATGAATAAATTATCAATATATAAATTTTTAATATTATAATTTTTATTAATTAATATTGAATTTTTAAATTTATCTAAAATATCATAATTATTTAAAAAAAAGTTTTTTTTTTTTTTTTTTGTTAGAAATTTTTACATAAGATAGCAAAATTTTACTTAGCTTAAATATATGCTTAAGTTGAGGTACTGCTGGATGTTAGTCGGATGGGACTCCCACGTGGCGGTACCGTTGAAGGACCCTGAGCTTCGATGTTCTGGATCTCCGCTATTCTTCCGGTTTTCTTTTTTTTTTTTTTTCTTTTTTCTTTTTTTTTTTTTTTTATATATTTTGTATATTAAAATCTAATTTTTTTTTTTTTTTATTTTTCAATCTTATTTTTCATTCCAAATAAATAAGAAAAAAAAATTCACTACAAATACTTCGTTAGAAAATATATGTATACATATATATATATTTAAATGTTATGCGTATATAATTATGTAAATGTATATAATATATATGTGTAATATAGTATATAAAAACAGCTATTATTTTCAGTACAAAAAAAAAGATTTCATATTATAATTTCATCTTTTTGATTTTTATTCAAACTGCTACGATTATTTTTTAATATTATTATTGTTTTTTTTTTTTTTTTTTTTTTTTTTTTTTTATATAACATTTCCCTATACAATTTTTATTAAAAAGCCAAATAACAAAATCACTCCTAATTTTTGGTACTCATTTTAATTTAAATATAATTTTTTTTTTTTTTTTTTCAAATACTCAGAAAATGCCTTTCTTTAGGTTAAATTACTTTGATTTTAAATTATTATTATACACTTTATTACTGTATTATTTCATTTTTAATAGCATAAAATTTTATTCTCTTATATTTTTTTTTTTTTTTTTTTTGAAACATAATTATAAATATATTCTTTTTTTTTTTTTTTTTTTTATAGATCTTTCATTTAAAGGCCCTATTAAACTAAATAACTGAATAAAAAGTACGATCGAAATATACAAAATTAGCACAGTACACTGCTTCTAACACAATAAAAATAATTTTAAAGAAAAATTATAAATAGCGAACCAAAAAAAAAAAATACAAAATAATTAATTGATGATAAACTTCACATGTTATATGTATGTATTGACTGTTTTGTTCTCTTTTTTTTTTGAAAATTTTGATTCGATCTAAATAACAGTTACAGCAGGTTGCGGTGGTTCTATCGAATTTTTCAAATTATGAATATATATATATATACTTTTTTTTTTTTCTATTAATTTCTTTTTTCAGAGTTGGTTAACCTTTTTCGTTTTTTTTTTTTTTTTTTTTTTTTGAATGAAATTTTCAATCTTCTCTTGAAAAAATATTATTTCCATTCACAATTACACCCAATTCAATTTAACTATCTCTTTTTCGTCCACTTTATTAAAAGCTATATTTAATTTAATTTTAATTTTTTTCTTAAATCACACTAATCAGTAAACTTTGAATTAACTACTTTAATAATTAAAACTTTTTTATATTTTTATCTTTTGGCCCTATTTGTATTTTCCTTACACAAAAAAAATTATTTTCACAAAGAACCGATTTTCAAAGCTTTTCTTTTATTTAAAAAAAAAAAAAAATTCCTTTTTGAAAGATTTTCACTTTATTAGCAAAACAACAAAAAAAAAAAATATTTACTTTTTGTTTTTTTTTCTTTTTTTTTTCCTATATTTTTTTAGTTAAAATTATCTTTGTTTTAATTAATTTACAATTTTACTTTTATTGTGGCCTCTTTGAAAAATTATCAAAAAAAATTATAATTTATTTAATTTTTTTAAATATCTTCTTTTATTATTTTCACACCGGGAGTAAATTTATTTTTCAACCTCACGATACAAGCTACAAAAATCTTATCCCAAAAAAAATGATTTTTACTTGGAAAAAAAAATATCAAAATCGCGGTCATCGCGAATTTATTTTGTTCAACACTCTAAACGTTTTCTAGACGACTCAAATCACACACCGCAAAAAAAATTTAAAATTATACCTCCCTTATATATACCTCATACTTAGCATATTACTCGTCTCTTAATTATCTATAATGAGGTAATTAAAGAGACATTTACGAGATCAACATTCAGCAATAGGCATGAAGGTATATGAATCATCATAGAATATTCTGGTATATTCCATATATTACTTGATGAGTAATATATAGCGAGTAGGTAATTTCGGCATATTGGGGTACCTGATACAGTGTGTGTGTGAATTAAATTTATTGTATCATTATGCTATTTACATGGGTAAATAGGCTATAATGAAATGATGCGGGTCAAGTAATATAATATGCATATGTACTAAATTTATATTGGGTAATTAATATGGGTATTAAATGGTGAATACAATATGATGTATTTGCCGTCGGCAAATACCATTACATGTGTTTCAGGTCTTTAAGAGATTTTTAAAAGAAAATGAATATTAATAAAAAGGTAAGTAGAAAATAAGAGAATTTTGATGAAAAAGAAGAAGAAGTTAAGTCGAATAATTCTCTTATGTTTTCTATAAATCGCGTGATTTTTATAATATAAAGAAAATCACGCCATTTACAGAATAATGTGATGGATTATAATTTTTGTTGCGCGTGTGCAACGGATATTAAATTACAGTTCATTTATTGGAATTTTAAGTTGCAATTCCAATGAATTGCAGACTTTATTTTTCCAATATGAACCGAATTTAAATATTTTAATGTACAGCCAACTGAATTTGTACAGTGGCGTACAAAAAAAAATGACCATCAAAAAAAAATTAATGTAGCTGTCGCAACAACTATTATTAATTACAAACGCATCATTTCATTAAAAAGTAAACTGGAAAAATCTTTTCAATAAAACACTGTTGCTGTAAAAGCAATTGTTTATATTCGTATTTCGTAGTTCGTACACATAATATGTATGCTCACAACTTCAACATAAAAGTCAAAGCCCTTGGCGTCGTAGCATTAACAGCGTGCATTATACATTGTTCTATCCGCACGTTTTCCCTCCCCATCTAAGTAGATTCGAATTTGTGGTATACACATTTTTATACTACATGCTATCTCTTCCTATATATAATCTTTTTGGTCACACCGACACCATCAATTACCTTGTTTATGCGAAGCTTTAATTCGCATTAACCGAAAAGCATCAATTTATATAATAGAGGATTAATCTCAAGCTCTTTCAAAAATCAAGAACATGCAAACATATATAAATATTTTGCTTCGAAAAATTTATAAATATAGATTTTGAAACATTCGAACTAAATTTAAATTTTTTCCGTTTTTATTTGAATTTTTTACTACAAATCAGCTGTTTTGTTTATTTTCGAAGTATAATGTAAGAATAAAGGAAATGTTCAAAAAGAATAACACAAATTATAAATACATATCGATTATATGAAGATAGAGAAAGACATAAGATCAATGTGAATTATAATTGTATGAATGTTTTTTTTTGTAATGATGAATTATTTTTGTTTACTTTTTTTTCACTTTAACTTTTTTTCAAATATTTCATCAATTTATTTAAAATAATTTTATGAAAATAAAAGTTGTTAATGAAATATTTTACAAGGGTTTTTAGGTTTTTAGGTTAAATTAGGTACCTACATTAAAATATATAATAAAATATTTTCCAATCATTTTTTTAATATTTAATACATACATAGATCATTTCAATTGTTTTTAAAAAAATCCTATTGCATATCAGAATACACTTCTGTACCTGGGTAAATGTATGAAAATTTCAAAAAGTAAAAATAGTGCAAAATCACATGGGTTGATCAAAGAGGACTCTTCAACAAATATTAGGGTCAAAAAATTACGGTTTTTGGTACAAGGGATGCTGAGATATCGTTTTTTGAAAAAAAAATTTCAAAATCTCCATATAAAATGTATGGTATACATTTACAAATTCAAACTTAATTAAGACCTCAATTTGATTTTGAAGGTCTGTATCTCAGCATCCTCTGAATCAAAAACTATTATTTTTGGATTAAAATATTCAATATGAAAATATTAGTTTTTGGTCCACAGGATGCTGAGATACGTATACATCTTGTTGAAAAAAAAATTTCAAAATTTTCAAAGTGAGGATCCTCCAATGGAGGAATTGGTGAAGTTTCAAGATCCTAGCTCAAAGGGATCATATTAAAATTAAGGCTCAAAGTCCGAATGTATACATTTGTATACGATCAGGCAATCCCAGGGTTACATGACAAATTTTCCATACAAATTATTTTACGTAAATAAAATTTGTAAAATATTTTTAAAAAAAAATTTAAAGTGAAATAAAAAAGATATTATTGTTACCAAATAACTAAAAATCTTGAAATTTGAAAGAAAAAGAAAAAAAAATCATCATCCGAATGAATAAATTATCATTATTTAATAAGAACTATAAAATGCAATATGAAAATGAACAAGAAGGAGTATATTTTAAAAAACATGAAAATTAAAAATATTTTTTCATTTCTCTTATATCACAAAAAAACGTGATAATTAATATCATCAACAATAATTGTACACAATTGTATTATTATATTTCTGTTTTTCGAAACAAAATATGTATAAATATCCAAAAATGCATACAATCAGAATCAAAACAAAATTAAAAAATATCATATGGTATACAAAAACAAATATAGCATTTATAATGAATATTATAATTATGGGCGTGTTTTTCATTATTCTTTATATCTTCAATTTACTTTACATGCTTCTTCTTTTCACATTTCTCCTCTTGAAATCTTATACAGCCAATCATATCATGAGCTTATTCGAAGCAAAATTATTCCCCTTTTTATATTATTTTTGCAAACATACAGACATGAAAATTCAAAAATTTGAATTTAACGGCTACAATAAACCTCTATTTTACTTGATGCTTTTTGCATTAACTCATGCCGTTTTGACTAAATACGGATGCATAAACCAAATTTTAAAACGCATTGAAACTTTATTTCATTTTGAGTGAATACACTATAAAATTCGAAATTAAAATTTCAATGCGTTTTTAAAATGTGCATGTACACTTTCTTCGTTTTAAATGAATTGTCATATTTGACCTTTCAAAATGGTGTTGGTAACATACTAAACATCAATATGAACTTTTAGAGTAGTATTAAATTATTACTCAAAACGTTTTAAGTGAGAATGAAATGTTGTACTACGCATAAACACCAATTAAAATGTATTATCTCAAAACTATGTTCAAAACGTTTTATCGTTAATACGTTTTAATTTTTGTGCATAAACAAGGTAATTGTCGTATTTGCATGTACATACATATGTATTTCTATGCAGAAGTAAAAGCTTTTTTAACAAAACTGAAATATGCTGATGTACATTCAAAGCTATTTCACTAATGGGGTTCCAATGTTGGAACCCCAAAACAAAAATTTTTGTATGAGACATTTTTATACTACATAAGAATTCTTTCTGTCTATATATTTTTTGACCATACATATCATATATCTTTTCCAAAAACAACAAAACACAAAAATACCATTTACGCATAAAGTAAATAATTTGTAAATTTTTTTCAAACACATATACACTTTTTTTTGTACGATGATTAAATTAACTATATTTTCGGTCTTTTGCATTGAAAAATGTATAGAGGTAAGGTATAAAGGGTAATAAGGAAAAAAGATATTTTTTTCTATTCGAACTGATATTATGTATTGAAGATAAACATATGTATAACACCTCCTTGTTTTTTTTTTTTTGTTACCGTCAACATATACTATCAAACGAAAGTATATCAGCGGCTGTCCTAAATCCTAATACAATTTTGTATATTAATGGATATTATTATTAAAAAATAAACAACAAATTATACCTGTTCCAATATTGTATGTGCAGCTGATGTATATGTTTTGCTGTTTAAAAAAACAAATATATATACGTATGTATGTATGTATATATCCTTTAAAATTAAATACTATTTTTTTATTTTGAAGTGAAGTAAACTCATATTTTAATTATTATTCGAAGGCATACATTGTATAACATCTCCTTATTGTTTTCTTGAGGTATATCGTCAACACATACTATCAAACAATTCTTATATGGATGAATACAATGTCCTATATAATCGTTAAAGTACAAAAACATTTGATACTTTTGTAGATGATTTTTTTTAAATTTTTGATCGCTATGATTTCTGATTGCCTGGTGCAAAAAAGATTTTTAGTGCTAGAAAATTAAGAATTTTTGATCGAATTTATCAATAAAATTATTTTCTAAAAATATCATTTTGTAATCAACATTATATTTGACCTGATAAACGATCAAATTTGATATGTAAATTATCATTAAAATTTATAAATGTGATCATATGTAGGGTGGCCAGAATATCTCTTTTATAGAGAACATGTCCTCTTTTTTTATGAAGATCTTTTTTCCTCTTTTTATATCTATTTGTTCTCTTTTGTTCTCTTTTTTGTTTCTCACAATTTAAATCTATTTAACAATCAAATTAAATAACGATTGAATATCTCGGAACAAAAAATGTTAATATTAATGACACTAAATGCTTCGATCAATTCTGTAATTTGCAGAAATTTGTCGAAAATAAATTGATTGACGAGACTTGTGGCAAAATTATCTCATAACAAATAAGTTGATTATTTCACAGAAACTACAAATTATGAAATGTTCTCAGAATTACTAAAATTATGCTAATATTTCTCCACGGTACAAGGACAAAATGCAAATGTTGAACGAATTTTTTCTTTGATGGGATTGCAGTGGACAAAAGAACGAAACAGATTAAAAATTTCGACTGATCGCAGTACTCTTTCAATTTTGTATAATTTTAAGGATAAATATTGCATTGATTTTTTTAAGGAAATAAAAGATAATACTTATTTTTTAAGAAAAGTACATTGTTCTCAAAAATATGAAGTTTCTGATTCTTTCAGTGATAATGAATAATTGATCTGTATTTTACTTAATTTTTTATTTTTAGATTTATATTTTTGTTTTTAAGATTTTGTTTTTGTTTTTTTTTTTGTTGTACTTTTTTATGTTTATTGTTATTAATAAAACCAAATAAATTGACTGATTTTATTTGTATCATTTTATTGTTATTTTTTCAAGCTTTTAATCAATTATTGAACTAAGGATTTTTTAAAGTTCTCTTTTTTATTTCCTAAATGTTCTCTTTTTCAAATTTACAGTCTGTCCACCCTAATCATATGCAAATTAGCTACTTGTATACTTCTTCTTCTTGAAATATACCCTCAAATCCTATGTCTTCAATTCCTCATACAAATTGGTTAAATTTTTATACAAAATCAAATGGTATGTATTCTACCGTATATCTGAGTATGCAGTAAAAGGAAAGCTGTTTCCATATGATTCTGTATAGTAATGAGAACCATTAGAATGATTGTATAGCGAGTTAAAAATATTAAAATTTCTCAAATTTTTGTTAAATTTTTCTATGTATTGTGTGGAAAATAGATAGAAAAGACAATATATTTTAAAAAAGTAAGAAATTAGGAAAAAACTTTGAGAATAAGAAAGAGCTTAAACAGCTTTTAGATTGGAGGACAAACGTTGAGATTGGAGATCAACTGGTTCTGACTATTTCAATATACTAGAATAATTAGTCTGTTATAGAATACATTGACATTGATATAACTCTGCAGATAATATTTTGTCACAGTTTAAAAGAAAACATAAATCTCTACTTACAAATATAACCACTATTTTTAAATAAGTATTCAAATTTGACATATCCGCAACGTTTTTTCATTCGCATTCACGCAATTTCCACGATACGTCAATCACGCAATTTCCACGATACGTCAATTGCTCTATCCATCAACCATCAAGCAACGATTTCTTGGTGATCGGGGTGAGGCAATTTGAGGGGTAGCACATCACTTGTGTACCAAAAATTTCATCGAGCAATTTGACATTTGCTCTATTCCTTTTTCGTAATTTTTTCAACTCTGCTTTATTTCTTCTTCGATTTTATGAAAGCAGTATTAAAAATCGTTACTTTATAAAGAGAAAAAGTAAATTCAAAAAGTGAAAAAAATTTATTTTTTTCGAAAGTGATGAAACATTGAAATAGGTGAATAAAATTCTTTTTTTAATTTTAAAATTAAATAATTTTTTTATATTTTTTATTTTTCAAATAAAAAAACAATATTTTAAGTAATTTTTTTTTTCAAATTACTTAACGTTTATTTAAATGTAAATATAAGAATATTCGAACAAAAGAAAATTTTAAAGAAGAAGCATTGTCTGTCATTTTGCTGCATGGATGATTGCTGGACTGTGTAAATGCAAGAGTACATCACGCAGCAAGTTCAAAGCAAAACGCCAAAAACTCGTCCAGCAATTGCTGTATCGTATAAATTACCCCAATTGCTCTATCCATCAAACATCAAGCAACGATTTCATGGCGATCGGGGTGAGGCAAATTGAGGGGTAGCACATCACTTGTGTACCAAAAATTTCATCGAGCAATTTGACATTTGCTCTATTCCTTTTTCGTAATTTTTTCAACTCTGCTTTATTTCTTCTTCGATTTTATGAAAGCAGTATTAAAAATCGTTACTTTATAAAGAGAAAAAGTAAATTCAAAAAGTGAAAAAATTTATTTTTTTTCGAAAGTGATGAAACATTGAAATAGGTGAATAAAATTCTTTTTTTAATTTTAAAATTAAATAATTTTTTTATATTTTTTATTTTTCAAATAAAAAAACAATATTTTAAGTAATTTTTTTTTCAAATTACTTAACGTTTATTTAAATATAAATATAAGAATATTCGAACAAAAGAAAATTTTAAAGAAGAAGCATTGTCTGTCATTTTGCTGCATGGATGATTGCTGGACTGTGTAAATGCAAGAGTACATCACGCAGCAAGTTCAAAGCAAAACACCAAAAACTCGTCCAGCAATTGCTGTATCGTATAAATTACCCCAGTGGGTATGAAATCGTTGCTTGATGGTTGATGGATAGAGCAATTGACGTATCGTGGAAATTGCGTGATTGTATTGGTTCACATGCGTTTAGTATTACTTTCATGTGGTAATGCTATCCAATCGAAACTATGGAGATAGACAATTTAAGAGTTTACACGTAATCCACTTTTAATTCGGATATTGGTTTACTCCCAATTTCATGTAGTATAAACTCGATAATTCGGATTTTGGTTTAAACCCAATTTATTTGGGTTTAATCTAAATTTTTGTGTATGTATGTGTAGCGTAAAATGCAATATGGCGGATTCTAATTTTTATGGTGAGAATTGTAGAGTGAAGAAGAAAGAAGAAAAACATGTATACTATACGTGTATCAACGTCTTCATGTATTATTTTAATCCCAATTCCAAATTTTACCCGTTTATACCGTACTCCCAATTTAATCCAAAATTCGTATTTAATTCGAATTATTTTTTACCGTATAAACTCGTATAATACCGAATTGGGAACGTTTCGTTTCTTCATATCGAATGGTTCTTGTTTCGTTTTCGTTTTCAACGATAAGACTTCTGATTTTTACGGTATTTCAAAGATGTTAAGTCGGATATCGTTGAGACATCTGAATTAAAAGACAATTCATAATTTACTTAAATACATGTATTTATTTGAATGTATTCATTACAATACTATAAATTCATAATAGATGAATAACATTATAAAAAAGCATAATTAAAAAGTAGTTTGAATATTTTGAGTATTTGAATGATTCAGATAAATAAATATAAACTTATTCTAAATAGTACCAATTTTAACATAAATTCTCGATGTTAAAGCATGGTGCTGAGGTTCTCTTTTCTCTGGTGAATTTGAAACTGTATTTACATAAGTATGTTGCATTGAAAAACCAATTACAACCTCATCTCCACTTTGAAGTTCAACATTTGGTGTAAAATTTAGTTTAATTGCTATTTTATTTGAACGCCTCCATACTATAAACCTAAAAAAACAAAACAAATGTAAATATTCAAAATATTCATACTTTTTCAAAAAATTCTATTTCTTCACAAGTAAATTTAAAAACTGAGTGAATTAAATTTACTCAGTTTAATTCTGATCTTTTTATGTAATTTTTTACTAAATTCTAGTACTTTTTATTCAAATTAAAATTTTCTTTCGAAATGAAATAAAATGCTAGCATGCTACATGCATGGTGATATTTGCCTGCAAGAGGCTATATTTCTTTTATAACTGGAACTCTTTTTCAGATATACTTATTATCTGTATGTGCTATATGTATGTATATAAGCTTACTTTGGTTCTTCACGTTGGATTTGTATATCTTCATCGAATTCAGCTGATTCGTCTCTACGATTCAATATGAATGATGAATCAGGTAATTCTAGTTTTGCATTTGTTCGTGTCTTAACAAAACGTGGTTCTTCATTTAATGATGTTTGACGTGATAAACTAGAAGTTAAACTTGATGTTGGAATAGATGATATAGTTGTAGTGAATTGTTTTTCAAAACATTTTTTTAAATCCTCAATTAATAAAGATTCCTCTTCTTCCGTTGGCAAATTCATTATAGTAATTGTAACATCATGCATTGTTAAATTAATTAATTTCAAAATTACTTTATTCTGTTGTCCTGGTATTAACGATTCTTGTTCACATTGAATTAAACGTATATCAGGAATATGATATGATGCAAATAATTGTATGCGAAATTTTATCGACGTTGGATGATATTCTGATTTAATAATATTATGTTCACATTGACGACAACGTAATGAACGTTTTATAAATAAACTTTTACGTTGTGGAAATAATTTATTAACAGTTTTTGGTTGATCAGCAGGTTGGCCATGACGTTGTTTTATTGTCGTAGCTGTTTTGGAGAAAATATAAATTATTTTTGATTAGTAAATATTTACAAAATTTTAAAAGATTTTTACTATTTTTTAAATGTAATTCCTGGTTAAATACAGAAATTGGTAACTCATCAACATTTTCACTTGCAATTGACACACTTATAGTCAGGGGTTTGGGCTTTGGCGGATTTTTGTCAGGCCAACCCATTTGTCTTCGAATCATTGAAATTGTTAAGCCTGTACGATCCTGCAGGGAAAAAATACTTTTTAGGTTTCTTTTTTTCAAATTCATTTCTACTCAAAAATTTGAGCATTACTTAATTATCCTCACTTACCGTAAGACTGGGAAATTTATGTTGTTTTGGATTTTTACGTCTATAATAATCCTGTTTTTCTTGTTTATCTAGTAAAACCATTGCTTGATAATATTCAAGTAAATGATTAAAACGTGTTTGATTTACATACTCGTACTCCGGCCATGAACCCGTGGCTTTAAGATTTTAAGATTACCAAGTGTGCTAACTCCTTTATAAATTATACTTACCAATTGTTTGGTCGGGAATACCAACATCACGAGATGTCCATCTGCATGCCAAACACGCTAAATAGTACATTTTACGACTAATTGCTTTATCATCTTCACCTCCCTCTTTTTCCTTTTCTTTTCCTTCTTTAGCGACATCAGGTTTTCTGGAATTGTGGTACAAAATAATTACAGAAGGCAAATGATTTTGATTCTTACCGAGGTAATGTAATAGTCGTGGCTCTTGCAGTTAAAGTGTGATGACATGATGGACAATCAAAACAACTATTGCATCTATTTTTTTTATGTTTAGCTTCCGTTGAGGGAATATTTTCTAAACAATTTGAACAAAAATGAGAATCAACCTGAAAAGATATTTAATTAGCCGGAAAATTTTATGAAATAAAGGTAAAGCCATACCTCATGACATACACAAAAGCCACATCGTAGTTTAAGACAATAACGACAAAAATAAGTTTTCGCAATAGGATTTAAAATTCCACATGAGCATACATAACTAACAACTGTTGGTTGCATAAAACATGCCATTTTACAACTGAATTAAATCTTCCTTTCTACTTTTCTAATTCTATTCTAATACACAAATTTAAGATGTAATTTTATTAGCCCTCCCTTTCAAGAAGTTCAAAGTTCTGACTAATTCAATTCAATCCCATCATTGGGCATGAACACATTAGGTGGTTATAACAACGGACGAAAACCTGTTTTAAAACCTGTTTTTACAACTGCTCGAATTACATCTGAAGGTGGCACGACCAGTTGTAGCGAGAGTATGAGTGTATTACAACCGTGAACTGTGAATTTAAAATTATTTTGGATGATTCTTATTATACCAAGATGGAAAAAAATATACACTTATTGTTACAACCAGGGCAAAAAAACTGGTTAGACCATCTAATGTGTACAGTACAGGTAAATTCCTATCACTAATTCCTTAAGGGTAATTTCACGGCTGTCAAAAAAATGACGTCATTCGATTATGCCACAGACCAGCACTACATTAGACTTACGGCATTGTGTTCCATATATTCCAACTAAATGCAGCATAATGCTGGTCTACGAGTTTATAATTATATAGCATATACTTAAGTTTACTTTAAGTGCATTTATAATAGCTGTGGTTTATTGGAAATTGGAACTGAGGAAGTGATATGTGATCACTTCAGTTTTGCTCAGATTACTTATCTTCTTCTTGAGAATAGCTTCACTTTAAATGCCCAAAAAAACATTTTAAAATAAATTACATACTTGAACAAAATTCACTAAAATATTCCAAGCTTATGAAAAAAACAAGAAGAAATATATAATACGAATTACAAAATCACGTAATAGCCCCAAACTTCGAATCATATGATACTTTTACAGTAAAACAGCTATTAAACTGATACTGAGAAAGTGAAGAAATCAAATTTTTGCTTATTTGCTCACTGAGGAAGTGATATTTTTCGTAGCGTATTATCGAATAGAGGAAATGAAAACGTTCTTATCAAGTGAGGAAGTGAGAAATCTTAGGATAATCACTTCCTTAGGTCCAATAAAACACAGCCAATATACCTACAACATATTCATCATTCCATTACATCATTATAAGATAAGATAAGATAAGACGATCTGGGCTATTTTTGTACCTTGACCTAACAACAAGATCTTTTATGCTTCTCATAGATTTAAGCTTTTGATAAATCCTAAGATTCCATTAGAAGGTGAACACCAGATTTGGGAAAAAATTCATGTGCCGCAATTTTATTAGAGGCCAACGCCTCACATTCACACAAAATGTGTTTTCAGGACTCTTTGGCCTCCTTACAGAACCGGCATTTGTCATCCTCTTGTAGCCCTATACTACTCAAGTGGCAGTTTAGTAGACAGTGCCCGGTGAGAAGACCCATGATGGTTCTTAGTTTATTCATACTGAGTTTGAGTAGTTACTTAGAGATGTTAGTTGAAGGTCTAATGAACTTCTTCGCTTGTTGGTTTCCGGGAATTTTTTCACAGTGGGAGATACATTTCTTTATTTTCCATTCTTTGATATTGCTTTTTGTGTGGCTCCTTAGTAGGCCACAGAAGGGTTTTGGTCTAAGGAAATTAAAGTTGGCACCTTTCTTAGCCAAAGAGTCTGCCAGCTGGTTACCTCTGATATCTTTAAGTCCCGGGATCCATACAAGAAAGACTTTGTTTGTCCTGGCAAGTCTTTTAACAGTCTTTAGGCAATCCCATACTGCCTGACTGTCTGAGATTATGTAGACTGTGGCTTTGTTGAATCCTTTTTTTAGGCACTCAGTGGCACACATGTCTATCGCGATGCGTGTTTACCTAGGGATTTAAAGAGGCTTCCCTGCTCTCACTCCTTTCGAAGTTTTTGAGCCATCTGTGTACCATATAGAGACTGATATGGTAGTTCTTAAATTCCTCAAGAATTTTAAGATTATGTGTGAAATTACCCGGTTTAAGTTCTCTGTTTCTTTGCAATTTTAAGTCCCATTCTAGTGCCTCTTTCTTAATTTGTATATTGAGAGAAGGCAGATTGAGCATAAGCAATTTTTAAACCTAACTGAAATCATCTTGTCTATATGTAATTTGAAAAGTGGACTCATTTTTTGGTGATAAAATTAAATAATTTGAAATATTTACATACATAAGTTGTTAAAATTGACTATACTCTGTTCACAAAGTTTTTTCAGTACAGGTCTTATGAAATAGTTCATTTTTATCCAGTGTCGTTACATTTAATAGGAGTATACTAAGCTACTCATACACCAATCTATTATATGTGAAACGAGACGCTGGAAAACAGAAAAAAACAATAACACCCATCCCTTTGTTGTCGCCAGTAACACAGTTGTACACAGAGCTGCCAACAAAAATTTCAGAAACCGGCCAAATAATTTTTTTCTCCATTTCCGGCTAAAAAACAGGCTAAACGTAGATTATGTTAAATCGGACTATGTATAATATTGCTGTAGTGTTGAATTTTTTAACTTACGGTGTTTGTCTTGTATATAAAAAGAAAAAAAGTGTAAAGAAAGCAAAAGGTTTTCCTATAAAAAGAGGAAATTCGAATGAAAATAAATTTATTAATTCATGAGATGGGAAAAGCAATGTGATTAATATCGATTCAATACTTGAATTGTTAAACACTCGAAATGGCAAGTTATATTTTCGAAATATTTTTGATAATTAAAAATTTTATATACATATGTATATACATACATTTTAGCCGCGGCTGAAAGTCATTCTAGCCGCGGCTAAAAATGCCTAGCCGGAAAGAAAAAAGAAATCCGTCTAAATCATTTTGTTTTCGGCTAAATTTAGCCGGAAAACGGCTAAATTGGCAGCTCTGGTTGTACTGCGACTGATTATTTTTCTTGTATTTCAATTCTCTGGATGAACAAAAATTAACAAAATGAATTATGAAGAAAGATAAAAATGATGAAAAAATTCATGTGCACACACGCTGATGAGCTAAAAGTTGGTTGATTGATATTCGAGATGTGTGTATAAAAAGTAAAATGAATAATAAGTAATCGCAAGTTAGTGTTACTGTGTAATAATTATATTACTTATAGTATGTAGTACCGTTCTGAATAATAAAAAATTAAATTCTATTATTATAATTTACTGCATTTATTTAAACATTTACAAGTATGCATATGATATGATGTAACATATAAAAACAATAAATTATGTTTTATTTGAAAAAATGTTTTTTACATATTTTTTTACATATTATTATAAATTTATACAATTCTATACACATATTCCTTTGCAATAGAAATGCATTTTGTAATGAATACTCAACTCTATAGAAAAAATGTACATAATTGATACTTTGATATTTTGTACATAATGGGTAATCCTTTTCTTAAAATATGTGTAAAAAGAATCGCACGATACCCTAATATTACAGTACAAAAATGTTTCTTAAAAATTCTGCAAAGTGTTGTGTAATTTTAAAATTCTTATGATCAACAAATTGAATTTAAAAAAAATGATATATATATGTTAGTATTATGGTACTGATAAGGATAATGTAAATTATCTTTTCATTCATACGATTAGCTATAAAACAAAAAAAGTAAAATCCGTAATTCCTTTCACTTTCAGTTACCTATTTTTAGGAAATAAATATGTGCATACAATGTTTTTGGGTTTTTACATTTTCTTATTTCATAGAAATAATTTGAATGTAATATTACACATTCATAACATTTTCTATTTAATAAATAAAAAAATTTTTATTTTCAACAAAAATTTTTATTTCAACAAAAAAAGTGATAATTTTGTAATATTTCATTCCTTCCTAAAATTAAAAAAAAATAATTCGATATAAGGAGTTAAAAAATATAAGAAATGTAATAATAATTAAATTTAAAAAAAAATAAGTACATATGTATTATAATTTTTCTTCATTGGTAAACAATTTTTAGAAAGTATAAAATTTTATAAAATTTGAAAACAAATGTATAATCGGCAACACTTATTAAAAAGTTCATCTGAGTTTAGATACAAAATATAAACTAAAGGGTAACACTGTCGGCGATTAAAATAAGAAACACATTTATGTAATTACTCAAAGAAGAAACAAGACAAAATATGTCCATAAGACCTGACAAAACTTTGTGAACAGAGTATAGGTAGAAGTAGCATTTCAACGAAAAAAGTGATAATTTTGTAATATTTTAATTATTTTATTCCTTCCTAGAATTAAAAAAATAAAAAAATTCGATATAAGTTAAAAAATGTAACATTTTGTTACTTTAAATTTTAAATTTTACATACGTGCAGCAATTTTTGTTGGTTATTTATAAAAAAACTAGCATTTATTTAAAGATGATATTAATACAAAAAGATTAAATTTATTTACAGAGTTTTATAAATATTATTCCGTGTACTTAACTTCAAAATACAACCTGCCTGACCGACGTACAATTTGAGAAGAGTGAGAAGATAAACAATAAAATGACAGTAACGTCAGAATGACATTATTTACATGTACATTACTGTGCGACTATATGAGTACAATTTAATTCAAAATTTTGGTACACTCTAACACCCCCTCTCAAAATTTTAATTACTTATTACTTCTAAACCTAGTAATATACAACACTGATCATGCTTTAATCCTTTCAATCCTTTTGTAAACATATCTGCAGGCATCTCGTTTGTAGGCATATAACATAACTTTACTTTTCCGGATTCCAGAATACTTCGAATGAAATGATGTTTGATGTCTATGTGTTTAGTTCGATTATGGAAGATCGGGTTCTCAGCTAATCGTTGAGCACTTTGATTATCGTTGTATATTCTTGTAGTTCTAATCTGGTAGCCCATATTTGATATCATTCGTTGGAGATGTATCACTTCCTTTGCTGCTTCAGTTAATCCCATATACTCAGCTTCAGTACTAGATAATGCTACTGTCTGTTGTTTCCTGGATTCCCAACTGATACTTGTTCCAGCTAGTTTAAATACGAATCCTGTGTATGATTTTCTGTCGATCTGTGAAGCGCCCCAATTGGCATCCACATAGCCTACTAATTCTTGTCCTGTTTTTCTGAAAATCAAACCATAATTAATTGTACCTTTTATATAACGTAAAACTCTTTTAGCTGCTGCCCAATGTTCGTCTGCGAAACATGTATTAAACTGACTCAACATGCTGACTGCATATGATAAGTCTGGTCTTGTTGATACGGCTAAATACATTAAGCTTCCAGTTAGATTTTGGTAAGGATAATTCTTCGATGTGACTGCATTTTCATTTGCTTTTCGTGTAGTTTGCAACTTTCATCTACTGGAGTACGTAAGGATTTGCATTCCTCCATTCCAAATCGTTTTAGGATTTGTTTAGCATAACTTCGTTGACACATCGTGATAGTTTTCCTATCTTCACTTTGTTGAAATTCTATACCCAGGCATCGTCTAATTTTTCCGATGTCTTTCATTTCGAAACACTTTCTAAGATGATTTTTCATTTCATTTATATGAGATTCATCATTTGATAATAGTAGAAGATCATCTACGTAAATTGCGATTATAAGATTGTAGTTATCTTGATGTTTGGTAAAAATGCATGGTTCAGATTCATTTCGGATCATTCCAAGTTTTTCTAATTCTTGTGTTAGCTTTTTATGCCATTCTCTTCCAGCCTGTTTTAGACCGTATAATGATTTTTTTAACTTACATACCTTATTATTTTTATTCTCTAGACTTCTGGACCATTCCCTAGCGGTTTCATGTATCCTTCCATTTTCAGTATCCAATATACTTTTCAGATTTTCCTCCAGCATTTCAGGCATTTCCATATACACTTCTTCATGAAGTTCGCCATTTAAATATGCCGTTATTACGTCCATTTGATGGACAGTCCACCCATTTTCAACAGCTAAAGCCATTAGCATTCTAATCGAATTCAAACGAATAACAGGTGAAAAAGTTTCATGAAAATCAATTCCCTTTTTCTGAGTGAAACCTCTAGCTACAAGTCTAGCTTTTCTTTTTTCGATTCTGCTACTACCATCGTACTTTGTGGTAAACACAAATTTGCTTCCAATTACATTTTTGTTTGCCGGTCGATCTACAATTTCCCACGTTTTGTTTTTTATATGCGCTAGGTATTCATCGATAATTGCTTTTCTCCATTCGGATGCTTCAGGACGATCAAGAGCTTCATCAACATCTTCAGGATCTGGCGTTGTCACCATGTTGACTGATTCTTCTAATTCAGATTCATATTCTACTGCTGAATTCTCATTTTGAGAGTTTGAAGAGTTATCATTTGTAATTTTCTTTGTATGATGTCGTATTTTTCTAGGTCTGCCTCTTCGACCTGTTCTTATTAGTATTGGTCGGCCTCTTTTCTTATGTATATGTGACTTCAATTTATTTGTCTTTTTGATAGGTACAGGGTTAATTCCTTCTCTTTCAAGAGTTTCATGCGACTTATTTTCGTTTTTATTTTTACTTTCATCATGCAGGATGATTTCTAAGCCCGAATTTTCATAATTTTGTGTCTCATGTGTAGAATTATCAATTAGATCTTCAAATTCTAAAATTTTGAAGTCGGATTTTAGAAATTTCACATCTCTACTGATTACCACCTTTCTGTCCTTTATCGACCATAGTCTATAGGCTTTAGATTCTTGAGAGTACCCTAGAAATATACATTCAAATGATCTATCTTCAAATTTACCTTTACTTTGTCGTTTGTCTAAAACAAAGCTCTGGATCCAAAGATTTGGAAATAGATCACATTTGGAGTTTTTCCTTTCCATAATTTGTACGGTGTTTCACCATTTAGCGCCTTACTTGGACATCTGTTTCGGATGTAATTTGCAGTGTTCACAGCTTCTGCCCAAAACATTTGAGGTACATTACATTGTGCCATCATACTTCTGGCTGTTTCGACGAGTGTGCGATTTTTCCGCTCGGCGGTTCCATTTTGCTGTGGTGTGTGCGGTACTGATAATCTTCGTTTGATACCATTAATTTCAAGATAATCATCAAAACTTTTATTGCAGTACTCTAAACCATTGTCTGTTTGCAAAGCTTTTATTCTTTTTCCAGTTTGTGTTTCAACTAATGTTTTAAACCGTTTAAACGCCTCGAACACTTCACTTTTATGCTTCAAAAAATACACCTCACGCCATCTGGAGTGGTCATCAATAAAAGTTACGTAGTATTTAGCACCACCAACTGAAGTATGTCTCATAGGACCACATACGTCGCTATGAATGATTTCCAACACTTCACTGATTCTTGGTGAATCGACCTTAGGAAATGGTAACTGAACTTGTTTTGTTTTAATACATATCTCACATGATGGTACTTCTTTAACTTGAGAAATCTTTATGCCAGACACCTTTTTATGATTTATCATTTCAGTTAAATATTTCATGTTGATATGACCTAGTTTTTCATGCCACTTCAACAGTTCTGATTTCTTATCAGTTTGAACGAAACTTGCTGTTTCATAACCTTTTCGTATGAAGTATAAATTTCCATACCTATAGGCTGATGATATAATTCTACCTTCACTCGTAATAATTTGTGCATTATTTTTAGTGAATTTCACTTCATATCCATTGTCGGTTATTTTGGCAACTGACATAAGGTTTGTTTTTAAATCAGGAACAAACATGACATTCTTTAATTTAATGGTAGTATTACCGTTTTCACTTTGTATGTTCAATTTAATATCACCTATTCCTTTTATTTTAGTAACTTCGCCATTTGCTAAATTTAGTGATTTGTTCAATTTTGTCATTTCACAAAACTCAGATTTTTCGGAAGTCATATGTGAAGTACAACCACTATCTAAACACCAGATATTGTGTCTGCCGTAGTAGTCTTGTGCAAAGGCAAATTCTTCCTTTTTATCATTGGTTTCTACACACACTTTAGTACACTCAGGTTTTATTTTCCTTTTAGTCACTTTACATTCTGATGCCTTGTGGCCAATTTTTCTGCAACGATGACACTTGAACGGGAAATGTAATCTTGTTTCACGCGGCACATTCTTTTTGCCAGTGTAATCGTTCTTTTCATTTCGTCCTATGAACATTGCATTTGACGAATTTTCTGCTTCTCTAGATCTTCTTGCGTCGAATTCTTCAATTATTTTCACCTTCAAATTTTCAGGTTTAGGTAACTCGTCTCGTGATTCGATTGCGCATCTAAAGTTTTCAAAGGATTCTGGGAGACTATACAAAAGCATTATAGCCAACAAATCATCATTTATTTGTACACCCATATCCATCAATTTGTCAACAGCATCGAAAAATTCCATTAAATGTGTGCGTACATTAACACCGTCAGTCATTTTTGTTAGGATGATTTTTTTCAATAATGTAGCTTTTCGAGCTGGTCCTTTCGATTGATAAATCGAATGTAATTTGATCCAAACTTCATTTGATGTTGTACAGTGTTTGATTTGCTTTAGTTCAGATGGATTTATTGAAAGAATGAGGTCTGAACGTGCTTTCTTATCACCATCAACCCACGCTTTGAATTTCTTTTCAGATTCTACATTATTTGCTACTATTTCCGGACATTTGTACTCACCACATACATATTTCCACGTATCATTTTTTATTAGTAGAGCTTCTACTTGTAATTTCCAAGTGTCGAAGTTTTCCTTTCCAAGGGGTTCAATCCTCGTTGTTATACTGCTCATCTTTTTATAAATAATATTCACTAAAATAAATGTTATTTAAAAAAAATTTTTGTTTGAAAGCACCCTGGGCCCATAACCTGTTGGTTATTTATAAAAAAACTAGCATTTATTTAAAGATGATATTAATACAAAAAGATTAAATTTATTTACAGAGTTTTATAAATATTATTCCGTGTACTTAACTTCAAAATACAACCTGCCTGACCGACGTACAATTTGAGAAGAGTGAGAAGATAAACAATAAAATGACAGTAACGTCAGAATGACATTATTTACATGTACATTACTGTGCGACTATATGAGTACAATTTAATTCAAAATTTTGGTACACTCTAACAATTTTAAAGTCTTTTCGTTTCACAAAACTCTTCTATTTTTAATTTTCAAATAATTAAAATTATTAATTTTTAATAATAATTAAATTTAAAAAAAGTTAATATGTATTATAATTTTTCTTTATTGGGAAACAATTTTTACAAAGTATCAAAATTTTATAAAATTTGAAAACAAATGTATAATCGGCAACACTTATCAGAAACTTCATCTGATTTTAGATACAAAATATAAACTAACACTGTCGGTGACGAAAATAAGAAACACATTTATGTAATTACTCAAAGAAGAAACAAGACAAAATATGTCATAAGACCTGAACTGAAAAAACTTTGTGAACAGAGTATAATATTTAATATTTTAACGGAATCCCCTACATACGACTATTCAATTATTTTCTCTTCCACTTTTTTTTTCTTCTTTTCTTATTTTTAACATTTGTATTATTTATTTTTTATGAAATTATATATGTATATGTACCCGGAAATCCAATCTGGAATCTGGCATCTAAACTAGCACCAAAAAAATGTTCTAGAACTAATCTGGCACTTTTTCTAATTGAGTGACTTTTAAATTTCATATGTAACGTCCTCCAAAATTTAAAAATTATAAATTCAAGATTTCTTTGTCACAGTAGTGCTTAAAGACAGGTAGTATTTTGGCCATGTAAATATAAAGTGAGTTTTTTTTGTAATCCACTAGGGTTTAGGATCAGAAATTTCAGAGCAATCTGACAACAAAATACCAAAATAAATTGAAACTAAAAATGCTAAGGTAATGTTTACTTTTTCATACTTACCCCATTCTAGATCTCATAGATGATATCTCGTTATTGATATTCAAAAAAGACAGACAGAGACAGACATATAGCAGCTTTATAATGTTAGTTCGCTGCAGCTTAATTTTAATTTATGACATTTATGTAAATAAAAAAATAAATCTTTGAATTGGAAGAAGTATTATTTATTGGATATCCCATCCTATCTTATAAATATCATAATGCAACATATTTATACAGAATCAATCTCTGTATTTTTTCCAGCTTTGCTGTAGCGGCCTGCAAGTACATATATTGGGACTAAGTATCGAATGTGTGATTGTGATATGACGTGTCACGTGAATTACGTTAGTAACGTTTACAAACCCTGAAAATATGAAACTTGAAACCAAACATCAGACAAACAAAAATTTCCACATTTATAATATTTAAATTTTCTTTATTTGACACTTTTGGAAAATTTACGTAACTAACAAAAGTTTCCCATACTTTCTTGCTGACCTAATATAAAACAATTTCCCACACTTTACTCCGGTTTTCAAAAACGAGACTTTTGTGTAATGCACATAAATATACTCTATACAAATTACAATTAAAACATATGACACAACAATAATGCATAATGTATAATTCACTTTACTACAAAATCATATTCTTGTAATATGAGATGCCACACATGTCAATTAAACATACTGAGGAATAACAATAACACAAATGGTGTAAATGACCTCATGTTGTTATAACTGCATGCAATTAAGCAATATAATAATTTAATTGCATTGCATCATATTTTTAAATATGAATTTGACACTTACTAAATTTTTTTAAGAAGCAATAATTTATATTCTTGAAAGAATAATAAATTAATTTATTTATTGAAGTAATTTGAGATTATGCATAATTGTGTTTTAATATTATAATTATTATAAGTGCATTATGAATACAACATTTAAGTAATTCGATATGTGTTTACTAATTTTGTCAATTGATACCAAAATATTTGTAATTTATAATTTTAGCATGTTTTCTATAATTCTAAGAAATATTAGATTCTAGGCTTTGTATGTAAAAATTTTAGTATATAAGGAATGAAATTTTATCAAGAAAATCACTCTTGATTTGAACTTCAAACTCGAGTCTTTCATTTTTCCATTCCGGAAATTAGTCGGCATTCATTGTCATTATTCAGTTTGGCATTTTTGCCATCAAATACCAGAGCACACATAGGCAGATATACTTGCCGCTCTAAACCATTCAAAGGTAATCAAAAAGAATTATATCAGTGTACAACGAAAATTATATGGCGACCCTGCATAACACGAACTCGGTAAAGTGTCCAGTCACTAGATTTTTATTCAGATCAACTGAAGAAAAAGAAGTTCACACACACTTCAAACTTAACCACCTGAAGAAGATTATTTCAGAAGAACCAACAGCTGGTCCCAAACCAATCACCATCGAAGAATATAGAAGAAGAAACAAAATCATAACAACACCTACAGTTCCAAAAGAAAAACCAAAAAAACAACGAGGAGGCCTTAAGGTCAGATACCGAAAGCAAATAGCAGATTTGTACAGACTCGCAAATTTAGCAGTCTCAAAAAAAGAAAAAACAGCATTCTTAAGGTATGTTTCCACCAAAGCTCGTAAGCTGCTCACACACTGTTTTCGAACTTGGTGGATACGAATGAATGAAGGAACGTCAACTGTGTGTGAACTGATCGCACGCTGCATGCATGCAAAGTACGTTTATTGTATCCACCGAACGTGCTTTAAAGGAATAAAAACAATCATAGGTTGCAAACATGTATGTTGGTGTGTACAGTACTACGTGCTGCCCACAATCTGCACGTGAACTGTTCGTTTGCTTGTTGTACTTGCTTGTCGAATGTTATGTAGGATCTATGGTATTCTGATGAGATTAGTTCAGTTTTTGAATGTATGTACTTTGTTAAGTGCGGTTGTGAATAAAATGTCCTGCTATTGGGATGATGTTGCTGTTTGCGCTGCTCCGTTTATTGTTGTATATAATTTAACGAAGAAACGTAAATCTCCTCGTTGCTGAGTACGACCATATCTAAAATCTAGAGAAAATTATGGAGGGATGCATCTGCTAAACAATCTCAAAATAGATAAATTGAGTGGATTTAGAAACTTTGCAAGGATATCATCCAATGATTTTGAATATCTTGCAAAAAGAATTGGTCCAGTTGTTGGAAAACAAGACACGAATTATTTGTTTTATTTCAAATATCATTTGTCCACTCCATGTCTACTGTTTAGAAGTTGAAATCAAACTGTAGAACTATTATCTAGACTGCAAGCAGCTTCCTTGTTTTCCAATTTAAATGGGAAGCAGGCATGCTGCACGCATGCTGAACGTCAGCTGCGTGTTTCTGAAAAACAATGGTATCCACCAAACCTGCTCGTTAGTCAGCTGCACGCTGCTTGTCTACATGCTTTTTAGTTTGGTGGATACACTTATCGAAATTACTGTCACTCAGCTCACGATCAGATCACGAGCAGCTCGTGTGCAGCTCGTGAGCTAAAATGTTGGTGGAAACATACCTTTACAAGCAGTTCAACATTTAAGAAGAAAAGAAAAAGCTGAACTAAATGGGAAACAGAAATTCCAAGCCAAATGAAGAAATCATCATAACCTCATCGAATAACAACAACAACAATCAACAAGAAGAAAATAGTAATTTAATTAAATATATAATAATTAGTTTAATAACATTTTTAATCATTTTAAGTATTATTAATTATATAAGAAAAACATTAACAAAAATGATAAGAAAAGAATTAAATAAAAATATAACTGTTTAAAACAAAAAACAAATTTTTTCTTAATGTCTCAAAACCTCGAACAATTAATATCTGAATTAGAAAAAGTTTTGGCCATTTTTAAGAAAAATCCGAATAGAAAATTTAAAGCAGAATATCTTCTCTCTAAAAAACTAACACTAGAAAAATCAAGAAAAGAATTTAATGAGATATATCAAAATTTATCTAAAACCACTTCTTGTACTGCGTATGCAAATAAATATAGTAACATATATAAAGAGGTACAGAAGATAATAGAATCAAAGACAGAAATCTATGAAAACATTGAAAGTGAAGAAGAAGATATTATAAGAATTAATACTAACAAAACAGGTCAAAACTTAACAATGCCTAACTTTGATTTAGCGGCTGCTGTAAAAATAATCCCGGAATTTAACGGTGACCCAAAAACACATGAAAATTTTATAAATTTAATTAAACTAATGTCAGATACTTTAAAAGTTGAAACTGAAGTAGGTAAATTAATAAAATGTATACTAAAAACGCGCTTATCTGATCAAGTTAAAAACAAAATAGCTAATGAACAAGCACCCAACAACATTAGCAACTTTAAAGAATTGTTCCAAAAAATATACAAATCTAAGAAAAGCCCATTAAAAATACAAAATGAGCTATCGAAAACTAATCAAGGTAATAATTCAGTACAAAAATTTGCTCAACAGATTGAAAAGCTTATTGCAGAACTCAATAGTATACAAATATCGGAACAAGGTGAAGAAAGTAAAACCATAATAGCAAGATTAAATGATCAATTAGCATTGAACGCATTCAAGTCAGGATTAAGGGAACCCCTAAAAACAACTATTTTTGCTTCTCAACCAAAAACACTGAATGAAGCAGTAAAACTTGCAATTGAAGTTGATTCTGACGACGATAAAAACAAAAATATCTCTCAAAACAAAATTTTAGTAGAAACTATAACAACAATCACTACAATAGAAATAGAGATAATTTTAATAATAATAGTCGAAACTATAATAATAATAGATATAGGAACAATAATAATAATTTTATGCGTAATAATAATAATAACTACAATAATGGTAATAATTATACGATATTAATAATAGCAACAACATTAATAGACAACAACAAAATCAAAATAAAAATCAAAGGATAAATGTATTAAATTCGGGAAACGCACAGGACGTCCCCGACCAACATCAATCGAGGGACGTAAACCTCGCAAAATTTTCAGATTAAATATAAAACAACTTACAAATTACATAACAATTAGAACAGATATAGGAAACAAACCATATACTCTTCTAATTGATAGTGGAGCTGATATTTCAGTAATAAAAAAAGACAAAATACACCTAAATTTAGAATTAAATGATGAGTGCTGCAAAATAACAGGAGTAACTGATAATGAGATATTTTCTCTAAGAACTATCAAAGCCAACTTATTAATCGAAAATGAAAATCTTTCACAAAAATTCCATGTTGTCGATGACAATTTCCCTATAAATACTGACGGTATTATATGAAGAGATTTTCTAATCAAATATAAATGTAAAATTGATTATGAAACTTTTATAATCACAATTTGTACTAATGATACAGATATTATAGTATGTACTTATAATGACAAGAATTCCTGAAAATGATTACATAAATATCCCAGCACGCACACAAATCATAAAAGCGATTAATTATGAAGCAAAGGAAGATAGCATTGTCTTGAACCAAGAAATTCAAGATGGTGTTTTTATCGCAAACTCTATCATACCTGCGAAAGGTGCAGTACACATACAAATTTTAAACACTTCAGAAAAAGAAGTAAATTTCAAATTACCTCCCTTAAACATTCAGCCACTAAACAACTTTTATGTAATTTATAAAAACAAGAATACAATCGAAGAATCTGAAGAGAGATACAATAAATTAAAAGATAAATTAAACATTAAAAATTTAGATATTAATACAAGAAATTCGCTATTAAAAATTTGCAAAGAATTTACCGATATATTTTATTTAGATGGAGATCGTTTAACAGCAAATAATTTTTATAAACAAAAAATAAGCATATCAGATCATAATCCTGTATATATCAAAAATTATAGATTACCACAAACACAAGTGGCAGAAATAAATAAACAAGTACAAAAATTAATAGAGGACGATGTGATTGAACCCTCAATAAGCCCTTATAACTCACCACTTTTAATTGTGCCCAAAAAGAGCACTGAAGAAGATAAAAAATGGAGAATGGTAGTTGACTTTAGACAAAACAAAAAGATTATTGATGATAAATTTCCGCTTACAAGATTGGATGACATACTAGACAATCTTGGTAGAGCAAAATACTTTTCTACTTTAGATTTAACAAGTTCATTCCATCAGATTGAACTTGACAAAAATTCAAGACCCTTACTGCATTTTCAACAAACGAAGGTCATTTTCATTTTAAAAGATTACCGTTTGGATTAAAAATTTCAACAAATAGCTTTCAAAGAATGCTTTCAATAGCTCTTGCAGGTTTAGGTGCAGAAGCATTTTTGTATGTGGATGATATAATTATTTTCGGCTGTAGCCTACAACATCACAACAACAATTTAATAAAAGTATTTCAAAGATTAAGAAAATATAATCTTAAATTGAATCCACAAAAATGTAACTTTTTGCAAACCGAAGTTGTATATTTGGTACACTTAATAACAAGTGAAGGTGTAAAAACCGACCAAAAGAAATATGAAACCGTACATAATTACCCAACACCACAAAACGCAGATGAAACAAAGAGATTTGTTGCATTCTGTAATTACTATAGACAATTCATACCAAATTTCGCAGCCATTGCAAAACCATTAAACACACTTTGTCGTAAAAACACACCTTTTATTTGGTTACAAGAATGCCAAGAAGCTTTTGAAAATCTCAAAAATAAACTTTTAAACCCTCCAATTTTACAATATCCAAATTATGAAAAACCATTCATCTTAACTACCGATGCATCAAACTTCGCACTAGGTGCAATCCTATCACAAGGTGAAATTGGAAAAGATCTACCAATTTCTTATGCAAGCAGAACGCTTGATAAACATGAGCTAAACAAGCCGATAATAGAAAAAGAGTTATTAGGAATATACTGGGCAATCAAACACTTCAGACCCTATTTATATGGTCGAAAATTCATTGTAGTAACCGATCATCGACCTCTAGTAAGCTTATTCACACACAAAAATCCTTTATCAAAAATGACTAGGATTAGAATAGAATTAATGGATTATGACTTTGAAATTATATATAAAAAAGGTATGCTAAATACAAATGCAGATGCATTATCAAGAATAAAATTGGATTCCGACATGCTCAAAGAAATGATACCAACGACGAATGAAATAAAAGTATTAATGAGAAATATGAATAGAAATATAAAGAACACTGCAGTAAATGATATTAAAGAAACACAACCAGTTGAGACAAGCCATCTCAGCATTTGGGAATGTTTTGCAATATCAAATGTGAAAAACATCAGAAAAATAAAATTTAAAAAGGTTAATACTAATAAAAACGTGCACGAAATAAAAAGAAATAAAATTAATTATAATAATATGCCCATAATAAATGTTAATAAAAAGGAGGTAATAGTAGAGTACAGTGATAATGCGCGATTGAACCTTGGGGTTATACTGCAGAAACTGTCACTCATTATGAATAAATATGGAATATATGAATTAGCTATAGCAAACAACGACGAAATATTCAAATATATATAGATATAAATGAATTTAAAGATATATATAAAATGTTGCAACATAGTATGCTAAATAAAGGGCAAAATTAAATACGTATGATTATATATAAACCTCAAATAAATATAGAAAATGAGAATGAGCAAATGAAAATAATAAAGGAATTCCATGATACTCCACATTTAGGAGGACATTCAGGAGTAAAACGAACGATAAATAAAATAAAACAACGATACATATGGAAAAATCTAATAATATTCAAGGTCAAAGACAACTTTTTTCAAAAAGTAACCAGTTATTTCTAAAGAGAACCTTCAGACCTTTGCAAAAAAGTCTTTTATAAAGTTGTATGTCAAATGGTTCAGAAGTTATTGTAACTCAAAGTCAAAAAATTTTGAAAAAAATTCGTCATTTTTATGTTCAAGGTCGAATATCTAGAAAAATGTATTTTTTTAAATTTTTTGTGGAACTGGTTACTCTTCGAAATTAATTTTCTGTAACTTTTTTGTTAAAATTTATAAGTTTTTATTAAAATTTATAATTTAGTGTTAAAATTTATAATATTTTGTCAATTCAATTAACTTCATCATTTATCATTTATCATTTACTGCAGTGTTCTTTATATTTCTATTCATATTTCTCATTAATACTTTTATTTCATTCGTCGTTGGTATCATTTCTTTGAGCATGTCGGAATCCAATTTTATTCTTGATAATGCATCTGCATTTGTATTTAGCATACCTTTTTTATATATAATTTCAAAGTCATAATCCATTAATTCTATTCTAATCCTAGTCATTTTTGATAAAGGATTTTTGTGTGTGAATAAGCTTACTAGAGGTCGATGATCGGTTACTACAATGAATTTTCGACCATATAAATAGGGTCTGAAGTGTTTGATTGCCCAGTATATTCCTAATAACTCTTTTTCTATTATCGGCTTGTTTAGCTCATGTTTATCAAGCGTTCTGCTTGCATAAGAAATTGGTAGATCTTTTCCAATTTCACCTTGTGATAGGATTGCACCTAGTGCGAAGTTTGATGCATCGGTAGTTAAGATGAATGGTTTTTCATAATTTGGATATTGTAAAATTGGAGGGTTTAAAAGTTTATTTTTGAGATTTTCAAAAGCTTCTTGGCATTCTTGTAACCAAATAAAAGGTGTGTTTTTACGACAAAGTGTGTTTAATGGTTTTGCAATGGCTGCGAAATTTGGTATGAATTGTCTATAGTAATTACAGAATGCAACAAATCTCTTTGTTTCATCTGCGTTTTGTGGTGTTGGGTAATTATGTACGGTTTCATATTTCTTTTGGTCGGTTTTTACACCTTCACTTGTTATTAAGTGTACCAAATATACAACTTCGGTTTGCAAAAAGTTACATTTTTGTGGATTCAATTTAAGATTATATTTTCTTAATCTTTGAAATACTTTTATTAAATTGTTGTTGTGATGTTGTAGGCTACAGCCGAAAATAATTATATCATCCACATACAAAAATGCTTCTGCACCTAAACCTGCAAGAGCTATTGAAAGCATTCTTTGAAAGCTATTTGTTGAAATTTTTAATCCAAACGGTAATCTTTTAAAATGAAAATGACCTTCGTTTGTTGAAAATGCAGTAAGGGTCTTGAATTTTTGTCAAGTTCAATCTGATGGAATGAACTTGTTAAATCTAAAGTAGAAAAGTATTTTGCTCTACCAAGATTGTCTAGTATGTCATCCAATCTTGTAAGCGGAAATTTATCATCAATAATCTTTTTGTTTTGTCTAAAGTCAACTACCATTCTCCATTTTTTATCTTCTTCAGTGCTCTTTTTGGGCACAATTAAAAGTGGTGAGTTATAAGGGCTTATTGAGGGTTCAATCACATCGTCCTCTATTAATTTTTGTACTTGTTTATTTATTTCTGCCACTTGTGTTTGTGGTAATCTATAATTTTTGATATATACAGGATTATGATCTGATATGCTTATTTTTTGTTTATAAAAATTATTTGCTGTTAAACGATCTCCATCTAAATAAAATATATCGGTAAATTCTTTGCAAATTTTTAATAGCGAATTTCTTTTATTAATATCTAAATTTTTAATGTTTAATTTATCTTTTAATTTATTGTATCTCTCTTCAGATTCTTCGATTGTATTCTTGTTTTTATAAATTACATAAAAGTTGTTTAGTGGCTGAATGTTTAAGGGAGGTAATTTGAAATTTACTTCTTTTTCTGAAGTGTTTAAAATTTGTATGTGTACTGCACCTTTCGCAGGTATGATAGAGTTTGCGATAAAAACACCATCTTGAATTTCTTGGTTCAAGACAATGCTATCTTCCTTTGCTTCATAATTAATCGCTTTTATGATTTGTGTGCGTGCTGGGATATTTATGTAATCATTTTCAGGAATTCTTGTCATTATAAGTACATACTATAATATCTGTATCATTAGTACAAATTGTGATTATAAAAGTTTCATAATCAATTTTACATTTATATTTGATTAGAAAATCTCTTCCTATAATACCGTCAGTATTTATAGGGAAATTGTCATCGACAACATGGAATTTTTGTGAAAGATTTTCATTTTCGATTAATAAGTTGGCTTTGATAGTTCTTAGAGAAAATATCTCATTATCAGTTACTCCTGTTATTTTGCAGCACTCATCATTTAATTCTAAATTTAGGTGTATTTTGTCTTTTTTTATTACTGAAATATCAGCTCCACTATCAATTAGAAGAGTATATGGTTTGTTTCCTATATCTGTTCTAATTGTTATGTAATTTGTAAGTTGTTTTATATTTAATCTGAAAATTTTGCGAGGTTTACGTCCCTCGATTGATGTTGGTCGGGGACGTCCTGTGCGTTTCCCGAATTTAATACATTTATCCTTTGATTTTTATTTTGATTTTGTTGTTGTCTATTAATGTTGTTGCTATTATTAATATCGTATAATTATTACCATTATTGTAGTTATTATTATTATTACGCATAAAATTATTATTATTGTTCCTATATCTATTATTATTATAGTTTCGACTATTATTATTAAAATTATCTCTATTTCTATTGTAGTGATTGTTGTTATAGTTTCTACTAAAATTTTGTTTTGAGAGATATTTTTGTTTTTATCGTCGTCAGAATCAACTTCAATTGCAAGTTTTACTGCTTCATTCAGTGTTTTTGGTTGAGAAGCAAAAATAGTTGTTTTTAGGGGTTCCCTTAATCCTGACTTGAATGCGTTCAATGCTAATTGATCATTTAATCTTGCTATTATGGTTTTACTTTCTTCACCTTGTTCCGATATTTGTATACTATTGAGTTCTGCAATAAGCTTTTCAATCTGTTGAGCAAATTTTTGTACTGAATTATTACCTTGATTAGTTTTCGATAGCTCATTTTGTATTTTTAATGGGCTTTTCTTAGATTTGTATATTTTTTGGAACAATTCTTTAAAGTTGCTAATGTTGTTGGGTGCTTGTTCATTAGCTATTTTGTTTTTAACTTGATCAGATAAGCGCGTTTTTAGTATACATTTTATTAATTTACCTACTTCAGTTTCAACTTTTAAAGTATCTGACATTAGTTTAATTAAATTTATAAAATTTTCATGTGTTTTTGGGTCACCGTTAAATTCCGGGATTATTTTTACAGCAGCCGCTAAATCAAAGTTAGGCATTGTTAAGTTTTGACCTGTTTTGTTAGTATTAATTCTTATAATATCTTCTTCTTCACTTTCAATGTTTTCATAGATTTCTGTCTTTGATTCTATTATCTTCTGTACCTCTTTATATATGTTACTATATTTATTTGCATACGCAGTACAAGAAGTGGTTTTAGATAAATTTTGATATATCTCATTAAATTCTTTTCTTGATTTTTCTAGTGTTAGTTTTTTAGAGAGAAGATATTCTGCTTTAAATTTTCTAATCGGATTTTTCTTAAAAATGGCCAAAACTTTTTCTAATTCAGATATTATTTGTTCGAGGTTTTGAGACATTAAGAAAAAATTTGTTTTTTGTTTTAAACAGTTATATTTTTATTTAATTCTTTTCTTATCATTTTTGTTAATGTTTTTCTTATATAATTAATAATACTTAAAATGATTAAAAATGTTATTAAACTAATTATTATATATTTAATTAAATTACTATTTTCTTCTTGTTGATTGTTGTTGTTGTTATTCGATGAGGTTATGATGATTTCTTCATTTGGCTTGGAATTTCTGTTTCCCATTTAGTTCAGCTTTTTCTTTTCTTCTTAAATGTTGAACTGCTTGTAAAGGTATGTTTCCACCAACATTTTAGCTCACGAGCTGCACACGAGCTGCGTTCGTTCTTGTGTCTACACCAAAACAGCACGTCACGATCATCTCACGACGTACGTACAAGCTGCTCGTGATCTGATCGTGAGCTGAGTGACAGTAATTTCGATAAGTGTATCCACCAAACTAAAAAGCATGTAGACAAGCAGCGTGCAGCTGACTAACGAGCAGGTTTGGTGGATACCATTGTTTTTCAGAAACACGGTTATATTTTTATTTAATTCTTTTCTTATCATTTTTGTTAATGTTTTTTTTATATAATTAATAATACTTAAAATGATTAAAAATGTTAAATTATTGTGTAAATCATGAAGAGATTCAGAATATTCCAAATCTACTTCTAAAATATAACCCGTATCTGTTATCTGTAATATTAAGAATATTTATATCTTCATATTAAATATAAAGATGGTTTATTTCCATCGAAATTACTCATATAATTCTTATTTGCTGTAGAATGTCTGTGTGAACATTGAGTAATTCCATCACGGATACCTTTTTCAATAAAATTTTATATATTTATATCAGTGAATAATTCTAAATTTATTCCAGTATATTTTAACATCGCATCCCATGATAACCCCGGAGTTATTTAATACTGACATCTGACATCTGTTAAAAGTAATACATCTGTTTTCAAATAAAGCTCTAAATAGTTCCAAATGTTTCTATAATCAAATTTTTCCCAGACTTTTTCAGCATGAGTGTAATCTTTATCAGAACATTTACTATTTGTTAGTTTGCTATCAAAATGTTTTTGTGCAGGTAAACACGTTTCATCTAAACGTTCAAAAGAATTAATATATTCATATTGAAATACTCCTTTACGTGTTAATAATTTAAAATTTTCTTCTTCTGGATATAAAGACTTTACAGTTTTCAAATCTTACGGAGATAGATTTCCTACTAATGAATCTAAGTTAGACTGCATAAATCTTACATAATCCAGAAATCTAAGTTTAATAGTATCAGTTCTATTAACGAAAATTCGTTTTGAAAGTGATACATATACTTCTTTACTTAATGCTATTAAATTTATATCACCATCAATGTTTGCTAATTCTTTAACAAATAAATGGCAATCATAGCCCGAAAAATTATGAAAGAAGATTGGCAAAAACATTGGGACTTGATACCGCAAATTACATTCATTATGCGCTGGATCCCTGTACTTTCCTGTTAAGTGACAATTACCTTGTTTATGCGAAGCTTTAATTCGCATTAATTCATGCCGTTTTGACTAAATACGGATGCATAAACCAAATTTTAAAACGCATTGAAACTTTATTTCGTTTTGAGTGAATACACTATAAAATCCGAATTTAAAATTTCAATGCGTTTTTAAAATACGCATGTACACTTTCTTCGTTTTAAGTGAGAATGGAATGTTGTACTACGCATAAACGCCAATTAAAATGTATTATCTCAAAACGATGTTCAAAACGTTTTATCGTTAATACGTTTTAATTTTTGTGCATAAACAAGGTAAATGGTCGGCTTCTTACATTACCTAAATATTTCTTACATATATGATAAATCTTACTACTACATTGTCTCTTTTCTTCAAAAGCTGTGAGTGGTTCCATCTCCTTCGGGATCATAATGACATTATTATGAACATCTAATACATCATCAACTAGTGATTTCACAAATTTTGCTGGTGAGTCCTTTTCTTTATAAACTCTTAGTTTACTTAAGTTGTCGTCATAAGAACATTTGATGTAGTAAGAGAATGCGCAAAGAACGTGTTATTGTATATTTGTTGTAGATGAAATATCTGAATTTGGAAGACACGTATCCAATCCTTGCAAAATGTATCTAAAATCTGCATATGCAACAAATGGCACCTCTAATTGGCGTTCATATTTTTCAAATTTTAATTCATTTTTTTCCGATGATGGCCTAAGTGTTACAATCTTACAACAATCATTTTTATGTATATTATACGCCTCTTCAGTATAAAAATGTTGTAAACATCCATTACAGAGAAATATCTTTCTACGATGTTGTATTATTTTAGATTTTATTAATCTAGATATGTTTTTGATCCAGACATAATGACTTTTTTCCCCATCTTGAATCAACAGTAAATTAATATATGTAATATGTAATTCTTTCACTCTTTGTACAGTAGTACGGTACCAATATTTTACATGTATTAAACTGCATTTCCTCGCTACCGTATACATTTACACTAATTTCTGGATTATTATCTTCAAACTTTGCTATATCTGCCACTTTCAGTGGAAATTCTAGATCATCAAATTTCAATATTATATTGTTTTTAGAAGAATTGTATTTGCAGCAATATTTTCTATATTATATGATGAAACTCTATCAGAATGAATTTCCGCATGATCTAGAGCTGAAATAATTGCCCATTTTAAGCAGTATTCGTCTGTATTTTTCACATTAATACAAGCATGTTTACGCGCTATTGATGTTGGTAATAGTAAATACTGAGAACCTCTTATTACTTTGTACTGATTGATGTTGATTTCAAGATGGATTATTCTTATAAGCGTCCAACCACTGTCTCGTTCTTAGAACTCTTGCATTTTTGTGTGAATCTTATCAATCATATCTTCGTATGCAGACGATAACTCAGTTTCATTTCTGATAATTATCATTTTTGACTGAAATGATTAACCAGAAGTTGTAATTTCATCATCATTTCCTTTTGTTACTTTCATATATTCTGCAAATAGTTCTACGTTGAATTTAAAAGATGAGTGTTTATAATAATATCTTTTCCCATTTTTAAAAATTTAAGAGGATCCAGATTTCCTTCATCCTTATTTTCATAAATCAACGTTTCAATTCTTTCCTCGAAACTGCTTTTCACTACTTTCAATTGATCATTAATTGGTTCGGCTACTTTTATTTTATGTGAATTTGTTCTAAGATGGTAACTTCAATTCTTGATTGAAATTTCTTTATTACATGTTTGGCAAAAATTTTTTTGTGATGATGATGTAGAAGGCTGATTGCGAATATCGTAAGAAATAGCTTCTACAGAAGACACCTTATGCTGAGTCCTCATGTGTGCTAGTAGATTTTCTTTGCGTGTAAAGCTCTTCCTGCAAATGCTGCAAATTTCATGATCTCCTTGCGCTGCTTGAATATGCCTTTTCAACGAATTCTTGAATAAAAATCCATTTCCGCAAATTTCACAAATAAAACTCTTCATTTTGTAGTCTATGTAAATTATTTAATAAAAAATTTAAAACTGAATAAATTTTAATATTCTATTTTTACAATTCTAAAACACAACTTAAAACTTTAAGATAAAATTTAATAATCACTTTAAAATTTCACGATGAACTGATACCGTTTGAAGAAATCGTTTCCATTTATACATAAAAATCTTATCTACCCTTTTCCTACTGCTTACAAATGCTTACAAAATTTACACACACACACACATACACACACAAAACTATAATTTCACAATTTGATGAAATCCTTATCATGAAAAAAAACATTAAAACATCACATAATACACTTAAAAACAATCGTCAGAATAGCTCAGTTAGGAGAGCGTTACACTGAAACTCTAAAGGTCCTCGGGTCAAATCCGGGTTTTGACAATATGGGAAGTATTTTTTTTTTCATTCTTAATTAAAAATAACATAAACAACGATAAACTCAAACATGTCTCAACATGATTAGGATATATGAATAATCCTAAAAATTTAATTAAAAACAATGACACAGCATAAACAATATTAAACTTAAACAAACATGTCTCAACATGATTAGCACTGATAAAGCACACGTTAATCAGGCTGTTTTTAAGTGATAACACGTAATCTTAACCTATGATCCCACACTGATAACAGATAAGCTTGACCCCTGTGACCCCGCACTGATAACAGATTAGCTTGACCCAAACCTTTTTTCGCTAGGGAGTCCCCCAAATCATTTCCTTTGAAGCCTTCGTGTCCTGGAATCCACATTAGGTATACTTTGTTTGTCCTAGCTAGTGTTTTAACAGTTTTTAGGCATTCTAAAACCAGTCCAGACACAATTTTGTGTGAGTTTATGGCTTTAAGTGCTGCCTGGCTGTCTGTAGACTGTGGCTTTATTGAAGCCTTTCTTTAGGCACTCAGTAGCACACATGTCAATAGCAAAAATTTCAGCTTGAAAAACTGATGGATATTTTCCTAGGGATTTGTATAGGCTCCTTTTTGGACCTACTACCCCTGCTCCAATCCCTAGTTTAGTTTTTGAACCATCTGTGTACCACACAGAGGCACCTCTATCGAAGATTATTTTGTTATTGCGCCAAGATTGTCGATCTGGAAACAGCACTTTGAACGGCTTTTCAAAGTGATAAACTGTTTCTATTTCGTCAGTCACTTGACTGATTTGATGATTCTTAAATTCTTCAAGAATTTTAAGATTATGGGTGAGATTACCCGCTTTCAGTCCTCTATTTCTTTGAAATTTTAAAGCCCAATTTAGTGCCTCCTTCTCAATTTGTATATTATGAGGTGGCAAGTTGAGCAAGGCTTCCAATGCTGCCATTGAGGTGGTTTTAAGAGCTTCTGTAATACTAAGACAGGCTAGTCTTTGTATTTTGTTGAGTCTATTCTGTACTGTTTTTTGCTTTGTCTTTGGCCACCATATGCCTTAAGCATATGTCACCATGGGTCTTATGATGGCTGCATAAGACCAATATACCATTTTTGGTCTTAGTCCCCAAGTTTTGCCAAAGAGTCTGTTACAATTCCATAAAGCTAAGGTGGCTTTTTGTATGGAACTATTAATATGTTTGTTCCAAGTAAGTTTGCTATCCAGGATTACTCCTAGATATTTGGTTTCACTCGAAAAATGAATTTGTGTTCCTTTAAAAGAAGGTTTCTTCAGGTTGAGTTTCCTTCTTCTTGTGAAAGGAACTATAACTGTTTTTTGAGGATTAATGGATAATCCTTCCTTACAGCACCAGTTGTTAATATGAATTAGTGCTTGTTGTAGTTGCATGGAGATTGTTTCATCGTCCATGCCTCTAGCCATCACCACCAGGTCATCTACATATCCCTGTGCTTCAAATCCTAGAGAGTTGAGCTCGTATAGTAGATCGTCAATGACTATAGACCATAGCAAAGGTGATAGTACCCCACCTTGAAGCATCCTTTGATGGCTTTAACAGTCACTGATGTATCTCCCAACGTAGCTTCAATTTCTCTTTGATTTAGTGTAGCTTTTATCCATTTTGTTGTTAAAGGTTCGCAACCTTTATTTTTTGTTGCTCTTTCAATTGATGTGAACGAGGTATTATCAAATGCTCCCTCGATATCTATGAATGCGCTTAGCGCAATCTGTTTTGTATCCATAGTCTTGTTCAGCTTATGAATTAAACTATGGAGAGCAGTAAGTGTTGATTTTCCTGCTTGATAAGCATGTTGATTGGCATTCAGAGGCTTTTTAATTAATACGCTATCTCTAATATGCTGATCAACTATTTTCTCCATTGTTTTGAGGAGAAAAGAGCTTAGATTAATTGGTCTGTAAGACTTTGGTTGGGCATCTAGTCTTTTGCCCGCCTTAGGATAAAAATGACTTTCGTCTTCCTCCATGGTTTGGGAATGTGTCCCAATCTGAAGCTTGCTTTGAATAGTTTTTCCAGGTTTGAGATGATCTGCTTAGCCCCTTTTTGCAGGAGCACTGGGTATATACCATCACCTCCTGGTGCTTTGTATGGTTTAAAGTAATTTAGAGCCCATAATATTTTTTCCTTCGTAAATATTTTGCTAGCAAGACTATATTCTCTGCCCGAGACTATGGTGTGAGTCTCTTGCAAAGTAAGATCGCTTTCTAGTTTTGTTGAACCAGGAAAGTGTGTTCTTAGTAATAGTTCTAAGGTTTCCTCCTGATCCAGAGTGTATTCCCCATAAGGTTTTTCTAATAAGCCTATTCCATTGGAGTGTACTTTCGAAAGAATCCTGTGAAGTCTTGCGTTTCTTTTTGATTTTCTCAGTGTTTTATTGTATTCTGTTAAGGCGTTTTTGTACTCAGCCCAATCACCGGTACGTTTTGCCTTATTAAATAACCTTCTTGTCGAAGATCTTAATTTACTTAGCTCCTGATTCCACCAAGGAACGTCTCTATTGATCCGTTTTGGTTTCATCGGGCAGCTTTCGTTAAAAGAGCTTACCAGAGACTGTTGTAATTTAGCTGCTGCTATATCCAGTTCATCTCTGGTGTCTATTGAGTTCTCTTGATCTATACGACAGCTCAAGAGTTCTACATAGAGTGCCCAATTAGCACATCTGGGGTTTTGATTGTATTGGATGCGCTATATCGGCTTTTATGTCAAATCTTATATGCATATGATCTGACATAGAAGTTTCGCTCGATACATGCCAATCAATAATTTTTTCACTAACAATTGGTGTAGACAGGGTAAGGTCAATTACTTCCTGCCTATTAATGTTTCTGAATGTGGGTTTATTGCCTATATTATTTACTATAATACTATTACTATTAATAAACTCTAAAATGCACTCACCTCTTTTGTTAATGTCCGAGCTTCCCCATATTATGTGGTGCGCATTAGCATCGCAGCCCAGAACCAGTTGTTTGTTTGTCTCCTTGCAGTACTGTACCAGTTTTTGTATTGAGCAAGGTGGAGGTTCAGCTATTGTGATGTCGAAGTAAGCTGAGGCTATTACAACCTTTTGCTTCCCCGACTGCGTTGGCACCTCCGCCAGTACTGCAACCAGATCTTGTGTTATAAATTCTGGAATTGGAGAAAAGTTAAGTGTGTTTTTCACTAACAAGGCTGTTCTAGGCCTGTTACATTTGTTATCATAGATAAGCTTACAATTCTGTTTATAAAGTCCTTTTATCTGTCCTTTCAATGTCCATGGTTCTTGTGTTAGCCCCACGTCCATGTTGTCTTTAATAAACCTTCGGCAAAGCACATCTGTGGCTGATTTGCAGTGATGAAGGTTTATGTGTATAAATTTAATTTTTTTAAACATCTAGGTAGACTTTTGGTTGGTGCTAGGACCTTCGCCCTTTGTCCCTACCTTGGGTTTACCTAGATGTTTTGAGTGAGGCTTAGCTTTTTTCTTTTTTGTTATTGGAGCGCTCGACGTTGAAGCAATCGGTTCTGAGAGTACCTTATTGTCCTCTCCTTCTACCGATTTTTTCTTTCCGCTTTCGCCCCTTCGTCTAAGCTTCACCTCACCAAATTTGAAGCTTACCTTAAATTGATTTTCTTTTAAGGAAGCTATGGACAGAGTGAGTAATGCGGACGTTTTATCATTGGATCTTCTAATGATTCTCCAATCATCCACGTTATACTCATTCTGCCCTTTGATGAGTCCCATGATGTCCTCATTCTTATCCTTAGCACTGTTGAGGAAGTGTCCAACTAGTATTTGTGATCGAGGAATGTCCTTTTCCTCCACCACAACCAGCTCTGCTCATTCTAATGGCTTCAAGTCATCAATTAATTCTTGGAGCCATTTTTTTGTGCTATCGTTGGCACATCTAATTACTAGCCATCCTTGTTTAAAAGTTGCTCCAAGGAACTTAGGCTTTGTAGCACTGTCCTTGTGCACTATTATCCTTCTCAGAATCTGCTCTTGAATGGAGCTCATTTGCTCCGTAGACAAGAGTGAGTCTGGAAAGGACTTAGCCAAAATGCCCACTTGTATGCTTTCAACGACTTGTTTGAAAGTTGTCGTTGAAGGCATAGTTTGTGTTGTTGAAGGAGAGGAGATTGTCTTCTCCTTCTGAGGTTGCTTGGCTTTTTTAGCGCTGGAATCCTCAGAAGACGAGTCGTTTGAACGTCCTCTCTTGAGATTTTCTCCTCTTTTTTGTGTTAAAGGTTGAAGAGCCTGCAACCGTGCTTCATCAATACCTAGTCCCTGTTGCAGGAGTTTCTTCAACCTTTTCCTTCCAGCTCCACTGAGTTTGATCCTCTTGTCGGAGTCTTTGAGTTTTATATTCTCTAAAGAAGTTTTAACTTCACCCTCCAAACTTCGGCTCGACTCAGCTTCGCTGTCTAGTAATGATGACGCATTTGTGATTGTGTCATCATTACTGTCATGAGAGTCGCTTGAACTATTGTAGCCCTTAGCTTCCCTTATGATTTTGTCAACCTGAGGAACATTTCCCTCTGTTGAAGGTGTTGTGGTTGATGCTTTTGGAGGTGCATCTTCCTCTTTTTGTTTTTATTTTTGTCTGTGTCCATAAGTGGTCCCACGAGTATTAGGGAAATAAACGGTCACCCAAGGCAGAGCCCTTGTACCTTGAGAAGGCTTTTATTAAAACTGGAGGTCGCCTGGTATCCAGAGTTCGCATATTAGCGACTAGGCTCTCCCCTAGCCACGCATCCCTGGGCATATGCTGTTCCATCCTTGGATTGGATGCCCAGGCTACTGTTGGCCAGATCTTCAGCAGAGACATGACCGTACTGAAGATCTGTTACCAGTGGCACCACGAAGAGGTCGTAGCCGGACTTCCGACAATTCAATAGTTACGGCATGCTCCATCGGTCTTGTACGATTTCGCATGTTTATCCCCCTATTGAAAGGTCAGCAGCCACCTATGTAATTCCTCTAACATTAAGACCCATATTTGTACAATAGTCTACTACTTTTTTTACTATACAAACCAACTCCTCACCTTTGATTCCTGTATTGATTGCATAGTAAGAAATGATAACTTTAAAATTAGATAGCATACTTTTTGCTAAGAAAACACAAACTCGTTTGGTTATATCTTGAGTTTTATAAACGTCTATGTCTACGAACCCAACAATTTTATCATTTTTCTGATCATAATTTAATTGCCTTTGAATATCTAAATCATCAAATATTAAGACCACTTCACGGGACTGACATGGAAGAGTTGAAACGATAGATTTTAAATTTTTTTCGAATGATTCCGGAAAACCAGGCTTTAAGTTTTTTACTGGTAACCAACGGTTTAATGAGCTTTCTGAGGGTAAATTTAATTATAAAGTATCTCTTAAAAATCGGTAAGCTGAAGTGGATTTGTATTGGACGTTTAGGGCTAGAGCTCTTTCTTCAGGTAACCAGACTTTTCTTTTCCCATAATTACAAAGTATCATTTTGCTGAATACTTTTAAATGCTCATTCACAGCCGGTAATGAGTTAATAAAACTCGATATTGAAACTGTTTTTCTATTTTTAGCAGTCATCTGAGACTTTCGCTTGTCATATCTAGTTTTTGAATTTTTTGACTTTAACTTTCTAATTTTAGTTTTTAGACTTTCAACAATCTTTTGTAACTTAACATACTCGTTTTGATAGTACTTTAAATTTTGTTGTGCTTTCAAACAGGATAAACAATTATTTTCAATAACTTCTTCACTTTTTTCGTATGGAACTGAAAATTCCGAATCTAAATCCTCTAATTTTAATTCGTCATCTTTACATTTATTTTTTGGGCCCTTATAAGTTTTTCCTGAAAATTTCACAGGTATGTGTTCTGTGTCTATTGGAACAGAATCACCATTCAAAAACAAAGAAGGTACAGCAGTTCTTTTTAAGTTTTTTTTTGAAAAACTATCAACGGAAAAATGACGAGAACAAACGTAATTATTTTTAGAAGACATTAAAGGATCAAAAGAACACAGACGAACCCATTTTGTAAGATTGTAAATGCCAATACATAATCCCTTTGTATGGTATATAAAATTAAAATTTGAAATTGGCAGTTACTGTTTTACTAATTTTTCAATTTCCAGGTACCCACACATTTACATCCACATAGTCTAACCCAATTTTAAACAGCGATTAGCAAGTCAAATTTTTACACGTAATCCATTTACATGGATTAATATATAAAACTTTTGCGCACACACTTGACTCCCTTTGTTTTCATCACATTATTGTACGGTATACATAGTTAGCGTCACCGAGGTGAGATTATGTTTTTAGGTCAGGCAGAAAAGAAGTACTTATTACTTAGTTCGGTCACCAACATTTTTCTCCTCTTCCCCGGCGGAATGAAAAGAAAAAAAGTTAAATTCAGTTAAAAAAATTTATAGTTAAATTTCATTAAAATGAAGAAGAAGAAAAAAGTTAAATTTAGTTAAAAATTTATAGTTGAATTACATTAAAATGAAAAGAAAGAAAGATAAATTCAGTTAAAATTCATTAAAGAAAAAAAAAATTTAAATTCAGTTAGAATTAAAGATAAAATTCATTAAAAAGAAAAAATTTTAAATTCAGTTGAAATTAAAGTTTTAAATTTATTAAAAATGAAAAGAACAGAAAAGGTTAAATTCAGTTTAAAATTTATAGTTAAATTTCATTAGAAGAAAAAAAAATTTAACACATTCATTTAAAATTAAGGTTAATTTCATTAAAGGAAAAGAGAAAGGAAAGAATATGGTATCAATTTTAATATATCGTGTAATAGTAAAGATTTGAATTTCGTAGTTTTTTATTTTAAGTAAATCTATAATTGCATATGTATACATATACATATGTATGTACATACTCGTATATGTATATGTATATGACGAAATAAATATACATATACGTATACGGGTCTGAACGTATGACCAGGCTCAATAACTTTTGAAATAATGGAATTATAGGAATTAGGAATAGTCACAAGAAAATATATATAAAATACATTTCATCACTACAGGTTCACGTAGAATAGTAGTAGGAATTCTATGTAGGAATATATATGTATGTATGTAAATATATGTATCATATTGATTTTTTTGTTGTAATAAAAAAGCAATTGCCAAATGATTGAAAATAACATCATGTATTGGTAATATTTGATTAATTTGAGAGGTTCATCTTATAATAAAGGGGGGAGGTGAGCATCGAGAGTTGATGAAGTTGTTCTTTTCTTGGAAATTTTATTTTTCTGTTGACACTCAGACAATCTAATCGCTGTTGTCCCAATATTATAATTTTTCCTTCTCTGGTCTTTTGTTGTTGTTTATTTTGGTATGTATAATCATCCAATCGTCGGTCAATTTATGTTTCAACCGAAGACTTCCGAATGGGGGATCCCAGACTGAAGTAGCTGGAATACAAAGACCGGCGGGAATCTCCCGGGAAAAGCTGTTGGAAGACAGCTCCATTCAAAAAAAAAAATTTCATTTACAACATAACTGGTAAAAAAAAATTGTTTCCGCCCATATGTTCTCTACTTCGGTGCCGTAACATATGGCGCCCAACGATAGGCAACCTCCATCTTTTGCCTATATTATTTTTATTTCGTACTCTTCTGGTACGTAAATTGACCTTTTAAATTAGCTTCCTCGGTAACATGGAGTTTTTGTGATCGGTGGCAACACCTTTCATGAAGTCAACCATTCCACGCGTCCTACCTGTTCTCAACAATTATTCAATTATTTAAAATTTAAATTTAATTTTTTTCGTGCTCGACTCCATAATATTTTTGTGATAATTTTTTTTTAAATTCATGTATGACCAAAATTGTAGGAGGAACTTCCATTCTTAAATTCCGTCTTTTTCAAGTACTTTCGGTTTGAATTTTTTTTTTAAAGTAATCATGCTTTTTTTTGGTAATCTCAAAATTCAACCTTATCGCCCATTCACATATTTTTGTAGCACACATTTTTTTATATTCGTTGGCACATGCGATGTCAGGCCGATCTTGTACATTCAGGGTCTTAACCTTAAATATATACATACTTATAAGTGGTATATTCCACATATGACACATACTTTCGGTTTATATACCAGAATTGATGTTTGCGACGGGGAATGGACCATATATATACTTTATAAAAATTAATTTTTTTTTCTGAGAATTGGATGAAGTAATTTAGCTATCGATTTCGCGCGATTTGTCACTTAGTTTATCATTCACGTTTCAGTTTTATTAGAACATACATGTCTGAATGGGTTGATGATTTCCTTTCAGTAACCATCCGCTCCTTGTGTATTATACCCACTTCACATGAAGGGCTTCTGACGGTGTATGATCAGGCTGGTCTCATTAGCTAGTCCCGTTCCTGCTCCCTCGCAACTCGATTCATGGCGAGCCCTACAATCTGTTAAACTCAGGAACAACAGGATGCATTTTTTTTGTCATTGGTGGGCTGCGTTCAGGTGATGTCTTCTTATGGATTTTCCTGGTCCTCACCTCCTCTCGGGCCTCTCAAATTGCATCAATTTTTCACTTTAATAAATTATACTCGTATAACACCTTCTTTTTTGTTTTTTTTTTGATAAGTAAAATAAATAAGATTTTTTTTTTTTTTTTTAAATATGGACATACATACATGTGTACGTATATACATATATATGAAGAAGTTTTTTTTTTGTTTTTGTAAAGTATTGTGCCACTTTTTTTTTCTTTAATAAATTTTCTTTTCGTTCGAACGTCGGAAGAATTTTATAGCCATCAAAAGGCTTATTAATTTTTTTTCCTTTTTTTCTGCTTTCCACAATTTATCTTTATTTGTACGGTTCAACGTTGAGGCGTCGACCAGAATTGGTCTTGTCGCGGGATCCACGCTGACGAAGGTGCACCGATTGGATTCGCGATCACAAATAATAAATTTCATTTTCATTCTGTTAAGTGTGAAAAATTTTTTGAGTGTAAATAAATCAGAATGGATCCAAGCTTTTTGGATCCAGATGACATCTTTACGAATAGCATCAAAAAGGTCAATCTCAAGTCAAGGCTTGCTGAATCCATCATTATAAAAGACCTGCTTAAAGGATTCGAAACGCTGAAAAACATTCCGACTGTTAGTAATGAGGAAAATGAAGCAGCTGGAGATGACCGCGATTTCAACACCACAAAATCTCTCGTGAGGAGCACCCCTGCTGTATCATTTGAAAACACCAGTATCATAGGAGGAAAAGAAAAGTTAGTAGATCGAGATTCCAATGTTAATCCATGGGAATGATTTTGTAATTAAAAGTAAAAATAAAAATAAAGGTATTCGAAAAAAACCTTTGGCTTTTAATGAACCTTTTTTCCTTTCAGGATCGGTTTCGTCTAAAAACCGCCCAAATTTAACACTTCGCGAAATCAACCTCAAAATGATGAAAATACAATACGGTATAACACAAATCGACATGATACAAATAGGTCAAACCTAAATATCAATTATTCTCTCTCGAATATAATTAATAAAATCCCTTCAACTATGTAGATATGAACAGCTCACTTCAAGAACTCAACGTTTCTTTGGAGCACATGATGATCTATTTGTCATCAAAGATGACCTCAATCTTACCAAGCTCATTCAAACGTTCATAATGCGCCTTTTGTTTCCAATAATCTTCGTTTCGGCTCCGTGCCACCTTTTTCTCAACAACAAAGAAGTGTTTTTATATCTACAAGTCCTCTAAAAAGATTAAACTTGTCATTTTCAGGTAAACCTCTGGGATTGCTTATCGAGGAATTCCTTTTTCGCCTAGAATCTTTAACAGTAGCTGACAGGGTTTAAGAAGACATGTTGGCTGCTCATGTTTATCGATTTTTAACGGATAAAGCTCTCAATTGGTATTGGCTCTTTCGCAGATCCAATCCTGAAGCCTAATGGCAGGATGTACGACGAGGGTTGCTTGACGAATTTCGAAGTCAGACAACTGACTTTGAGATACGGCAAGCAATATTCGCTCGTCATCAAAGGCCAAATGAAACTTTCAAATAGTCTATTATCTTCCAAAAAATTAAAACAGCTTTGCATTAAAAATTTCTTATCATAAAATGTTTTCTTCACCTTCACTAAAAAAAAGTCGACCCTACACGAAATATGACACTGAAGCAAAACCAGGGGGAAATCAAACATGTTCGAACAAGAATTAGTTCTGTACTCGTACAAGCTAATTTAAGTGTGACTAGATAAGCTACTATACCACTTTAATCTCTTGTACCACAATACCCGATTTTACTCTTACTATATAAACCAATTATATTTTTGTTAATATTGTCGCTATCATACACAGATTAAAGTCCTTCAACTTGATCCCGTAACAAATCTACCACTATAGAATCAATGTAAGTGTTTTCGTCTGCACTTTTTTCTTGTGACGATCACCAGTCATATACAGTGTTTTCTTCTCCTCTGCAAATCTTTTTTTTGTTGATTTTTTAATATTTTCGTACTTTGTTTTTAATACATTACTGTTTCTATATACTGCATACACTACCATGCTTAAACTTAGTTTGAGTGTTAAACTCTGCTTAAACTTCCACTTTGGAACAAGGCATAACTCTTCGTTCTTCTTTAAATTTTACATACGCGCATCAATTTCAACGTAACAGAATGTTACATATTTTGTTTTTCTAGAAAAGTATATTTCCGTAGGATTAGAAAATTGAAATATGGCTAAGATATTTTTTGAAGGCCTCCTACTGATAAACTTTGAATGGTGAAAATTTATTCCCTAATCCAAAAATTATGCAAAATGCACAAAAAGTCATAATTTTTACAGACCAATTTTTTTCTCTCTACTGAGCCCTCCTTTATTCATACCTTAATCCTTTAAAATAGTGTGCATTTGAATATTTGAATTCTTTTCTGATTTAGTGTTTTTTTTATTTGAAACAAATTGATTCAACACATCTTGATGTATAATATGTAGTTCAAAATTGGGAATATTGATTTTTCTTGATAACAAGGCCTACATAGAATTAAAAGACTTAATCAGTGACCTTTGGCGGAAATTGGCCAAGGTGGCAGCTTATGGACTTCTGATGCTGAAGGTCTCGAGTTCAAATTCGCCTAAGTTCACTCAGCTTTGAATGAGTGCCAATTCATTTGAGTTGGGTATAAGTGCTTGGTATTGAAGTATATAGCTTGGTGGTTCTACTTAATGACCATAAGCAAGTACATAAAAGCCAACTACAAAAACATCATTCCAGTCCTGTCATACGAATAAATTCATTCTAAACCAACGAATTTAGTGGTTCGTACTCCACTTTAAACTGTAAGTGCATGTATGAGAGAAAATTTTCAATGTAATTCCAAGTAAACTTGAGAATATATCGTATTTTTATCTATTTTTTTTCAGCATGTTATTTATATGAAACCTTACTTTTTCTGGTAATGTGGGATACTATGGAATACTATTCCAGATTAGCCTCAAAATCTAATTTTTATTTAAAATTACAGATATTTTATAAAAATGCCAAAAAATAGAAATTTAAGTAAGAAAATGGGATCAGAATCAAATGAAAAAAGCAATATGTGCTATTAGAAACAATGAAATGGGCATACATTTGGCTGCCAAAACTGATGGTGTCTTATACTACCCTTCAACGCATGGCAAGGAGTGATAAACAAGTAGAAGGTCTTTAATCGATTCTTTTAGGACGAAAGCCATTTTTTTTCAACAGAAATGAAAATGAACTCGTTGCATATTTACAAGAAATGAAAAACCGTTTCTGGGGCTTTACCAGAAGGGATATTCATAGTTTGGCACTCCAAATCGCATTTAAAAATGATATTCCAAACAAATTTTCCATTTTACGTCAATGTGCAGGTAAAGACTGGTTGTATGGATTTATAAAAGGGCAAAAGAAAAATTGAAGCTTTAGAGAACCAACTGATACATCAATCGACCGAGCGAATTGATTTAGCCGAGAAAACCTGAATATTTTCTTCAATCTTCTGGAGACAATTTATGGAGAAAAAGATCTCGTACAGTCAAAAATTTGGAATGTTGATGAAACAGGATAGTGCAGAGCAAACAACCACAAATTGTGGCAAAAAAGGAAAGCGTCAAATATGAGCAATGACGTCTGCTGAACGTGGTACGCTTGTAATAGTTAATTTTCACGCAATGGTTCCATCATTTCCTAGAGTTTTCAAAACCAACAGAACGAGAACCTATTTTGCTCATTTTAGATGGACATTAGTCATACGAGAAATCTCGGTCATAGATCTTGCAAGTAAGCACCATATTACAATGTAGCTACTACATAGAACTTTTATCGGACCTCTCAAAACGTATTACAATGAAGAAATAAGATGTTTCATCAGAGAAAGAGGAACGAAAGGTGATCCTGAAGGAAGTAGCCCAACTATTCAAAAACGTTTTTTTAAAAGTTCAAACGGGACAGATAACAATCAATGGCTTTAAATGCTGCACGGGTATATCCTTTCAACCGAAATATTTTCCAAGACTGTGATTTCATGGCTGAGTCAAACAACGAAAATCGTAATGACAAATCTGCCTGCTATATAGCTTCAATTTCGGTGACTAGCGCAAATATAGTTGAAGAAAATATTCAAATCACTCAGGCTATAAATCCATTAACATCCACTGAGCCTGTTCCTAGTACAAGTAAAACACATCTGACTCCATGGGAAAACTGAGGCACAAATAATACAAAATTGTAACAAACAAAAACTTGTAATCAAGAATAATAATGTAATTCAATTTAACAATTGTAAAATTCAAATTGAAAATTTTGTATTTAAAAATAACGTTGAAAGATTTTTGAGTCATGCTGTAATTCCTGTCACTAATGTAAACTTTACAAAAAAAATTAATAAATTAACACTTGAATCGTTACACATACAAGATATCAAAAATAGAGAAATAATAAAACAAATTGATTATAAAAACATAGTATTAAGCTCAACTTCTTTAAGTCTTACAACAACGTTAATTATTGTAATATTAGTTTTAATTATTTCTAAAATCAAATCATGTAAACAAACAAAAGAAAGTGTCAACATTGCAAAGGTAGAAGTTATAGAACAACCAAAACTGAGCCCGTTTGCAGGGACTGCAAACCTTCGTAGGGGTCGAGGAGTAATATAAAAATACAAAATTAACAAGAAATTATCATTACATTTCCGTTCCCACGAAGTAATAACACAAAATTAACAGAAATTACACTGGGGAACAAAAAAAAATTTTTTTCATGCGGCTTTAGTTTTGATATTAAATTAATTGTATACATACTAACATAGTAATTACTTTGCCTGTAGTTACTTTGTTTGAATTGACTCTAGTTCTCAAGATAAACTGTATTTTCCAGATTTAAGAAAAAAGTAAAATTTCCACTAATCTACCTTCCTTAACTGTTTTTTTCTTGGTATACTGTAACAAATATTTATTGTTATATTTTTGTTTATGAATCTATTTGGCAGTCTGTAATTTTTCATATTTTTCTAGAAATATATATACAAAATATAACCCTTTGACATCAATAAGATACCCAAGTAAAGTACAATTCCTACGTTTAATATTATGTATAAAAATTACCTGCATTGAAAAAAATGCAATAACATGTAAGACAATAGCGATAAAATGTGAGGACAATAATTAAAATTGAATGTTTAATACCTAATTCATGTGTCAGGTATGTATAAAACAATGAAAATGAGAAAAAACTAGCCGTTGAGGGAAAATATGACCGTGGGAGAAGCTAATATTATTCATGAACCGCTTATAGGTCGGGAAAAAATTATTCTTCTGCCACTCCATATTAAGCTTAGACTTATAAAACAGTCTGTAAAAGCCTTGGATAAGAGTGGTGATTGTTTCAAATACATATATGTATTTGCCAAACATTTCCTGGCCACAGTATAGAAAAATTAAAAGCAGGCGTCTTTGATGGACCACAAATTCCAACTCTTATAAACGACAATGATTTTACAAACCACATGATTCCGGTCGAATTGGAAGCATGGACGAGCTTTGTGTCAGTTGTGAAAAACTTTTTGGGGAACCACAAAGCAGCAAGTTATTCTAAAATAGTCAACAAAATGCTTGGGAATTTTGAAAAATTGGGGGCTTATATGAGTATTAAAATTCATTTTTTGCAGTCATTTGGATAAATTCCTGTGAGACTATAGCGAGGAACAAGGGCAGCGGTTCCACCAGGATATCAAGATAATGGAGAAAAGGTATTAATGCCGGTGGGACCGCCATATAGACGGACTACTGCTGGATCTTACAAAGAGATTACGCTGACCAGAAACACACCAGACGATCACATAGAAAACGTTTTTCTTGATTTTAATTTTTTTTTTTGCTTTTATTTGATTAATTTAATTTCAATTAAGCAATTGCTGTTAAAAAATAAAAGTTTGAAAAATTATATTAAATTTTCTTTTGATTTTATTTAGTTCATTTTATTGTATTGTCATTATAAGTTGATATTATTTTCGTAGGAGACTACATTTACCTAAGATCGACTCCAAAATCCCGTGCCGCAAAACCACTGTTCCCCAGTGTTATCATTGCATTCCTATTCTCACGAAAGTTGCAGACTTCAGCAACTTCTATCTTTGCAACGTGATTTAATTAAGAATTAGTTTAACTTCTTAATATTTATTTTTTTAGAGAAAATTCATTCTTAAGTGAACCTTCAAATAGTTAAGACATATGTAAGTCTAATTTTTGTAAAAGGTATAAATAAAGTTATTTCAATTATAAAGAAAATTAAAGGTTTGTTTTATTTTTTTTATTTTGTCGATGTTGTAAAATAACAACATCGTTATTAAAGTAATTTTTTTAAAAATTATATGTGAATTTTCAATGAAAATAGAAAAGTATAACATTTATTTATACCTGCAATAAGTTAAAAAAGAAAGACAAATTGTGGTTGAAATTGGATTTAAATGTAGCAACAAAAAAAAAATAAATAAATAAGAAAAACAAAAAGAATGTCAAATTTCTTCAAACACAATATGTAGGTACATATTCATAATTTGAATACAACGCAAAGTATGGCTCGAATGTGTGATTAGAATTACTTGTTTATATGTATAGCAATAGTAAACGTAATTATACATATGTATGTATGTATGTATATAGCTATACCGAGAATACCAACAATTCATATAATTAATTCTACTTGTTGTTTTTAATTTTTATGTATTCATACTTCACAGTGAAATAATTAAAATTAAGCAACATTTGTACTTTACTGCACTCTACTGGTGCGTCTGTTCTAAACTTTTTCAGGCCTAATGCCTATCGTTCGATGGTTAAATGTTGATAGGATGAGTCGAATTGTTGATAATTACTACTGCATATTATGACAAACATGACTATTAGAAACAAACGTATAAGCAACATGTTGTGGGGTGTGATATTACCATCCTAGATCAGAAATTTTGTGTGCCATAGGGATATATCGACTTTGGGCATCTTCTACTTCTAGGTTCTTTGCAATAACTAATTATTTTTCGATTTCGATTCGATTGCCTTACATGATACCAAAATGTTTTTCCGTCGAATTTTTGATCGAATTATTATATTAATAATAGCACCCATTATTTCTAGCCATTTTTATAAAAAATGTATGTATTGCACAAAATAAACCACAATTTTCAAAAATTCTTATTAGTTTTTGTTCAATGATGAAAATCCCATGTATTATATGAAAAACTTATCTTTTTTATAAGTTTATTTTTATTATTTTAATAATTCTTAATTATTTAAAAATTTTACATTACTAAGGGTGAAATAATAAGGAAATAATTTTAAACAAGTTAATATAAATTTTTATATAAAAATTGATAATGCTGCAATTGTATTTTTGTTTAGTATAAAAATGAAAACAAGAAAAAATAATGAAGTTTTTATATGTATCTAAATCAGAAAATATTGTCTTAGAAATTCATAAGATAAAAATTACACAAAAATAAAAGAATAACACAACGAAAATTAAGCAATTCTTACTTTTTTAATAATAGATTTTCCTTCATCATTTCGTGAAACTTTTTGATAACTTCGTATTTTTCCTAATGATGATCTAAATTCTTCATCATGTGTTATAATAATTAACATGAAATTACTTTGTGTTTGTCTTTCTTCAACAATATCATTCAATGCAGCACATAATGAGAATATATTTGAACGATCTAAATTTGTTGTTGGTTCATCTAATGCTAGTATACCACAATTGCTGCTAAATGTTTCTGCTAATGCCATTCGTATTATCAATGATGCTAATACACGTTGACCAGCACTGCAACGTCCTCTCATATCAATTTCTGAACCATTTTTACATTGTATAACACGATAATTATATGAACGTTTTCGATCAGCTGAATCTGTTTTCATTTCATCTGTTTGAATTTGAATGTAATCAATATCATTACCACGATATATTTGACGCCATAATTCACGTATTAAACGATTTATTTTTTCCATTTTTTCAGCATGAAATTTTATAAGACCCCATTCTAATGCTATACGATACTGTCCTAAATCAGCAATAATTTTTTTCAATATTTCAACTTCATAATAAATTTTACGATAGTTACGAATAGAATCTTTAAATTTTGTATCATTCAATTCTTTTGTCAATTTATTTACTACATTATTAATTTCACCTTTTTGACCTAATATTTCACCTCTTCTTACTGTAATCATTTCACGTTGTTTAACTAATGCTTCTTTTTCTCTTGATATATTTCTAAAATCTAATTCACCAACATTTTTTTTTAATCTATCATATTGTTCCTGTAATGTACTTGATTTCTCTTGTAAATTTTTTAATTCTTTATTATCTAAAAGATCACGTTCTAAAATTTCTTGTTTTGATATTTCAAGTCTAACTTGTTCAATGGAAGATGTTAAATATAAATTTTTCTCGGCCTATAAAATATTGAAAAAATTTAATAAAAATTTATATTTTAAAATATATAACAGATGGATATTAAAGAAATAACCTTTGTTCTTTGTTCGTCTAAATAACGTTTTAATTCTATTCTCAGATTTTCCAATTCGCTACATAAATTTAAATCAGCCAATTGGTTTAATTCTTTGGTGTTTCTGTTAAAAAAATAATAATTTTACAAAGACATTTTTTATTATTGTAGTTAGTATTAAATATATTCAAATTACCTTTTAATTTCAAAGTCAGTTTTTTTCAAATTCTCTAGTTCTTTACACATTTCTTCAAGAGTTCTTAAATTCTCATTCTTAAATTTTTCTTTTTCCCTTATTTTAATATCTAATTGTCCTTTTAATGGGTCAAGCTTATGTTCAAGTTCTTTTATTTCTTTTGATACATTTTCACTCTGTTTATTTAATTCATTTTGACGTGTTTTCAATTGTGATAACGCTTGTAGACCTTCTTGTAATCTTATTTGTTCATCTTTCTTGCTGTAATATAAACCATTGAAATTATAATAATAATAAATACTTATAATAAATTTCAAAATGAAACACTAACCTATTTCTAGTTTCACGAATTTTATTTAAGATTTCATTTTCTTTGTCAAAAGTCTGTTGTAATTTATCAATTTCTGATCTTTCATTTTTTAACTCAGTAGCAATTGCGGTTTTTTGTAATTGGACATCTTCAAGTGATGCTGATGATGATGATGAACTTCGTTCTGGCAATTTTAGCTAAAAAAAATTTTTCTTTTGTTTTTGAAAATGCAAAAAGAATTATTCAAAAATAATTACTTTTAATGATGCCAAATCATTTTGTAGTCGTCCAATATCTTTTAATGCTTCATCTAATAAACTCATATCACCGAACATTGTATTAACTATGTTTAGTTTGGATGTTGGTTCAGCAATTAAAATCTGATATGATTCAACATCATTTGCAACTTTAGTAAGTTCATTTTTTTTTAATTGTAAATTTTCTTTATATTTCGGTATTTCAATTTCTAATTGTTCTACACGTTCTATAACTGGTTTAATACTAAGAAGATCTTCAAATTTAGTTTGTTCTTTTCTTAATCGTTGTTCTAATATTAACATATTTTCTGGCAAACGATGAATTTCATCTGAAAGCTCATTCGTAATATCAATTGCCTAGAATAAAAATATAAAAGTTTATATTTTGAAATACTCGTAAGATTGTAAAATACAAATTTCAAAAATTTCAAAATTGCATTTTTTCCAAGTATTTAATAAGATTAACGTATTTAACTTAAACACAATAAGTGAATGATAACTGTGTATCACTAATTTTCTTGCATTGTTTCTGAGCAACTGTAATTTTAGGTTCAATAATTTCTTATAAATAAATTTAATAAAATAAAAATTATTTGAAATTAGAATAAATATAAGTTTTTGATAATTAGAAAAAGTAAATCTAAGTAAGTAATTTTGTGTAGGATAATTTTAAAATATTTCAAGGAATTATATTTTTAATACCATATAATACCAAATATAAATTCTAATATCTTCATTATTCACGAATTTGACTTTTCTATAGTCAGAGTTTATTCTCTCTTAATAAAACATTTTGCTTTTATATTCAACATGATATATTCGAAAATTTTCTGAAGAGTAGTGTTCTCTTTTTCTTACCTCGTTTGCTGACATATCTTTATGACAAAGTGGACAACAAGGATCCTCCTCAATTTTTTTCATGTATCTTTGAAGAAGAAAAAAAACTTAATAAATTAAAAGAAAAAAAAATACTAATGATTTAAAAATATCTTACCTTTTATACATTGCTTCAGCTGATTTTAAAGCACCGTGTTCTAATTGTAATTTTGTAATGTTCTCTTTACACTTATCTAGAAGTTCTTTATATTGACCATTATGACATTTATCAAATATTTTATCTTTACACTTTTCCAATTCTTTCTCATACTTTGTTAATTCATCTTTATATGTTTTGCGCATTAATTCTAGCTCTCTTTGATTTAATATGGCTTTATTTATATCATCGTTCAAATTTTTTATTTGTTTTTGTAAATTTTCATTAACATCTTGTATATTACGTTTAAAATTTGATTCAATTTGGCGTAAGGGAAAAATTTCTTTAAAATTATCCGAATGTTTATTTTTAATACGTTTCATTTCGTGTTCACGTTTTTCTAATTCTTTTTTTTTTAATGAAATCTCTTGTTCTAATTTTACAAGTGAATTTAAAAATATTAATTCATAATCTAATTTATCTAAATTTTCTTGTAATTTATTAACATTTTCACGTTTTTCTGACAATGTTTTTTTAATGTAATCTAAATCAATTGATTTACTATATTCTATATAGGTTTTATTCAATTTTTCAATTTCTTCAGTGATTTTCTTTAGATTTAATGCTGATGTTTCAACTGTTGTAATTTCATTTTGAATTTTTCGTAAATCATTTTGTAATTGATTATTTTGAGATTTTTTAGAATGTATATCACTTTCTGTCGCCGCTTTTAGTTCACGTAATTTATCAATTTCAACTTGCCTATCAAAATCCAATTTATTATGATTATGTTTAATTTCTAGACATTTTTTCTCTTTAATTTGTAATGTTATTTCAATTTCATTTAAAACTGAATTTATTTCAGTTTTTGATAATTCTTCAATATCAGATGATGGTGGCATTTTAATTTTTAATTGATTACATAATTCTTGGATTTTTTTTGCACGATCTGAGATACATTCTTGTTCTTGCTGTCTTTGATGTATTAATGTTGTACGTTTTCTGTCTAATTCTGTAATATTACTTTGGATTTTCTTTTCCATTGTTTTTATTGATTGTAATTCTTCACTTAATATGTGTAATTGTTGTTCTTTATCATTCATTTTTTCATGAAAATTCCGTATTTCTTTATCTAAATCGAATATATCACCTTGGAAAATATTCTTTATTCTCGAAGACGTTGTTGTTATCTGTTCCTTACAATTTTTTAGACTATAAAAATATTATAAATATTAATTTAATGTTTAAAAATTTGTATACATACATATTTGGTAATAATATTTTTTATTCGAGACGTATTGATGATTTTCAGAAATAATAAGTACCTTGTTTGCAAATTATTCATTTTTTTTTTCGAAGTAGGTACATATACATATATAAGTATATATGTATAAGATCTTTTTTCACACTTGAAATTAAAAGAGAAGTATTAGGAAAAAAATAACTGGATACTAATTGCACAAGTCGATCGAATCGAATGAGGTATTCACAATATTTTGTGTCATTACAAACAAATGCTCATATTTGCTATATGAAGTTCATTTAAAATATCTACATACATAGTAATCTATACTTTTTAATATTTTATTCGTTTGCTACCAAAAATTATTTCGATATCTTTTTTATGATCGAATGAAATTGTTAAATAAAAATTTAAAATCATAGATTTAATAATTGTTGCGTACTAAATATTAAAATTTAAAAAGAAAGTGTTTAGTTTCAACTTTCAAGATACTTTACTTTTTAGAGTGAAGAAGTGAAGTCTATACCGAATGGTATGATATTATTAGAAAAAAGATCTTAGACTGTAGTGGACTCTTCCTTCTGAATAGCATGGTAACAGACGAAAAACAAAACTGTAAAGCAGGTTTCCATATTGCTTAATTCCTTATACACTTCGAAATATTGCGGTTTAACGTATAAATCTCTGCTTTTATTTAATTTAATTTTCTTTTATTTTTGCATTTTCTTAATTATTTTTTATAAATTAAAATTTTTACTTACTTTGTAGCTAATTTTATTTTTTCTGATTCTAATTTTGATATATCTAACTCAATTTTATAGATTTTATCTAATCTGTCTTCTATTGGTTTCATTTCTTCTGTAGTTTTTGAAAGAATTTCTTCTAAATTTTGTAATTTTTGTTTCGCGTTTTGTAAATCCAAATTTTTATCTTCCGCTTCTTTTTTAATATGATTCATTACTTTTAGATCAGATTCTAAAAATAAAAAAACGTGAAAGTAACCGAGTATGTTAGTATTTTTCGTAGCTTTACTTTTTATTTTTTAAAGTTTTATTTCTTTTTAAGTACGAAAAAACAAATATAATAGTCTATGTTTTTTTAAAACATTGTGAAGAAGCCATTTTATTGCCAACTGTAGTGTTCAAATACGTATTTTCAATTACTTATGTTTTTTGAAAAGCTAAAAATAATTTTCATTTTCATATCTATTTTCAACAAATATTTAAATAATTTACTTTCTAAATTTCTAAACATTACTTTAAAATTATTTTGAATGATATATGTATTAAAATTACGAGATAATCCGTGTATGGTTCTTAAAACACAGTTGAACCTCAATATTTCGTTATCCGTCCTTAATGTAATAAAATTTACCTTTCAGTGTTGTATTATAAAAAAGAAAATATTAAGCACTGAATTTAAAGCATTCTTAGATATATATTATTTTATATTTTATGTGGAGCAAAGCCATACCTTTTATTCTCAAATTATCTATCTCAACTTTTCGCATTTTAATAATTTTATCAATGGCTTTATTATATTCTGTTGTACCAAAAATTGCATCAAATTTCTCTTTTAACTTTTTAGCTTCATCTAGAGGCCAGCTTGAATCTTCTTGGTGACAAAATATTACGTTATTGATTATTGCTTTTGATACACCTTTAAAAATTTATATTTTAATTAGACAATTTCACAAAAAAAAATAAAATAAAACAAAAAAAATTACCCATAAAATGACACATTTCGGCATCAATATCAACGCATCTTTTACTAACTGTTTTCTGATTTTCTCCTTCAAAGTTAATTGTAGAATCTAAAGTTTCGAATGTAGGTCCCTTACCTTTTTTACTACTTATTTTAATTGATCTTGTTACAGTAATCCTTTCTCCTTTTACATTTTTAACCTGAATCAGAATACATGAATAAATAAATGTAACGAAGTTTCCTATATTATTTGAGTAAATATTACCATTAGTTTTACTTGGCCAAGACATTCTGTAAAATCATAAATTTTTGGATCATGAATAAAACTTTTTCCTTTGTTGCTACCAGGGGGTAATTCTCCGGTTAAAGCATACTTCAAACATTCAATTATTGTTGTTTTACCACAACCATTTGCGCCAAGTATTAAAGTCAATGGTGAAGAAAATGTTATAATCTAGAATGTTATTAAATAATAGAAAATATTGAAAAAAAAAATTTAAGGCGAACTTACTTGTTTGTCTTCTACCCTAGTTCCAAAACTCCTTATACCTTGAATTGATAAATTTTCTATCACTGACATTTTAGTGTTATTTAATCAACTCTTGAGACTTGGAACAAATGTAGAATATATGAACAATTTTGATATAATATAATTGATTTTAATTTTAACCAACGGCTGTTTTCCTTTTAAAAAGTGAATATGCTGATGACTGCCCAGATAGCACAGGACTGATGAAGAACTGATGTTGTACTGATACTCAAGTATCAAAGTATCGATACCTTTTAGTTACCAAAATTGATGTTTTTATATGGACCATGTCCGCATTTTAAGCATTCTGATTGGTTGAATTTGAAAAAGGGGAAATTAACTGTGATTCCTTACATCAAAGATGTATCGATGAAAGATCGAATTGTAACCAAATTTTAAAAGGGAATTGCATCAATAAAGAATCGATTCCACATCGATACTGTATTGATACTCTGTACTGATGCCGTACTGAAGAGTGGAATCAAAAAAGGAATAGTTCTTGCATTTTTGTTAATAAAATAATTGCAGGCTTTAAATTCTACACTTTTCATATGTAATTCAAAAAATTCAAAAAATTACATATGAAAAGTGTACAATTTAAAGCTTGCAATTATTTTATTAACAAAAATGCAAGAAATATTCCTTTTTTCAACAATGAGGAATATTTTCATTTAAATAAACTATTATGTTTTCTATTTTTTTCTCATTTATTATGCCATATACTATAAATTTTTTCTTAATCTATCTTATTATTAAAATAAACTATTATGTTTTCTGTATGGTGTATCACAACAAAAAGCATTAGATAAACGTATTAATTTGTTTTGAAATGCAATTCCTTCTACATGTCAGATATTCATCTGCAATCCTTCAGGAATTTATTCGGATCGCCTGGCTTCTTTTTCCCTGTGTAAGCTCCAAACAACATAACTCCAGAATTATCGACATTTGTAGAAGATTCCTCAACAAAGATTAATAATTATATATAACATATATGCATATCTAAAAATTTATATAATGTTAACTTAAAGAAAAATTACCTTATTAAACTTATTAAATTTATTATTTGTATTATGTATACTTTTATTTAATAAAAAACACTACGATTTTAAAAATTGTCTTCACTAACGCACTAAACTCGAAGGAATAAAGCATTCACGTGCTACACGTCACAGTATAGCGAATCAGGGATCAAAGAAACATCAGTACGACATCAGTCATGCATTCCATAATTTTCCCCTTAATAATATGATGGTAAGAATCAAAAAAGAATCAATTCTACATCGATAACAATCATCATTTCGTTTTCCTAACATAAATATTTTTACTCCTACCACCACACTCACCTTTATTGATGGTAGGAATCAAAATATCTTCATTAAATCATCATTAGAAAAGGGGAAGAAATATTGAAGACTAATTGATACCCGAGTATCGATACCAAAATGTTATCTGGGATAGTCCCTATGAACTTTGAGGTCTGTTGTGTTTGTGTAGCTCTGCTGTAATATGATATAGGCCTGTTTTACACGATACGACAATTGTCGAATGCGACTCTCTCGAACACGAACTTGTTGGAGAGAAGAGTGAAGACTGAAGAGTCTTGGAAGGTAGACTGTGTCGGATGGGCAATGAAGAAAAAACTAAAGGAATGGCGGTATGCGTGTACATACAATATGTGTGAGCGTTGCTAAAAATAAAATACATGTGTTGGGATTATGGTTGTCAATTGTCAAAAAATGTAAACAAGAGAAAAACCAAATTTTTAAAAGTTGAATAAAAATTTGTAAACTAAATAATTAATTAAGTAATAAATTAGGAAGACACTGTGAAATTTGTGTAAAGTGAAGTGAAAAAGACATTTGTTAGATAAAAATATTAAAATTTTAGATATGGTGCTTTATTGTAGGTTGCTGCAACAAAACTCAACAGCGACGCGAGGAATTATCTTTTCACAGGTTAGTAAATTGTGTAAAATATTTTTTAGAGTATTTAATAATGAGTTTTTTGTGAAAGCATATGTGATTAAGTACTATATACTTTTATTTTGGTAGTTTAAATTTCTTTATTTTATTGTCTTTTTTTACATGTTCTCAAATGTCAAAATTGAAAGAACAGAAAAATGTGTCGCCCGAAATTTTGATTTGTAATAGGGGCAAGTGGGTTTGAAGACCCAGCTTAATTCAATGTTAAATATGTAAATGCCTAAATATGTATGTATATATACGTACACTTAGATCAAATTAAAAGCATATAATATTTTTTCAGATTTCCTACGGAAGAAACTATGAGATTGCAATGGATGGAAATAATTGGTACAGATGTTCAACCTACAAGAAATACCCAATTATGTTCTGAGTACTTTCTACCCAGTGACATAATAGCATTATAAGGAAGAAGGATGCTAAAGGCATCTGAAAATAAACAAAACATATTTTCTCAAAAGACCAACATTTTTTCTAACTTTTTTTAACGCCTACCATGGGACATTTTTGAAGTATTTTTAATGTATTTGTTTTCTGATTCAAATGTCCATTCCTTTTTAGTTATTTATTCATTGCGGATGGATAATAAAATTTCATCAAACTATTTGACATTTTCCCATTTCTCTTTCGTACTTTTCTCTTTTTCTTTTCATTACAGTTTCTACATCGTATGATAAAGATATACATATGTATTTTGATTATTAAATATTCACTTTAAATGTTTTTACTAATTAGGTCCCTTTTTTTTTTCTAAAAATATAATATTTTGTATAATTTCAAATTGTTTTGTTTTTATATGTATAAACACTAAAATAATTTTTACCTTCACTACCTATAACCTATCAAGAAAATCAGAAAAGAAGAAATGACAATTTGTTGTATAACAATAGTTTTATCGTGTGAACACAAGAGGACAACTTTAAAACAAAATACAAAAATCCATCATACAATTGTCGTATCGTGTAAAATAGGACATATGTAGCCTTTGCAAATTGCAATTGTTATCAATTATCTATTGCATGCAACACATGCCCACACATCAGACACTCTCCTGTTACCTAGTTGATTCAAACAAATTGTTATACATACATTTCATAAGCATTCAATAACGCCAGTCTCTTCGTGACTCCATGCACAATATAATTTGATATAACACAAAACATAAAAACACCACAAAACAATACTTACCAGGCACTATGCCACCTACTTCTCTCAATTCGTCCATGTTCATATCAAAAATCCAGAAGGATTGCAAAACAAATCGAAAAAAATACTAGTATAAAATAAATACTAAAAAATTAGGTAATAACCTCAAATTTTGATTCATATACTTTGACACCAAAACAGCTGGTAAACTGAAACTGATGAAAGAAAATTGTTCATCAGTTCTTCACTGAAGAACTGAAATTTTTCGTAGCGACCTCAATTGTTGAATAGAGAAACTGACTAAAAAAAAAGTGCTTGGTATGGTATGGTATGACGGCCGTTTGCTTCAGAGAAGCAATTTCACTCGGAGGTCTGAAGGCCCATTCTGAATACCTTTTGACTTTGTTTGTGGAAGTTAAACTTGGTCTATCCTGAAAACCATCCCGATTTTCAAATGAAACTACTCAAGTCTTTTAGTGTTACTTCTGCTAAGTCGTCCAAACCCTCAAAGAATATTGCTCCAAAGCAAGCGACCCTTCGTTCTTGCTGGACATTCGCGGAGTAAATCATCTCTCAACTTTTCGAGTTTTCGAACTTGTTTTCTTTGGAACGATGGTAGAGTTGCAGTCTTTTTTTCGTTTATTTCTGGCCACATGTTACTAGTTATGGAGCAACCATTTGTGGTTTTTCATTGTTCTGCAGTCACTTTTTCGAAATAACGTTCTATAAAGTGTTTTGTCGTGCTAAGGGGAGGGTCTACTTGTTCGTTGTTGAAATCAGAGTTTGTGTCGGATCTTTTCCTGGCAATTTCATCGACATTTACATTTCCCTCCACACCGACGTGACCTGGAAACTCAGCAAAGGCGAAATTCGTGGTGTGGCAAGGCTTTTGATGCTTTTAAGAAACTGAGTCCTAATAAAAAGTGCTTAGTCTGTGAGGAAGTGAAAAATATCACAATTATAGTTCATCATGTCCAATATAGCACACTATTGTATTCATATTAGAGAGAGTTTTTTGTTTCTTACTTACCGCCTTACCGGGTTTTTATTAATAATTTCAATATTAAATAACTTCAAAAATTTAATTAAATCACAAATCACACATTATTCACCGGGTCGTCAACAAGATGTCATTAAGTAATAAGTAGTGAAACAATGTCACTGACAGTAGTCAAACAAATGTCAACAAATTGTAGTCAAACAAATGTCAACAAATTGTAGTCGAACAACAAATTTCGAATTGTAGTAAAAAAATGTATACATTTGTATATGACTTAAATTTTACAGGGCTTGGTAATTTTTCCCCTTTATATAGTATGCTAGATAATTTTGACACTTGAGCTTTTGCGTCTTGTGTCCTGACTCCTGAGTCTGTAATTTGGAATTGGCCTTTAATGGTAACTCCGCTCCGTAATTCCGTATAGTTGTTAAAAATAAAGAGTGCGATAATTAACTTAATTATAAATTTAAATTTAAAAGTGGTGAGTACAATGTACAATACTCGATAATATTCAATTGTCCTCTAAATGTATCATTGCAAAAATAATAATTTTCTAGACAGACTTTTTTTTAGTGTTTTCATATAAGCAAACAGAAATAACAATATTCTTCTTATTATTGTTCGTTAATAAGAAGTTTTAACAATCCATTTTGAAATGAGAATTCTTTTTCCTGTTATTTTCTCAGAAACTATTGAAGTCATTGAAAATCTTCAGACTTTCAGTCAGGGCCGTATGTATTATCCATTATCTGCTAAATTGGTATGTTCACATATGTTTTATATTTCGAAATAAGACCTGTAGTAAGACCATGCGCAGGTGGTCTTAGTTTTTGTCTCTACAGTCCTAAACAAGCTGTCAATCGTTTGCGTGTGAATTTTTCTACTTATTAATATTTAATTATTGCAACTTTTTTACAATATTACACGATCAAATTATTTTTACTTAACAAAATTTCATAAAAAACAGCCTACTAAAATACAACTAATTTAAATTCCTCGTTTGATTCCTTTAATACGATACATAAATATGGAATTGTAATTATTAAGATAATTTTTTAAATATGGTTACATCTTCACAGGTGAATTTACCTTTCCCATGAAAATATTGATGACATTTTAACAATCAATTTAATAATTTGTTCCCATAAAATCTTTCTCACACAGTTTTTGCATATCAGCAAATTCAAATTTTATTTCTCAATACTTATTTAAAGTAATATAGAACTAATAAAGATAACTTTCATATCATTTAATAAATTATTAAGAAAGTAAGAACGTTTTAAAAATTAGAATTAGCAGTCAGTCGGAAGTAGTCTCTCAAATCGTTAAGTTCAGTTTAAGAAAAAGTAAAAGTTTTGTAAAATAGTTTAAGTACAAAAATAAAAGTGTTAAAAAATTTAAAGAATAACACTGTTTTATTTTCCACACAAAATTTTTAATTGTTTTATTTTTTTTTTCCTATTTTCGTGTTGACACATTTTAGTATATATTTATTCATATACATAATACATACATAGTTATATATTTCATCCTTTTTTTTACATATGTATTAGTAAACTTGCAGAAAAACTTACTGTTATAAGTTGGTTGGTTGGTTGGTTGGTTGTTTATTGATCCTTATTTGTATGTATATATGAAAACGAAACATAGGTATGCGTATTTTTTACTTAAAGTGGATCTACACATTCATTAAACTTAAATTTTCACCTAGAATTTTTTTTTCATTAAAAAAACCGTTTTAATGGATATAGACATATCACGATTATCAACTTGGACAAAAGGTTGAATACAATATGATATGCCGCAAATTTTTGATTTTTTTAAAGAAGGTAAAGTAAATTGAATGAAATTTTTAATATCCAATCCAATCTTAAAGTTTGGCCTCCAACCTAAAAGCAGTTTTAAGTTCTTTCTTATTCACAGAATTTTTTCTTAATTTCTCATTTTTTAAAAATATCTCTTTTCTATCTATTTTCCATACAATACATAGAAAATTTTAACAGAAATTTGAGAAATCTTAATATTTTTAACTCACTTTACAAGTAGAATAACACAATCATTGTCATGGTTCTCATTACAACAATATACAGAATCATATGGAAACAGTTTTCCCTTTACTGCATATATTCAGATGAGAAATTGAAGATACAGGATTTGAGGGTATATGTATTTCAAGAAGAATAAGTAGCTAATTTGCATTTATAAATTCTGATGAAAATTTACATATTAAATTTATCAGGTCAAATATAATGTATAATTTTTAACAAACAAAAATTTCAACAAAATTATCTCCAATAGTATCAAATAGTTTCGTATTTTACGATCGTAAAGGATATTTTAATTTGTATCCATCCATATAAGGATTGTTTGATAGTATATGTTGACGGTAAGAAAAAAAAAGGAGGTGTTATACACATGTATGTCTTCGAACAACAACTTACATAATATCACTTTAAATATAAAAAAATATCATTTTTCTTTATTACCCTTCATACTTTACCTCTTTACATTTTTCAATGCAAAAGATCAAAAATATAGTTAATCACCGTACAAAAAATAGTGTATATGTGTTTTAGAAAAAATTTATAAATTTCGCATCTTCTTTTTTTCTGAAGGAATAAATTGTATAAGTTAATAATTTATTTTTATTAATTAAAAAAAAAAAAAAACTTTTTCAATTTTAATGCGTCTAACTTATTCGGCTATCAAAATTAAAGTGAATTACAGAACAATTCATACAAAATAATTCTTTTACAAAAATTTGAAAAAATGATTCTAATAGACATTGAGTAAGCAAAATTTTCTAAGTCATGTTGCGCGTAAAAATTTGGATTCGTGAGAAAGTGCGAAGCTGGCGTTTTGTTACAATAAGGTTTATGGGAAAGAATGTTGTTAACTCCTCCACGCTTAAATGCTGATGTCCTCATCTGCAATAAAAATTTTGTTGCTATAGGGATGAATTTTCGAAAAACGTTGGTAATGGAACAGGAGTTGCTGCTGTTAGGTTTACGGTAGTAATTTCTGTTTTGGCACTTACCAGTATTTTCTGTATTATGACGATTAAAGCAATTATAATCAATATACTTGTTAAACTTAGGCTAGCCCACTTCGTAATTGTTGCTTCTATTTTCAAGGATTGGATTTGTTTTGTATTATCAATATTTAATTGTTCCATTTCCTCTAGCGAAAGGATTTCTTTTTACTGTTCTTCTATCAATGTAACATTTTCTCGTTTTACTAGTTTAATAATCAATTTTTGCAAAATTTCGCTAGTTGTAATTGGAATATTTACAATATAAAGTAGTGACAAATATTTGATATTATTTCAACATTAGAGAATTGTAAAGCTTCTTCAGGTGTACCATAAGGGAGATTTTCTTTCTGTAAAACATTAGTTGCTAATTTTATTTCTTTATTAGAGAGCATCATTGAATTAATTGTACCAGTTTTAGCAAAATTTATAGCATAATTTATATTAGTTAATTCTTCGATAATTAATTTAATTTTGTATCGTAAGCTAGATATGAATTCTTGTTTTAGTGAATCATCTTTAACAAATTTCTGTATTTTATTTGTAATTTTGGTAATGTTGTTTAACCTTTCGTTAAGTAGCTTATTTATCACGACCTGGTTATTATTGTTAACTAAAACATTGTTAATTTGATCTTCAATGCCTATAAAATTAAGAGATCATTTAACTACCTTTGGTTTAAAGTTTTCAAATAATTCTTGAATTTGATGTAATTAATGGGATAGGTATGGATATAGTGGATTGTCGGTCGGTACGTCATGCTCGATCTCATCAGTGATTTTTACTATTGTCTCGTCGTACTGTCTTAAGTCAATTTCGTGTATAATTTTTAAATGTTCTGTCTGTATCTTTGCTTGTCCACAGCCAATAGCAATTAATTGTGAATTTGTATAATCCAGAATTTGAATCTCTCCCTTTTCTTTGATTGCAGTAATCCTGAAAATTTCAATTTCTAATGTTACTTTTATGTATCTTTTTCCCGGATTCCGTAATTATGGTTGTGTTTTTATTTTCCTTTACAATTTCTTTGTCATATCTGGAAGTAAGTTTTGAACCTAATCTTTTATTGTGTTTTACTTACACTACTTCACCTACTTCATAATTGTTTACAGGTTTTCGTTTCTTATTATGGTTCGTTATGTCATTTGCCTTTTTTTTCTTGAGTTTATCTATATTGTCAAGCCAAAGTCTTCTGGGGATATTCTTGGGGACCTACCTAGGAATAGTTCAACAGGTTTTTTTCCTGTAACGAAATGGATCGTACAGTTGTATTCATGAGTCGCTCTTTCGAGAAGTTCTTCAAAGGATCGTGGTGTGCATGATTTTTGCGAGGGTGGAGTGAAATCTCTCAATTTGCCCATTTACCTCGCTTTTGTAAGATGGTGTTCGAAATATTCTTATCTGGAGTTCATCCTCCATCATGGATGTTATGGATGCTGAATTTAGTGATTTATCATTATCTATTATGACGACTCCTGGTACAGAATAAAAGAACAATATATCTCTTAGAGGTCTTCGGATATCTTCTATTGAACGAGATGCTATTACTTTTATTTTCGCAAATTTGGTAAATTTGTCTATTGCAGTCAATACAAGATGTTTTTCGGTGGAATAGACGTCTATATGGACTGTGTATCCTGGGTAGTTAGGTGGTTTGGCCATATTTATTCTCTTTACACACGGTACAGTTTTTTACAATTTTCTTAATTTTGGCACTCATCCATGGGAAGTAAAAATTTTCCAGCAGTTGTAACCTATTTTCCTCAGCGTTTCTATGTGCTCTCCTGTGTGTTTTCAAAATTTTTTCTTCTTGTTCTATTTCGTTGGATATATCTTCTACTATAATCGACGTATACCGGATTTTGTAGTTTCTAAAGTGTTCTGGATAAACTTTTTGTATTAGCTCTAGAATATTTTCTTCAGTGTAAATTCCGTTTATTAGATTTGGGTTTAGATATCTTTTAAATATGCTTACAATTTTATCATCGGTGTAATTTGGTCTAATGAAAATGTGGGTGCTATTATAAATATCGTAATTCGATCGATCGACTTCGATCAAAAATTCGATGAAAAAATGTTTTGGTATTAGGTAAGGCAATCGAAATTCAATATGTGTACTGCCATATGAATCTCTTGGTTGTAGTGTAATTGTGAATTATTTTTCATTTTGACAGCTCTTGAATAATAAAGATTTAAAAATATTAGATTAATTTGTTCGTTTATTTTTGAAAATTTAATTTTAACAAATAAGTTAAACAAACTAAAATAAAGAAATTAGTTCAGTTGAATTGTTTTTTGATGATGAAGATAATGAATCTAGTACCGTAGAACGAGCACGTAAAAATAAGAGAATTCGCGAGGCCTCAAATCCACTAGAATTAGACGATGTTATGTAAGTATATATTATAGAATTTTGAAGATTTCTTGATAATCAGTAGTTTTTTATAAAACATAATTTATCAATAGATTTGTTAACAACTTTCGAATATCGAAAAATGATTTTGTGGATTTGTTAAATGAAATAGAGCCACATTCTGTTTTAAAACTAGGTGATGTGGGCTACCCTTTGAGTCCATATTTAATAACGCCTTTTCGCAATACGGAGGGAAGATCTCGTGAAGCTCTTTTCAACAGAAAACATTCCGCAGCTCGGGTTATAATTGAAAGAACGATAGGTCTTTTAAAAGCCAGATTTCGGTGCCTTCTTTCAGCAAGGGTGTTGCATTACAAACCTGAAAAGGCAACACAAATTGTAAATGTGTGCGCAGCTCTTCACAACATATATTTGTTTTATAAAGTACAACCGCCAGAGAAAACAGATACTGATTTTGAAATTCATTCTGATTCTACAAACCCAACTCCACAAGAACAAGATGATGATGAGGGAAGTGTGATAAGAAATATAATATTACGCGATATGTAATGAAAAAAATAGCTTGACCAAAAAAGAAGTAAATAAAAATAATAAATTTATCTATGAAAATTCAAAAATATTTATTGTCTAAAATAAAATTATAAAACAAAAAGTAATAAAGTAATAAAACAAAACAATTCATAAACAACAACAAAAAAAAAACCAATTCAATTCAGTAAGTTTTTTCCTTCTTGGCAGCTTCCAGTGTAAATTTTTTTTCATTACTCCAACTAAATAGGAATATTTCAAAAAGATTTTCACATTTTCAATTATAGGTCTAACTTATATTAATTAAATAAAAAACTATTCAAATTTTTTCATTTCTAACTCTAAAATCCTTTTTTTTTAAATTTAGTTTTTCTAAGCGATCTTTTTTCTGATTTTCAACATCTTCTTTATAAATTTTTAGTTTTTCTTTCTTTAACTTCATAATTTCACTTTTTTCATCTTTTTTTTAATATATTCTGCTGTAGTTTTAATATCTGTTTTTATTTCCTTAACGTCCCCTTTAATCTCTCTAAATTTATTTCTAATGGCTTTTATTTCATTTTCAAGTCCTTCATATAAGTATTTCTGGAGTTCAGTTTGCTTTTTTAACAATTCTATACGTTCGTCGGTAGATATTTCTACTTTTATCAAAATTTCAACAGTTTCGATTTTTATTTTAAAAAAAATGATGCAAATTTCTAAAAAAAAATTTTCTTTTTTCTCTTTTCCTCCTTTTTTTTTCACAAAATTTCAATTGTTTAATTTTACTCACTAGCTTATATAGCTTTTATATATTTGTTTATATTTTATTTTATATGTATTTTTTTATTTTCTCCCTTTTTTTGTTTTTTTGTTACTGTTTAAGATATTAAAATTTATTACAAATAATTATGATAAATAAAGAAAAAAAAATTGAATTTTAATAAGGTAATTATTATTTATTTTAAAAAAAAATATTTTTCAACTCACTCAATATAAAAAATTGTACTTGAATTTCGGAATATTTAATATCTTATTTTTTCTTTTTAATATTTTTTTCCCAAAAAAATCAGTTTTATTCTGGCTTAATTCGAAAATTACAAATTAATTATAATAAGAAGAAAAAATTATAATAAGAATTTATAATTTTTGCAGTTGGATTTACAAGAAAATTATTTTTTTTTAATTTCCTCGATTATTTCACCTATTTAAATTTTCAAAATAATATTGTTTTGCAGCTGGTAGAAAATAAATAAGTATTATCATCAAATTTTAATTTAATTTTCAATAATTTATTTTATAGTATATATTTATTTTATAGTATTATCTTTAATCTTTCTTTCAACTTTACTTTAATTTTTTTCTTTTCACTGAAATTTTTTCCCTTTTTTTTTTCTTAAATTTAAAATAATTTCTAAGACTTACAGTAATAGTAGTAATATCATCCTTCTTCAACAAAATCTTTATTGAGATCCGGTGTGAAGAATTTCTGGTGGCTGCAGCTGCTGTCTGCTCCTTTTTGTCCTTCAATGTTTATTAGGTCTACTAAGGGGCCTCTTCCCAGGACGTAATCTCTTCTTGATGCACTAAGCACTTTTGGTTATTATGCCTTGATATATTTGTAATTCGATGTTCACTTTATCTCGTTAGAAGTGGTTTTGTTTTCCTTTCTCCTTTCTCCTTTTTTGTTTTTTAAATTAAATGCAATTGCACGAAAAACAAGGAGTTAATCACTTCTTGGTTATAAATGATTTTACGACAAAACAAAGAGTTAATCACTTTTTTGTTATAAATGATTTCACTTTTTTTCACTTAACTTTTTTTTGGTTAAAAAAGATATTACTATTTGTGCACCGAACACCGGTCCCTGCTCGGGCGCCAGTTAATAATTTATTTTTATTAATTAAGAAAAAAAAAAAACTTTTTCAATTTTAATGCGTCTAATTTATTCGGCTATCAAAATTAAAGTGAATTACAGAAAAATTCATACAAAATAATTCTTTTACAAAAATTTGAAAAAATGATTCTAATAGACATTGAGTAAGCAAAATTTTCTAAGTCACGTTGCGCGTAAAAATTTGCATTCATGAGAAAGTGCGAAGCTGGCATTTTGTTACAATAAGGTTTATGGGAAAGAATGTTATAACACAGGGGCGGATGGGCAACATCTTAGCGGCCCGGGAAATAATATTTGTCGGCCTTTTTTTAATTTCCGGATATGGCTAAAATATACATTTACAGGGTGTTACACATTTTTCCTTTAAAATTAAATAGAGCATAGGTTTATTACAGATTTTTGAATCAGATTACATTTACTATCCAAAAAACATTCTTTTAGTGAAAAATGCCGGACTCCCAGTCAAGTACACATATAGAAACATAACATACAACAAAAAAAAAAAAAAAAAAAAAAACACAAAATAAAAGTAAATCAAAGTTTAAAGTCTTTTTATTCCAAGTGTAGAAATTAGGTTTGTTATCGTATATACGATTAGAGAACTTACAACTTCATAAAAATTCTTTAAACACAAAAATTTAAGAAAAAATTATTATATAAAAACTTTACTCTTTTAACAATCTATTTAATAACTTGCTTTGCTGCATAAGCATATCTATAATGTTATCAGAGTCAATATTATATAAAATATCATTTTCGCAAGCCATTAACATAAAAGCATAAAAATTATTATTCGACATTGAATTCCGCAATCTAAGTATTTTTAATGTATTTTAACTTGGAAAAACTTCTTTCACATTGCACTTGATTTATTGACAATGCTAATAAATATTTGTAAGCATTTCCTAGTGCAAAATATGCCTCACTGTACATATTGTACTTTTGAATGACAGAATAACAGCAAATTGGACATTTAAGACAAGATTTACATTTTTTATTATTAACATAAAAACCACAATCTCTTTCAAAATCATCGTTGTCTTCTTCATCAGTTTCATCTGTATCTATAACTGTAAAATTACTCTGAAATTGTTGATTACTCTCCGCATTTGTTGTTGCCGAAAGAAGATAAGGTCGGAATTTTCTGAGAGCTGTAACAACTGCTAATACCTCGAGTTCATAAGAGTGATCTTTTTTTTTCTGCAGCAGAGTTAGTTTTGCTCATATACAAAACAGGATGAAATTGATCTTGTTCATTATCCTTTTGTAGTAATACGGCAGCTATACCTTCTTGAGAAGCATCTGTATGCACCTGAGTAATTGCTGACTGATTATAAATTTTCAAAACTGGTTCTTCAGAAAGAATTTTTTTCAAACGAGTAAATGCTGTTTCTTCTTCTAGTCCAAACTTAAATGGTACACTTTTCTTTAATAGTCGAATCAGTGGAGCTGCTATTATTGAATATTCTTGGATAAACTTACGAAAATATCCGGAAAGTCCAAGAAAACTTTGTATGTTTTTTACATTTTCAGGTTTAGGAAACATCAAGACGGCTTTTACCTTATTTGGCGATGGTCTAATTTGTGAATCTTTTATCATATACCCCAAATATTCTTTTGTTGTTTTAAAAAAAACTACACTTCTTCCAATTAATTTGAATGCCGTATTCGGATGCCACTTTTAAAACTTTTTGTAATTTTTCAACCTCTTCGATTTCGCCTTTCGATGGAATGATTAAATCATCCACATATTGAAGCAGAACAATTTCTTTAATTAATTCTTTGAATACTTCATTTATGAAACGACCAAAACTTGATGGGCTATCGCACAAACCGAATGAAGTCTTCAGAAATTCATATTGATTGTCTGGAGTCGAGAATGCAGTGTATTTAGTACTTTCTAGAGCGATTAGTACATGCAGAAAACCATTTTTTAAATCGATGATCGGAAAGACTTTTGCTTCTGTTAATTTATCGAGTTGATCTTCAATTAATGCCATAGGAAATCTATCTTTGACAATTTGCTTGTTAAGACGTCTATAATCAATGCACGTTCGGTATTCTCCATTCTTTTTTCTGACAATTACTACTGGAAAATTCTAATTTACCTTCCTTTAACCATTTTTTTTATCTGTTTATCAAGAACACGTTAATCTAGAGGCGCTAAACGTCTTGCTTTTCATCTTCAAAGCATATATGAAATACATCAGTTTTATACATTTTACTTTATTTTAACATCTTTGGTTATCAACATTTCAACTGTACTCAAAAATTCATTTCCTAGAATCATATTTAATATCATTACGTTATTTGGCACGACCCGTCATTTTATTTCATGACATTCATTATCTATTATAACGGTTGTTCGAACTACTTCCTTTGCTTTAATTTCTTGACCTCAAAATCCTGTTAAAATAATTTCAGGAACAAGTTCTGATGACAATTGAGCTGTTTTTGCTATATCTTCACGTATTATATTGATATCACTACCTGTATCTATTAAAGCTGAAATATTGACATTATTTACTCGAACGTTTTTACACATTTTATTAAGTTTTGGAGTTTCCAGATAACTGACTGACGCTTTCTTTTCAATGTTGTTATTATCAAATTTTCTACAGTTTGGTGACTTATGTTCGAAACCATTGCACTTAAAACATTTTACTCCTAAATCTTTTGAGTGGCAATTATTTGCCTTATGACCCAACCTTCCACATGAAAAACAACGAGACGTCTTATTGTCACTTACTTTAATCTGGTTTTTATTATTAAACTATCTATTGTTAATTTTGTTTGTTACCGTCTGTTTTGTTCTGTTAATTTGATTCGTATTATTTCTAGGATCGGCTCTGTATGCTGAATAATGTTCTAACTTTTGTTTAAAATCATTAAGATTTTTTGTTCCATACAGCATAATTTTATTTGAATTTTATTTGTATCCCTTCTATCACATACTGTATGAGAGAATTTTCCTCAATTGATCCATGGCTTGCAAGTTCTTTCATTACTAAGAAGTATTCGTACACCTCTTCGTCATATTTCATTTTTCTGTAATTTTATCTTGAATTTTATCTCTATTTCGTTTATTCCGTTTGTCTCTCTTATTATTGGTGTTAGTATATTTGTTATAAATATCATTATCATGAACACCATGGTCATTATCATCATCATCTTTATCTTTTTCATCTTCTTCATTATTTTCATCATCTTCACCTTCTTCATCATCTTCATCTTCATCATCATTTTTTTCCACTAGTAGTTTTATATTGATTAGATTCCTAATAAATTTTGTAATTATATCTTCAGTTCGCATTTCTTCAGAAAAACTTAGTCCCAACAGTGTACCAATCTCTATTAAGCTTCTATCGGTGAAATTTTCTTTAATATAATTAAATTTATCTTCATACTCTTTTGAATTCTCTTCGAAGTTAAACCCATTAAAATTTCTCAACTTGGCCCTGTTCTTTCGGGCGCAATCATTTTCAAAAAACAAGGTATGTAACGCTTTTGTAGATTTGAGCTTCATATTGTTGATACTTGCTAATATCGATGGAATATCCTTAAAGGATAGTTGATTATTATTTGAAGTGGAAGCGGCCATCCTGTTGTAATTACTCAACTTAAAACTAATCTTTCTTTTGTATTTATTTATTTATATATATTCGACAAATGTAAATTAAACAATATTTTCAACAAAAATAATTTATTTTACTTTGTTTTTACTTTTTCCTGTGCATTGATTCAATTTTGAAATACAAATTCAATACAACTTCAAATCTAATTCCAAATCTAATTTCAAATTTAATTCCAAATATAGTTTCAAAGTTAATTCTAAATCCAATTTCAAACCTAATTCCACATTCAATTCAATCTTAAATTGTTATTTTATTATTATTATTTTTTAAACCCTAAAAGTATACTAAACTAATTTAATTAAATCAGTTTACTATATGTATTACATCATCCATATTATTTTTACATATAGCATATACTTAGCACAAACATATTTTCTTTTATTCTATCATTTTTTTTTTTTTATAGTTTAAAATAGAGGGCAGTTCCACAAAATTTCGACCAAAAAATATCGAATTTGAGAAACGATGTCTTCCGATTTTTTTGAAATTTTATGAGAAGGTGTGAAGGTGTACGATAATATTTAAGATTTCTACGATTTTTTAAAGATATGCATATGCACAAAAACCAAAATTTCATAACCCCATAGTTCCCAAGAAATGTGATTTTTCTTAAAAATATTTTACGTATGTGGTACTGGACCAGAAGCACAAATTCTCATAAAATTTCCAAAAAATCGGAAAACATCGATTCTCAAATTCGATATTTTTTGGTCGAAATTTTGTGGAACTGCCTTATAAATACTTAATTTGTAGTCCAAACCAATGCTTGCTATTCCTCATCCATTGTATGTGGTCACGTATGCTCTTCACTGTGAGAGATCCCGGTTGAGCCCCCAATTTTGTAGGTCTTTATTCTTTAATTTCTTCTTCAATGAAAACACTCTTCTTTATTTTAATTATTTTTATTTTTTATAATTTTATATTATTCAATTATTATACTTGTTAATTAGTAAACTTCTTAAACTTCTTAAACTTCTTACAACTTTACTTCTTATTACTCACATACTATTCTTCTTATCCTTATCCGTTACTTCCTACTCCTCTCATTTTTTTTAATGTTACCATGTACAAATACAATAATTTTATTTTAAACTGTTGAGGAGTTGCCAGCTATCTCACATGTACATATGTACATATGTATATGTATATGTTATATGAATAAAAATATTCTGTGAGTAGCTGAGTAATAAACGAAAGTTTTGTCATATATTTTTTCGTAAGAGATACAAACTTTTCGTCTCTCATACTTCCCTTCACAGGTCTACAAAATTTTTGAATTGTGAAGATATTCAAAGATAACTACTCTGTGATAAAAGTAAAGTTCTTTTTTTTCAAATATGAATATGAGTAATTATTTTTTAATCATCAGATGATTGCGTTAATATGTGAAGACATTTTCAATAACATTAATAATTAGTATGTACATATAACTACATGATGAAAAAAAATTGTAATACATATTGTGAAAAACCACAGTGAAGAACAATATTTTCTAATATATTTTTGTAGAAGTTTGGTTAGAAAAAAGGCAACTTCGAAAATTCACCGTAAGTAAGCACCATTTTGGTGCTGCCACCATATTGTAACCTAACCAATATGGTAAGTAACCAAATCAACTATTGAAAAAATTTGATCACTTTGGTAACTGGTAAATTATCGAATATGTAGATTTACTTTTGATTTTGTTAACCACCAAGATCAATTTTCGAAATTCCCCAAAATAAATTTACAACTATGTATTATCTATGATATAATTAAAACATTTTTTATTATATTTAGTCTCAAATATTCAGTATGAAGGAAAGTTGTTCTTCGACAATAACGGAAGAAAGAAACAACCCTGAAAATAAAACTCGAGGAACCTTTAAGTATTCATTACTTCCAGATTTAGCAATACGAAAAATTTTCGAATTTCTAAATCAAAATGATATTAAAGCAGCATCATCAACATGTACTACTTGGAGATTTGCTTGTCTGAAACATCCCAAATTCATATCAAATACCGTTATTACATTAGATTCATCGAGAAAAATTATTCAGTTTTTAGAAGTTTATAAAAAAAGTCCAAATTCAATTGTTAAAAGTAATTCTTTTCATATATCAAATATTGATCATGATCTTCTAAAAACTTTTTCAAAATCAAAAATTATCGAAGAGATTTCAGAATTAACGATTGAATCAATTTCAATAGAAAAAGAAAATATATGTGTAATTTTGAGACATTTTGAAAATTTAAAAAAATTAACATTAATTTTACAAAGATCAACATTTAATTTGTCATTTACAAATAATGAATTAATTTTATTGAAAAGCATAAAAACATTAACATTACGAAATTTTGAAATTTTAGGTAATTCATGTTTTTTATTTTTAAAACATTTTCCTAATTTAAAAAATTTTAAATGTACTTGCTTCATCAATAGGCTCAATAATATTAATTTAATACCGTATTTTCCTGAAACAGTAGAAGAATTTCATTTCAGTTTGTTTTCGCCGACAAATTTTGATTATAACTTAAGTCGATTAGAGTTTAAATTTTTACAGTTACAAAAACTAAGCTTAAAAAAATTTATAGTGTATTCAAATAATACAATAGAAAATAAATTAGGATTACAAAAACATTTAATACATTTAGATTTATCATATTGTAAATTTATAGACAGTAATATAATAGATTACATCGTATCAAATTTAAAACAATTACAAGTATTAATATTGAAAGAATGTGAAACTTTACAGGATACCGATGTTGAAAAATTGAAAATTCTGAAACAGTTACGTTATTTAGATTTATCCCGTACAGAATTATATACAACCGTTTCAGCAAATTTAACAAGTAAATGTTTAATAAATGGCATTGCTTCATATAAAAATACACAAATTCAAGAATTATATTTAAAAAACATTAGTTTGAATAATGATAATATAAAATATATGATAAGAAGTTTACCAAAATTAAAATGTTTAGGTTTATCACATTATAACAGTTACATTGATGATAATACGTTAAAAGAAATTTCAAAAAATTTACCAAATTTAGAAATATTAGACATAAGTAATTCATTTTCAATTACAAATTTATCATTGAATTCAGAATCATTTTGTAATTTGAAAAATTTACGTTCATTAAAATTATCACGTACTAAAATTGATGATGAAACTTTAAGAAATCTGAAATTTCTAAATTTATGTAAGTTACAATTGAATAATTGTGATAACGTTACAGCAAAGGGTTTAAGATTTTTAGCATATAATTGTCCATCATTGAAGGAATTGTATTTACGTGATTGTAAAAATATAAAAGATAAAGCAATTGATGTAATTTTAGAGAATTTTAACAGACTGAAAGTATTAGATGTAAGATACTGTAAATTTTATGAAAGAGAAACAATTCAACTTAATATTAGAAATAAAATTAAAATCTATAAAATGTAAAAAAATAAAAACATAAAATTATAAATTTTGTAAGTTTTTTTAAAGATTGAAATTGTATGTAGGTATGTACATATACATTTCGTGTATTCTGTAAAATAAATAATAAATAATCAAAAAAATAAAATTAGCCTCATTATCGTTATGTGTTAACAATTATTTTTAATAAAAAAAGTAATTAAACAATAAAAGTAATAAACAAAAAAAAACAAAATTCGAAAAATACTGTTATTGGTAATCCTTTGATATCGTATTTACTACTATGGTATGTTAAATTTTGTCTTCAGACAAAGTTTGTGTTGCCACTATGATATGGTAAATACTAATGACGTGCAGTGAACCTAATGCCTAGGTGCGCAGGAGCTACTTTCCTCCATTTACCCATTTTTTCAAATACATATCTACATATGTATATACTTTTTAATGTTGCTTTTTATGTTTTTAATATTATCCTGAAAAACAAAAAAAAACACAAGATTACGGTAAAAACACATGAAGAGAACACTGCAACAAAAATGTTAATATAAAAATATTAGTTTTTGGCTTACAGGATGCGGAGTGACAACTCTTCAAAAAACATTTACAGATAGGTTTTTTACAGAAAGGATGTTATTATTAAAAATCATTACAAAACATTTAAATATTACCAACGAAAGTTAATGCCGAAATATGCATGATTGTCGCTTGAACTAAATCAATTAATTTTTAAGTGTATCCACACATAAAAGAAGAATAACGATTAAACAAATCAACTAACAAGAAATGTACCACAAAATTTTAAAATATTTTGTTGCTTGCAAGTACAAAAACATTTCTGCGCCTAGCTACTGTATGAAAAAAAAGCAATAAAAAAATAACCGTTGAGTTTTATTCTATAATAAATTTCCTATACATTTGATGGTGCTAAAAAACTATTAACCCTTTCTTTTTTCTTTTTATTTTTGTTTTGAATGTAAATTAATGTCAAAAGCGTATCATTGATACTTTAACAAAAAAGTAACTAGTTGTTATACAGCCGTTACTCAATATTTTTTCAATTCTATTTTATGAAATTCTACAATTTTTCAAATTTATACAATTTAACTAAAAGGAATTTCTTTAAAGGAATAAAGCTTTTCAAACACCATAATAATAGTAAATAAAAAAAATTTAGTTAATTAATTTACAAATGATTATACGAGGGCTGTTTGATAAGTCCGTGCAAAAATAATGAAAACAATATTTTTTTGGGAATTTTTTTTTTATTTTTCAACGTAGTCACCCTTGAGCTCAATACACTTAATCCAGCGTTTTTCAAGCTTTTTGATTCCATTGCTATAGTAAGATTTGTCCAACTCCTCAAAATACGCGTTTGTTTCACTTATTATTTCAGTATTCGATGCAAATCTTTTCCCGCTAAGCCATTTTTTCATGTTTGGGAATAAATAGTAGTCGCACGGTGCTAAATCTGGAGAATAGGGGGGGGTGTGGAAGAACTTCAAAGCGTAATTCTAGTAATTTTGCTGTCGAAATTACACTGGTATGAGCTGGCGCATTGTCGTGGTGAAAAAGAACTTTTTTTTTTTGCTAAATGTGGTAGTTTTTCTCTGATTTTATCGTTTAAACGGTCCAGTAAAGATGCGTAGTACTTTCCTGTTATCGTCTCACCTTTCTCCAAGTAATCAATTAAAATTATTCCATTAGCATCCCAAAAGACAGTGGCCATAACCTTTCCAGCTGATGGAACCGTTTTAGCCTTTTTTGGTGCACGTTCACCTGCTTCAACCCACTGTTTCGATTGTTCTTTTGTTTCTGGTTGGTAGTAATGGATCCAAGTTTCATCAACTGTTATAAAACGACGCAAAAATTCACTTGGATTTTTCTGAAACAACTCTAAACACTGCTTGGAAATTTTCGTTCTTTGACGTTTTTGATCAATTGTGAGTAAACGCGGCACCCATCTTGCAGACAGCATCTTCATTCCTAAATGTTCGTGCAAAATATTATGTATCCGTTCACTTGAGATGCCCACAGTGTTTGCAATTTCCCGCACTTTTAATCTTCTGTCACTCATCACCATATCGTGGATTTTTTCCACATTTTCTTCAGTGGTAACCTCAACAGGTCGTCCAGATCGTTCAACGTCACAAGTGCTCATTTGGCCACATCAAAAATTAGCAAACCACTTGTAGATCATTCTAATAGAAGGTGCAGAGTCTCCGTAATGTTTGTCCAGTTTACATTTCGTTTCCATCGCTGATTTACCTTTCAGAAAATAATGTTTGATTACCACACGAAACTCGTTTTGCTCCATTTTTTTTTAACAATACGTAAGTAACCTGCTTCTGATCGCTGTCAATCACAAACTACTTGACTTACATAAATGAAAATTTGCACGTAATCTTTTGAGACTTGCCAGATGCTAAAAATAATAACAATTTTATTACATTAAACAAGCCATTTTGATTTTGCACGGACTTATCAAACCACCCTCGTATGTTATTATTATCAAAAAAAAATTTTTTTTTCATTTCGAAATTGTTCAATGTTCTAGCATAGTTAATATATGTATACATATAAAGGGTATTTCGTTTGGTTTACTTTGGATTGATACCACTGATAGGTCTCATCGAGACGGGATGGCGGAAATCTCAACGGTTTAGCCGATAGACGGCGTTGAAGTTTTTTTGCTCTTTTTTAACGGAATACCCTATAACATTTTACAGGGGCACTCTGGCTTCATCTGTTTTGACCAAAAATGTAGAGCACCCTTTGCCATTTCGAAAAGTACCCTACTTGTCTCTTTACTTTGAACCTTACAAAAGTTAGACTTGTTCAAATTCAAAATTTTGCGAATTTTTACTCAAATGTTTGTGTTTAACCCTGTTTTGCTCAAAAAAGGCTTAAATTAACCCCCACTTTTTATTACAGAATCAGAATGCCCAATTGATTTCTAATAAAATTGCTAGAGAAAGTAAGGCCCTATCTCTGGGTCACAGAATATTGATCGATTAACATTACAAAAACTGTAAAAGCTTCATTTATGTTCATTTTAATTTGAATAACAAAGAGATTTATTTATTTATTTATTTGTTTAACTCAAACAAATTACAATTTCACAAAAAAAAATTTAATTTCACAAATTTTTTTTTTTTTTTTTTTCAATTACAATTTTACATACAAAAAATTTACAATTATTTAGTTAGTTATTTATAAAGTTATATGTAATTTTTCGAAAGTATTTTATATCTTAGGGACTTTTTGGAGTCTTCAAAGTTTTAACATCTTAGTTTTTGTTAGCAGACAAAAGCATTCTATTGATTAGCTCAAATTTTCCGTAAGTTGTTCTATGATAAGCGACGTTAAAAAGACTAGTTTTACGAAGTCGGGTAGAAAAGTTTAAAGTAACTCTGTCCCAAATGAATTTTGAAATAACGCCACCATTAACAACTTGAACGATGAAAATTGAGTCTGCAGCTTCTCGTCTTTTCTGCAATGAAACTAAGTGGATTAAATTAAGTCTACTTTCATAAGGTGGGAAATTAATTGGGCTGGACCAAGGAAGGTTCCGAAGAGCAAACCTAATGAAGTTTTTTTGAACTGCCTCGATCCTGTTTGAATGAGTTTCAAAGTATGGCGATCACACTTGGCTAGCGTATTCTAAATGTGGTCGAACAAGACCAGTGTATAAGGATTTTGTAATATATGGATCATCAAACTCTTTTGACCAACTCTTAATAAATCCAAGCATAGCATTGGCTTTATTAATGATGTTATTGAAGTGGATTTTGAAAGTCAATTTTCCATCAAAATATACTCCTAAATCTCTTATAGAATTGACCTTATTTAAAGCTTGGTTATTGAGTGTGTAACCGAAAGCTACAGGATTGGTACGCCGTGTAAAGTTCATTAGTGCACATTTATCCACATTAAGCAAAAGATTGTTGTTGCGACACCAGGAGAAAAATTTGTCCAAGTCATTTTGAAGTTTTAAGCAGTCCTGCGACGAGGTGATTGTTTTAAATATTTTCATGTCGTCGGCGAAGATAAGCAATTCACTATCGCTTAAAGCAGACGCAACATCATTAACAGATATTATAAAAAAAAGAGGACCGAGATGGCTACCTTGCGGCACTCCAGATGTTGCTATAAAACACTGGGAAATTGAAGATTTGAATTTAACTGTATATTTTCTGTTCGTTAAGTATGAACTAGCCCATTTGATAAAGAATGGAGGAAAACCAGGAGGAAGGAGGTCAAAAGCTTTATTGAAATCAGTGTAAATTACGTCTGTTTGAAGTCCTGTTTCCATCGCATTAATAAAAATTGAAGATGATTCAACCAAGTTTGTGACGGTTGATTTTTTTCTAATGAACCTATGTTGGTTATGAACTAAAAATTGTGTACAATGACAGTACACCTGGTCAAATATTATCTGCTTCAACAATTTAGGTATGGAAGATAATTTGGCAATTGGGCGATAATTTTGGACCTCACACTTTGAGCCTTTTTATGGATGGGACGTATATAGGCTTCCTTCCAAAGTTCAGGAAAATGGCCCGAAGACAAAGACAGATTGAAAAGAACAGACAGCGGAAAAGCTAGATATTTGGCGCAATTTTTAAGAATTATTTCAGGTACACCATCAGGGCCAGGATTAATATCTGTCCCGAGTTTATCTGAATATTTTTCGACTGCCGCATTTTCAAAAGAATGGTTTACAAAAGTGGTTTTGGGGAACTCATTCAAATGATCAAATAGATTTTCATTTAATGTGAATTTTGAATTGTTATATGAGCAAGAAAAGAAGTGACGAAAATAATCTGATATTATTTGGGGGTCACTGGTTGTTTTTCCTTCATATTTCATGTACGTAGGAAACTCATCCATTTTTCTTAACAAATTTCTTTGAGCTTTAAAGAATGTTACAACGTAGTTTTGATAGCTTTGCTTCACAGAGGTCTTAAACTCATTTAACAACGCAGTAAAGTTTGAATTAGGTGGAATGTAACAGCAAAAAAAGTAATAACCTTTCCCTTTTACATCAATTTTGACGCACAATATTTCTAGGGAGCTTGATTCAGGAATATGAATTTCCGATACATTAAGATTATTTTTGACAGCAATTAATACTCCACCTCCTTTTGGAGTAATAGTTGAGGTACATAAAGAATGTCTGTATTTTCTGAAAACTAAACAAGATTTCTCGAATAGTTCAAGGTTATTACTGTTGCTGGCTAGCCAAGTTTCTGTGAGGAGGTAAACATCAAAGTCTAAAACCATTGAGTTAATATAAACGTCTTTAGTTTCAGTACGAAGACCCCTAACATTTTGATAATAAATTGAAAGTTTGTTTGGCGAATATGAGTGAGTTTTTGAGGGGTACGAATTACTGATTATAATATGGTTGTTCTTGTTAGCGAAAAAATTTATCATGGACATCTCTGGTCCTTTGAAGATAGTTAATTCTTTTGGAAGAGATATGAGAGGCATATGCTTCAAGATCTGAGAAGGCTTCTTGAGGGGTAATGTCGTAACACTGATGGTAACGTACGTATATGTCCCTTAACGCTGATGGGTCAGTAGGGAGTCCTTCTTGGCGAACTAACACCTTTAGATTCGCTTTGGTTTTATCATCAATACAGACAGAGTCGCTTTGATTGTGAAGGTAAGCGAGGTAAAGCCTTACGTTTTCATAGATTCTCGTATCTCTTAAGCGTGCTAGAATATAACGCCCTTCTTCAACATTTGCGAATTTTTTTGTTATGGCTACAATTGGTGGGAGCATGGAATCGAATGAAGAAGCGAGATGGTCATGCGTAGAGGTTGGGTGGTATGTTTCAGTATGTTGAGGGACTGCCGGTGTTGTTAATTGAGGAGGAGAGAGATTAAGCGATAGGAGACTAGGAGGTGATGATTGATTGTAATTAGATTGTGTGGATGAGGGGTTCGGATAAGGGTGAAGGTGAGAGTAGGATACTGTGGTTTCAGGTCTAGGAGAGGAGTTAATGGTTTCGCTGTAAATAAAATTTGGGCACTTTTTGTTGTAAATTACCTTGTTATTTTTTTAAATTTTATTTGTATTTTTAGTTTTGTTACTTTTGTTATTTATGTTGCTGTCATCTTTCGGCTCTGAGATAGAAGAAGCTGCAGACTCAAATTTATCAGAAAAATCTTTAATTATTGTCCCTTTTTTCCATTTTTTCATATTTTTAACCTTGCTTGTCATAGAGTCCGGTAACCTAACTTTAAATGATAAGTATTTGGGTTTATATTTTAAATAGGAGGGCGTTATTAACTTGCAACTAACTTTATTACATTTAAATTTACGTTTTATGTAATTTTCGAGGCCTGATTCAGTTGTTTTAGGGGATAGGTTAGATATAGAAATTTTATACGCTAATTTTGTGTTAGTGTTTTTGTGGGAGGTGTTCATAACTGATTGCTTAGATGTAGGAGATGTTGGAATTGTGGGACTTTTTTCGTTATTAGGAGGAGCGGGTGATTTAGACATTGGTTGAGCATTTATTGCAGCAGAGAATAAAGCGTTGTCTGTATTTTCGTCCGCTCTGAAAGCGTCGTCAGGTGACTTCTCGTGTGCATTTCTTGTAGAGAGCTCGTTTAGATTTTCAAATGCCTCACAGATGCTATCATTCAGGGTCCTGTTATTGTTGTACTTAATATTGCATTGCAGATCTTGTAGTTGAATTTTTGAGGTCTGAGTATCATCAAGAATGTCAGTGGATGTAGATATTAAATTATCTAGTTTGTCAGAGATATTGTCAAAATTTTCAAAGGAGACCTTTGTCAAATTTTCCAGCTCTGGAGCTACTGTAATGTTACTGCAATTGCCTCCTTTTTGTAAAGGACTGTCATTAAGCATATTAGCAAAGGCACACTTAATAGATGAAACTAACTCTTCTTTCAAGTGCTCAAACTTCTGCTTAAAGATTACTGCAAAATTTTTATCGCATTGACCCATAAGTGCAATCACGGAGGTGTTCAAAGTGTCATAAGTTTTTGCCATTTCGTTAAGGTTCGCTGAGTTAATTTAAATTGAATTATTATTTACACGTTAACAGAACTTAATTTTGATCTATGTTGGTTTTTGTATTAATTTACTAATTAATTGTTATTGCTTTATAATTATGTAATTGTGCGTAAACGGAATTTACTTTTGAACTTTAAGTCAGTAACACTTTATTTACATTAATATTAACCTTACGCTTAAAGAATATTGCACTTTTATGATTCAGCACAAAAGAAGTAAACAAAAAAGAAAATTGACTATGTCAGCAAATAAAAAAAAATAGGCCAGTACAATTAACTACACTTAAAGTAATGTTCAGTATCTAAATAAAATTAAATGATTAAATTGCAAATAATTATTTTAAATATCTAGTGATTTTTGTATTACGATGATAATTATTGCACTTAATGATTTGGCACAAAAAAAGTATACAAAAAAAAAAATTGATTATGTCAGCAACTTAGTAAATAGGCAGGTACAATGAACTACACTTTAAAGTAATAAGCTGAACTAATTACAATAAAATTAAAATTATTAAATTGCAAAAATAACAAAGTAATTTTTATTTTTTAGTAATCGAATTGCAAGAGTATATGCAAAACACGTCCGCACTGTTTGAAGTCTTCAATTGAAAATGAAATGTTGAAACCTGAGATTTAGATAAGTCACGTTTTCCATGTTATTTATTTTTTTAATATAGTATTAACTTTTTCTTTGAAATTGTTCAAATGGCTTAAAGTTTGATTTAATTGGTCAAGAGATGATTCGTTAACATAAATAAATATTGCTAATGATCTTATTTTGAATTTTTCATTTCTCAATTGAATTATTTACATATATATGTATTTACGAATATTATTACATTCAGGCATTGTGATAGGTCAGAATGAATTAGTAATTTCCATTTGTCGTTATGAAGATTTAGACGACCGACTTCTTTATATATGAGCCAGGACTGTCGTTCAAGGGAGTAATTTCATATAGCGCTTCATTATACTCAATACTTTCTTTCCTTAATCCAGGAATCCCAGTCGTCTTGAGGCCGGTTAATAAAGCAACGTAAATATTCAATAAAATTTCGATAACTGCGTTTCTATTTTTGAGATTTTTAAGAGTTTGCAAACTTGCTTGAAGCTATTACAAAGGAAGTTGGTTTCTTGGTCATTTAATACATACCGAAGTGTACCAAAACGAAATATAATTTCAGTAACGAAAATTTCTGCATCGGAAAATTTATTTAAATCATCAATAAAAGTAAAAATATATTAAATGTATAAAATATGTAGTTGTCACCGTATTTCTTTTATTATTTACTCTCTTTGGCTTTTTTTTGAGTTGTACCCATTAAAATTTCTCAACTTGGCCCTGTTCTTTCGGGCGCAATCATTTTCAAAAAACAAGGTATGTAACGCTTTTGTAGATTTGAGCTTCATATTGTTGATACTTGCTAATATCGATGGAATATCCTTAAAGGATAGTTGATTATTATTTGAAGTGGAAGCGGCCATCCTGTTGTAATTACTCAACTTAAAACTAATCTTTCTTTTGTATTTATTTATTTATATATATTCGACAAATGTAAATTAAACAATATTTTCAACAAAAATAATTTATTTTACTTTGTTTTTACTTTTTCCTGTGCATTGATTCAATTTTGAAATACAAATTCAATACAACTTCAAATCTAATTCCAAATCTAATTTCAAATTTAATTCCAAATATAGTTTCAAAGTTAATTCTAAATCCAATTTCAAACCTAATTCCACATTCAATTCAATCTTAAATTGTTATTTTATTATTATTATTTTTTAAACCCTAAAAGTATACTAAACTAATTTAATTAAATCAGTTTACTATATGTATTACATCATCCATATTATTTTTACATATAGCATATACTTAGCACAAACATATTTTCTTTTATTCTATCATTTTTTTTTTTTTTATAGTTTAAAATAGAGGGCAGTTCCACAAAATTTCGACCAAAAAATATCGAATTTGAGAAACGATGTCTTCCGATTTTTTTGAAATTTTATGAGAAGGTGTGAAGGTGTACGATAATATTTAAGATTTCTACGATTTTTTAAAGATATGCATATGCACAAAAACCAAAATTTCATAACCCCATAGTTCCCAAGAAATGTGATTTTTCTTAAAAATATTTTACGTATGTGGTACTGGACCAGAAGCACAAATTCTCATAAAATTTCCAAAAAATCGGAAAACATCGATTCTCAAATTCGATATTTTTTGGTCGAAATTTTGTGGAACTGCCTTATAAATACTTAATTTGTAGTCCAAACCAATGCTTGCTATTCCTCATCCATTGTATGTGGTCACGTATGCTCTTCACTGTGAGAGATCCCGGTTGAGCCCCCAATTTTGTAGGTCTTTATTCTTTAATTTCTTCTTCAATGAAAACACTCTTCTTTATTTTAATTATTTTTATTTTTTATAATTTTATATTATTCAATTATTATACTTGTTAATTAGTAAACTTCTTAAACTTCTTAAACTTCTTACAACTTTACTTCTTATTACTCACATACTATTCTTCTTATCCTTATCCGTTACTTCCTACTCCTCTCATTTTTTTTAATGTTACCATGTACAAATACAATAATTTTATTTTAAACTGTTGAGGAGTTGCCAGCTATCTCACATGTACATATGTACATATGTATATGTATATGTTATATGAATAAAAATATTCTGTGAGTAGCTGAGTAATAAACGAAAGTTTTGTCATATATTTTTTCGTAAGAGATACAAACTTTTCGTCTCTCATACTTCCCTTCACAGGTCTACAAAATTTTTGAATTGTGAAGATATTCAAAGATAACTACTCTGTGATAAAAGTAAAGTTCTTTTTTTTCAAATATGAATATGAGTAATTATTTTTTAATCATCAGATGATTGCGTTAATATGTGAAGACATTTTCAATAACATTAATAATTAGTATGTACATATAACTACATGATGAAAAAAAATTGTAATACATATTGTGAAAAACCACAGTGAAGAACAATATTTTCTAATATATTTTTGTAGAAGTTTGGTTAGAAAAAAGGCAACTTCGAAAATTCACCGTAAGTAAGCACCATTTTGGTGCTGCCACCATATTGTAACCTAACCTATATGGTAAGTAACCAAATCAACTATTGAAAAAATTTGATCACTTTGGTAACTGGTAAATTATCGAATATGTAGATTTACTTTTGATTTTGTTAACCACCAAGATCAATTTTCGAAATTCCCCAAAATAAATTTACAACTATGTATTATCTATGATATAATTAAAACATTTTTTATTATATTTAGTCTCAAATGTTCAGTATGAAGGAAAGTTGTTCTTCGACAATAACAGAAGAAGAAGAAGAGTACTTTGAAAAATTATTTCAGCTCTAGATCCCGTGGAAAAGAGTTCCGATAGATTTTCATCATATAAAATAGAAAATATTGATGGAAATACGATTGTCTTAAAAAACAATATAATATTAGAAGATATTAATTCAGAAATTAGTATAAAACGAATTTTCGTTAATGAAATTGATACTATTGAACTTCGATTTCTGGATTCTGTGAGTTTTTTGCAGTCTAGCTTAGATTCTTTAGTAGGAAGATTTGAAAACAGTAAAGTCTATATATCCAGAAGAAGAAAATTTCAAATTATTAACACGTAAAGGAGAATTTCCATAAAAGTATATTAATCTTTTGAACGTTTAGATAAAACGTGTTTATCTTCTTAAAAACACTTTGATAGCAAACTAACAAATAGTAAGTGTTCTGATAGAGATTATACTAATGGTAAGAAAGTTTGGGAAAAATTTGATTGTAAAAACATTTGGGATTTTTATTATTATTTATTATTTGAAAACAGATGAAAACAGAAAGTACTTCTTGCTGACATGGATACAGTTTCATTTATATATTCAATAGAAACTGAAGATTTCTATAGCGACATTATGAATGATATTAACACTAAATTTTATAGTTCCGAATATTCACCTGATGACCCCTTTTAATATACCATTTAAAAACAAAAAAGTATTAGGTTTAATGAAGGATAAGAACAATGGTCGGTTAATGAAAGAGTTCATAGGTCTTAAGTCAAAAATGTGTTCTAAAGATGAAGAGGATAGTAAATTAATAGAACAAGCTAAAGGTGTGAAAAATACAGCTGTAGATAATTTAAGTTTAGAAAATTGTAGAGGCTGTTTATATATAAAACAATTATTTTATGGTAATATGTTATTATTTATATCATATATTTATAAAATATAAGTACCTAATTAAAAAAATTTTTGTTGCAAAGAAAAAAAAACTAAAGATAATCTTTTAAGTTCTTAAGACACGTCTAGTTTATTCAAAATCAAAATTAGAATTAATTGTTACAAAAATTCTTATAATTATATTTTTACAAAAATATGGAAAACATGAATTAATTTGAATTTAGGTAGACATAGCGTCAGCAATTTTCGTAGTAAACAACTGTCACGTTGCAGTTACATGTATCGCAATCGTGAGAAAGTATGTTGATAGTTGTTTTTCAAAGAATATTAAAAATATGTTGGTAATGAATTGATATTAAAAATATGTTGATAATAAGTTTGGGGTTAACTCCTCCACGCTCAAATTCTAACGTCCTCGTTTGCTTAGAAGGACCTCTTTGTTTTTTCTGTTGTATTTTTTGTTGGTAATTTTTACACTAAAACAATTAGTAAGATGATCAAAAGTATAGTTGATAGACTAATACTAGTCCATTTCTCAATTCTGGTTTCGGTTTCGAGAAGTTCGAATTGTTTGGTGTTATTGATGTTAAATTCTCTCATAGTTTCTAATGAAATAATTTCTTTATATTGACCCTCTCTTAGTATTGGTTGTAAAATAGCCGATAAAACTTCTGTGGTTGATATGTGAGCGGATGTGAATGTTCTATTGTTGACTGTGATTGTCATATTTGTAAATTTAATTAGGAATGTCCCATTGAGGTATTGCGTGGTATTGTTAATTTTTCTAGGCCCTCTGTAGTCATTAAACAAAAGTAAACCTGGAATAATTTCTTCAAAAATTGGTATTTGCTTTCCGCCAATTTTGTTACAGATTGAACCGGAGCTTTTTAATAACTTAAGGATGCAGGATGAATTGTTTATGTCTACCAAATTCATTTGATTACATATGGAAAGCATATTATAATTTTTACAATTTTTTATTACAGAGTAAATCTTATTCTGATGTTTTATTATAACATTTCTTTCTATTTCTATAGTGGCATTTTTCCTTTTTACAGGTTTAAAAATTATTTTTTGGAAAGTCTCAGTGGTTGTAATGGGGATATTTACAATATAGAGGAGAGAAGTGCTATTTGTGATAATCTATCAGTATTAGAAAATTGTAAGGCTTCTTCGGGTTGTGTGAAGGAGCTTCTCTTTATCTAAAATTCTAGTTGCTAGTTCTATTTCTTTTTTTGGAAGCATCATTGAGTTTATTGCACCTGATTTTGAAAAATTTATGGCATATTTAATATTAATAAGTTCTTCTTTAATTAATTTAATTTTATATTGCAAGCTAGATATGCATTCATATTTAAATTGTGTTACGATATTGAAAATTCAAAAAAAAAAAATTGTTGATTAAAAGTGAGGAGCCGTTTCATACTTACGTTTAAAAAAAAAAAGAAAGCAAAAACCCAAAGCTCCTGGCCTCCTGATGAGCCCAAACCGGTCTACTATAGGATTCCGGCTGCTTCAGCCTGTCGTGGGGTCTTTGGACTCATAGCGTTGAGGAGGCGGTTAAAATCGTAACTTAACCGTAGACCGGCTGTGTTAATTTAAAGTCAAAAAAAAAAAAAATTAAAGTGTGAAATACCAAAGGCAAGGGAAGAGGTCAGCAGAAGAAAAGGTATCAACAGGATGTTTGTTTGCGATTCTTCCATTTCAATCAATTTGAGTTTTTTGGCAAGGTTGTTAGTTATAAAATTGAGTTGAGAGCCAGAATCTAACATAGCTCTGCACTCTAAATATTTTCCATTATGCGTTTTTATGGCTAGTTTTACAGTGCTTAATAAGACATATTTTTCATATTTTTTATTAACTTGTGCTGTTAGACTTTGTGAATTGTTCACTTTATCATTGATGTTGTGTTTTTGTATGGATTCTTCTGATTTTTTCTTCTCGTTCGTTATTGTTTTGCTTGTTTTGTACTGATCTATGTGTACCAGTGTATTATGTTTTTTTGAGCATTTTGTGCATGTTCGTAATGTACACTGTGCAGCATTGTGTCCAAAACGCATACAATTTATACATAAATTGTTTCGTTTCAAATAATTTAATCTCTCTGATGGTGCTTTTTCGATGAACTTTTTGCACTCATAAAGTGAATGATTTTGTTTGCATAATGCACATAAATTTTCTTTGCTTGAAGCTGCTGGTAATGCCGATGTTTTTAACTTGAAATTGTGATATTTCGCAGTTGTTTTTGTATTTACTGCTTCTAGTGATTGAAATCTTGTTTGCAAAAAATTCAACACATCTTGAATCGAATTCAATTCTTTTGGATTTTTCATATTTTGTTCATACAATGCTAGTGTATTTTTATCAAGTTTTTTCAATAATAAATGTACTATTATTGGATCCCAAGAATTAACTTGTAAACCCAAATTTTTTAATCCTGATAAACATTCGTTTGTGGTATCGTGTAAACTTTTTAAGACGTCAGCTGATTCTGTTTGTGCTACTGGTTGCGTTAAAAATTTGTTCAAAAATGCTGATGCGAGTAATCTTTTGTTCTCATACCTGTTGCATAATAATTCCCATGCATCATAATAATTCTCTTCGCTGCTTGGTAAGTGTTGAATTAACGTTAATGGTTCTCCTGATAAATTACTTTTTAAGTAATACATTTTTTCACAGTTACTTATATCTTGGTTATGTATGAGTTGTGTGTACAAATCCCGGAATTGTAACCATTTCGTGTAATTGCCGTCAAATTGTGGTAGAGAAATTTTTGGTAAATTTACTCTACTTTTGTGTTTGTTTGTTGTCGGTGATATTGTTAAATTTTGGTTTTGGTTTGCTTGATTTTTAAGTTGTTGTAGTTGTATTATAATGTCTTGTAGCCATTCTTCTAATTCAAAATATAATGTTGCAGTGTATTCATATGGATCATCTGTGGTTGCCATTTCCCATATTTTTTGATTAATTATTCTAATTTCAGCTGCATATTGTTCTAGTAAATGCTGTTTATATTCATAGTAAGAAGTTGATTGTTCCTGTTGTATTTTATTTTCAACTTCTTGCATGAAGTGCGTTATTGTGCGCATTAATATTTTTTGTTTTTTGATGAGCTTTTCTAGCTCATTCTCAGAATTGGTTTTTTCACTTGTTTTATCATCTAATATGACCTTGTGAATATCTTCCTGCGATTTTTGTGTTCCATTTTTGTCTTTTGCATCATTTTGCAGCTGGTGGTTAGCAATTAATTGTGATAGGTTTTGTTGTCTGTCGAGTACTTCTTTATAAAAATTCTTTGTAAAGTACTCGTGCGTTTGATTTTCATCAAATACTGTCAGCAGTTGTTTATGATTTTCTTCAAATGTGGTCCATAATTCATCTAAAGCACTGGCTTTATTCTGCAAATATTTTGGTGTTTTCCTAGTTACAGAGTCTTTTTTGAAATTTCTAACCAATCTTTCAATCTCATGTCCCAATTCTGCTTGTTCTGTAAATATTTCGTCGACGTTCATGATGTTCAAATTGCGGGGTCACCAATGTTAACGCAAGTACAAAACTTGTGTATATAAAACGATGTTAATCTGTATTAATAAGCTGTATACGCAAGTACAAAACTTGTGTATATAAAACGATGTTAATCTGTATTAATAAGCTGTATACGCAAGTACAAAACTTGTGTATAGTAAAACAAAATAATTTTATGATGTGATTTTCAATATAATATTTGTTCAGTATATTTTATCATACAGATACAAAATCTGATGATTCTATGTTATTGCCCAGATACAAAATCTGTACAATATGCTCAGATAAGGATATCAAAGTCAAAGGATAACTTATTCAACGCTTCTGGCAGCCTCACCAGAAGAATAAAAGAAGGCTTAATGTCGTTGAATAAACTGATAATTTATTTGCCAAAATCACTTTCTTATATACCAAAAAAATTTCCTAATATTAACAATATTATTGACCTATAACATTATTGTACTAATAATTGCATTAATAATTAATAATATAAATTATTGCTTACTAACAATTAAGTACGTACATTTAATATATTTATTCATCATGTTTTACATATAGAATATGCTAATTGTCATAATTTCGAATATGCTGAGTCGTATTAATACAGGTTATTACACTTATTTGTGACCTACATATTATTACATTCTTGTAAGTTCTTTGACCAAATAAAAGTGGTAACTGGCATTAATACGTTTCTTAGCATTTACATTATTATAAATATTATATGCACATATGGTGCAAGGTTTTTTTATTTTTTTATATTTTATTTTTTTTTTTTATGTGAATTATTAACACTAACCATACAAAAAAAAAATTTTTTGTTTTCCTTTTTTTTTTGTTTTAAATTCGGTACCAATTGTGAATTGTTTTGTTTTATTACTGAAAATTTAAATTTTGCAAAAAAATTAAAAAACCTATTTTCAATTTACAAATTCTATTAAATTTTCCCTCCTTTTTCTTCTTTTATTATTATTTTTCATTTTTAAATTCTTTTTTCTTATTTTGTTTTTTCTTTTTTTTGTTTGTTAGTTTTACAAAATTACCTTAGACGTTGCTGTAAAAATGTAAGGATAATTTTTCTTACTGCCCATGCTGATGACAATTTCAATTCCGTATAATTAATGTATTGGAATCAATAAAAAAATGTTCACAAAAAAAACTTAATAATTTAATGGATGGAATTTTTCCACGATATATTTTTTTGAATAAATTTATAACTTTTTTTAGGAAATTAATAATTATAATTTTTAATCACAATTAAATCCATAAAAAAAAATAATGACGATTCCTAACTTAACACACTTTTAATTCTTCTGAATTTAATTAATAGTATAAACTATAATTTTAATACTCGTAATTCACTACTCTTCATAATTTCCTAATTCACAAGTTAGTTTTATTTTCTTTCATCTTTTTTTTTATTTTTCCATAGAACTAAAGTTATTCAAATATGTATTTGCAACTATTAAACTGACCAACAGATATCAAATTCACTGCAAAAATAAACTGAATGAAATTATACATTTCACTTTTCACTATGATTTTTTTTTCTGTTTTATTAATTTTTACCTCCGCAATGTGCGGGTACATCTAACACACGCTACATTTTAATAACGACTCAAAAGTACCAAAAGTAAAAAAAAAGAGCTCTGAGCTAAATTCTAACTTGCTTATATAGCAAGATTTGGTGTTCATCTCATTACGCATTTATTATGTACATATATGTAATGAGACACTTAAGAGAAAAAAAAATTTAGAGGTCATTACACATCAATGAGCAAGCGGGTACAGGAATTATCATTGTATTTTATAGCATATTCCATACATTACCCAATGAGTAATATATAGTGAGTAGGGTAATATAGACATATTGGGAACTTGATACAGTGTGTGTGAGTTGGATTAAAAATATCGTTATGCTATTTAGATAAGTAAATAGGTCATAATGAAATTATATGGGTCAAGTGATATATGCAAATTTTACTCTGGGTAATTTTATATGGGTATTAATCATGATATTAAGAGAATGAAATTCGATGTATTTGCCGTCGGTAACTATTATTAAATTCTAGAAATTGATTTTAATAAAAATAATGTGAATTGAGAAATGGAGAATAAAAATAAATTGAGTGGTTCCCATGAATTTTCTATAAATCGCGTGATTTATAATATAATATAAAATCATGCCATTTCTAGAACAATAAAAGGGATTTAGATTTTGTTGCGCGTGTGCAACGGATTTTGTTTACAGTTCATTTATTGGAATTTTAAGTTGCAATTTCTGGAATTGCAGACAAAACTTTCCAATATGAACTGAAATAAGAATTTTTAATGTACAGCCAACTGAAATTGTACAGTGGTGTACAAAAAAAAGTGACTGTATGAAAAATAAAATTTTGCTGTCGCAACAACACAAACTTTACTACTGACCTGTCGAAGTGGAAAAGGTTGGAACACGGCAGCAGGAAAATGTTATAAAAGAACAACGTGGGGCTCGTCCACGCCCTGAGGAAGAGTTTCATACCAGAACAAGTAGGCAACCCGGGCAAACGAGGGGGACAAAATAACAAAAAAATTATATAGGGTAATTCCACACACACTCTGATCAACCTCCAACAACAATCCTACAAGGACAATTTCATATACCACATGACCATGTCACGTATGACAATAATAATTTGAACGGAAACTACTATAGGCAGATTTATAAAAATTAACAAAAAAGATAAGCGGGTTCGCTAGTTACATATGGTTCCCATATGTTACATTTTACCTCACATTCATTATATACTTTATATATTATAAATGGTCATAAGAAAATCAGCATTTTTGATGAGAACTATCTGTTTTAATGAACGATAAATTAGTTTATTTACCGCTGTTTAAAATTTTAAAGTTAAAAAAAATTACAAGTACAGAACTTGTAACCGGCGATGATATTATTAGAAGTTAGATTACAAGCACACAACCTGTAACCTGGATGTTTCCTTTTGAAAAATTTAATTGTTAGCCTACAAGTACAAAACCTGTATGCTACGAGTGCTTGGAGAATATTCAAGTTCAATACCTGAATATTGTGCTGTAAGAAAATCTCAAGTCTTCAAGAAATCAGTGCCCTAGGCAGCCTCACCTAGAGAAAATAAAAGGCTTGATTCACTGAATTCAAAGAAGTGATTTATTCGATTCAAATTTCCCTATTTATATACAAATTTTCTAATATAATCAGTGTAAATTCATAATAACACATGTATAAAAAACTTATTCATCATAAATTTACCTTTAATATTATTTGATTAAAATTATTTGTGAAAAAAAATGCATAATGAACAAAATCGTCACATTAATAAAATTCTTTTACGTTGCAAAATAAATTTTTAATAATAATTTTGCTTAGTACTTAAATTTTGCTTTGTAACTTGATACGTGCTTTTGATAATTCTCATAAATGTGGTATAACAAATTTGCACTCTTAACAAATTTTGTTTAGATTTAATGTTAACTTAATCAAAGTCAAGTATTCAGTCCAGACATCAAGAATTTTGTCACATTAGAATTTTACGCAACTTCTGCATATTTTTATTCAAGTAATAATTGTTAGAATAATTCCTAAAAGAATAATTTTAGTATTTTTTGTTAGCGTTGCATTTTTGTATAGCACAAGGAATGTTATAGTAATAATAGATTTGGTATGTAAAATTCTTTGTATATAAGGAGAAATTTTTGTTAATAAATTTAATTGTTATTCAACAGCGCATCAAGCCTTTTATTTTCCTTTGGTGAGGCTGCCAAAGGCGTTGTTTTGAATAATAAAATTACTTGAACAAATTTAGTATTTGGTCAAGTGTGATCCAAATCATAATTTTGGTAAATCTACTCAAGTTAGGCACTTGAGAATAAAATAATAGTCGAAGGAATATTCAGATTCAGTATCTGGTTATTCAAACACAGGAATCTGAGTATTGTTCCAAACTAGAATTCAGATTTAAGGTTTTGTACCTTAAAACACATCAAATAATCAGATTTAGTATCTGATTATTGAATAATAGGAATTATACACAGATTAAGTATCTGAGTATTACAATTCAGGTTTGAAGTTTAATACTTTAAATCACGTCAGATAAAAGGCATTTGACGTTAACATTGGTGACCCCGACGTGATAGGACTTGTTAGCTTACCATTATGTCATTCCAGACATTACTCGCAGAGCAAGATGCACTTGGGAAGGAGATTACTCAAGCATTCTCTAATTTCAAGAAGGATTCGGTGCAGCGCAAGACTATTCCTTATTTAAACAACAGAATTGAGAAGGTACAAGCTCTATGGAAGAAATTTGACGAAAATCATGCTATAATCCTTCAATCACAAAAAGAGTATTCCACACATCCATATTTCGAAAATAAATATTATGAAGTTGCACGCGATATCTATGATCTATATTTGAATACAATGAATCAACTTAGGACATCTCTCGAGGTGCAACAAGCAGGCATTGCACAACAGAAGGATGATAAGAAATTACTCACCACAACGTCAGACCCAGACGAACATACAAAAGATACCTCACAAAAGAATGAGGACAGTATTCCAGATAGCATGTTATTACATTTGATCAGAAAGCAAAGGGCATTGATAAAAACAGTAACACGTGTATTGCAAGATATAGAAGAAAAGAAATCAAAAGACCATTCAAAGGCGTATTATGAGTACAAATTGAATATTTTACAAAAGTATGAACTTGAAATAAATCACACCAACCAGTCAATATGGGAACTTTCCAATGAAGAATAACCTAACGGGTCCAAGGAGGATTACTTCAGTACAATTGAGGCTTGGCTTCAGGACAAAATTATTGCACTTCAAGAAAATATTGAAAGAGTAAACATCCTCACTGAACAATCAGCATATAATAATCAACCAAATTTAATGTATAACACCCGAATAAAATTACCAGAAATCAAATTGCCCAGTTTTGACGGAAATTATGCAAAATGGATACCATTTAAGGAATTATACACAAAATTGATCCATGAACAATCAATTGACGATGCTCAAAAGATGTTCTATCTTGTCAGTAACCTCAGTGGTGAAGCTCGCACCCTTATTCAGCATATTCCTATTTCTAATGAAAATTATAAAAACGCATGGGATACGTTATGCAGTAGATATGACAACAAACGTTTGTTAGTAACAGCACTTCTTAATAGACTGTTAAACCAACCTGCAATCAGAATTGAATCAAGTTCAACCATCAAACAGCTTCACGACACCACAAAAGAATGCATACTTGGGCTCAATAATTTGGGACTTTTAGTAGAAGCATGGGATCCTATAATAATACACACATTAATCAAAAAATTTGATAAGGCAACACATTTTCTTTATGAGCAATCACTAAAAAATCCCAGAGAACTCAACACCTTAAAGGGAGTACTAGAATTTTTAGAAACTCGCTTCCAGTCTCTCGAGACTTTGGACTTAAAAGGTACACCAAGAGGTACAACCACCCCCAGTAGATCCACATTATTGACATGCAAGGCTTCCTTAGCCAAGTCACCATCTGAGCGACTTCAATTACTTAGAGATAACAAGCGATGCATCAATTGTGTACAAGGAGGACATATAGCATAAGATTGCACCTTAAGAAATTGTACAAAATGCTCAAAGAAGCATAACACTCTAGTACATTTAGAAAATAAGAGGATGCAAGACAGTAACCCTCGTTATGAAAATTCTAAAAGCTCATCTCCACTGGAAAGGAATAAAAATGAATCAGTTGGATCTCAATTGGTGAAAACACCACAATCCACAAGTACCAAACCACAACAGGTGACAACTACCTTATCTCTACAAACAGCGGTGTCTAGGAAGGTTTACGTTGTTCTCAGCACCGTTAGAGTAAAGTTGGTGGCTCCCAATGGCAAGGAGGCAGAATGCAAGGCAATTTTGGATTCAGGTTCTCAGTTGAATCTTTTAACAAAAAAACTGGCCAGACAGTTGTCCTTAAGGGAAACTGCACAAAGCATATGCATTCAAGGCATCGGTTCGAGCGCTCAGAAGGTTAGCCAACGAGCAAACGTGCTCATAAAATCCATTAACATGAACTTTCAAACATACATGGAAGTTCACATTTTGCCAAAAATCACAACACAACATCCAACATCCCCAATAAATATTACAAATTGGGTAATCCCCAATAACATAAAACATAGTTTGGCAGACCCAACATTTGACATTCCTAGCGAAATAGACTTAATAATAGGCGCTGAATTCTACCATCAATTACTATTGGTCGGTCAAATTAAGATAGGAAAAAATCTACCAGTTCTCCAAAATACAGTATTCGGATGGGTTGTAGGGGGAAAAACAGAAAGCCTTCAGGATCCAGTAATAACAACGTGCGGAATATGCACACAAGATGAAGCCAATTTAAACAATCAAATAGAAAAATTTTGGAAACTTGAGGAGGTTGACAGAGAACAAACCCAATTAAGCGCTTCAGAAACTAAATGTGAGTCCATATTCAACCAAACTACACAACGAGACAAAACAGGACGGTTTATTGTGAGGCTTCCTTTTTCAAAAGGTCCAATTGCATTAGGAGACTCAAAGGACATGGCGCTTTATCGCTTTCGAGCACTTGAAAGAAAATTCAGAACCAACCCAGAATTAAAACAGCAATATGTAGAATTCATGAAAGAGTATCAAAAGTTAGAACATATGGAACAAATTGATATACAAGAACTTCATACTCCCCATTATTTTCTGCCACACCATTGCGTCTTGAAACCAGAGAGCACCACAACAAAACTCAGAGTCGTATTCGATGGTTCAGCGAAAACGACGACTAACGTATCACTAAATGACGTGTTACACACTGGACCCAAAATCCAAGACGAACTGTTTTCAATCATTCTTCGATTCAGGTTTTCACGCTATGTATTCACAGCTGATATTGCCAAAATGTATCGACAGATAATAGTTCATCCTGATGATAGACGATATCAGCTTATTATTTGGAGAGAACACGAGCACGAACCAATTAAATATTACCAACTGTCCACAGTAACGTATGGGCTCACATCAGCTGGGTTCAAGCTTCGTAAATGGTGCGCAAATCACCCTCTCTTGCTTCAGAATATACCCGGTGAAGACAGGGCCATCAAATTGGACCTTCATGATGATAATGACCAGCACATCAAAACATTAGGATTATCCTGGTCGCCAAAGACAGATAATTTTCATGTGACAACCACTCAATCTACCCTTGAGAAACGTATAACTGAACAAATCATCTTGTCCGACATTGCTCATTTATTTGATCCACTGGGATTTATGAGCCCTGTCGTAGTTCTTGCTAAAATTATTCTACAAGAGCTATGGACATTAAAACTAGACTAGGACTCTGCAGTTCCTCAAGAAATCCATACCAAATGGATGAAGTTTCAATAAGAACTACAAGATTTAATCAAAATAAAAATTCCGAGGCACGTATTGGCTGGAAGAATTTCAAAAGAAATCGAACTCCATGCTTTCAGTGGTGCGTCGCAGAAGGCATATAGCGCTGCCATCTATGTAAGGTCAAAATTCAACGATGGAACAGTCACAGTTCGTCTACTTTGTGCAAAATCGAGAGTAGCACCTTTGAAGGCTACCACCCTCCCACGTTTAGAATTATGTGCAGCCAAATTAGCGGCTGAACTGCTCCATAGAATAAAAAAGGACTTGAATTGGCGAAACCCTTGCTACTTATGGACGGACTCAGAAATTGTCCTAGCCTGGATCAATTCTAATTCCACTTCATATCAAACATTTGTTGCTAATCGAGTGGCAGCAATCCAAGAAGTCACATCTCTAGAGCAGTGTAGTCACGTTCCTTCCAAGCAAAACCCAGCAGACCTAGTGTCCCGTGGAGTAACACCAACGCAACTTCAGTCGTGTGATCTGTGGTTTTTCGGACCATTTTTCTTATACCAGTCAACACCCACATGGCCAAGACCTTCAAACCCCATCACAACACATGAAGAGCTGAAACCAGCAAGGTCAGCTTTAACCACAACAATAGCAACCGACTATTTAACTAAAACCGTAAACCACCGTAACTGGTTTCCATACTTACAACGTACTATCGCATACGTACTTAGATTCATAAGGCATTGTCGCAGTCGATCGCATACAACGGCAGAAAGATTTCTCGCCGTAGAGGAACTGGAAGACGCTTTCAAAGTGATAATCAGAGAAACACAACAACAAGAGTTCTCCCAAGACATCTTGCAATTAAGAACAACAAACCAAATAAACCACAAGAATTCGCTTAGTAGTTTGAGCCCTTTTTTGGATAACGATGGCATTTTAAGAGTAGGTGGAAGAATTCAAGAGTCTTTACTGCCTTATGATACAAAGCATCCGATGTTATTACCATATAAACATGATGTGACAAGGATGATATTCACCTACTACCACATTCGTAATAAACACGCATCCCCACAAGCATTATTGGCAGCCGTGCGTCAGAGATTTTGGCCAATAAAGGGTAAGACAATTGCGAGGTCAGTCGTCGGAAGATGTGTACGTTGTTGTAGGGCAAAGCCTCAAATGCTCACTCAAATTATGGGCAACCTACCGCCTGCAAGAGTTCAACCTGCTCGACCATTCATAAACACTAGAGTAGACTTTTGCGGTCCATTTTATGTACATTATCACATCAGAGGTAAAAAACCTACCAAAGCTTATGTCGCAATTTTCTGTTGTTTTAGTACCAGAGCTGTCCAAATAGAACTGGTAAGTAACTTAACAACTGAAGCTTTTATTGGAGCTCTGAAAAGATTTTATAGTAGGCGCGGCAGTTGCACAAATATATACTGCGATAATGCCACTAACTTTATCGGAGCCAACAATCAGCTTCAAGAACTACAAAACAGTATTTATGAAGATCAATCTAAAGAGCAAATCACAAAATATTGCTGCAGCAAAAATATAGAATTTCATTTTATTCCTCCTTGAGCTCCATACTTCGGAGGGCTTTGGGAGGCAGCGGTAAAATCTGCAAAAAATTTGTTCCAGCGAAGTGTGGGTGAAGCAAATTTAACATACGAAGAATTGGAGACAATTATGGTCGAAATTGAGGATATACTCAATTCTGGACCATTAACGCCCATGTCTACTCAACCAGATGATTTCACAGCGCTTACGCCAGGTCATTTCCTCATTGGAGAGCCGTTGAATAGCATGGCAGATCCACATGCAACCCCAAAAAAGGGAAATTTGCTACATACCTGGAAGAAGGTTGCAGACTTGAAAAACGAATTTTGGCAACGATGGACGAAAGAATATTTGTCCCAACTGCAACATCGTTACAAATGGAAGGAACGTTGTCAAAATATCAAAAGGGACACAATGGTCGTCATTCAAGAGGATAATATACCGGTGTTACGATGGCCAATGAGGAGAATAGTCGAGCCAATTCAAGGTAAGGACGGAATAGTAAGAGTGGCCGACGTCCGAACAGCATCTGGAGTCATCAGAAGGCCAATTACAAGACTGGCACCACTGCCAATTGAGCTGGAACAACTAAATCTGGAATCCAAGCCAACATCAAAAGAATTGAGTGTAGAAGAGTCACCACCTTCTCAATCAGCTAACAACAAACGAGAAGCTGAAATAGAACCAGAAAAACCTGAAGAGTCATCAACTCAATCTTCCAGTAAACCAACAAAAAATAGCCGCAAACGTAGACGCGTACAACCATCAATCAGCACATTACTTTTCAGGTGCTTAATTTTACCAATTTTTGGTTCAACTAATGTCATTTTTTCACCATTCTCGACTAATCCAGGCTTATATTTTGAAAACATTGGCACCACGAATTTAATAACTGACGAGTGGGATATGGTGGTGTATTACAACATGACAACTTATTGGAGGGAGTACGATTCAATAAGCACTTTAACACAGCAATTAAGGAACATTTGTCAACAAATAGTGAACAATCGTTCATGTCATGACACCACGCAGCATTTCTATGAAACTTTTGAAGGAATAAAGGACAATAATGAGCTTTTATTATCCCATAGTCAATTGAAAAGATTTAAACGAGCTCCTTTGGACATAGTTGGAAATATAGCAAATTCGTTGTTCGGAGTTCTTGACTCAGAATATGCTAACAAGATGGCAACAATCATACAAAACTTAGACAGCAATGACCAAAGGTTATTGGAACTTATCAGAAATCAAACCTCCATAATTGACTCCACGTTGAATATACTACAACAGTCAGAGTTAGCTACAATAAATCGCACTAATGAATTAAACGTATACATCAATAAAACAACGACCATCATCAACAACATACATTGGGAGATTCAAGAACAACGAATTATGAAATTATTCAACACCATGTCCAACCGCATTACTCTTACGATAATAAATTTTCAAAAAATACAATCGATACTATTAAACATCGTCATAGATACACATCATGGCAGAGTAAATCCCTTGCTATTGTCTCCACGACAACTTCATGCACAATTGACTCTCATCAAAGATAATTTACATCCAAATTTACGATCTCCAGGAGACAAATATCGATTAGTCACAATTTACAAAATGATGACCATTGAGGGCCGACTCCATCATGAACTGATGCTGTATAAAATAAAATTGCCATTGTTATCATATAATTCTTTCAATCTATTCCACATCATTCTAATTCCTATATACATTAACGACACATTTCTTGCAATTCAGCCTACCTCCAAGTATCTACTCATCAATTTACATCAAGATTTGTATTATCCATTATCGGATCAAGAATTTGCAAGATGCATATCCATAGAGTTCTCAAATTATGTTTGTCAGCTACATCACCCGTTGTACAAAAAAGGATCATCAATCAGTGAATGTGAAATAGCTATATTTACACATTCTCAAACAGCACAGTCCTGTAACAGCATCAGTACAACTGGAACACCAAAATGGATTCAATTACACAATCTAAATCGCTGGATTTACTCTGTAAAACAGGAACCACAGTCAGCATACTATGTGACAATTTAGTATTCAGCAAGGCTCTTCAGGGAACAGGAATACTAACTTTAACCAAGGGCTGTATAGTCAAAGATGGAACTACAATAATTCAGTCGTACAACCTGTATTCGAATTCCATCGATGTGGCACTCAACCCCTCCAGAAACATAAATGCAACATTAGAAGTCTCCAGTTACAATTTATCATCCTACCCATTATCACAAGGTTCACTGTTAAAAACAATGCGAGAAATCAAGGCAAACTTAACATTTCTAAGATCCCAAGAAACTATCCAACCAGCATCAAGGGAATTTGAAATTCATCACCTGTCTATTGGATACTGCAGTCTAGGAGCCATCATAGCTATTACCATATATCTAATTTACAAATGTCACAAACACAATAACAAGAAAACGAAAACCCCAGTATCACCACCATCAATACTTCCGGACTTCAAGCTAAATGATCACGAAGGATAATTGAACTTACAGTTCAACGCGGGGAGAATGTTTAAACATACAATAAGAACTTAAATTATAAACTCGATTATAAAACGCTAAATAAAAAATATAAAATAATTGTAATACAATTTTTAAATTCACTAGTTATAATTAGCATACTAACAGAAGTTGCATAAAATTCATTGATATATGCACTTATTACTGTCTTATCTTTTTTGTGCATATCAAATTTCATCTTCAAGTATTCAATCCAGACATCAAGAATTTTGTCACATTAGAATTTTACGCAACTTCTGCATATTTTTATTCAAGTAATAATTGTTAGAATAATTCCTAAAAGAATAATTTTAGTATTTTTTGTTAGCGTTGCATTTTTGTATAGCACAAGGAATGTTATAGTAATAATAGATTTGGTATGTAAAATTCTTTGTATATAAGGAGAAATTTTTGTTAATAAATTTAATTGTTATTCAACAGCGCATCAAGCCTTTTATTTTCCTTTGGTGAGGCTGCCAAAGGCGTTGTTTTGAATAATAAAATTACTTGAACAAATTTAGTATTTGGTCAAGTGTGATCCAAACCATAATTTTGATAAATCTACTCAAGTTGAGTCTACTTGAGAATCAATGTTAACGTCAAATGCCTTTTATCTGACGTGATTTAAAGTACTAAACTTCAAACCTGAATTGTAATACTCAGATACTTAATCTGTGTATAATTCCTATTATTCAGTAATCAGATACTAAATCTGGAAGTGCCTAACTTGTGCTGTACAAAAAATGCAACGCTAACAAAAATTACTAAAATTATTCTTCTAGGAATTATTCTAACAATTATTACTTGAATAAAAATATGCAGAAATTGCGTAAAATTCTAATGTGACAAAATTCTTGATGTCCGGATTGAATACTTGAAGATGAAATTTGATATGCACAAAAAAGATAAGACAGTAAAAAGTGCATATATCAATGAATTTTATGCAACTTCTGTTAGTATGCTAATTATAACTAGTGAATTTAAATTGTGTGAGTGAGTGAGTTTATAATTTAAGTTCTTATTGTATGTTTAAACACCTATAATGAGGAATTTAAAAATATAAAATATGCAATGAAATTGTAAACTTGATGAATAATGGGTTCTTAACACTATCTACAATACGATTTTCCACCTGTAATAAAACATGAGAACTATCTGCAATACGATTTTCCACCACCTTACTTGTTACATTTAAGTAATAGGTTAACAAATAAATTATGAGAAAGTTTTTTAGTTAATTTATGAGAAATTTTAATTAATAAATTATTATATATGAAATTAAGAAACCAGATTTAAATAAAATTTTTATTAGTTATTCAGTTTGACTTTTACCATCAATCTGTTAATTACAAAGTTTGTAATCGGTCTTCAAATCGTTTGTAAAAAGCTTAAAAAGAAAAGTTCAATAAAGTATCTAACAAAAATTTTAAATTTTGTTTTTTTTAAATACCTATAATAAACACGTATAACTGGCGCAGTCAAAAAACTTGCTACCGAGAATCTATAAAAGATAACTCGTTTCTTTTTTTTTTACAAAAAGCTCGTAGCAAGATAAAGAACCGAAACAAATGTCGGTATTTTACCTACGAATATTGTCAAATATAATTTGAGAAAAAAAATAATAATCTATCGAAGATAACTTGCTTAAATGAAATAACATATACCTATATATACATATGTATATGGTATATACGAGTATATACAAAAAATAATAATAATAACACAAAAGTGAATAAATAGTTAAACAGTTTCAAATAAATAAACAAAAAGAGAATAATAATATACATATAACTGTGTTTGATTAAATTTTATTATTTTACATTGTGTAAATATAAAAATTAAAATATATATATAGTATAAATATATAAAAAGTGCATAGTGCAAAAAAAAAGAAAAGTATTACAAAAAGTGTCTAAATAAAAAATAAAATAAGAAAAAAAAAAGGATAAATAAATATATGTATATATGTATGTATATATAAAGTGCATCGTGCAAAAAAAACAGAAAGAAAAAAAAAGGAAAAAGTCATATGTATATAGTACATATAAATAAATAAAAATCTAACATAACGTGTAGTGAAAACAAAGGAAGTTAAATATTGTATATAGTAAAATTAAATTAAAATTCGAGTCTTAATATTGCCAAAAGAAAAGGGAAAAATTAAAACACAAGTTCCACTTTTATTTTTAGTTAAGTTTTATTTTTAAATTTTTACACAATGATTTTTTTAATTTTAATCTTAACTGTATCACTGTTGACAATAAGACTGATTCTCTAACTTTTTCAACTTCTTAAAGAAACCTCGTTTTCTTAATTTCTAGAATATTTCGTACATAAGTGAGGTTTCAGATTACTTGAAAGAGGAAATGTGAATTTTGCATTTTTTTATGAGAAAAATTCAATTTTGAATTTACATTAAAATCTTGTTAAAAGAGGAAATGTGAATTTTGCAATTTTTGTGGAAACAATGAAATTTTGAATTTTTGTGGGAAGATAAAACATCACGTTGAAGTAAACAACTTACGCATGTGATGATGGATTATATTACTCCTCCATCCTCTAAGACTTTTGCTCCCGTAAAAGGATCTGTTATGGGGCGTCCTTCTTTTCTGGTAAAATTTTGTCTAACTTAATCTTTGTTATTATCACATTTCGTCTTTCAAGTTTACAGAAAATAGTAATGATTATTATTATTATTATAATTGTTGTGCTTATTCCAATCGATGTGTACCCTAAAATTTTATTCTTAAATTCTATGTAGTGTATTGTTTTCCTGTTTTCAATATTTGTTTCATGCAATTTTTTAAAATCTATCTTATAATTAAAAACTTTTGTAAAGTTTACATTACTAATTGGGATAACAACACTATCTTTGAAACTCTTTATTCTATTCTTGAACGTTATATTTCTTATGATAATTTTGCAATTTTCGAATTTAATTATGTTATTATTTTTAATTGTGACTTTATAATGGATGCAGTTTTGAAAGATTTCCGTAAAGGGTAGGTTTTTTGTGATTATTAATCCGTTAAAGATTTCTGTTATGGATGTTTCATTGTTTATTCTTAAATTACATACGTTATTGTTTCCTAAAGCGTTTTTGAAGCAGGTGTTTTTATGCGGAGTTAATTGCTTTTTTAAAATTGTTTTGTCATCGTAATTATAAATTTTATCATTGTTTAAGATAATTTGTGTGATTTCACTATCGAGTTCTTCATTTTGGGTATTAGGAACTGGGATTATTAATGCATTGTAGTATTTTTCTTTTGTAAAGACTGGTATACTGATAACGAATATTAAAAGAGACTTTTTTAGCCTCACCGTATTTTTTATGAAAGGTAAGACGGATATTGTTATGTTAAATTTTTTTGCTTCTTCATTAGTTATTATGTCATGAGGTAGAATATTCAGTCTGCTCATTAAAATTATGTCAGAGATTTTTTCGACTTGTTTGTTCAATGTGCTTATGTCAGCGTAAATTTGTAATACGAGTCTTGCTCTGTCTACTGCCGTTGTGAGTTTGTTTGAAGTGTTTGTAATATTATTTAAGTATTTATTTAATATGTCTTGCTGGTCATTGACTTGTCTGATAGTTTCGTTGAAATTTTTTATAATGTTGTTGTTGATTATTACTTGTTTATTTATTTCATTTGTTGTTTGCATTGAATTTTTATCTAGGTTGTCCAGGTGTTCGGCGATTTCTACAGCATCATCGTAATCCATAGTTCCGAATAAAATTTTTATACCTTTGTAGAATCAATAATGCCCATATACTTAGGGGTGAAGGCAACGCTGTACAAATTGCAGGAAACCAGAGATTAGCCCTCTGCCTCCTCTAGCGAAAAATCTTATCGGGTGCCATAACCCGCAAACTTTAGATGATGCTTTCGATTTGTTGACACGATTTGGTTATCTCTCGTCTACTCATGAAAACTTTAACAGAAACACCCCCACTTCTAACAAAAACGCAAACCTTTCAAGAAACAATCGATTAAATAATAATATCAGACCTAATCTTCAAAATAATTATAACAATAATCCGAATTATATTCGTAACAATAATCTTAGCAATAACAATCCAAATCGCAATAATAATAATAATGCCAATCATAACTTTAATCGCTATAATAGTAATAACAACCATAACAACAATAATTATAACAACAACAATGTTCAAAATAATAGCAACCGTAATGGAAACATTAACCCAAGATATCTTAATTATCAAAACTATGGTCAAGAGCAATCTCAAAACAATCAAAGAAATATTCAAACACCAAATGCACAACCACAAGCAGCAAATAATAACAACTTTTCGAGGCAGGGACAACTAAGAAACCAACAAATCCCAGTGCCTATGGACATATCCACAAATGAAACTGGCGATCTAAATAATGACCAAAATCAAAATTTTCAATCCGATCCCATAAACGTTTACCGTATATAGTCATTAAAACAAAACTTCGACATTTAAAATTCATAATTGACAGTCACCGAAAATAGTATTATCAACCCCGGTCTTTGCAATCCTAAATGGAAAGTACACTCACCCGAACGATCGATTAAAGTGCTTGATAGAATTACGAGTATTATGATCGATACATGCCACCAATTTCCTATCTTCAAAGAATTTAATGAACCAAAAAATTATCATGTAAAATTTTTAGAATTTTTTTTTCATAAACATTTTGATGGGTAATAACATCCTCGTTGATTTAAAAGCTATCATAAATTTTAAGGATCGTCTCTTGATTACGCGTAATGCTAAAATACCCTTTTTCTTGAATGAAGAAGAGGAATTGTATACAAAAAATTGTCCAAAAGAACCCCCTAATATTTTTAGTAATGAACACACTTATAACAATATACCAGATACATGTTTCTCAACACATTTAAACAAAACAGATTTAAACAAATTGAGGTCCTCTATAATGTCCTTCAAAGACGTATTTTTTAAAGAAGGCGATAATCTCACGTTCACTAACCAGATCAAGCATGAAATAAAAACACGCAACGACATCCCAATATACAGATATCCTGAAATACATAGAAAAGAGGTCGACCGGTAGATAGACGAAATGTTGGAGCAAAAAATTATTCAGCCTAGTAATAGTCCATACAACTCTTCTATCTGGGTTGTACCCAAAAAAATTGACAACTCAGGTGAGCAGAAATGGAGAATTGTAGTGGACTATCGAAAACTAAATGAACAAACCATCGATGATAAGTTTCCAATACCGGTTATGGAAGAACTTTTCGATAAAATCGGAAAATGTAACTATTTTACAACTTTAGATTTGGCCAAAGGCTTTCACCAAATCGAAGTTCTGCCCAAAGATAGATCAAAAACTGCCTTCTCCACGGCAAGTGGACATTTTGAATTCCTCAGAATTCCTATCGGGCTGAAAAACGCCCCTGCCACGTTCCAAAGACTGATGAACGAAGTCCTTAGAGAATTTATTAATAAAATCTGCGTGGTCTATCTGGACGATATTCTCATATTCTCCACAAGCTTTGAAGAACACCTGGTTAGTATAAAAAAGATTTTACAACGCCTACGTGAGACAAATTTGAAAGTGCAAATCGATAAATGTGTCTTTGCGAAAGAAACCACAAATTATCTGGGTCATATAATAACTAAAGATGGTATTAAACCTGACAATAAAAAAATCGAAGCAATACAAAACTTAAAATTGCCCACAACAATTAAGGAAATCCGCCAATTTTTAGGAATTACCGGGTTTTATCGGAAATTTATTAAGGATTATGCTCGCATAGCATACCCAATAATAAAATACCTTAAGAAATATACAAAAATAAATCCCACTGATGAAGAATATGTCAACGCTTTTAATAAATTGAAAACTCTTTTAATTCACGATCCAATTCTTAAAAGCCCAGATTTCAATAAACCATTTGTGCTTACAACCGATGCTTCTAATTACGCGATCGGAGCCGTTTTAAGCCAAAATCACCACCCAATTTGTTATGCATCACGGACCCTAAACGACCATGAAACTAAATATTCCACCATAGAAAAAGAATTACTTGCGATCGTATGGGCTGTGAAATATTTCAGGATATACCTATAACGACGAAAATTCACTGTTCTCACTGATAATAAACCTTTGGTGTGGCTGAACAGTATAAAGGAACCAAACATGAAGTTACAACGCTGGAAAATCCAGTTAAACGAATACGACTTTAATATCTGTTATCTTAAAGGGAAAGAAAATTTTGTGGCTGATGGATTAAGCAGGTTTACACCCCACGAAAATGACAATGAAACTGAGACTCAAAATGTCAAAGTAGTACTTAACAATAATAATGATGATCTTGATGAAGAGTTAAGATCGAAAAACATTCCAATCTACAGTGTCGATGAGGACACATCTCCATATATTAAGCTAACAGAAAAACCTATAAACCACTATAAAAATCAAATTTATATTTCGTCAGGTGAAAAAGAGAAAATCTTACTAAAAATTGTTCACAATAAAATCCAAAATTATGTAATTGTCGATAAAAATAGCAACTTAATTGAAATATTAAAGAAAACGTTGAAAGATAAAGGCATTATGTGTATTTATTGTGATGAAGAAGAATTATTTCAAAAGCTTAAAGAAATTTATAAAAGCTATTTTGCAAATAATCAAAATTTGAAACTTTTTAAATCAAACAAAAAATTAATAGATATTACAGATGAAGAAGTGATGTTATCCCTCATTAAAGAGAAGCACCTTCGAAATAACCACCGTGGCATTTTAGAAGTATTTAACGAACTAAAATTAAAGTATTATTATTCAAACATTATTCATCTTATAACTAAATTTATAAATAATTGTGAGGTATTTTTACTGGCGAAACATGATCGACATCCAATTAAAATACCATTCAAGGTAACCGAGTCTCCTCACGGTTTTAATGAAATCGTGCATGTAGACATATGGTACCCTCAAAGGAATACTATGTTTTTAACATCCATCGATAAATTTTCAAAATACGCAACAATTCATAAACTTGAAGATCGTACTTGAGTATCGATCATTAGAGCCCTCAAAGAGAGAATACAAAATTTAGGCAAAATGACAAAATTAATCTTCGATAATGAGAGGTGCATTATCCATAACTCTGTTGAACTGTTCTTAAAAGAAAACGGAATCGAATTCCACACAACTACTGCTCATAACAAAACTGGGAATTCTGACGTCGAAAGACTTCATGGAACCCTGAACGAACATTTACGTATCTTAGCTGTTGAAAGTCCTAAAATGGAAATAAATGAGCAAATCTATAAAGCCATTACCTGCTATAATAATACCATACACACAACTACAAAATTAAAGCCAATAGACTTCATAAACAAAAACCTCAACCGTACCGAAATCGAAAACCTAGCAAAGAAATTTGAAGAAAACAAAATAAATAAAATAGATCAAATTAATAAAAATCGCGATAAAGATTTCGATGTCTGTAATAGCGTCGTCCGCAACCGAGAAATAGCTAAAAACACACCAAAATATAAGAGATTGTCAAAATACGCAAAGAATGGTGATTATACCATCGACATTAATACAAAACGCAGAACCAGATAGTATTTAAACCAACAAAAACGAAAATTTAAACATCAAAATTTATAAATAAGAAATTTTTTTTTATCCTATTCCATCTTTCTTTTCTCCCTTTTTTGTTTCGGATGATCATAATTATAACCTTCATATGTCATTTCACCTATATTTTGGGACAATCTTTAGAAGTTATACTGGCTAATAACGATAACGGTTTCGTTATGTACCAATTGGATCAAAAACTTATAGTCGACCATTATTTAAAACTATTACACATCATCGACCTTCAAGAATACAACGAGACCTTGAATATAATAGATAAAAACATCAAGTCACTTAACCTTGACATCAATACTGGCGACTACCAACTACTGTATAGAGAATTACGTCAAGCAAAACATAGTATAATGACAATTACTCCTGACACATACGGTAACAAACAAAAACAAAAAAAAGGATTGATAGATATTCTGGGTAAAGGTATAAAAATTTTATTCGGGACTATGGATTACGATGATGCTGTAGAAATCGCCGAACACCTGGACAACCTAGATAAAAATTCAATGCAAACAACAAATGAAATAAATAAACAAGTAATAATCAACAACAACATTATAAAAAATTTCAACGAAACTATCAGACAAGTCAATGACCAGCAAGACATATTAAATAAATACTTAAATAATATTACAAACACTTCAAACAAACTCACAACGGCAGTAGACAGAGCAAGACTCGTATTACAAATTTACGCTGACATAAGCACATTGAACAAACAAGTCGAAAAAATCTCTGACATAATTTTAATGAGCAGACTGAATATTCTACCTCATGACATAATAACTAATGAAGAAGCAAAAAAATTTAACATAACAATATCCGTCTTACCTTTCATAAAAAATACGGTGAGGCTAAAAAAGTCTCTTTTAATATTCGTTATCAGTATACCAGTCTTTACAAAAGAAAAATACTACAATGCATTAATAATCCCAGTTCCTAATACCCAAAATGAAGAACTCGATAGTGAAATCACACAAATTATCTTAAACAATGATAAAATTTATAATTACGATGACAAAACAATTTTAAAAAAGCAATTAACTCCGCATAAAAACACCTGCTTCAAAAACGCTTTAGGAAACAATAACGTATGTAATTTAAGAATAAACAATGAAACATCCATAACAGAAATCTTTAACGGATTAATAATCACAAAAAACCTACCCTTTACGGAAATCTTTCAAAACTGCATCCATTATAAAGTCACAATTAAAAATAATAACATAATTAAATTCGAAAATTGCAAAATTATCATAAGAAATATAACGTTCAAGAATAGAATAAAGAGTTTCAAAGATAGTGTTGTTATCCCAATTAGTAATGTAAACTTTACAAAAGTTTTTAATTATAAGATAGATTTTAAAAAATTGCATGAAACAAATATTGAAAACAGGAAAACAATACACTACATAGAATTTAAGAATAAAATTTTAGGGTACACATCGATTGGAATAAGCACAACAATTATAATAATAATAATAATCATTACTATTTTCTGTAAACTTGAAAGACGAAATGTGATAATAACAAAGATTAAGTTAGACAAAATTTTACCAGAAAAGAAGGACGCCCCATAACAGATCCTTTTACGGGAGCAAAAGTCTTAGAGGATGGAGGAGTAATATAATCCATCATCACATGCGTAAGTTGTTTACTTCAACGTGATGTTTTATCTTCCCACAAAAATTCAAAATTTCATTGTTCCCACAAAAATTGCAAAATTCACATTTCCTCTTTTAACAAGATTTTAATGTAAATTCAAAATTGAATTTTTCTCATAAAAAAATGCAAAATTCACATTTCCTCTTTCAAGTAATCTGAAACCTCACTTATGTACGAAATATTCTAGAAATTAAGAAAACGAGGTTTCTTTAAGAAGTTGAAAAAGTTAGAGAATCAGTCTTATTGTCAACAGTGATACAGTTAAGATTAAAATTAAAAAAATCATTGTGTAAAAATTTAAAAATAAAACTTAACTAAAAATAAAAGTGGAACTTGTGTTTTAATTTTTCCCTTTTCTTTTGGCAATATTAAGACTCGAATTTTAATTTAATTTTACTATATATTTAACTTCCTTTGTTTTCACTACACGTTATGTTAGATTTTTATTTATTTATATGTACTATATACATATGACTTTTTCCTTTTTTTTTCTTTCTGTTTTTTTTTGCACGATGCACTTTATATATACATACATATATACATATATTTATTTATCCTTTTTTTTTTTCTTATTTTATTTTTTATTTAGACACTTTTTGTAATACTTTTCTTTTTTTTTGCACTATGCACTTTTTATATATTTATACTATATATATATTTTAATTTTTATATTTACACAATGTAAAATAATAAAATTTAATCAAACACAGTTATATGTATATTATTATTCTCTTTTTGTTTATTTATTTGAAACTGTTTAACTATTTATTCACTTTTGTGTTATTATTATTATTTTTTGTATATACTCGTATATACCATATACATATGTATATATAGGTATATGTTATTTCATTTAAGCAAGTTATCTTCGATAGATTATTATTTTTTTTCTCAAATTATATTTGACAATATTCGTAGGTAAAATACCGACATTTGTTTCGGTTCTTTATCTTGCTACGAGCTTTTTGTAAAAAAAAAAGAAACGAGTTATCTTTTATAGATTCTCGGTAGCAAGTTTTTTGACTGCGCCAGTTATACGTGTTTATTATAGGTATTTAAAAAAAACAAAATTTAAAATTTTTGTTAGATACTTTATTGAACTTTTCTTTTTAAGCTTTTTACAAACGATTTGAAGACCGATTACAAACTTTGTAATTAACAGATTGATGGTAAAAGTCAAACTGAATAACTAATAAAAATTTTATTTAAATCTGGTTTCTTAATTTCATATATAATAATTTATTAATTAAAATTTCTCATAAATTAACTAAAAAACTTTCTCATAATTTATTTGTTAACCTATTACTTAAATGTAACAAGTAAGGTGGTGGAAAATCGTATTGCAGATAGTTCTCATGTTTTATTACAGGTGGAAAATCGTATTGTAGATAGTGTTAAGAACCCATTATTCATCAAGTTTACAATTTCATTGCATATTTTATATTTTTAAATTCCTCATTATAGGTGTTTAAACATACAATAAGAACTTAAATTATAAACTCACTCACTCACACAATTTAAATTCACTAGTTATAATTAGCATACTAACAGAAGTTGCATAAAATTCATTGATATATGCACTTTTTACTGTCTTATCTTTTTTGTGCATATCAAATTTCATCTTCAAGTATTCAATCCGGACATCAAGAATTTTGTCACATTAGAATTTTACGCAATTTCTGTATATAAGGAGAAATTTTTGTTAAATACTATCTGGTTCTGCGTTTTGTATTAATGTCGATGGTATAATCACCATTCTTTGCGTATTTTGACAATCCCTTATATTTTGGTGTGTTTTTAGCTATTTCTCGGTTGCGGACGACGCTATCACAGACATCGAAATCTTTATCGCGATTTTTATTAATTTGATCTATTTTATTTATTTTGTTTTCTTCAAATTTCTTTGCTAGGTTTTCGATTTCGGTACGGTTGAGGTTTTTGTTTATGAAGTCTATTGGCTTTAATTTTGTAGTTGTGTGTATGGTATTATTATAGCAGGTAATGGCTTTATAGATTTGCTCATTTATTTCCATTTTAGGACTTTCAACAGCTAAGATACGTAAATGTTCGTTCAGGGTTCCATGAAGTCTTTCGACGTCAGAATTCCCAGTTTTGTTATGAGCAGTAGTTGTGTGGAATTCGATTCCGTTTTCTTTTAAGAACAGTTCAACAGAGTTATGGATAATGCACCTCTCATTATCGAAGATTAATTTTGTCATTTTGCCTAAATTTTGTATTCTCTCTTTGAGGGCTCTAATGATCGATACTCAAGTACGATCTTCAAGTTTATGAATTGTTGCGTATTTTGAAAATTTATCGATGGATGTTAAAAACATAGTATTCCTTTGAGGGTACCATATGTCTACATGCACGATTTCATTAAAACCGTGAGGAGACTCGGTTACCTTGAATGGTATTTTAATTGGATGTCGATCATGTTTCGCCAGTAAAAATACCTCACAATTATTTATAAATTTAGTTATAAGATGAATAATGTTTGAATAATAATACTTTAATTTTAGTTCGTTAAATACTTCTAAAATGCCACGGTGGTTATTTCGAAGGTGCTTCTCTTTAATGAGGGATAACATCACTTCTTCATCTGTAATATCTATTAATTTTTTGTTTGATTTAAAAAGTTTCAAATTTTGATTATTTGCAAAATAGCTTTTATAAATTTCTTTAAGCTTTTGAAATAATTCTTCTTCATCACAATAAATACACATAATGCCTTTATCTTTCAACGTTTTCTTTAATATTTCAATTAAGTTGCTATTTTTATCGACAATTACATAATTTTGGATTTTATTGTGAACAATTTTTAGTAAGATTTTCTCTTTTTCACCTGACGAAATATAAATTTGATTTTTATAGTGGTTTATAGGTTTTTCTGTTAGCTTAATATATGGAGATGTGTCCTCATCGACACTGTAGATTGGAATGTTTTTCGATCTTAACTCTTCATCAAGATCATCATTATTATTGTTAAGTACTACTTTGACATTTTGAGTCTCAGTTTCATTGTCATTTTCGTGGGGTGTAAACCTGCTTAATCCATCAGCCACAAAATTTTCTTTCCCTTTAAGATAACAGATATTAAAGTCGTATTCGTTTAACTGGATTTTCCAGCGTTGTAACTTCATGTTTGGTTCCTTTATACTGTTCAGCCACACCAAAGGTTTATTATCAGTGAGAACAGTGAATTTTCGTCGTTATAGGTATATCCTGAAATATTTCACAGCCCATACGATCGCAAGTAATTCTTTTTCTATGGTGGAATATTTAGTTTCATGGTCGTTTAGGGTCCGTGATGCATAACAAATTGGGTGGTGATTTTGGCTTAAAACGGCTCCGATCGCGTAATTAGAAGCATCGGTTGTAAGCACAAATGGTTTATTGAAATCTGGGCTTTTAAGAATTGGATCGTGAATTAAAAGAGTTTTCAATTTATTAAAAGCGTTGACATATTCTTCATCAGTGGGATTTATTTTTGTATCTTTCTTAAGGTATTTTATTATTGGGTATGCTATGCGAGCATAATCCTTAATAAATTTCCGATAAAACCCGGTAATTCCTAAAAATTGGCGGATTTCCTTAATTGTTGTGGGCAATTTTAAGTTTTGTATTGCTTCGATTTTTTTATTGTCAGGTTTAATACCATCTTTAGTTATTATATGACCCAGATAATTTGTGGTTTCTTTCGCAAAGACACATTTATCGATTTGCACTTTCAAATTTGTCTCACGTAGGCGTTGTAAAATCTTTTTTATACTAACCAGGTGTTCTTCAAAGCTTGTGGAGAATATGAGAATATCGTCCAGATAGACCACGCAGATTTTATTAATAAATTCTCTAAGGACTTCGTTCATCAGTCTTTGGAACGTGGCAGGGGCGTTTTTCAGCCCGATAGGAATTCTGAGGAATTCAAAATGTCCACTTGCCGTGGAGAAGGCAGTTTTTGATCTATCTTTGGGCAGAACTTCGATTTGGTGAAAGCCTTTGGCCAAATCTAAAGTTGTAAAATAGTTACATTTTCCGATTTTATCGAAAAGTTCTTCCATAACCGGTATTGGAAACTTATCATCGATGGTTTGTTCATTTAGTTTTCGATAGTCCACTACAATTCTCCATTTCTGCTCACCTGAGTTGTCAATTTTTTTGGGTACAACCCAGATAGAAGAGTTGTATGGACTATTACTAGGCTGAATAATTTTTTGCTCCAACATTTCGTCTATCTGCCGGTCGACCTCTTTTCTATGTATTTCAGGATATCTGTATATTGGGATGTCGTTGCGTGTTTTTATTTCATGCTTGATCTGGTTAGTGAACGTGAGATTATCGCCTTCTTTAAAAAATACGTCTTTGAAGGACATTATAGAGGACCTCAATTTGTTTAAATCTGTTTTGTTTAAATGTGTTGAGAAACATGTATCTGGTATATTGTTATAAGTGTGTTCATTACTAAAAATATTAGGGGGTTCTTTTGGACAATTTTTTGTATACAATTCCTCTTCTTCATTCAAGAAAAAGGGTATTTTAGCATTACGCGTAATCAAGAGACGATCCTTAAAATTTATGATAGCTTTTAAATCAACGAGGATGTTATTACCCATCAAAATGTTTATGAAAAAAAAATTCTAAAAATTTTACATGATAATTTTTTGGTTCATTAAATTCTTTGAAGATAGGAAATTGGTGGCATGTATCGATCATAATACTCGTAATTCTATCAAGCACTTTAATCGATCGTTCGGGTGAGTGTACTTTCCATTTAGGATTGCAAAGACCGGGGTTGATAATACTATTTTCGGTGACTGTCAATTATGAATTTTAAATGTCGAAGTTTTGTTTTAATGACTATATACGGTAAACGTTTATGGGATCGGATTGAAAATTTTGATTTTGGTCATTATTTAGATCGCCAGTTTCATTTGTGGATATGTCCATAGGCTCTGGGATTTGTTGGTTTCTTAGTTGTCCCTGCCTCGAAAAGTTGTTATTATTTGCTGCTTGTGGTTGTGCATTTGGTGTTTGAATATTTCTTTGATTGTTTTGAGATTGCTCTTGACCATAGTTTTGATAATTAAGATATCTTGGGTTAATGTTTCCATTACGGTTGCTATTATTTTGAACATTGTTGTTGTTATAATTATTGTTGTTATGGTTGTTATTACTATTATAGCGATTAAAGTTATGATTGGCATTATTATTATTATTGCGATTTGGATTGTTATTGCTAAGATTATTGTTACGAATATAATTCGGATTATTGTTATAATTATTTTGAAGATTAGGTCTGATATTATTATTTAATCGATTGTTTCTTGAAAGGTTTGCGTTTTTGTTAGAAGTGGGGGTGTTTCTGTTAAAGTTTTCATGAGTAGACGAGAGATAACCAAATCGTGTCAACAAATCGAAAGCATCATCTAAAGTTTGCGGGTTATGGCACCCGATAAGATTTTTCGCTAGAGGAGGCAGAGGGCTAATCTCTGGTTTTCTGCAATTTGTACAGCGTTGCCTTCACCCCTAAGTAGTAGGGATGTGTATGTTCTGGCGCATGGCTCTGGCTCAATGACGTCATCGCGTTCGCCTGAAAGTATGCAAATTTTTGTGTGAGAATGACGTCACCGCCTGAAAGTATGCAAAATTTTCGTGTGAGAATGACGTCACCGCCTGAAAGTATGCAAATTTTTTGTGTGAAAATGACGTCACCGCCTGAAAGTGTGCAAATTATTTGTTTCAAAATGGCGTCATAACCTGTAAGTATGCAAAGTTTGTTTTGAAAATAACCGAAAAGAATTCAAAAATATTGGCTGTGGTCGGGTTCAATGACATCATTATCAGACCTTGAAAAGCAATGGAAAATTTTTGGTACAGTTCTGATTCGCGTGTGCTTTATCAGCGCTAATCATGTTGAGACATGTTTAATATTGTTTATGCTATGTCATTGTTTTTAATTAACTTTTTACGAATGATCTTATTGAGATGTGTTTTTCAAGTTTAAACAGTAAAAAAGGGTGGGGGTAAGAAATTCGAACTATAAATGAAGACAATTTCTTCATACGGTATCAGTTCGTCGTGGAATTTCAAAGTGTTTAATAAATTTTATCTTAAAGTTCAAAATTGTGTTTTAAAACCTTTTACTAAAAGAATATTAAAATTTATTCAGTTCAAATTTTTTATTAAATAATTTACATAGACTACAAAATGAAAAACTTTATTTGTGAAATTTGTGGAAATGGATTTGCATTTAAAAATTCGTTAAAAAGACATATTCAAGCAGCTCATGGAGATCCTGAAATTTGCAGCATTTGCAAGAAAAGCTTTACACGCAAAGAAAATCTACTAGCACACATGAGGACTCAACATAAAGTGTCTTCTGTAGAAGTTATTTCCGAGAATATTCGCAATCAGTCTTCTACATCGTCATCATCATCACAAAATAAAATTTTATGCCAAACATGTAATAAAGAAATTCTAAACAAGGATTGGAGTTATCATATTAGAACAAATTCACATAAAATAAAATCGGCTGAACCAATCAATGATGAGTTGAAAGTTGTGAAAAGCAGCTTTGAGGAACGTATTGAAACTCTGATTTATGAGAACAAGGATGAAGGAAATCTGGATCCTCTTAACTTTTTAAAAATAGGAAAAGATGTTATTATAGAAGTATTGAATAAACAATTGGTTAAACACTCATCTTTTAAATTCAACATAGAACTATTTGCAGAATATATGAAAATAACAAAAGGAAATGATGATGATGATGAAATAACAACTTCAGTTAAATCATTTCAATCAAAAATGATAATTATTAGAAACGCAACTGAGTTATCGTCTGCATACGAAGATATGATTGATAAGATTCATACTAAGATGCAAGAGTTTCAAGAACGAGACAGTGGCTGGACACTTATAAGAATAATACACCTTGAAATCAACATCAATCAGTACAGACCAATAAGAGGTTCTCAATATATACCATTACCAACATCAATAGCCCGTAAACATGCTTGCATTAATGTGAAAAATACGGATGAATACTGCTTCAAATGGGCAATTATTTCAGCTCTAGATCCTGTAGAGAAGAGTTCTGATAGAGTTTCATCATATAATATAGAAAATATTGCTGCAAATTCAATTCTTCTAAAAAACAATGTGATATTAGAATTTGATGATCTAGAATTTCCAATGAAAGTGACGGATATAGCAAAGTTTGAAGATAATAATCCAGAAATCAGTATAAATGTATATGGTTACGAAGAGATGCAGCATAATACATGTAAAATAGTGGGACCATACTACTGTACAAGGAATGAGAAGAAAATACATATAAATTTATTGTTGATTCAAGAAGGAGAAAAGAATCATTATGTCTGGATCAAGAACATATCTAGATTAATAAAAAGTCAAATAACACAACATTGTAGAAAGATATTTTTGTGTAATGGGTGTTTACAGCACTTTTATACTGAAGAGGCGTACAATATACATAAAAATGAATGCAGTAAGATTGTTACACTTATGCCATCACCAGAAAAAAATGAATTGAAATTTGAGAAATACGAACGTCAATTAGAGGTCCCATTTGTTATATATGCAGACTTTGAATGTATTTTACAAGGATTAGATACGTGCCTTCCAAATCCAGATATTTCTTCTACAACAAATATACAACAGCACGTTCCTTGTGCATTCTCTTACTATATCAAATGTTCTTATGATAACAGCTTAAGTAAACTAAGAGTGTATAAAGGAAAGGACTCACCATCTAAATTTGTACAATCACTGGTTGAAGATATATTAGATATTCATAATAATATAATCATGAATCCGAAGACGATGGAACCACTCACAGCTTTTGAAGAGAGGAGACAATTTAGTAGTAAGATTTGTCATATATGTAAGAAATATTTAGGTAATGTAAGAGTAGCCGACCATTGTCACTTAACAGGAAAGTACAGGGGTCCAGCGCATAACGAATGTAATTTGCGGTATCAAGTCCCAAAGTTTTTCCCAATCTTCTTTCATAATTTTTCGGGTTATGATTGCCATTTATTTGTTAAAGAATTAGCAAATATTGATGGTGATATAAATTTAATTCCATTGAATAAAGAACTTTATGTATCACTTTCAAAACGAATTTTCGTTAATGAAACTGATACTATTGAACTCAGATTTCTAGATTCCGTGAGATTTATGCAGTCTAGTCTAGATTCATTAGTTGGAAATCTTTCTCCGGAAGATTTGAAAACTGTAAAGTCTTTATATCCAGAAGAAGAAAATTTCAAATTATTAACACGTAAAGGAGTATTTCCATACGAATATATTAATTCTTTCGAACGTTTAGATGAAAAGTGTTTACCTGCACAAAAACATTTTGATAGCAAACTAACAAATAGCAAATGTTCTGATAAAGATTACACTCATGCTAAAAAAGTTTGGGAAAAATTTGATTGTAAAAACATTTGAGATTATTTAGAGTTATATTTAAAAACAGATGTATTACTTTTAACAGATGTCTTCGAAAATTTCAGAAAAGTTTGTAAAAATATTTATACGTTGGATCCCTGTCAGTACTATACAACCCCGGGGTTATCATGGGACGCGATGTTAAAATATACCGAAATAAATCTTGAATTATTCACCGATATAAATATGTATAATTTTATCAAAAAAGGTATCCGCGGTGGAATTACTCAATGTTCGCATAGACATTCTACAGCGAATAACAAATATATGAGTAATTTCGATGAAAATAAATCATCATCATATTTAATGTATGTTGATGCAAATAATTTATACGGTTGGGCTATGTCACAGCCTTTACCGTATTCTGATTTTCAATGGATAGAAAACGTTGAAAACATAGATATTCTTAATATTCCTGAGAACTCAGATACGGGTTACATTTTAGAAGTAGATTTAGATTATCCTGAAACTCTTCATGATTTACACAATGATTTACCGTTTTGTGCTCAAAATAAAAAAAGTCCGGGATCAAAATTCAACAAATTAATTACCGATTTAACAGTAAAAAAGAATTATATAATTCACTATAGAAATCTTCAGCAATGTTTAAAACACGGTTTAAATTTAGTAAAAATTCATAGAGCGTTACAGTTTAAACAATCATGTTGGTTGAAAAAATATATTGATTTGAATACATATTATCGTACTATTGCAAAAAATACTTTTGAAAAGAACTTTTTCAAGTTGTTGAACAATGCTGTGTACGGTAAAACAATGGAAAATGTAGATAAACGAAAAGATGTGAAAATCGTTACTGACTGGGAAAGTAGTGGAAGACATTTAGGTGCTAGGGCATTAATAGCTAAACCTAATTTCCACAGTTTAGCTCAATTTACAGAAAATATGACAGCTATACAACTTGAAAGAGTTCAGACTTACTATAATAAACCAATATAACTGGGTTTCGTTGTATTAGAACTATCAAAGTGAAAGATGTACGACTTTCACTATGATTATATAAAACCCAAGTATAGTGAAAAAGTACTTCTTGCTTACATGGATACAGATTCCTTTATATATTCAATAGAAACTGAAGATTTCTATAGTGACATTATAAATGATATTGATACTAAATTTGATACTTCTGAATACTTACCTGATAACCCTTATAATATTCCGCTTAAAAACAAAAAAGTATTAGGTTTAATGAAAGATGAGAACAATGGTCGGATAATGAAAGAATTCATAGGTTTAAAATCAAAAATGTATTCTATAGATGTAGAAGATAGTAAATTAATAAAAAAAAGCTAAAGGTGTAAAGAAAACAGCTGTAGATAATTTAAGTTTAGAAAATTATAGAGACTGTTTATATAAGAAAAAATTATTCTATGGTAATATGTTAGTATTTAGGTCATACATACATAAAATATACACACAAAATGTAAATAAAGTAAGTTTAAGTTATTTAGATGATAAGAGACACATTAGAGAAGATGGTGTTTGCACCTATGCATGGGGTCATTTTAGAATAAGTTTAGAATAAGAAAACTGAAAAATAAATACATATATATATAAAATAAAATTGATAAACATTCATTTTAAAAAAAAATTTGTTTTATTTATCTAAAAAATTAACACTTTTTCATTCAATTTTACATCAAGATAATTTCTTAGAAGACATACATTTTCTAAAGCACAGTATCCTCTATGTATATTACAACGTAGAACATGCGGATAGTTTTGAAGCAGTGTTGCGAAATTCGGACATTCTTCTTCTTCTTCTTCTAAATCGTATACTTCAATCTTATTCTCAAGTATATTACTAATCCATTTTCGTTTTTCATTACCCTTCACATATACTTCAGAATTTCTCAGATTTGATCGAAGAAATTTTTTAACACTATGAAAAGATATTGATCCTTCGTTCCAAGTTAAACCATGATGATTTTTATATAACCAATTCACTTGTTTCTTTTCTTTTGTTGTTAAACGCGAAAAATCAAACGGTGGTTTTATAATAAACACTTGAAATTCACGTGTATTGAAAGAAATAGTAAGTTCTTTGACAATAAACTTATTATTATAGTCTTTGAAACCTTGAACATCGATAATAATTTTATTAAACATTTTGTGATATATATGTATTCTCTCTTTCAAGTTCTTTGAAATACTAAATAAATTTCTATATTATAACCTCATTTATATCAGTTTTCTAACTTCTCCATTCAGTGGATTGTACTCAATTATTCGATCATGTAGTAGTAAACAAAATCCTGCAGTATTGTTAGGAATATTGACGTTGCTTGCTAACTCAAACTCTATTCTAATATCAACAGGTCCTGTTTTTATTGTTTCATTTTGATGAGCACAATCAATAACAACAATTGGTGCTATACTCTTGAAACTATCCCATTTCAACAACGGTTGACAATTCCTTCCATAATAAGTTTCTTGAAATTTTGTATACATATCATATAACAACGCATATCGATTACGTTCAAAAAGTATATTTAAATTATCATATGGATACGTCTCGGAGTTTAAATGAGCTTTAACGTTAGCTAGTTTACAGTGATCAAATTTACTAGCATCGGCTTCTTTTTGGTTTTGTCGATTGGTTTGTAGTGCAAATATCAAAAAACGAGGTTTTTCTAGTTGTGTAGATGTTTTAACAGTCCATATGGTATGATTTGTCTTTGGAATATTCGGATATTCATATAAATCCCAGCTACGGAAACTAATACGAATTGGTTTCGCATTTTGAGTAATTTTGAGAAGTTTTAGTCTTTCTTTATCGTCTACATTTATATGAGGTACTTTCCATAAGACTTTTGTGAATGTAATTTTATAGTCTGTAGATGCAGCTGGTACTTGAATCGCATTTACATCACTTCTTGCTCTAATTAAAACTAGATCATGTCTTACATTTACAACTATTTTTTTATAATCTTCAGCAAATCCCAATAGCATTTTTAGAGGTATACAAAAATTGAAATATCCTGATGTAGGTTATATAGTACTATCTCCTGTCCATCCTGCATTATACAACATTGTACTTTCGCTTTCACTCAATGAAATGTAATTTTTCAAAGCGCTGCTGATTCCCACATTCCGACAACGATCAATTTCGACACCATTCAATTCATATCGTATTTCATCAAATAAGAAGGCTCCAAAATTATTATTCAGTTTATAATCAGGTATTACAGTTCCATCGCCTTTAGTTAGAGTTCCTTCAATATATATAAAACTTTCGTTTGGTAGTAAATATAAATCTTGGTTTTGAATAGATATTCGTATTTCATCGCTATTGTTATAAGATTCTACAAATGGTGAATAAGTATGATATTCTTTTTTAGTAATACTTTCATCAAAGTGTGGTTCTTCTAAAATGTCTAATATATCATGCATGTTGTTTGCTTTTCAAAACAAATCCCAATGACTCTAAAAATTTTCTATTTTCAATTGTTAATGATGATGGTTTTTTAGAAATGAAGTCTCTTTGTGTTGTTGTTTGTTCAATAGGTAATGGTGTACTAATGATATTATCACTTTTGGATGAGTTTTTATTATTATGTTTGTTGTATATCAGCATATCTAGTTCTTATCCACTTGACACTTACATAAGAAATAATAGCTTTAGTAATCAGACTACTTATTTTATATTTTAAGTATAATCTATAATTGCGGTTTCAAATGTAATCTAACTGTAATTATTTCGCCTCTGAAATTAATCAAATCTCCATCTTGATCTACAATTTTTACTTCAACAGAACTAATTCGTTTGACATTTACAGGTAAATATATAACATTCTTAGGAACTTCTGTTATCTTATACCCTGGTCCTACATCAGGCGAGAATTCATGAAGAGTGTGAACAGGAATATTATTAATATATGATCCTACTATTAGATTACATTCAATTCGTATAGCGTTAACTTTAGTTATATTCACAGGTAAATCAGACACATGTGTTGTATTTGACTCCAATTCTTTTTTACTGAAACCTAACAGTTGACCAATAGATCTGTCTCTGTTAAAGTAGACGTTGTGTGTACTTTTAATTTCTGTTTTGAGTGTGTTGTTGTTTGCTTGTATTTTGATAGTAGGCTTAGTTTTCGTTTTTTCGAGCTCTTTTTGAATGAAATTCGCGATGTCATCAACTTCATAAGATCCCACAGGTATTTTAATAGTTTCATAACCTATATGAAATAAGTTATTGCTACTATCCACATTAGGTATTGAATTATAGGTATGAAAATCAACAAGACCACAAAGATAGTCAGATGATAGAACTATAGGGGGGAAGTATTCAGTTGTTAATAAAGATGTATTCCCACTTAAAGTTAATGTTACTGACATGTTGAAGGTTTTAAGTGAAATGAATAATAGTTTTATGTTTACACATTTATTTATACTAATTTACATCAATAAAATTATACAGAAACTTTAAACATAAGTGTCCACATTTAAATGAATTGAAATTTTGATATCTATTATAATTGTATTCTATATTATTTCCTAAATATCTAACAATTTCTAGAGGTGGTTGCAGATTACCATAACTGTCAAAGTATTCAACACGATTTCCTTTTTTCTGATATGCTACCCAATGTGTACCAGGACCACTTGAATCATCTAGATTTACTATACCACACTCATTTTTATAAGGTTTTGGTGGTAATTTATCTTTCATGAATACAGCTCTAAAGTGCGGTATACTTTTACCATATCTCATTAAATCAATTTCACTTAGTGGTTTATTGGGTAGCTTACTTAAAAGTTTTTTGGATTTGGATTTAAAAAAAGACCAAGACCTTTCCTATATGGTTTAAGTTGTAATCCTTTTCCCATTGCTACTGCTTCCATAGTTTTATTATGTCGTTGGTTTTCAGCTAGTTGTTCTCTAGCTTGTTTTGCATCTTTGATTACCTTTGCTATTTTTGCTGCACCACCAGATAATGCTCCTACGGCTGAGAGTCCCGCAAAAAGTGGAACTAAGAATGGTAAAATACATCCTGTTTTTGGAATAGGTATGATGCGAGGTAGTTCAATTGATGATTTTTTTCCTTTTATGGTGTTCTTAGCTGCATTTAATGCTATTCTAATAGCACTGTTCATTTCTTCTGGTTTTTGTGTTTTTAATATCTTACGAGCATTTTGAATAGCTTTTCGGAACACTTTACGTGTTTTCACTTTATTCTTCTTCTTCTTATTTGTTGATTTCTTCTTCTTGAGTCCCATACCAAATTTCACTTTAGCTTTCATTGCGTTTGTAACAAACCAAGAGTTTATACGTTCACCAATACTTGAATCTTTTGCCTTTACCCTTTCCCAAGCTTTTTCTGCTAATATTCTGTCAGCTGTATGACGTTGATATTTGTCCTTATGTTGAGAGTAAAATATATCGTGTTGTTTGCAAGCTTGATCTAACTGGTTGATTCCTTGATCACCTCTAGCAAGACGTTGCTGTAGTTTTGTACCAGGTCCACAATATTGATAACCAGGAAGATGAAGCTCTACTGGTAACTTATTGATTAATGTATTCACTAATCCTTTACCTTTGCGAGTTTGAGATTGACTAAATGTTTTTCGATTATATTTAATCATTTTATATGTTTCCTTACATAGAAAGATGAATAAATATAATAAATTAGGTATTTATAGTTGTTTTTTCTTTAGTTCTTATCAGTATGCGTTTCATAAAACAACGTGATACATTAAATGTAAAAAATGCAGATTTTGTAACAAATACTTTAAATAATAAAATTAAACATAGTAAGCTATTACCTAACAATTTACGTGCCATTATTGTGGGTCCGTCGAATTGTGGAAAAACAAATGTAATGATGAGTTTACTTGAACATCCGAATGGCCTTAAATTTGAAAATATTTACATATACTCAAAATCTTTATATCAACCAAAATATGAGTATCTTAAGAAACTGATTTCGCCTATTAAAGGGCTAGGATACAACACATTTTCTGAAAATACTGAAATAATGTCACCAGAACAGGCTAAACGAAACTCCATTTTCATATTTGATGATGTTGCATGCGAAAAACAAAATAATATACGCTCATATTTTTGTATGGGACGTCATAAAGATATCGATAGCTTTTACTTGTGTCAAACTTATACACATATTCCAAAACACTTGATACGTGATAACTCAAACTTTATTGTAATTTTTAAACAAGATGAGATGAATTTGAAGCATATTTATAATGATCATGTCAACACAGACATGTCATATGAAAAATTTCGAGATATGTGTTCAAAATGTTGGAAAGATAATTACGGATTTTTAGTAATAAACAAAGATAGTTCATTAGAATGTGGACGATACAGAAAAGGATTTGATACTTTTATATTATTATAAATAGATACGTGTGTAAGAGTTGTATATCATTATTATTTCATCTACTGAGCTGTTCAAAGACCTGTTTAAGCTGTTTCAGAGCTGTTTAAAGACCTGTTTAAGCTGTTTCAGAGCTGTTTAAAGACCTGTTTAAGCTGTTTCAGAGCTGTTTTTAGACCTGTTCAAGCTGTTTTAGAGCTGTTTGCAGACCTGTTTGAGCTGTTTTAGAGCTGTTTCAGAGCTGTTTTTAGACCTGTTCAAGCTGTTTTAGAGCTGTTTGCAGACCTGTTTGAGCTGTTTTAGAGCTGTTTCAGAGCTGTTTAAAGACCTGTTTGAGCTGTTTTAGAGCTGTTTAAAGTACAAGGTGAATTTAAAGCCTGATTATTATTATTATTTGTTTTTTTTTTTCATAAAAAATGCCAGAAAAAAAAAAAACTAGTAAATTGATTTTTCTTAAAATTTTTTACTTATTGCAGAATTAAAAAAATAAATCTACAAGTATATCACCAAATTTTTATATTCAAGAAAAAAAATTGTTATAGTCTGAATTTTAAGAGTTGAGGTTTTTTTGCGCATGTTTTACATGGCGTAGTGATCTTTTTTGTGTAGATATACGAAAGAAGAAACGTGTTACAACAACAAAAACGCATGTGTGTAAGTATCTTTTTTTCTGCGCATGTTTTTCTAGTATAATACGAAACCTCAACTTTTAAAATTCTGACTATACGCCAAATTCCTTATTATTAGTTCACCTTTTTCATACTAATTTTCATCAGGAAGTAGGTGGTAGCGAAAAATTAGTGTATTAATTTCAAATGAATGACTTTTTAAAAATACTTTTTTACAATTTTTCATAATTTCGTTTTTTTTTTTTTTTTCAAGCTAAAATTATTTACCTGTCTGGTACATTATTCATATTGTGTGAAGCACATGTGTCACACCTTGAATGATTATCGTTCCTCTTTTCTTTTTTTTTTTTTTTTCATTTTTTTTTTGTTTTGTACGCCGTCAAATCTTTTATTGAAAATAATACAAATTTTTTTCGCGATAATGAGTTACATACCGTCTGAATATTATTTTTTTTTTTTAAATATTTTTTATAGACAATCCAAATTAACTTTTAATCGTTTTTCTTTTATTATTTTTTTTTTTTTATGATTATGATTATTACTAAATTTTATTTTTTGTTGTTGTTAAAAATAGTAGTCCCCCGAAAAAAAAAAAAAAGGATTATTAATTTTTAAAATGTGCGGGTTCATCATAATAAAAGATCACCTTTTCTTTTGTGTGTGTATGTTCGTATAACAATATATAGCAACAATTTTTATGATTTTTTAACCGCGCCACCAAATAAAAGACAAAAAGAAAATGAAAAAAAAAAATATATAAAAAAGTATATTATTTAATTTTAATAAGGAAGAGAAGTCCAAAAATAGAAATAATAATAGCATAAGAAAAAAAATTATAGAAGTATTATTTTTTTATTGTTATTTGGTGAAAAATTGATGAATTATTGATGAATCAATTTTGATTACAACAAATTTGGAAATGATTATAAAAAATAATGATTTTAATGCCACAGAAGCGAAATTCGATATGAAATTATCTTTCATTTTATTTTATTAATTTTTTTATTAATTTTTTTTTTTTTCGATTGTTGTTTTTTTTTTTTGTGTAAAAAAATGAATTTAAATATTTTATTGTTATGTTACTTTTTTTCTGATAAAAAAAAAATTCATGCAAAAAGAACAAAAAACAAAAAGAATGTATTTTTTTTTATTGCTTGTTTTTATTAAGTTGATAATTTTTAAATATGTAACAGGTAAAAAATAAAAGAAAAAAAAATGAAATTAGCATTTTAAAAATATTCTCTGTGATGTCATGTGATAAAAAACAAAAAATACTAAATTGTTATACATATTTAAAATTTTTATCAAGAAAATAAAAAAAATAACAAAAAAATAATATTGAAAAAAAGAAAATAGAAATCATAAATTTGTATTTAGAATTTTTAAGCAAACAGCTATCATAGTATGAGATTTTTACAAATCCAATATTGAAATAAAAAATTAAAGGACATTTTTATATTTTTGAAAGAAGATAAAGCTACGAAAGCACGTCATCTCATTTATTATTGTTTTTTTTTTGCAATTCTTTTTTTTTGCATTTCTTTTTTCATTGATTAAAAAACGAACAGTTCTTTCGTAGAAGTGATATACTCCTTCGAAAGAATGAAGACAATATTATGAGATAAAACCAGTTATACTGTTGTATTTAAAATCGTGTTATATGATATTTTTGTCATTTTTGTAGCTTTCAAAGAAAAGGACATAATGTGTACAAAAACATGAAAAAATACAAAAATCGCCGAAATTTAAAGCTTTTCAAAAAAAAGAGTAACTAGAAGTTCAATTATTCGAACAAAATGAAAAATTTTAAATGGCTCTATAACTATCGAAAAAGTTTACCCTTTATGATTATCCTTTGTGAGAAGAAGAACAAAAATCAGATATATTTTAAAGAGTGACATAAGGAGAGTAGAAATTCAATCAACAAATAGAAAAGATAATTTAAACTTAATCATGACCAATAGAAAATCCAAAATGAAAATCACTTAAAAGTTTAAAACAAAAGAATTTGAATTTATAGCTTTATTTTTAATAAAACCAAAAGTATGTATGTTATAAAAAAAATTTTTTCATATTTACATAAATAAAAACTATAATCTTCCTAATTAATTTTTTTTGCATAATTTTTTTTTTTTTTTAAATTAAAGAGATTCAGAATGTCACCTGTGCAGCTTCTTATTTATCTTCTTTTTTTTTTGTCGATTAATAAAAAAAAAATTAATTGTGCTGAATTAAAAATTCATGAAAAAAAAAAAGTAGCAATTTAGTAATTTTCTTACAAAATGTTTGCAAAATATTAGCACTTTCGAATTAAAAATTTTAATTATGTTTATTTATTTATTTTTTTTTCAATGATAAAAAAAATATAAAAGTAAAATTTACCGCTTATAAAAAAAAAAAAAGAGAAGAAAAAAAATTATACATTTCAAAAAATATGTGTTTTTTTTTTATTATTAGGTTGATTTTTTTAAACACGTCGTAACAAATTTAATATAAATTTTTTCTTATTTTGTTTTTAAAGTTAATTTCTTGCATTTTTGTCTCTTGTTTATTCTTTTTGTCTTAATTTTTTGTTTTTTTGTAAATTTATTTTCCATTTTTTTAAATTATCTTGCATGTTATTACAACTTTTTAAAAAATTCTGATATTATTTTCTGAGAGATGTTTAAAAAAAAAAAAATTAAAAACCCGATATAATGAAAAAAATAAATATCGAATTTAAAAAACAAAAAACAAACGTAAGAACAAGAAAAAAAGAGTTTTAAAAAAAATAAATAAAACATATAAAAGAATTTAAGAAATGTGTAAATTAATTAAAGAAATCTTGAAATCTTTTGAGATATTCAAACATGTTTTTTTGTTTCTTAATCATTTTGACGTTTATCTTCGATGTTGTATTATAAATTTTATGTGTACATGTAGAGCAGCTCTAAAACAGCTCAAACAGGTCTTTAAACAGCTCTGAAACAGCTCTAAAACAGCTCAAACAGGTCTTTAAACAGCTCTAAAACAGCTCAAACAGGTCTTTAAACAGCTCTGAAACAGCTCTAAAACAGCTCAAACAGGTCTGCAAACAGCTCTAAAACAGCTTGAACAGGTCTAAAAACAGCTCTGAAACAGCTTAAACAGGTCTTTAAACAGCTCTGAAACAGCTTAAACAGGTCTTTAAACAGCTCTGAAACAGCTTAAACAGGTCTTTGAACAGCTCAGTAGATGAAATAATAATGATATACAACTCTTACACACGTATCTATTTATAATAATATAAAAGTATCAAATCCTTTTCTGTATCGTCCACATTCTAATGAACTATCTTTGTTTATTACTAAAAATCCGTAATTATCTTTCCAACATTTTGAACACATATCTCGAAATTTTTCATATGACATGTCTGTGTTGACATGATCATTATAAATATGCTTCAAATTCATCTCATCTTGTTTAAAAATTACAATAAAGTTTGAGTTATCACGTATCAAGTGTTTTGGAATATGTGTATAAGTTTGACACAAGTAAAAGCTATCGATATCTTTATGACGTCCCATACAAAAATATGAGCGTATATTATTTTGTTTTTCGCATGCAACATCATCAAATATGAAAATGGAGTTTCGTTTAGCCTGTTCTGGTGACATTATTTCAGTATTTTCAGAAAATGTGTTGTATCCTAGCCCTTTAATAGGCGAAATCAGTTTCTTAAGATACTCATATTTTGGTTGATATAAAGATTTTGAGTACATGTAAATATTTTCAAATTTAAGGCCATTCGGATGTTCAAGTAAACTCATCATTACATTTGTTTTTCCACAATTCGACGGACCCACAATAATGGCACGTAAATTGTTAGGTAATAGCTTACTATGTTTAATTTTATTATTTAAAGTATTTGTTACAAAATCTGCATTTTTTACATTTAATGTATCACGTTGTTTTATGAAACGCATACTGATAAGAACTAAAGAAAAAACAACTATAAATACCTAATTTATTATATTTATTCATCTTTCTATGTAAGGAAACATATAAAATGATTAAATATAATCGAAAAACATTTAGTCAATCTCAAACTCGCAAAGATAAAGGATTAGTGAATACATTAATCAATAAGTTACCAGTAGAGCTTCATCTTCCTGGTTATCAATATTGTGGACCTGGTACAAAACTACAGCAACGTCTTGCTAGAGGTGATCAAGGAATCAACCAGTTAGATCAAGCTTGCAAACAACACGATATATTTTACTCTCAACATAAGGACAAATATCAACGTCATACAGCTGACAGAATATTAGCAGAAAAAGCTTGGGAAAGGGTAAAGGCAAAAGATTCAAGTATTGGTGAACGTATAAACTCTTGGTTTGTTACAAACGCAATGAAAGCTAAAGTGAAATTTGGTATGGGACTCAAGAAGAAGAAATCAACAAATAAGAAGAAGAAGAATAAAGTGAAAACACGTAAAGTGTTCCGAAAAGCTATTCAAAATGCTCGTAAGATATTAAAAACACAAAAACCAGAAGAAATGAACAGTGCTATTAGAATAGCATTAAATGCAGCTAAGAACACCATAAAAGGAAAAAAATCATCAATTGAACTACCTCGCATCATACCTATTCCAAAAACAGGATGTATTTTACCATTCTTAGTTCCACTTTTTGCGGGACTCTCAGCCGTAGGAGCATTATCTGGTGGTGCAGCAAAAATAGCAAAGGTAATCAAAGATGCAAAACAAGCTAGAGAACAACTAGCTGAAAACCAACGACATAATAAAACTATGGAAGCAGTAGCAATGGGAAAAGGATTACAACTTAAACCATATAGGAAAGGTCTTGGTCTTTTTTTAAATCCAAATCCAAAAAACTTTTAAGTAAGCTACCCAATAAACCACTAAGTGAAATTGATTTAATGAGATATGGTAAAAGTATACCGCACTTTAGAGCTGTATTCATGAAAGATAAATTACCACCAAAACCTTATAAAAATGAGTGTGGTATAGTAAATCTAGATGATTCAAGTGGTCCTGGTACACATTGGGTAGCATATCAGAAAAAAGGAAATCGTGTTGAATACTTTGACAGTTATGGTAATCTGCAACCACCTCTAGAAATTGTTAGATATTTAGGAAATAATATAGAATACAATTATAATAGATATCAAAATTTCAATTCATTTAAATGTGGACACTTATGTTTAAAGTTTCTGTATAGTTTTATTGATGTAAATTAGTATAAATAAATGTGTAAACATAAAACTATTATTCATTTCACTTAAAACCTTCAACATGTCAGTAACATTAACTTTAAGTGGGAATACATCTTTATTAACAACTGAATACTTCCCCCCTATAGATCTATCATCTGACTATCTTTGTGGTCTTGTTGATTTTCATACCTATAATTCAATACCTAATGTGGATAGTAGCAATAACTTATTTCATATAGGTTATGAAACTATTAAAATACCTGTGGGATCTTATGAAGTTGATGACATCGCGAATTTCATTCAAAAAGAGCTCGAAAAAACGAAAACTAAGCCTACTATCAAAATACAAGCAAACAACAACACACTCAAAACAGAAATTAAAAGTACACACAACGTCTACTTTAACAGAGACAGATCTATTGGTCAACTGTTAGGTTTCAGTAAAAAAGAATTGGAGTCAAATACAACACATGTGTCTGATTTACCTGTGAATATAACTAAAGTTAACGCTATACGAATTGAATGTAATCTAATAGTAGGATCATATATTAATAATATTCCTGTTCACACTCTTCATGAATTCTCGCCTGATGTAGGACCAGGGTATAAGATAACAGAAGTTCCTAAGAATGTTATATATTTACCTGTAAATGTCAAACGAATTAGTTCTGTTGAAGTAAAAATTGTAGATCAAGATGGAGATTTGATTAATTTCAGAGGCGAAATAATTACAGTTAGATTACATTTGAAACCGCAATTATAGATTATACTTAAAATATAAAATAAGTAGTCTGATTACTAAAGCTATTATTTCTTATGTAAGTGTCAAGTGGATAAGAACTAGATATGCTGATATACAACAAACATAATAATAAAAACTCATCCAAAAGTGATAATATCATTAGTACACCATTACCTATTGAACAAACAACAACACAAAGAGACTTCATTTCTAAAAAACCATCATCATTAACAATTGAAAATAGAAAATTTTTAGAGTCATTGGGATTTGTTTTGAAAAGCAAACAACATGCATGATATATTAGACATTTTAGAAGAACCACACTTTGATGAAAGTATTACTAAAAAAGAATATCATACTTATTCACCATTTGTAGAATCTTATAACAATAGCGATGAAATACGAATATCTATTCAAAACCAAGATTTATATTTACTACCAAACGAAAGTTTTATATATATTGAAGGAACTCTAACTAAAGGCGATGGAACTGTAATACCTGATTATAAACTGAATAATAATTTTGGAGCCTTCTTATTTGATGAAATACGATATGAATTGAATGGTGTCGAAATTGATCGTTGTCGGAATGTGGGAATCAGCAGCGCTTTGAAAAATTACATTTCATTAAGTGAAAGCGAAAGTACAATGTTGTATAATGCAGGATGGACAGGAGATAGTACTATATAACCTACATCAGGATATTTCAATTTTTGTATACCTCTAAAAATGCTATTGGGATTTGCTGAAGATTATAAAAAAATAGTTGTAAATGTAAGACATGATCTAGTTTTAATTAGAGCAAGAAGTGATGTAAATGCGATTCAAGTACCAGCTGCATCTACAGACTATAAAATTACATTCACAAAAGTCTTATGGAAAGTACCTCATATAAATGTAGACGATAAAGAAAGACTAAAACTTCTCAAAATTACTCAAAATGCGAAACCAATTCGTATTAGTTTCCGTAGCTGGGATTTATATGAATATCCGAATATTCCAAAGACAAATCATACCATATGGACTGTTAAAACATCTACACAACTAGAAAAACCTCGTTTTTTGATATTTGCACTACAAACCAATCGACAAAACCAAAAAGAAGCCGATGCTAGTAAATTTGATCACTGTAAACTAGCTAACGTTAAAGCTCATTTAAACTCCGAGACGTATCCATATGATAATTTAAATATACTTTTTGAACGTAATCGATATGCGTTGTTATATGATATGTATACAAAATTTCAAGAAACTTATTATGGAAGGAATTGTCAACCGTTGTTGAAATGGGATAGTTTCAAGAGTATAGCACCAATTGTTGTTATTGATTGTGCTCATCAAAATGAAACAATAAAAACAGGACCTGTTGATATTAGAATAGAGTTTGAGTTAGCAAGCAACGTCAATATTCCTAACAATACTGCAGGATTTTGTTTACTACTACATGATCGAATAATTGAGTACAATCCACTGAATGGAGAAGTTAGAAAACTGATATAAATGAGGTTATAATATAGAAATTTATTTAGTATTTCAAAGAACTTGAAAGAGAGAATACATATATATCACAAAATGTTTAATAAAATTATTATCGATGTTCAAGGTTTCAAAGACTATAATAATAAGTTTATTGTCAAAGAACTTACTATTTCTTTCAATACACGTGAATTTCAAGTGTTTATTATAAAACCACCGTTTGATTTTTCGCGTTTAACAACAAAAGAAAAGAAACAAGTGAATTGGTTATATAAAAATCATCATGGTTTAACTTGGAACGAAGGATCAATATCTTTTCATAGTGTTAAAAAATTTCTTCGATCAAATCTGAGAAATTCTGAAGTATATGTGAAGGGTAATGAAAAACGAAAATGGATTAGTAATATACTTGAGAATAAGATTGAAGTATACGATTTAGAAGAAGAAGAAGAAGAATGTCCGAATTTCGCAACACTGCTTCAAAACTATCCGCATGTTCTACGTTGTAATATACATAGAGGATACTGTGCTTTAGAAAATGTATGTCTTCTAAGAAATTATCTTGATGTAAAATTGAATGAAAAAGTGTTAATTTTTTAGATAAATAAAACAAATTTTTTTTTAAAATGAATGTTTATCAATTTTATTTTATATATATATGTATTTATTTTTCAGTTTTCTTATTCTAAACTTATTCTAAAATGACCCCATGCATAGGTGCAAACACCATCTTCTCTAATGTGTCTCTTATCATCTAAATAACTTAAACTTACTTTATTTACATTTTGTGTGTATATTTTATGTATGTATGACCTAAATACTAACATATTACCATAGAATAATTTTTTCTTATATAAACAGTCTCTATAATTTTCTAAACTTAAATTATCTACAGCTGTTTTCTTTACACCTTTAGCTTTTTTTTATTAATTTACTATCTTCTACATCTATAGAATACATTTTTGATTTTAAACCTATGAATTCTTTCATTATCCGACCATTGTTCTCATCTTTCATTAAACCTAATACTTTTTTGTTTTTAAGCGGAATATTATAAGGGTTATCAGGTAAGTATTCAGAAGTATCAAATTTAGTATCAATATCATTTATAATGTCACTATAGAAATCTTCAGTTTCTATTGAATATATAAAGGAATCTGTATCCATGTAAGCAAGAAGTACTTTTTCACTATACTTGGGTTTTATATAATCATAGTGAAAGTCGTACATCTTTCACTTTGATAGTTCTAATACAACGAAACCCAGGTATATTGGTTTATTATAGTAAGTCTGAACTCTTTCAAGTTGTATAGCTGTCATATTTTCTGTAAATTGAGCTAAACTGTGGAAATTAGGTTTAGCTATTAATGCCCTAGCACCTAAATGTCTTCCACTACTTTCCCAGTCAGTAACGATTTTCACATCTTTTCGTTTATCTACATTTTCCATTGTTTTACCGTACACAGCATTGTTCAACAACTTGAAAAAGTTCTTTTCAAAAGTATTTTTTGCAATAGTACGATAATATGTATTCAAATCAATATATTTTTTCAACCAACATGATTGTTTAAACTGTAACGCTCTATGAATTTTTACTAAATTTAAACCGTGTTTTAAACATTGCTGAAGATTTCTATAGTGAATTATATAATTCTTTTTTACTGTTAAATCGGTAATTAATTTGTTGAATTTTGATCCCGGACTTTTTTTATTTTGAGCACAAAACGGTAAATCATTGTGTAAATCATGAAGAGTTTCAGGATAATCTAAATCTACTTCTAAAATGTAACCCGTATCTGAGTTCTCAGGAATATTAAGAATATCTATGTTTTCAACGTTTTCTATCCATTGAAAATCAGAATACGGTAAAGGCTGTGACATAGCCCAACCGTATAAATTATTTGCATCAACATACATTAAATATGATGATGATTTATTTTCATCGAAATTACTCATATATTTGTTATTCGCTGTAGAATGTCTATGCGAACATTGAGTAATTCCACCGCGGATACCTTTTTTGATAAAATTATACATATTTATATCGGTGAATAATTCAAGATTTATTTCGGTATATTTTAACATCGCGTCCCATGATAACCCCGGGGTTGTATAGTACTGACAGGGATCCAACGTATAAATATTTTTACAAACTTTTCTGAAATTTTCGAAGACATCTGTTAAAAGTAATACATCTGTTTTTAAATATAACTCTAAATAATCCCAAATGTTTTTACAATCAAATTTTTCCCAAACTTTTTTAGCATGAGTGTAATCTTTATCAGAACATTTGCTATTTGTTAGTTTGCTATCAAAATGTTTTTGTGCAGGTAAACACTTTTCATCTAAACGTTCGAAAGAATTAATATATTCGTATGGAAATACTCCTTTACGTGTTAATAATTTGAAATTTTCTTCTTCTGGATATAAAGACTTTACAGTTTTCAAATCTTCCGGAGAAAGATTTCCAACTAATGAATCTAGACTAGACTGCATAAATCTCACGGAATCTAGAAATCTGAGTTCAATAGTATCAGTTTCATTAACGAAAATTCGTTTTGAAAGTGATACATAAAGTTCTTTATTCAATGGAATTAAATTTATATCACCATCAATATTTGCTAATTCTTTAACAAATAAATGGCAATCATAACCCGAAAAATTATGAAAGAAGATTGGGAAAAACTTTGGGACTTGATACCGCAAATTACATTCGTTATGCGCTGGACCCCTGTACTTTCCTGTTAAGTGACAATGGTCGGCTACTCTTACATTACCTAAATATTTCTTACATATATGACAAATCTTACTACTAAATTGTCTCCTCTCTTCAAAAGCTGTGAGTGGTTCCATCGTCTTCGGATTCATGATTATATTATTATGAATATCTAATATATCTTCAACCAGTGATTGTACAAATTTAGATGGTGAGTCCTTTCCTTTATACACTCTTAGTTTACTTAAGCTGTTATCATAAGAACATTTGATATAGTAAGAGAATGCACAAGGAACGTGCTGTTGTATATTTGTTGTAGAAGAAATATCTGGATTTGGAAGGCACGTATCTAATCCTTGTAAAATACATTCAAAGTCTGCATATATAACAAATGGGACCTCTAATTGACGTTCGTATTTCTCAAATTTCAATTCATTTTTTTCTGGTGATGGCATAAGTGTAACAATCTTACTGCATTCATTTTTATGTATATTGTACGCCTCTTCAGTATAAAAGTGCTGTAAACACCCATTACACAAAAATATCTTTCTACAATGTTGTGTTATTTGACTTTTTATTAATCTAGATATGTTCTTGATCCAGACATAATGATTCTTTTCTCCTTCTTGAATCAACAATAAATTTATATGTATTTTCTTCTCATTCCTTGTACAGTAGTATGGTCCCACTATTTTACATGTATTATGCTGCATCTCTTCGTAACCATATACATTTATACTGATTTCTGGATTATTATCTTCAAACTTTGCTATATCCGTCACTTTCATTGGAAATTCTAGATCATCAAATTCTAATATCACATTGTTTTTTAGAAGAATTGAATTTGCAGCAATATTTTCTATATTATATGATGAAACTCTATCAGAACTCTTCTCTACAGGATCTAGAGCTGAAATAATTGCCCATTTGAAGCAGTATTCATCCGTATTTTTCACATTAATGCAAGCATGTTTACGGGCTATTGATGTTGGTAATGGTATATATTGAGAACCTCTTATTGGTCTGTACTGATTGATGTTGATTTCAAGGTGTATTATTCTTATAAGTGTCCAGCCACTGTCTCGTTCTTGAAACTCTTGCATCTTAGTATGAATCTTATCAATCATATCTTCGTATGCAGACGATAACTCAGTTGCGTTTCTAATAATTATCATTTTTGATTGAAATGATTTAACTGAAGTTGTTATTTCATCATCATCATCATTTCCTTTTGTTATTTTCATATATTCTGCAAATAGTTCTATGTTGAATTTAAAAGATGAGTGTTTAACCAATTGTTTATTCAATACTTCTATAATAACATCTTTTCCTATTTTTAAAAAGTTAAGAGGATCCAGATTTCCTTCATCCTTGTTCTCATAAATCAGAGTTTCAATACGTTCCTCAAAGCTGCTTTTCACAACTTTCAACTCATCATTGATTGGTTCAGCCGATTTTATTTTATGTGAATTTGTTCTAATATGATAACTCCAATCCTTGTTTAGAATTTCTTTATTACATGTTTGGCATAAAATTTTATTTTGTGATGATGATGACGATGTAGAAGACTGATTGCGAATATTCTCGGAAATAACTTCTACAGAAGACACTTTATGTTGAGTCCTCATGTGTGCTAGTAGATTTTCTTTGCGTGTAAAGCTTTTCTTGCAAATGCTGCAAATTTCAGGATCTCCATGAGCTGCTTGAATATGTCTTTTTAACGAATTTTTAAATGCAAATCCATTTCCACAAATTTCACAAATAAAGTTTTTCATTTTGTAGTCTATGTAAATTATTTAATAAAAAATTTGAACTGAATAAATTTTAATATTCTTTTAGTAAAAGGTTTTAAAACACAATTTTGAACTTTAAGATAAAATTTATTAAACACTTTGAAATTCCACGACGAACTGATACCGTATGAAGAAATTGTCTTCATTTATAGTTCGAATTTCTTACCCCCACCCTTTTTTACTGTTTAAACTTGAAAAACACATCTCAATAAGATCATTCGTAAAAAGTTAATTAAAAACAATGACATAGCATAAACAATATTAAACATGTCTCAACATGATTAGCGCTGATAAAGCACACGCGAATCAGAACTGTACCAAAAATTTTCCATTGCTTTTCAAGGTCTGATAATGATGTCATTGAACCCGACCACAGCCAATATTTTTGAATTCTTTTCGGTTATTTTCAAAACAAACTTTGCATACTTACAGGTTATGACGCCATTTTGAAACAAATAATTTGCACACTTTCAGGCGGTGACGTCATTTTCACACAAAAAATTTGCATACTTTCAGGCGGTGACGTCATTCTCACACGAAAATTTTGCATACTTTCAGGCGGTGACGTCATTCTCACACAAAAATTTGCATACTTTCAGGCGAACGCGATGACGTCATTGAGCCAGAGCCATGCGCCAGAACATACACATCCCTACTACTTAGGGGTGAAGGCAACGCTGTACAAATTGCAGAAAACCAGAGATTAGCCCTCTGCCTCCTCTAGCGAAAAATCTTATCGGGTGCCATAACCCGCAAACTTTAGATGATGCTTTCGATTTGTTGACACGATTTGGTTATCTCTCGTCTACTCATGAAAACTTTAACAGAAACACCCCCACTTCTAACAAAAACGCAAACCTTTCAAGAAACAATCGATTAAATAATAATATCAGACCTAATCTTCAAAATAATTATAACAATAATCCGAATTATATTCGTAACAATAATCTTAGCAATAACAATCCAAATCGCAATAATAATAATAATGCCAATCATAACTTTAATCGCTATAATAGTAATAACAACCATAACAACAATAATTATAACAACAACAATGTTCAAAATAATAGCAACCGTAATGGAAACATTAACCCAAGATATCTTAATTATCAAAACTATGGTCAAGAGCAATCTCAAAACAATCAAAGAAATATTCAAACACCAAATGCACAACCACAAGCAGCAAATAATAACAACTTTTCGAGGCAGGGACAACTAAGAAACCAACAAATCCCAGAGCCTATGGACATATCCACAAATGAAACTGGCGATCTAAATAATGACCAAAATCAAAATTTTCAATCCGATCCCATAAACGTTTACCGTATATAGTCATTAAAACAAAACTTCGACATTTAAAATTCATAATTGACAGTCACCGAAAATAGTATTATCAACCCCGGTCTTTGCAATCCTAAATGGAAAGTACACTCACCCGAACGATCGATTAAAGTGCTTGATAGAATTACGAGTATTATGATCGATACATGCCACCAATTTCCTATCTTCAAAGAATTTAATGAACCAAAAAATTATCATGTAAAATTTTTAGAATTTTTTTTTCATAAACATTTTGATGGGTAATAACATCCTCGTTGATTTAAAAGCTATCATAAATTTTAAGGATCGTCTCTTGATTACGCGTAATGCTAAAATACCCTTTTTCTTGAATGAAGAAGAGGAATTGTATACAAAAAATTGTCCAAAAGAACCCCCTAATATTTTTAGTAATGAACACACTTATAACAATATACCAGATACATGTTTCTCAACACATTTAAACAAAACAGATTTAAACAAATTGAGGTCCTCTATAATGTCCTTCAAAGACGTATTTTTTAAAGAAGGCGATAATCTCACGTTCACTAACCAGATCAAGCATGAAATAAAAACACGCAACGACATCCCAATATACAGATATCCTGAAATACATAGAAAAGAGGTCGACCGGCAGATAGACGAAATGTTGGAGCAAAAAATTATTCAGCCTAGTAATAGTCCATACAACTCTTCTATCTGGGTTGTACCCAAAAAAATTGACAACTCAGGTGAGCAGAAATGGAGAATTGTAGTGGACTATCGAAAACTAAATGAACAAACCATCGATGATAAGTTTCCAATACCGGTTATGGAAGAACTTTTCGATAAAATCGGAAAATGTAACTATTTTACAACTTTAGATTTGGCCAAAGGCTTTCACCAAATCGAAGTTCTGCCCAAAGATAGATCAAAAACTGCCTTCTCCACGGCAAGTGGACATTTTGAATTCCTCAGAATTCCTATCGGGCTGAAAAACGCCCCTGCCACGTTCCAAAGACTGATGAACGAAGTCCTTAGAGAATTTATTAATAAAATCTGCGTGGTCTATCTGGACGATATTCTCATATTCTCCACAAGCTTTGAAGAACACCTGGTTAGTATAAAAAAGATTTTACAACGCCTACGTGAGACAAATTTGAAAGTGCAAATCGATAAATGTGTCTTTGCGAAAGAAACCACAAATTATCTGGGTCATATAATAACTAAAGATGGTATTAAACCTGACAATAAAAAAATCGAAGCAATACAAAACTTAAAATTGCCCACAACAATTAAGGAAATCCGCCAATTTTTAGGAATTACCGGGTTTTATCGGAAATTTATTAAGGATTATGCTCGCATAGCATACCCAATAATAAAATACCTTAAGAAAGATACAAAAATAAATCCCACTGATGAAGAATATGTCAACGCTTTTAATAAATTGAAAACTCTTTTAATTCACGATCCAATTCTTAAAAGCCCAGATTTCAATAAACCATTTGTGCTTACAACCGATGCTTCTAATTACGCGATCGGAGCCGTTTTAAGCCAAAATCACCACCCAATTTGTTATGCATCACGGACCCTAAACGACCATGAAACTAAATATTCCACCATAGAAAAAGAATTACTTGCGATCGTATGGGCTGTGAAATATTTCAGGATATACCTATAACGACGAAAATTCACTGTTCTCACTGATAATAAACCTTTGGTGTGGCTGAACAGTATAAAGGAACCAAACATGAAGTTACAACGCTGGAAAATCCAGTTAAACGAATACGACTTTAATATCTGTTATCTTAAAGGGAAAGAAAATTTTGTGGCTGATGGATTAAGCAGGTTTACACCCCACGAAAATGACAATGAAACTGAGACTCAAAATGTCAAAGTAGTACTTAACAATAATAATGATGATCTTGATGAAGAGTTAAGATCGAAAAACATTCCAATCTACAGTGTCGATGAGGACACATCTCCATATATTAAGCTAACAGAAAAACCTATAAACCACTATAAAAATCAAATTTATATTTCGTCAGGTGAAAAAGAGAAAATCTTACTAAAAATTGTTCACAATAAAATCCAAAATTATGTAATTGTCGATAAAAATAGCAACTTAATTGAAATATTAAAGAAAACGTTGAAAGATAAAGGCATTATGTGTATTTATTGTGATGAAGAAGAATTATTTCAAAAGCTTAAAGAAATTTATAAAAGCTATTTTGCAAATAATCAAAATTTGAAACTTTTTAAATCAAACAAAAAATTAATAGATATTACAGATGAAGAAGTGATGTTATCCCTCATTAAAGAGAAGCACCTTCGAAATAACCACCGTGGCATTTTAGAAGTATTTAATGAACTAAAATTAAAGTATTATTATTCAAACATTATTCATCTTATAACTAAATTTATAAATAATTGTGAGGTATGTTTACTGGCGAAACATGATCGACATCCAATTAAAATACCATTCAAGGTAACCGAGTCTCCTCACGGTTTTAATGAAATCGTGCATGTAGACATATGGTACCCTCAAAGGAATACTATGTTTTTAACATCCATCGATAAATTTTCAAAATACGCAACAATTCATAAACTTGAAGATCGTACTTGAGTATCGATCATTAGAGCCCTCAAAGAGAGAATACAAAATTTAGGCAAAATGACAAAATTAATCTTCGATAATGAGAGGTGCATTATCCATAACTCTGTTGAACTGTTCTTAAAAGAAAACGGAATCGAATTCCACACAACTACTGCTCATAACAAAACTGGGAATTCTGACGCCGAAAGACTTCATGGAACCCTGAACGAACATTTACGTATCTTAGCTGTTGAAAGTCCTAAAATGGAAATAAATGAGCAAATCTATAAAGCCATTACCTGCTATAATAATACCATACACACAACTACAAAATTAAAGCCAATAGACTTCATAAACAAAAACCTCAACCGTACCGAAATCGAAAACCTAGCAAAGAAATTTGAAGAAAACAAAATAAATAAAATAGATCAAAATAATAAAAATCGCGATAAAGATTTCGATGTCTGTGATAGCGTCGTCCGCAACCGAGAAATAGCTAAAAACACACCAAAATATAAGAGATTGTCAAAATACGCAAAGAATGGTGATTATACCATCGACATTAATACAAAACGCAGAACCAGATAGTATTTAACAAAAATTTCTCCTTATATACAGAAATTGCGTAAAATTCTAATGTGACAAAATTCTTGATGTCCGGATTGAATACTTGAAGATGAAATTTGATATGCACAAAAAAGATAAGACAGTAAAAAGTGCATATATCAATGAATTTTATGCAACTTCTGTTAGTATGCTAATTATAACTAGTGAATTTAAATTGTGTGAGTGAGTGAGTTTATAATTTAAGTTCTTATTGTATGTTTAAACACCTATAATGAGGAATTTAAAAATATAAAATATGCAATGAAATTGTAAACTTGATGAATAATGGGTTCTTAACACTATCTACAATACGATTTTCCACCTGTAATAAAACATGAGAACTATCTGCAATACGATTTTCCACCACCTTACTTGTTACATTTAAGTAATAGGTTAACAAATAAATTATGAGAAAGTTTTTTAGTTAATTTATGAGAAATTTTAATTAATAAATTATTATATATGAAATTAAGAAACCAGATTTAAATAAAATTTTTATTAGTTATTCAGTTTGACTTTTACCATCAATCTGTTAATTACAAAGTTTGTAATCGGCCTTCAAATCGTTTGTAAAAAGCTTAAAAAGAAAAGTTCAATAAAGTATCTAACAAAAATTTTAAATTTTGTTTTTTTTAAATACCTATAATAAACACGTATAACTGGCGCAGTCAAAAAACTTGCTACCGAGAATCTATAAAAGATAACTCGTTTCTTTTTTTTTTACAAAAAGCTCGTAGCAAGATAAAGAACCGAAACAAATGTCGGTATTTTACCTACGAATATTGTCAAATATAATTTGAGAAAAAAAATAATAATCTATCGAAGATAACTTGCTTAAATGAAATAACATATACCTATATATACATATGTATATGGTATATACGAGTATATACAAAAAATAATAATAATAACACAAAAGTGAATAAATAGTTAAACAGTTTCAAATAAATAAACAAAAAGAGAATAATAATATACATATAACTGTGTTTGATTAAATTTTATTATTTTACATTGTGTAAATATAAAAATTAAAATATATATATAGTATAAATATATAAAAAGTGCATAGTGCAAAAAAAAAGAAAAGTATTACAAAAAGTGTCTAAATAAAAAATAAAATAAGAAAAAAAAAAGGATAAATAAATATATGTATATATGTATGTATATATAAAGTGCATCGTGCAAAAAAAAACAGTGTTTTAATTTTTCCCTTTTCTTTTGGCAATATTAAGACTCGAATTTTAATTTAATTTTACTATATACAATATTTAACTTCCTTTGTTTTCACTACACGTTATGTTAGATTTTTATTTATTTATATGTACTATATACATATGACTTTTTCCTTTTTTTTTCTTTCTGTTTTTTTTGCACGATGCACTTTATATATACATACATATATACATATATTTATTTATCCTTTTTTTTTTCTTATTTTATTTTTTATTTAGACACTTTTTGTAATACTTTTCTTTTTTTTTGCACTATGCACTTTTTATATATTTATACTATATATATATTTTAATTTTTATATTTACACAATGTAAAATAATAAAATTTAATCAAACACAGTTATATGTATATTATTATTCTCTTTTTGTTTATTTATTTGAAACTGTTTAACTATTTATTCACTTTTGTGTTATTATTATTATTTTTTGTATATACTCGTATATACCATATACATATGTATATATAGGTATATGTTATTTCATTTAAGCAAGTTATCTTCGATAGATTATTATTTTTTTTCTCAAATTATATTTGACAATATTCGTAGGTAAAATACCGACATTTGTTTCGGTTCTTTATCTTGCTACGAGCTTTTTGTAAAAAAAAAAGAAACGAGTTATCTTTTATAGATTCTCGGTAGCAAGTTTTTTGACTGCGCCAGTTATACGTGTTTATTATAGGTATTTAAAAAAAACAAAATTTAAAATTTTTGTTAGATACTTTATTGAACTTTTCTTTTTAAGCTTTTTACAAACGATTTGAAGGCCGATTACAAACTTTGTAATTAACAGATTGATGGTAAAAGTCAAACTGAATAACTAATAAAAATTTTATTTAAATCTGGTTTCTTAATTTCATATATAATAATTTATTAATTAAAATTTCTCATAAATTAACTAAAAAACTTTCTCATAATTTATTTGTTAACCTATTACTTAAATGTAACAAGTAAGGTGGTGGAAAATCGTATTGCAGATAGTTCTCATGTTTTATTACAGGTGGAAAATCGTATTGTAGATAGTGTTAAGAACCCATTATTCATCAAGTTTACAATTTCATTGCATATTTTATATTTTTAAATTCCTCATTATAGGTGTTTAAACATACAATAAGAACTTAAATTATAAACTCACTCACTCACACAATTTAAATTCACTAGTTATAATTAGCATACTAACAGAAGTTGCATAAAATTCATTGATATATGCACTTTTTACTGTCTTATCTTTTTTGTGCATATCAAATTTCATCTTCAAGTATTCAATCCGGACATCAAGAATTTTGTCACATTAGAATTTTACGCAATTTCTGTATATAAGGAGAAATTTTTGTTAAATACTATCTGGTTCTGCGTTTTGTATTAATGTCGATGGTATAATCACCATTCTTTGCGTATTTTGACAATCTCTTATATTTTGGTGTGTTTTTAGCTATTTCTCGGTTGCGGACGACGCTATCACAGACATCGAAATCTTTATCGCGATTTTTATTATTTTGATCTATTTTATTTATTTTGTTTTCTTCAAATTTCTTTGCTAGGTTTTCGATTTCGGTACGGTTGAGGTTTTTGTTTATGAAGTCTATTGGCTTTAATTTTGTAGTTGTGTGTATGGTATTATTATAGCAGGTAATGGCTTTATAGATTTGCTCATTTATTTCCATTTTAGGACTTTCAACAGCTAAGATACGTAAATGTTCGTTCAGGGTTCCATGAAGTCTTTCGGCGTCAGAATTCCCAGTTTTGTTATGAGCAGTAGTTGTGTGGAATTCGATTCCGTTTTCTTTTAAGAACAGTTCAACAGAGTTATGGATAATGCACCTCTCATTATCGAAGATTAATTTTGTCATTTTGCCTAAATTTTGTATTCTCTCTTTGAGGGCTCTAATGATCGATACTCAAGTACGATCTTCAAGTTTATGAATTGTTGCGTATTTTGAAAATTTATCGATGGATGTTAAAAACATAGTATTCCTTTGAGGGTACCATATGTCTACATGCACGATTTCATTAAAACCGTGAGGAGACTCGGTTACCTTGAATGGTATTTTAATTGGATGTCGATCATGTTTCGCCAGTAAACATACCTCACAATTATTTATAAATTTAGTTATAAGATGAATAATGTTTGAATAATAATACTTTAATTTTAGTTCGTTAAATACTTCTAAAATGCCACGGTGGTTATTTCGAAGGTGCTTCTCTTTAATGAGGGATAACATCACTTCTTCATCTGTAATATCTATTAATTTTTTGTTTGATTTAAAAAGTTTCAAATTTTGATTATTTGCAAAATAGCTTTTATAAATTTCTTTAAGCTTTTGAAATAATTCTTCTTCATCACAATAAATACACATAATGCCTTTATCTTTCAACGTTTTCTTTAATATTTCAATTAAGTTGCTATTTTTATCGACAATTACATAATTTTGGATTTTATTGTGAACAATTTTTAGTAAGATTTTCTCTTTTTCACCTGACGAAATATAAATTTGATTTTTATAGTGGTTTATAGGTTTTTCTGTTAGCTTAATATATGGAGATGTGTCCTCATCGACACTGTAGATTGGAATGTTTTTCGATCTTAACTCTTCATCAAGATCATCATTATTATTGTTAAGTACTACTTTGACATTTTGAGTCTCAGTTTCATTGTCATTTTCGTGGGGTGTAAACCTGCTTAATCCATCAGCCACAAAATTTTCTTTCCCTTTAAGATAACAGATATTAAAGTCGTATTCGTTTAACTGGATTTTCCAGCGTTGTAACTTCATGTTTGGTTCCTTTATACTGTTCAGCCACACCAAAGGTTTATTATCAGTGAGAACAGTGAATTTTCGTCGTTATAGGTATATCCTGAAATATTTCACAGCCCATACGATCGCAAGTAATTCTTTTTCTATGGTGGAATATTTAGTTTCATGGTCGTTTAGGGTCCGTGATGCATAACAAATTGGGTGGTGATTTTGGCTTAAAACGGCTCCGATCGCGTAATTAGAAGCATCGGTTGTAAGCACAAATGGTTTATTGAAATCTGGGCTTTTAAGAATTGGATCGTGAATTAAAAGAGTTTTCAATTTATTAAAAGCGTTGACATATTCTTCATCAGTGGGATTTATTTTTGTATCTTTCTTAAGGTATTTTATTATTGGGTATGCTATGCGAGCATAATCCTTAATAAATTTCCGATAAAACCCGGTAATTCCTAAAAATTGGCGGATTTCCTTAATTGTTGTGGGCAATTTTAAGTTTTGTATTGCTTCGATTTTTTTATTGTCAGGTTTAATACCATCTTTAGTTATTATATGACCCAGATAATTTGTGGTTTCTTTCGCAAAGACACATTTATCGATTTGCACTTTCAAATTTGTCTCACGTAGGCGTTGTAAAATCTTTTTTATACTAACCAGGTGTTCTTCAAAGCTTGTGGAGAATATGAGAATATCGTCCAGATAGACCACGCAGATTTTATTAATAAATTCTCTAAGGACTTCGTTCATCAGTCTTTGGAACGTGGCAGGGGCGTTTTTCAGCCCGATAGGAATTCTGAGGAATTCAAAATGTCCACTTGCCGTGGAGAAGGCAGTTTTTGATCTATCTTTGGGCAGAACTTCGATTTGGTGAAAGCCTTTGGCCAAATCTAAAGTTGTAAAATAGTTACATTTTCCGATTTTATCGAAAAGTTCTTCCATAACCGGTATTGGAAACTTATCATCGATGGTTTTGTTCATTTAGTTTTCGATAGTCCACTACAATTCTCCATTTCTGCTCACCTGAGTTGTCAATTTTTTTGGGTACAACCCAGATAGAAGAGTTGTATGGACTATTACTAGGCTGAATAATTTTTTGCTCCAACATTTCGTCTATCTGCCGGTCGACCTCTTTTCTATGTATTTCAGGATATCTGTATATTGGGATGTCGTTGCGTGTTTTTATTTCATGCTTGATCTGGTTAGTGAACGTGAGATTATCGCCTTCTTTAAAAAATACGTCTTTGAAGGACATTATAGAGGACCTCAATTTGTTTAAATCTGTTTTGTTTAAATGTGTTGAGAAACATGTATCTGGTATATTGTTATAAGTGTGTTCATTACTAAAAATATTAGGGGGTTCTTTTGGACAATTTTTTGTATACAATTCCTCTTCTTCATTCAAGAAAAAGGGTATTTTAGCATTACGCGTAATCAAGAGACGATCCTTAAAATTTATGATAGCTTTTAAACAACGAGGATGTTATTACCCATCAAAATGTTTATGAAAAAAAAATTCTAAAAATTTTACATGATAATTTTTTAGGTTCATTAAATTCTTTGAAGATAGAAATTGGTGGCATGTATCGATCATAATACTCGTAATTCTATCAAGCACTTTAATCGATCGTTCGGGTGAGTGTACTTTCCATTTAGGATTGCAAAGACCGGGGTTGATAATACTATTTTCGGTGACTGTCAATTATGAATTTTAAATGTCGAAGTTTTGTTTTAATGACTATATACGGTAAACGTTTATGGGATCGGATTGAAAATTTTGATTTTGGTCATTATTTAGATCGCCAGTTTCATTTGTGGATATGTCCATAGGCTCTGGGATTTGTTGGTTTCTTAGTTGTCCCTGCCTCGAAAAGTTGTTATTATTTGCTGCTTGTGGTTGTGCATTTGGTGTTTGAATATTTCTTTGATTGTTTTGAGATTGCTCTTGACCATAGTTTTGATAATTAAGATATCTTGGGTTAATGTTTCCATTACGGTTGCTATTATTTTAAACATTGTTGTTGTTATAATTATTGTTGTTATGGTTGTTATTACTATTATAGCGATTAAAGTTATGATTGGCATTATTATTATTATTGCGATTTGGATTGTTATTGCTAAGATTATTGTTACGAATATAATTCGGATTATTGTTATAATTATTTTGAAGATTAGGTCTGATATTATTATTTAATCGATTGTTTCTTGAAAGGTTTGCGTTTTTGTTAGAAGTGGGGGTGTTTCTGTTAAAGTTTTCATGAGTAGACGAGAGATAACCAAATCGTGTCAACAAATCGAAAGCATCATCTAAAGTTTGCGGGTTATGGCACCCGATAAGATTTTTCGCTAGAGGAGGCAGAGGGCTAATCTCTGGTTTCCTGCAATTTGTACAGCGTTGCCTTCACCCCTAAGTATATGGGCGTTATTGATTCTACAAAGGTATAAAAATTTTATTCGGAACTATGGATTACGATGATGCTGTAGAAATCGCCGAACACCTGGACAACCTAGATAAAAATTCAATGCAAACAACAAATGAAATAAATAAACAAGTAATAATCAACAACAACATTATAAAGTCAGACAAGTCAATGACCAGCAAGACATATTAAATAAATACTTAAATAATATTACAAACACTTCAAACAAACTCACAACGGCAGTAGACAGAGCAAGACTCGTATTACAAATTTACGCTGACATAAGCACATTGAACAAACAAGTCGAAAAAATCTCTGACATAATTTTAATGAGCAGACTGAATATTCTACCTCATGACATAATAACTAATGAAGAAGCAAAAAAATTTAACATAACAATATCCGTCTTACCTTTCATAAAAAATACGGTGAGGCTAAAAAAGTCTCTTTTAATATTCGTTATCAGTATACCAGTCTTTACAAAAGAAAAATACTACAATGCATTAATAATCCCAGTTCCTAATACCCAAAATGAAGAACTCGATAGTGAAATCACACAAATTATCTTAAACAATGATAAAATTTATAATTACGATGACAAAACAATTTTAAAAAAGCAATTAACTCCGCATAAAAACACCTGCTTCAAAAACGCTTTAGGAAACAATAACGTATGTAATTTAAGAATAAACAATGAAACATCCATAACAGAAATCTTTAACGGATTAATAATCACAAAAAACCTACCCTTTACGGAAATCTTTCAAAACTGCATCCATTATAAAGTCACAATTAAAAATAATAACATAATTAAATTCGAAAATTGCAAAATTATCATAAGAAATATAACGTTCAAGAATAGAATAAAGAGTTTCAAAGATAGTGTTGTTATCCCAATTAGTAATGTAAACTTTACAAAAGTTTTTAATTATAAGATAGATTTTAAAAAATTGCATGAAACAAATATTGAAAACAGGAAAACAATACACTACATAGAATTTAAGAATAAAATTTTAGGGTACACATCAATTGGAATAAGCACAACAATTATAATAATAATAATAATCATTACTATTTTCTGTAAACTTGAAAGACGAAATGTGATAATAACAAAGATTAAGTTAGACAAAATTTTACCAGAAAAGAAGGACGCCCCATAACAGATCCTTTTACGGGAGCAAAAGTCTTAGAGGATGGAGGAGTAATATAATCCATCATCACATGCGTAAGTTGTTTACTTCAACGTGATGTTTTATCTTCCCACAAAAATTCAAAATTTCATTGTTCCCACAAAAATTGCAAAATTCACATTTCCTCTTTTAACAAGATTTTAATGTAAATTCAAAATTGAATTTTTCTCATAAAAAAATGCAAAATTCACATTTCCTCTTTCAAGTAATCTGAAACCTCACTTATGTACGAAATATTCTAGAAATTAAGAAAACGAGGTTTCTTTAAGAAGTTGAAAAAGTTAGAGAATCAGTCTTATTGTCAACAGTGATACAGTTAAGATTAAAATTAAAAAAATCATTGTGTAAAAATTTAAAAATAAAACTTAACTAAAAATAAAAGTGGAACTTGTGTTTTAATTTTTCCCTTTTCTTTTGGCAATATTAAGACTCGAATTTTAATTTAATTTTACTATATACAATATTTAACTTCCTTTGTTTTCACTACACGTTATGTTAGATTTTTATTTATTTATATGTACTATATACATATGACTTTTTCCTTTTTTTTTCTTTCTGTTTTTTTTTGCACGATGCACTTTATATATACATACATATATACATATATTTATTTATCCTTTTTTTTTTCTTATTTTATTTTTTATTTAGACACTTTTTGTAATACTTTTCTTTTTTTTTGCACTATGCACTTTTTATATATTTATACTATATATATATTTTAATTTTTATATTTACACAATGTAAAATAATAAAATTTAATCAAACACAGTTATATGTATATTATTATTCTCTTTTTGTTTATTTATTTGAAACTGTTTAACTATTTATTCACTTTTGTGTTATTATTATTATTTTTTGTATATACTCGTATATACCATATACATATGTATATATAGGTATATGTTATTTCATTTAAGCAAGTTATCTTCGATAGATTATTATTTTTTTTCTCAAATTATATTTGACAATATTCGTAGGTAAAATACCGACATTTGTTTCGGTTCTTTATCTTGCTACGAGCTTTTTGTAAAAAAAAAGAAACGAGTTATCTTTTATAGATTCTCGGTAGCAAGTTTTTTGACTGCGCCAGTTATACGTGTTTATTATAGGTATTTAAAAAAAACAAAATTTAAAATTTTTGTTAGATACTTTATTGAACTTTTCTTTTTAAGCTTTTTACAAACGATTTGAAGGCCGATTACAAACTTTGTAATTAACAGATTGATGGTAAAAGTCAAACTGAATAACTAATAAAAATTTTATTTAAATCTGGTTTCTTAATTTCATATATAATAATTTATTAATTAAAATTTCTCATAAATTAACTAAAAAACTTTCTCATAATTTATTTGTTAACCTATTACTTAAATGTAACAAGTAAGGTGGTGGAAAATCGTATTGCAGATAGTTCTCATGTTTTATTACAGGTGGAAAATCGTATTGTAGATAGTGTTAAGAACCCATTATTCATCAAGTTTACAATTTCATTGCATATTTTATATTTTTAAATTCCTCATTATAGGTGTTTAAACATACAATAAGAACTTAAATTATAAACTCACTCACTCACACAATTTAAATTCACTAGTTATAATTAGCATACTAACAGAAGTTGCATAAAATTCATTGATATATGCACTTTTTACTGTCTTATCTTTTTTGTGCATATCAAATTTCATCTTCAAGTATTCAATCCGGACATCAAGAATTTTGTCACATTAGAATTTTACGCAATTTCTGCATATTTTTATTCAAGTAATAATTGTTAGAATAATTCCTAGAAGAATAATTTTAGTAATTTTTGTTAGCGTTGCATTTTTTGTATAGCACAAGAAATGTTATAGTAATAATAGATTTGGTATGTAAAATTCTTTGTATATAAGGAGAAATTTTTGTTAATAAATTTAATTGTTATTCAACAGCGCATCAAGCCTTTAATTTTCCTTTGGTGAGGCTGCCAAAGGCGTTGTTTTGAATAATAAAATTACTTGAACAAATTTAGTATTTGGTCAAGTGTGATCCAAACCATAATTTTGGTAAATTTACTCAAGTTAGGCACTTCCAGATTTAGTATCTGATTACTGAATAATAGGAATTATACACAGATTAAGTATCTGAGTATTACAATTCAGGTTTGAAGTTTAGTACTTTAAATCACGTCAGATAAAAGGCATTTGACGTTAACATTGATTCTCAAGTAGACTCAACTTGAGTAGATTTATCAAAATTATGGTTTGGATCACACTTGACCAAATACTAAATTTGTTCAAGTAATTTTATTATTCAAAACAACGCCTTTGGCAGCCTCACCAAAGGAAAATAAAAGGCTTGATGCGCTGTTGAATAACAATTAAATTTATTAACAAAAATTTCTCCTTATATACAAAGAATTTTACATACCAAATCTATTATTACTATAACATTCCTTGTGCTATACAAAAATGCAACGCTACCAAAAATTACTAAAATTATTCTTCTAGGAATTATTCTAACAATTATTACTTGAATAAAAATATGCAGAAGTTGCGTAAAATTCTAATGTGACAAAATTCTTGATGTCTGGATTGAATACTTGAAGATGAAATTTGATATGCACAAAAAAGATAAGACAGTAAAAAGTGCATATATCAATGAATTTTATGCAACTTCTGTTAGTATGCTAATTATAACTAGTGAATTTAAAAATTGTATTACAATTATTTTATATTTTTTATTTAGCGTTTTATAATCGAGTTTATAATTTAAGTTCTTATTGTATGTTTAAACATTCTCCCCGCGTTGAACTGTAAGTTCAATTATCCTTCGTGATCATTTAGCTTGAAGTCCGGAAGTATTGATGGTGGTGATACTGGGGTTTTCGTTTTCTTGTTATTGTGTTTGTGACATTTGTAAATTAGATATATGGTAATAGCTATGATGGCTCCTAGACTGCAGTATCCAATAGACAGGTGATGAATTTCAAATTCCCTTGATGCTGGTTGGATGGTTTCTTGGGATCTTAGAAATGTTAAGTTTGCCTTGATTTCTCGCATTGTTTTTAACAGTGAACCTTGTGATAATGGGTAGGATGATAAATTGTAACTGGAGACTTCTAATGTTGCATTTATGTTTCTGGAGGGGTTGAGTGCCACATCGATGGAATTCGAATACAGGTTGTACGACTGAATTATTGTAGTTCCATCTTTGACTATACAGCCCTTGGTTAAAGTTAGTATTCCTGTTCCCTGAAGAGCCTTGCTGAATACTAAATTGTCACATAGTATGCTGACTGTGGTTTCTGGTTTTACAGAGTAAACCCAGCGATTTAGATTGTGTAATTGAATCCATTTTGGTGTTCCAGTTGTACTGATGCTGTTACAGGACTGTGCTGTTTGAGAATGTGTAAATATAGCTATTTCACATTCACTGATTGATGATCCTTTTTTGTACAACGGGTGATGTAGCTGACAAACATAATTTGAGAACTCTATGGATATGCATCTTGCAAATTCTTGATCCGATAATGGATAATACAAATCTTGATGTAAATTGATGAGTAGATACTTGGAGGTAGGCTGAATTGCAAGAAATGTGTCGTTAATGTATATAGGAATTGGAATGATGTGGAATAGATTGAAAGAATTATATGATAACAATGGCAATTTTATTTTATACAGCATCAGTTCATGATGGAGTCGGCCCTCAATGGTCATCATTTTGTAAATTGTGACTAATCGATATTTGTCTCCTGGAGATCGTAAATTTGGATGTAAATTATCTTTGATGAGAGTCAATTGTGCATGAAGTTGTCGTGGAGACAATAGCAAGGGATTTACTCTGCCATGATGTGTATCTATGACGATGTTTAATAGTATCGATTGTATTTTTTGAAAATTTATTATCGTAAGAGTAATGCGGTTGGACATGGTGTTGAATAATTTCATAATTCGTTGTTCTTGAATCTCCCAATGTATGTTGTTGATGATGGTCATTGTTTTATTGATGTATACGTTTAATTCATTAGTGCGATTTATTGTAGCTAACTCTGACTGTTGTAGTATATTCAACGTGGAGTCAATTATGGAGGTTTGATTTCTGATAAGTTCCAATAACCTTTGGTCATTGCTGTCTAAGTTTTGTATGATTGTTGCCATCTTGTTAGCATATTCTGAGTCAAGAACTCCGAACAACGAATTTGCTATATTTCCAACTATGTCCAAAGGAGCTCGTTTAAATCTTTTCAATTGACTATGGGATAATAAAAGCTCATTATTGTCCTTTATTCCTTCAAAAGTTTCATAGAAATGCTGCGTGGTGTCATGACATGAACGATTGTTCACTATTTGTTGACAAATGTTCATTAATTGCTGTGTTAAAGTGCTTATTGAATCGTACTCCCTCCAATAAGTTGTCATGTTGTAATACACCACCATATCCCACTCGTCAGTTATTAAATTCGTGGTGCCAATGTTTTCAAAATATAAGCCTGGATTAGTCGAGAATGGTGAAAAAATGACATTAGTTGAACCAAAAATTGGTAAAATTAAGCACCTGAAAAGTAATGTGCTGATTGATGGTTGTACGCGTCTACGTTTGCGGCTATTTTTTGTTGGTTTACTGGAAGATTGAGTTGATGACTGTTCAGGTTTTTCTGGTTCTATTTCAGCTTCTCGTTTGTTGTTAGCTGATTGAGAAGGTGGTGACTCTTCTACACTCAATTCTTTTGATGTTGGCTTGGATTCCAGATTTAGTTGTTCCAGCTCAATTGGCAGTGGTGCCAGTCTTGTAATTGGCCTTCTGATGACTCCAGATGCTGTTCGGACGTCGGCCACTCTTACTATTCCGTCCTTACCTTGAATTGGCTCGACTATTCTCCTCATTGGCCATCGTAACACCGGTATATTATCCTCTTGAATGACGACCATTGTGTCCCTTTTGATATTTTGACAACGTTCCTTCCATTTGTAACGATGTTGCAGTTGGGACAAATATTCTTTCGTCCATCGTTGCCAAAATTCGTTTTTCAAGTCTGCAACCTTCTTTCAGGTATGTAGCAAATTTCCCTTTTTTGGGGTTGCATGTGGATCTGCCATGCTATTCAACGGCTCTCCAATGAGGAAATGACCTGGCGTAAGCGCTGTGAAATCATCTGGTTGAGTAGACATGGGCGTTAATGGTCCAGAATTGAGTATATCCTCAATTTCGACCATAATTGTCTCCAATTCTTCGTATGTTAAATTTGCTTCACCCACACTTCGCTGGAACAAATTTTTTGCAGATTTTACCGCTGCCTCCCAAAGCCCTCCGAAGTATGGAGCTCAAGGAGGAATAAAATGAAATTCTATATTTTTGCTGCAGCAATATTTTGTGATTTGCTCTTTAGATTGATCTTCATAAATACTGTTTTGTAGTTCTTGAAGCTGATTGTTGGCTCCGATAAAGTTAGTGGCATTATCGCAGTATATATTTGTGCAACTGCCGCGCCTACTATAAAATCTTTTCAGAGCTCCAATAAAAGCTTCAGTTGTTAAGTTACTTACCAGTTCTATGTGGACAGCTCTGGTACTAAAACAACAGAAAATTGCGACATAAGCTTTGGTAGGTTTTTTACCTCTGATGTGATAATGTACATAAAATGGACCGCAAAAGTCTACTCTAGTGTTTATGAATGGTCGAGCAGGTTGAACTCTTGCAGGCGGTAGGTTGCCCATAATTTGAGTGAGCATTTGAGGCTTTGCCCTACAACAACGTACACATCTTCCGACGACTGACCTCGCAATTGTCTTACCCTTTATTGGCCAAAATCTCTGACGCACGGCTGCCAATAATGCTTGTGGGGATGCGTGTTTATTACGAATGTGGTAGTAGGTGAATATCATCCTTGTCACATCATGTTTATATGGTAATAACATCGGATGCTTTGTATCATAAGGCAGTAAAGACTCTTGAATTCTTCCACCTACTCTTAAAATGCCATCGTTATCCAAAAAAGGGCTCAAACTACTAAGCGAATTCTTGTGGTTTATTTGGTTTGTTGTTCTTAATTGCAAGATGTCTTGGGAGAACTCTTGTTGTTGTGTTTCTCTGATTATCACTTTGAAAGCGTCTTCCAGTTCCTCTACGGCGAGAAATCTTTCTGCCGTTGTATGCGATCGACTGCGACAATGCCTTATGAATCTAAGTACGTATGCGATAGTACGTTGTAAGTATGGAAACCAGTTACGGTGGTTTACGGTTTTAGTTAAATAGTCGGTTGCTATTGTTGTGGTTAAAGCTGACCTTGCTGGTTTCAGCTCTTCATGTGTTGTGATGGGGTTTGAAGGTCTTGGCCATGTGGGTGTTGACTGGTATAAGAAAAATGGTCCGAAAAACCACAGATCACACGACTGAAGTTGCGTTGGTGTTACTCCACGGGACACTAGGTCTGCTGGGTTTTGCTTGGAAGGAACGTGACTACACTGCTCTAGAGATGTGACTTCTTGGATTGCTGCCACTCGATTAGCAACAAATGTTTGATATGAAGTGGAATTAGAATTGATCCAGGCTAGGACAATTTCTGAGTCCGTCCATAAGTAGCAAGGGTTTCGCCAATTCAAGTCCTTTTTTATTCTATGGAGCAGTTCAGCCGCTAATTTGGCTGCACATAATTCTAAACGTGGGAGGGTGGTAGCCTTCAAAGGTGCTACTCTCGATTTTGCACAAAGTAGACGAACTGTGACTGTTCCATCGTTGAATTTTGACCTTACATAGATGGCAGCGCTATATGCCTTCTGCGACGCACCACTGAAAGCATGGAGTTCGATTTCTTTTGAAATTCTTCCAGCCAATACGTGCCTCGGAATTTTTATTTTGATTAAATCTTGTAGTTCTTATTGAAACTTCATCCATTTGGTATGGATTTCTTGAGGAACTGCAGAGTCCTAGTCTAGTTTTAATGTCCATAGCTCTTGTAGAATAATTTTAGCAAGAACTACGACAGGGCTCATAAATCCCAGTGGATCAAATAAATGAGCAATGTCGGACAAGATGATTTGTTCAGTTATACGTTTCTCAAGGGTAGATTGAGTGGTTGTCACATGAAAATTATCTGTCTTTGGCGACCAGGATAATCCTAATGTTTTGATGTGCTGGTCATTATCATCATGAAGGTCCAATTTGATGGCCCTGTCTTCACCGGGTATATTCTGAAGCAAGAGAGGGTGATTTGCGCACCATTTACGAAGCTTGAACCCAGCTGATGTGAGCCCATACGTTACTGTGGACAGTTGGTAATATTTAATTGGTTCGTGCTCGTGTTCTCTCCAAATAATAAGCTGATATCGTCTATCATCAGGATGAACTATTATCTGTCGATACATTTTGGCAATATCAGCTGTGAATACATAGCGTGAAAACCTGAATCGAAGAATGATTGAAAACAGTTCGTCTTGGATTTTGGGTCCAGTGTGTAACACGTCATTTAGTGATACGTTAGTCGTCGTTTTCGCTGAACCATCGAATACGACTCTGAGTTTTGTTGTGGTGCTCTCTGGTTTCAAGACGCAATGGTGTGGCAGAAAATAATGGGGAGTATGAAGTTCTTGTATATCAATTTGTTCCATATGTTCTAACTTTTGATACTCTTTCATGAATTCTACATATTGCTGTTTTAATTCTGGGTTGGTTCTGAATTTTCTTTCAAGTGCTCGAAAGCGAGAAAGTGCCATGTCCTTTGAGTCTCCTAATGCAATTGGACCTTTTGAAAAAGGAAGCCTCACAATAAACCGTCCTGTTTTGTCTCGTTGTGTAGTTTGGTTGAATATGGACTCACATTTAGTTTCTGAAGCGCTTAATTGGGTTTGTTCTCTGTCAACCTCCTCAAGTTTCCAAAATTTTTCTATTTGATTGTTTAAATTGGCTTCATCTTGTGTGCATATTCCGCACGTTGTTATTACTGGATCCTGAAGGCTTTCTGTTTTTCCCCCTACAACCCATCCGAATACTGTATTTTGGAGAACTGGTAGATTTTTTCCTATCTTAATTTGACCGACCAATAGTAATTGATGGTAGAATTCAGCGCCTATTATTAAGTCTATTTCGCTAGGAATGTCAAATGTTGGGTCTGCCAAACTATGTTTTATGTTATTGGGGATTACCCAATTTGTAATATTTATTGGGGATGTTGGATGTTGTGTTGTGATTTTTGGCAAAATGTGAACTTCCATGTATGTTTGAAAGTTCATGTTAATGGATTTTATGAGCACGTTTGCTCGTTGGCTAACCTTCTGAGCGCTCGAACCGATGCCTTGAATGCATATGCTTTGTGCAGTTTCCCTTAAGGACAACTGTCTGGCCAGTTTTTTTGTTAAAAGATTCAACTGAGAACCTGAATCCAAAATTGCCTTGCATTCTGCCTCCTTGCCATTGGGAGCCACCAACTTTACTCTAACGGTGCTGAGAACAACGTAAACCTTCCTAGACACCGCTGTTTGTAGAGATAAGGTAGTTGTCACCTGTTGTGGTTTGGTACTTGTGGATTGTGGTGTTTTCACCAATTGAGATCCAACTGATTCATTTTTATTCCTTTCCAGTGGAGATGAGCTTTTAGAATTTTCATAACGAGGGTTACTGTCTTGCATCCTCTTATTTTCTAAATGTACTAGAGTGTTATGCTTCTTTGAGCATTTTGTACAATTTCTTAAGGTGCAATCTTATGCTATATGTCCTCCTTGTACACAATTGATGCATCGCTTGTTATCTCTAAGTAATTGAAGTCGCTCAGATGGTGACTTGGCTAAGGAAGCCTTGCATGAGTACATTTTGTGGTTTTGATGACACATGAAACATATGTTGGGTTGTTTGCATGCTGTCAATAATGTGAATCTACTGGGGGTGGTTGTACCTCTTGGTGTACCTTTTAAGTCCAAAGTCTCGAGAGACTGGAAGCGAGTTTCTAAAAATTCTAGTACTCCCTTTAAGGTGTTGAGTTCTCTGGGATTTTTTAGTGATTGCTCATAAAGAAAATGTGTTGCCTTATCAAATTTTTTGATTAATGTGTGTATTATTATAGGATCCCATGCTTCTACTAAAAGTCCCAAATTATTGAGCCCAAGTATGCATTCTTTTGTGGTGTCGTGAAGCTGTTTGATGGTTGAACTTGATTCAATTCTGATTGCAGGTTGGTTTAACAGTCTATTAAGAAGTGCTGTTACTAACAAACGTTTGTTGTCATATCTACTGCATAACGTATCCCATGCGTTTTTATAATTTTCATTAGAAATAGGAATATGCTGAATAAGGGTGCGAGCTTCACCACTGAGGTTACTGACAAGATAGAACATCTTTTGAGCATCGTCAATTGATTGTTCATGGATCAATTTTGTGTATAATTCCTTAAATGGTATCCATTTTGCATAATTTCCGTCAAAACTGGGCAATTTGATTTCTGGTAATTTTATTCGGGTGTTATACATTAAATTTGGTTGATTATTATATGCTGATTGTTCAGTGAGGATGTTTACTCTTTCAATATTTTCTTGAAGTGCAATAATTTTGTCCTGAAGCCAAGCCTCAATTGTACTGAAGTAATCCTCCTTGTACCCGTTAGGTTATTCTTCATTGGAAAGTTCCCATATTGACTGGTTGGTGTGATTTATTTCAAGTTCATACTTTTGTAAAATATTCAATTTGTACTCATAATACGCCTTTGAATGGTCTTGTGATTTCTTTTCTTCTATATCTTGCAATACACGTGTTACTGTTTTTATCAATGCCCTTTGCTTTCTGATCAAATGTAATAACATGCTATCTGGAATACTGTCCTCATTCTTTTGTGAGGTATCTTTTGTATGTTCGTCTGGGTCTGACGTTGTGGTGAGTAATTTCTTATCATCCTTCTGTTGTGCAATGCCTGCTTGTTGCACCTCGAGAGATGTCCTAAGTTGATTCATTGTATTCAAATATAGATCATAGATATCGCGTGCAACTTCATAATATTTATTTTCGAAATATGGATGTGTGGAATACTCTTTTTGTGATTGAAGGATTATAGCATGATTTTCGTCAAATTTCTTCCATAGAGCTTGTACCTTCTCAATTCTGTTGTTTAAATAAGGAATAGTCTTGCGCTGCACCGAATCCTTCTTGAAATTAGAGAATGCTTGAGTAATCTCCTTCCCAAGTGCATCTTGCTCTGCGAGTAATGTCTGGAATGACATAATGGTAAGCTAACAAGTCCTATCACGTCGGGGTCACCAATGTTAACGTCAAATGCCTTTTATCTGACGTGATTTAAAGTATTAAACTTCAAACCTGAATTGTAATACTCAGATACTTAATCTGTGTATAATTCCTATTATTCAATAATCAGATACTAAATCTGATTATTTGATGTGTTTTAAGGTACAAAACCTTAAATCTGAATTCTAGTTTGGAACAATACTCAGATTCCTGTGTTTGAATAACCAGATACTGAATCTGAATATTCCTTCGACTATTATTTTATTCTCAAGTGCCTAACTTGAGTAGATTTACCAAAATTATGATTTGGATCACACTTGACCAAATACTAAATTTGTTCAAGTAATTTTATTATTCAAAACAACGCCTTTGGCAGCCTCACCAAAGGAAAATAAAAGGCTTGATGCGCTGTTGAATAACAATTAAATTTATTAACAAAAATTTCTCCTTATATACAAAGAATTTTACATACCAAATCTATTATTACTATAACATTCCTTGTGCTATACAAAAATGCAACGCTAACAAAAAATACTAAAATTATTCTTTTAGGAATTATTCTAACAATTATTACTTGAATAAAAATATGCAGAAGTTGCGTAAAATTCTAATGTGACAAAATTCTTGATGTCTGGACTGAATACTTGACTTTGATTAAGTTAACATTAAATCTAAACAAAATTTGTTAAGAGTGCAAATTTGTTATACCACATTTATGAGAATTATCAAAAGCACGTATCAAGTTACAAAGCAAAATTTAAGTACTAAGCAAAATTATTATTAAAAATTTATTTTGCAACGTAAAAGAATTTTATTAATGTGACGATTTTGTTCATTATGCATTTTTTTTCACAAATAATTTTAATCAAATAATATTAAAGGTAAATTTATGATGAATAAGTTTTTTATACATGTGTTATTATGAATTTACACTGATTATATTAGAAAATTTGTATATAAATAGGGAAATTTGAATCGAATAAATCACTTCTTTGAATTCAGTGAATCAAGCCTTTTATTTTCTCTAGGTGAGGCTGCCTAGGGCACTGATTTCTTGAAGACTTGAGATTTTCTTACAGCACAATATTCAGGTATTGAACTTGAATATTCTCCAAGCACTCGTAGCATACAGGTTTTGTACTTGTAGGCTAACAATTAAATTTTTCAAAAGGAAACATCCAGGTTACAGGTTGTGTGCTTGTAATCTAACTTCTAATAATATCATCGCCGGTTACAAGTTCTGTACTTGTAATTTTTTTTAACTTTAAAATTTTAAACAGCGGTAAATAAACTAATTTATCGTTCATTAAAACAGATAGTTCTCATCAAAAATGCTGATTTTCTTATGACCATTTATAATATATAAAGTATATAATGAATGTGAGGTAAAATGTAACATATGGGAACCATATGTAACTAGCGAACCCGCTTATCTTTTTTGTTAATTTTTATAAATCTGCCTATAGTAGTTTCCGTTCAAATTATTATTGTCATACGTGACATGGTCATGTGGTATATGAAATTGTCCTTGTAGGATTGTTGTTGGAGGTTGATCAGAGTGTGTGTGGAATTACCCTATATAATTTTTTTGTTATTTTGTCCCCCTCGTTTGCCCGGGTTGCCTACTTGTTCTGGTATGAAACTCTTCCTCAGGGCGTGGACGAGCCCCACGTTGTTCTTTTATAACATTTTCCTGCTGCCGTGTTCCAACCTTTTCCACTTCGACAGGTCAGTAGTAAAGTTTGTGTTGTTGCGACAGCAAAATTTTATTTTTCATACAGTCACTTTTTTTTGTACACCACTGTACAATTTCAGTTGGCTGTACATTAAAAATTCTTATTTCAGTTCATATTGGAAAGTTTTGTCTGCAATTCCAGAAATTGCAACTTAAAATTCCAATAAATGAACTGTAAACAAAATCCGTTGCACACGCGCAACAAAATCTAAATCCCTTTTATTGTTCTAGAAATGGCATGATTTTATATTATATTATAAATCACGCGATTTATAGAAAATTCATGGGAACCACTCAATTTATTTTTATTCTCCATTTCTCAATTCACATTATTTTTATTAAAATCAATTTCTAGAATTTAATAATAGTTACCGACGGCAAATACATCGAATTTCATTCTCTTAATATCATGATTAATACCCATATAAAATTACCCAGAGTAAAATTTGCATATATCACTTGACCCATATAATTTCATTATGACCTATTTACTTATCTAAATAGCATAACGATATTTTTAATCCAACTCACACACACTGTATCAAGTTCCCAATATGTCTATATTACCCTACTCACTATATATTACTCATTGGGTAATGTATGGAATATGCTATAAAATACAATGATAATTCCTGTACCCGCTTGCTCATTGATGTGTAATGACCTCTAAATTTTTTTTTCTCTTAAGTGTCTCATTACATATATGTACATAATAAATGCGTAATGAGATGAACACCAAATCTTGCTATATAAGCAAGTTAGAATTTAGCTCAGAGCTCTTTTTTTTTACTTTTGGTACTTTTGAGTCGTTGTTAAAATGTAGCGTGTGTTAGATGTACCCGCACATTGCGGAGGTAAAAATTAATAAAACAGAAAAAAAAATCATAGTGAAAAGTGAAATGTATAATTTCATTCAGTTTATTTTTACAGTGAATTTGATATCTGTTGGTCAGTTTAATAGTTGCAAATACATATTTGAATAACTTTAGTTCTATGGAAAAATAAAAAAAAAGATGAAAGAAAATAAAACTAACTTGTGAATTAGGAAATTATGAAGAGTAGTGAATTACGAGTATTAAAATTATAGTTTATACTATTAATTAAATTCAGAAGAATTAAAAGTGTGTTAAGTTAGGAATCGTCATTATTTTTTTTTATGGATTTAATTGTGATTAAAAATTATAATTATTAATTTCCTAAAAAAAGTTATAAATTTATTCAAAAAAATATATCGTGGAAAAATTCCATCCATTAAATTATTAAGTTTTTTTTGTGAACATTTTTTTATTGATTCCAATACATTAATTATACGGAATTGAAATTGTCATCAGCATGGGCAGTAAGAAAAATTATCCTTACATTTTTACAGCAACGTCTAAGGTAATTTTGTAAAACTAACAAACAAAAAAAAGAAAAAACAAAATAAGAAAAAAGAATTTAAAAATGAAAAATAATAATAAAAGAAGAAAAAGGAGGGAAAATTTAATAGAATTTGTAAATTGAAAATAGGTTTTTTAATTTTTTTGCAAAATTTAAATTTTCAGTAATAAAACAAAACAATTCACAATTGGTACCGAATTTAAAACAAAAAAAAAAGGAAAACAAAAAATATTTTTTTTTGTATGGTTAGATTATTTTTTTTGAGATTGCAAATTTACAAAAGAAAAGAAAAAAAATGTAACATATATGTATATACTCGTATAAGAAAAAAAAAACGAAAGTCATAAATCCATATCATAATTTTCGCTATTTCTTTTGTTCCACTATTTAAATTTGACGCATTAATTTTTTAAAATAAATCAATGGTGTGATAAATATTGATTATTTAATTTTTTTTTGTTTGTTGAATTTTATAGATATCTCAGAACAAATTTTATAAGAAACAATTTAATTATTTTTTTTTATTTAGCAATTATAATTTTTTATAGAAAAGAAAAGAAATTTTTTTTAAAAAAATTTAGCTAATAATTTTTTTTAGATTCCTTTTGAATTTATTTTAAATGAGAAAGCATGCAAACCAAAAAAAACAAGCAATATACCAAGAAACATTTTTTAAAGTTATGAAATAGAAAAAAAAATTAGATTAATCGAAATACCTTTTTGTAATTAATTTTTTTTTGTATTATTGTAAGAAAGAAAAATTGGAAATCAATAAAAGAAGAAAAAAACAAGAAAAAAAAACGGAATTATGATTATATTCATCTAGGAAAATTTGAGAGATCCCGTGAGTGGTCTGGGGAGACTGGTAGGGGTCCGTGGGGGGACGCCTCGGGCCACCAACCCCGAACAAACATCCTGTTGATACCTTTTCTTCTGCTGACCTCTTCCCTTGCCTTTGGTATTTCACACTTTCATTTTTTTTTTTTTTGACTTTAAATTAACACAGCCGGTCTACGGTTAAGTTACGATTTTGACCGCCTCCTCAACGCTATGAGTCCAAAGACCCCACGACAGGCTGAAGCAGCCGGAATCCTATAGTAGACCGGTTTGGGCTCATCAGGAGGCCAGGAGCTTTGGGTTTTTGCTTTCTTTTTTTTTTTAAACGTAAGTATGAAACGCTTAAAAACAATCGTCAGAATAGCTCAGTTGGGAGAGCGTTAGACTGAAACTCTAAAGGTCCCCGGTTCAAATCCAAGTTCTGACAATATGGTAAGTTTTTTTGTTAATTAAACAATATAAACAATATTAAACATGTCTCAACATGATTAGCGCTGATAAAGCACACGCGAATCAGAACTGTACCAAAAATTTTCCATTGCTTTTCAAGGTCTGATAATGATGTCATTGAACCGGGCCACAGCCAATATTTTTGAATTCTTTTCGGTTATTTTCAAAACAAACTTTGCATACTTACAGGTTATGACGCCATTTTGAAACAAATAATTTGCACACTTTCAGGCGGTGACGTCATTTTCACACAAAAAATTTGCATACTTTCAGGCGGTGACGTCATTCTCACACGAAAATTTTGCATACTTTCAGGCGGTGACGTCATTCTCACACAAAAATTTGCATACTTTCAGGCGAACGCGATGACGTCATTGAGCCAGAGCCATGCGCCAGAACATACACATCCCTACTACTCCCCTAAGTATATGGGTATTATTGATTCTACATAGGAGGGCTACTATTTTGTTATAAAACGTCTCGACCGTAGAATCACACCGACAGAACCTTAGTTCATCGACTAAATCCGCGATAGGCGTACGTTCACCGTGATTTCTTATAAGAACATTTTTCAATTCTACCCACGTAGTGATAACACCTGTTTTAATTAAACTTTCTTTTGCTTTACCTACAACTTTGTCTAAAATGTATCCGAGTACAATTACTTTGCTTTGATTATCTAATTGTTCTATAATTGGAATATAGGATTCGATTCTTGATAAGAATCCGGGTAAGTTGTATTTGTTACCGTCGAAAGGTGTTATGTAACTAATATTCTTCGCAAGATATTCATGAATTGGCCGATTTTCGGCATCCATTTTGACTTATTATTGAGCGCGAGTACGTTCAAGGATAGAATGGAAAATTTTTTTTTTTTTTTTTTTTCTATATTTTAAACTTAAATTTTATTGTTGTTATTAGATTATTTGATTAGTTATTTGTTTTTTATTATTTATTGCCAAAAATAAGGAAAAAAAAAATTTCTTCACTTAAACAAAAACTTATTATTATAACTGTAACTTTTCCTTTTTTCCTTTTTTTTCCTTTTGTATTTATTTATTTATTTATTATCTATCTTTTTATCTTAAAACTAAAAACTTTCACTTTTATTCAAAGACTTAATAAAAACAATAATTAAATTATATTTTTAATTTTTTATTTTTTTTATTTTTTTTTTATAAATGATTGAAAATAATATTCCTACCTTTATTTATTATCCTAGGAGCTAGTTTCTGTATTATAAATGATAAACTGTTGTTACTATTGTTGTTGTTGTTGTCGTTGCTGTAGAAATTGTTTCGCTCTTTGATGTTGGCCTAATGCTCGGATGTTTTCAATAAAATCATGAGTGTCTTCGTCATCGTCCTCGATGCTCTGAGGTATTTTGGCTCCTTCTGGTAGCGTTGCAGTGTTATATTCTTCAGGAATATTGCAATCATCAACTTAATGGTTATCAGGGATAATTCGGTTTTTTTTTCTTTTCAAATGTACTTTGTTTTTAATCACGTTTTTTCCTTCACTTTTATTTTAATTGAACTGACTTTAAATTATATTTGATTTTAATTGATTCTTTTTCAGAATAAAATTAAGTTTAGTGCTATTAATTTATTTTAGTCTTTTTCAGACAAAATTAAATTGAATCGAAGCGCTATAAATTTATTTTAATCCTTTTCGGACAAAATAAAATTTAATTTAAGCGCTATTAATTTTTTTGTAGCCTTTTTCAGACAAAAATTAATTTCACAAAAGTTTTTTTTTTTTTGTTCCTTAACCGAGGATTCCTTTTTCAGGAATCCAACCGACTGCGCCAGTAAAATTAGGGAAAAAGAAAAGGGAAAAATTAAAACACAAGTTCCACTTTTATTTTTAGTTAAGTTTTATTTTTAAATCTTTACACAATGATTTTTTCAATTTTAATCTTAACTGTATCACTGTTGACAATAAGACTGATTCTCTAACTTTTTCAACTTCTTAAAGAAACCTCGTTTTCTTAATTTCTAGAATATTTCGTACATAAGTGAGGTTTCAGATTACTTGAAAGAGGAAATGTGAATTTTGCATTTTTTTATGAGAAAAATTCAATTTTGAATTTACATTAAAATCTTGTTAAAAGAGGAAATGTGAATTTTGCAATTTTTGTGGGAACAATGAAATTTTGAATTTTTGTGGGAAGATAAAACATCACGTTGAAGTAAACAACTTACGCATGTGATGATGGATTATATTACTATATAAAAAAAAATTTTAAAAAAATAAAAAGAAAATAGAGAAAAATAATAATAATAACAATAAATAAATAAACTAATAATCAAAATCAAGAAGGCCAAAATAACATTATCCACGCTCCCAAGGATTGTACTGTAAGTATCTAAAATTTTAATTTTCCATATCAGACTCCTCTAGTACCACCTCCTTTTGTGATAGTGAAAAACTAGATTTAGTTCTAAAATTCAATCATATCTCGGTAAACGAAAACACCTTAAACAAAAATTTGAATAGTGAAAACTTTACCACAAAAAACAGTAATAATTTTGCTTTTGCAAATAGTGAAAATATTTCAAATAGTAATAAATTAAAAAGAATGTCACTTCCAAGTTTTTCTAAAGTACATGCCGAAACAATACCTGATTTTGACGGGAACGTTAACGAGTTACAATTCTTTATCGAAAGTACGATATTAACAGTATAGAAGAAAATTTTTTTGATAAAACAAATGCTTCTAACTATCAAAATGTGGTTATTTTTCGTACTATGTATTATTAGTAAACTAAAAGGTCCTACAAGAGAAGTGATAAACATAAGTGCGGCAAGTACAATTGAGGAAATAAAGAACGAATTAATTTCTAATTTTAGCGACCCACGTAATGAAAACTGTCTTTCCTTTGACCTTGATAATCTAAAACAACTTTATAACGAAACGCTGTTTGAATTTTATGACAGAGTAAGAAAACTTTCAAATACCATCTCCAATTACCTAGGTCTTCACGAAAAAGACATCAATGTTCGAAAATTCAAACAAAACATGTATAATAAACAAGCTCTTGAAGTCTTCTTGGCCGGATTAAAAAATCCCTACGGTTTCATGGTCCGTACAAAAGAACCTAAATCCATGCTAGAAGCAATAAATTTTATTTAAAAAAAGAATTAAACATAAAATATCTTCAAAACTTCCAAAATAACTATCCGAAAGCTCAACAAATTCAAAGAAAACCTCAATACACCTATTATAACAACGACCCCAAACACACTTTATATATACCAAGCTCACAGAATAACCCATACTCTCATTCTTTAAAAAATAATAAACGTAGATCGTATTTCCTATCTTCAACGCCGCAAGTCAACCCTGCTAACAAGCAATATCAGACAAACCAAATATTTTCTAATTATCAAAATTTTTAGCCCAAAACAAACATTTCCTACAGGTCCGGTAAATATAACTCCAAAACAAAACCAAATATATCAAAAACTACCAACACATATGCAAGTTTTTGGTAAATCGGAAAACGTTTGGAAACCAAACCCTAATCAAGTTTCTACCCAAAGTAAACCTATACCAATGAGTATAACATGCCGTTTAACAAATAACTCAAGAAATCCACAACCTTCATCTCAAAAAATGGATATAGACGAACTTTACAATACAGAACATACTAATGACTCAAAAAATCTGATTGAATTTCCAGAAAACGAATATAACACAGACGCATACGAATATGCAGAAGAAACAAACGACTACGAATATCAAAATTTTTGCCAGTATCTAGAGAACTCAGCCCCAATATATTATAATAGACTTTAATTCTTCCTTCGACAAACGACAACTGCCTTTTATTACCATAAAACAACCCTATTTCAAACTACTCATAGACACAGGTTCAACAAAATCATTTTTATGTCCACAAGTCATTGAAAAATACCACTCAACCTATAAAAAACATGATCCTTCCACAGTAACTACATCCTTCACTTCATCAAAACATAACTTTTCAGTAACCATACCCGCTTTTAAAGAATTTAATATAAACTCAATGATAACATTCTACTCATATAAATTTCATAACTTCTTTGATGGTCTTATAGGTATAGACATTATAAATTCTCTCAAAATGTTGTTAGATTTTTCAAATTTAAAACTAACCTCGCTACATTCAGAAATTGAAATAGAGTTAATGAAAACAAGTAAAACAATTCTAGTAGAAAAATTACTTGCACCAAATACTATCTCATTACTAAAAATTCCAGTAACAGTTAAGAATGGGGAAATCATTGTCCCAAAACAAATCATAAATAACTGTGTTATACCAGAAACTCTTACAATTTCTTATGATAGATGGGCAAATGTTGAAATTCATAACTTTTCAAACGAAGAAGTAAACCACACAATACTGTACCCTATTAGAACCATACCAATAAAAAATAATTTTGAACTTTATCACATGGATATCGAAAAATCAGAAAGCCAATGTCATAAAAATGACATTACAACACTTCTAAGAAGCGATCATATGAATGAACAAGAAAGACTTTCTATTACTTCTTTATGCAAGCAATACGTAGATATTTTTTATACCGATAATATTCCACTTTCGTTGTCTAACCAAATCAAACATAGAATTCTAACAACTGATGAAATACCCATATACCAGAAAAGTTACCGTTACCATTTATTCACAAACAAGAAGTACACAACCAAATACAAAAAATTGTACAACAAAAAATTATCAGACCAAGCAATTCTCCATGGTCATTACCAATTTGGGTAGTCCCAAAGAAAGCAGATGCATCGGGAAAAAAATGGAGAATTGTCGTCGACTATAGAAAACTAAATCAAAAAACTGTGGACGACAGATACCCAATTCCTAACATTAATGACGTTCTCGATAAATTAGGAAAGTGTAACTATTTTTCTACAATTGACCTGGCGAGTGGTTTTCACCAAATAGAAATGCATCCTGAAAATATAGCAAAAACGGCATTAAACGTAGAAAACGAGCACTATGAGTTCCTCAGAATGCCTTTCGGTCTGAAAAATTCGCCAGCCACATTCCAAAGAGTAATGGATAACGTACTTAAAGGTCTACAAAATGAAATTTGTCTGGTATATGTCGATGATATTATCGTTTATTCAACATCTCTGCAAGAACACCTCGTAAATCTTAAGAAAGTATTTCAGCGTCTCCGTGATGCTAATCTTAAAATTCAATTGAACAAATCCGAATTCTTGAAAAAAGAAACTGCTTATCTTGGACATATTATTACCCCCGAAGGCATAAAATCCAACCCGGACAAAATAAAATGCATAAAAAACTACCCATTACCAAAAACAAGTAAAGAAATAAAAGGATTCCTCGGTTTACTAGGTTATTACCGCAAATTTATTCCAAATCTGGCAAAAATTACAAAGCCCATGACAGTCTGTTTAAAAAAAGGTAAAAAAATAGATTTCAATTCCGAGTATATTCGCTGTTTCGAAATATGTAAAAAACTTTTAACAAATGAGCCAATCCTTAAATATTCAGACTTTACCCAACCTTTTAACATATCAACTGACAGCAGTCAATTCGCAGTGCTTTCACAGGGCGTACCAGGTCAAGACAAGCCAATAGCATACGCATCGCGTACATTAAATGATTCAGAACAAAAGTATAGTACAATTGAACGTGAACTACTCGCTATTGTCTGGGCCACCAAATATTTTCGTCCTTATTAATACGGTCAAAAATTTTTTATTTTTACAGACCACAAACCACTTAATTGGCTTTTTTCAATAAAAGACCCTAGTGCAAAATTAACAAGATGGAAACTGAAGCTAGAAGAATTTGATTACACAATTATGTACAAAAAAGGTTCAGTCAACTACAACGTCGACGCACTTTCCCGAATAAGAATTAACGAAGTGAACACTAATACAGTTATGCCTGAAAACGACATACAGAGTAATAATATGGACAATGTATCTGTCATTGGAAACATTGACGAGAATCCAGACACAGATGACCCCGCACTTGATGAACAAGAAGATTGTAACACTATACATACAAGTGAGGAAAATCCAATTTTTGAGATCCCAATTTCAGAAATCCCAATTAACTACTTCAAAAATCAAATTTTAATAAAAATTGTTCTAATACCACTGAAGGCACCGCAGATCATTCAATTATTCCACAACAAGCTTTTTTAAAAGAATTATCCCTTACAAATAAATCTACGCCATCTATCTAGACAAAGAAGAATTTATACACAAAATGTGTAGTGTGCTACAAAAAACATTTGAAAATCCTACTTTTAAACTATTTCTTTGTAAACAAATACTTGAGGATGTCAAATTAGCCCCTTAACAAGAAAACATTGTAAAACGATATCATGATAGTACGACTAATCATCGTGGAATTCAGGAAACAGAGTTTGAAATAAAACGTAATTATTACTGGCCAAATATAAAAAATAAACTGTAGCAAAATTATTAACAATGAAATACGAACGCCATCCTACCCCGACACCTACCAGACCCTTTGAAATTGTTCGTTTAGACACATTTTCTATAAAAAAGCAAAAATTCCTCACAATAATAGACAAATTTTTAAAATATACACAAGCTTATCCTCTAGATGGACAAACCGCAATACACGTTTCAAGAGCTTTCATTAATTTCATGAACCATCACGGTGTGCCAAAACTTTTAGTTCTCGATAATGGCTCTGAACTAAAAAATAATATTATTAAAGATCTGGCAAATCTCTACAAAATAGACGTGCATTACATTACACCTTTAAATCCAATTTCTAACAGTATAATTGAACGATTTCACTCCACAATCACTGAACATCTGAGAATATTGAGCCAAACAAGAAAGATCTTAACATTATTGATCAAATGCCTTATGCAATTCTTGGATACAACAATTCAATACACTCCGCAACTAATCAAAAACCCATTGACATTATAAACGGTCATTTAAATACTGAAAGTCCCCTTAATATAGACATTAGTAAACTTTTATATACAAATTATATCAATACGCATAAGGAAATTTACACCTACAACACAAAATGGCCAAACAAAAAGAAAATATCGTTAACAAGTTAAATGAAAATCGGGAAGAACCCCTAACATACTCCACAAATACCTTAGGTTACCACAAAACTAGAGCACGAGATAAATCATGTTGTCAATTCTGATTCAAAACTAACCATTAAAACTAAAACAAATTCCTACCACAAAAATAACTTAAGAAGACCCTTAACTAACCAAAACACTGTTTCTTTACACGACGTTACTCGCCTTGACAGCGACAACAGCCACAACTGACATTAAACATACAAATTTAGAATCCAACTCCGGAATTTTATTATTCAAATTGGGACATGCTAAACTTAGAGTATCATACCACACATTTATACATTATTTTGACCTAAAACCGATTGAAATTGAAGTTAAATCCATCATACAACACTACACAAACAGTTGACGTAACGGACAAACCATATTCAACGCGGATAAAAAATTTAAAAAATATTGCAGAATTTCAACTCAATCTTGCTGATGAAAATCTTAATCAATTTTTAAACGAAAGAATAAGAAGAAGCATATTTAATGGTTTAGGAACAGTATTTTAAAGCATAACAGGAAATTTAGATACCGAAGATGGTAGAAGATTCGAGGAAGCAATAAATACTTTAAAATTTAACCAAAATAACTTAGTAAAAACCCTAAACAAACAAATTTCATTAACCACAAAAATAATCGATGACTAAAATAAAACCATTAGTCTTATTAAACAAAATGAAATCAATTTAGCTGCAAAAATTAAAGATATTACGAAAATAACCACAGTCAATTTTGATAATTTTTCACAAGTCAAAACATGCCTCGACGTAGTCATAACGGTCGCAAATTCAATTTTACAGATCCTTAACAATTTAGAAAACGTTGTGACATTTGCCAAGTTAAAAATTTTACATAACAGTATTTTAAAACCAAAAGACTTGGAGTACATGATTCAAAAACTTCTGCAACATTATTCTCCAAACGCATTATTTTTTGGTGGTGAAGTTTCCAACATTCATAAATACTATGAAATTTTAAAGGTCAAGGCATACTTTTCAAATTATAAACTGGTTTTTATTATCCATTTCCCCATAATGAGCTCCGAAACATATCTGTTCTATCACTTGTATCCTGTTCCTAACAAATATAATGAAATAATTATTCCATTTAAACCATTTCTGGCAATAGGAAATAAAATATACTATTATGAAGAGAAAGAGTGCAAAAATGTTTATTCAACATACTACTGCGAAAATTCGAAACCATTCAGCCAACCACAACAGGAAGAGTGCATCATGAAATTCTTCAACTAAAATACAACACATCAAGTACATGTAATACAGTACCGGTAACAATTAAAACAGATATTATCGAACCAATTTCATCAAGCTATTATATTGGAATATTCTCCAACAATACAAAAATAAAACTGGAATGCAAAACTTCCGATTTTACAACAGTCCGCAGCACATACCTAATAGAATTACCTTCAAATTGTAGTTTCCAGACGGCAGAATGCACATATTTCAACAACGAAAACGACATTAAGAGTCAACCTTTACTCCTTCCACAAATCAAAACAACAAAATCAACAATCAAAAACACTCAAAAACTTATATTGAATAACTTGTCGCTAGATCAATTACACCAGATATACGAGTATAAGGAACAACAATCTCACACACAATCTTAAAATTCTTGAAGAATTTAAGAACTACCAAATCAGTCAAGTGACTGACGAGATGGAAACAACATTAAACTTTGAGAAGCCATTCAAAGTAATATTTCCGGATCGCAAATCATGGCGCGAAAACCAAATAACCCTTGAAAAAGGTGCCTCAATATGGTACACAGATGGCTCAAAAACCGAGCAAGGTGTAGGAGCAGGGGTAACAGGCCCAAAAAGAAGCCTTTTTAAATCCCTAGGCAAACATGCATCGGTTTTCCAAGCTGAAATACATGCGATAGACATGTGCGCCACTGAATGCCTAAAAAAAGGATTCAATAAGGCCACAGTCTACATAATCTCGGACAGTCAGGCAGCACTTAAAGCTCTCAATTCACATAAAGTTGTATCGAAGCTAGTATGGGACTGCCTAACGACTGTTAAAAGACTTGCTAAAACAAACAAAGTCTACCTTATATGGGTCCCAGGACATGAAGGTATCAGAGGTAATGAGCTGGCAGACTCTCTGGCTAAGAAAAGTGCCAACTCAAATTTCCTCGGACCAGAACCCTTCTGTGGACTACCACGAAGCCACACAAAACATAATATTAGGGAATGGGAAATGAAGAAATGTATCTCCCACTGGGAAAAAACTCCCGGTAATCAACAAGCGAAGGAGTTTATTAAACCTTCAGCTAACATCTCCAAAAAACTACTCAACCTCAATAGGAATGAGTTAAGAACCATCACGGGTCTTCTCACCGGGCACTGTCCACTTAATTATCATTTAAGTAGGATTGGGCTACAAGAGGATGACAAATGCAGATTCTGCAAGGAGGCCAAGGAGACTTCAAAACACATTTTATGCGAATGTGAGGCGTTGGCCTCTAAAAGAGTGCAACATATGCATCAACTTTTTCTAAAACCAGAAGAAGTTTGGTGTGCACCTTCTCATAGAATTTTAGGATTCATTAAAAGCCTAAACCTATGAGAAGCACGGGCTGTACAAAAGATCTATAAAGGTCGAAGTGCAACAATAGCCCCTAAATATCTATCTATCTATCTAAGGAACAACAAACAATACAAGAAGTTAGTCTAAGGAGCTTTCCGAAGAGTTTTAGTTACAACTGGATCCTACTAATATGCTGTTGCAAACAAACAAACAAAAAGAAGAGAAGGAAAGCAAAAAAAAAAGAAAAAGTATGATTTATAATTATATATCGGTTTATCAAATAAAATGAAAAAAAAATTATGAGTTGTTTTATCTTTCAAAAAAATGAGGCCCGTGAGGCCATGAAAAGCTGGGGAGTCCAAAAAAAAAAAGAGCCCTCCAGACCGCAATTAAATTCAAAGAAAAGATCTACAAAAAAAAAATTGACATCCTGTTGTTCCCAACTTTACAGATTTAGGGGCTTAACATGAAAAGAGTTGTGCGAAAGAGTAACGGGAATGGCTAATGAGACCAGCCTGACCTACATCGACACAAGTCAATCATACCGAGCGGACATAATAATAAAAAAAAATTAAATGACAGACGGATGGTTATTAAAAAAATAGATAAATCAAATTTCAAGAATTATCACAAAGACGATCACTCACGTATATGATAATAAAACCGAACTATGAGCGACTACTCGGTGACACATAGCACGAAATCGGTCGCCATGTTAGTTAAATAAATTCTCAAAAAAAAAAAAAATTCAATAAAAAGGGTATATACATATTTGATCCATTCTCCGTCGCAAACAGTAGTCCTGGTGTACGTAACCAAAACTATGTGTCATACGTTGAATGTATCAGATACATTTTCAAAATACACGGTCCTAGACGTACAAGACCGGCCTGACATCGTATATGTCGCGAGCATAAATGAATTAAAGACCTACAATATATGTATACTACAAAATATATGAATGGGCGATAAGGTTGAATTTTGAGGTTACCAACAAAAAGATTGAAAGATTAATTTTTAAAACAACAAATTCAAACCGAAAAGATTTTATAAACGGAATCAAAAAAAAAAATATATTTAATAGTTCATACAACTATTCGTAAACTCTATAGGAAAATTCAGGCAGTCAAATTTCAAAATAAGAAATTCAAAAAGAAGATCGTGCACGCAACATGTTTAAATTTAAATTTAATAAACCGGGTGATTGTTGATTGCAGGTAGGACGCGTGGGATGGTAGATTTCATGAGAGGTGTTGCCACTACCAATAAAATCTCCATGTTACCGAGGGTATTTAAAACGCAAAAAACTGTGCCTTAAGGGCTAAATAAAGTTACTACAGACACAAGGTGTAATCGTGCCTTAACGTTGGCCGCCATATGTTATGACACCAAAAGGTGTTGAAACATATGGACGCAAAAAAAATAATGTACCAGATGGGCAGTACGTTGGGCGCCATATGTTACGATATTGAAAATTCAAAAAAAAAAAATTGTTGTTGATTAAAAGTGAGGAGTCGTTTCATACTTACGTTTAAAAAAAAAGAAAGCAAAAACCTAAAGCTCCTGGCCTCCTGATGAGCCCAAACCGGTCTACTATAGGATTCCGGCTGCTTCAGCCTGTCGTGGGGTCTTTGGACTCATAGCGTTGAGGAGGCGGTCAAAATCGTAACATAATCGTAGACTGGCTGTGTTAATTTAAAGTCAAAAAAAAAAAAATGAAAGTGTGAAATACCAAAGGCAAGGGAAGAGGTCAGCAGAAGAAAAGGTATCAACAGGATGTTTGTTCGAGGTTTTTTTCTTATACGAGTATATATATAAGTTATATATTTTTTCTTTTCTTTTGTAAATTTGCAATTTCAAATTTTTGTTTCGTTTTTTTTTTTTTGTTTTAAATTCAGTACCAAAAGTAAATTGTTTTATTTTATTACTGAAAAATTAAATTTTGCAAAAACAATAAAAAAACTATTTTCAATTTTCAAATTCTATTAAATTTTCCCTCCTTTTTCTTCTTTTATTATTATTTTTCATTTTTAAATTTTTTTTTTTTTTTTTTTTTTTTTTTTTTTGTTAGTTTTACAAAAGTACCTTAGACGTTGCTGTAAAAATGTAAGGATAATTTTTCTTACTGCCCATGCTGATGACAAGGCATCCTCGAGGATACGATGTGTCCACTTTGCTACTACCACCGCTGCTCCGCACCAAATCCAATAAAACCTTTGTTTACCTTTCTTTTTTCTTTTCTTTATTTCTTAGAAAATAATTAACTTAATTATAGGCATATTTGTTTATTATATATATATAATTTTTTATTCTTTGATTACTCTAAACATTTATTTTATTTCACCTTTTCAATATTATTTTTTTCATATAATTTGTTTTATTAATTTTCTTCTATATTTTTTTTTCTCTTCTTCATAATCTCATTTAACCTCATTATAAGTATTATAATATAATTAATATTTTTTTTTTCTTTAATTTTAAAATTGTTTATTTTTAAAATGTTTTTTTTTTCCTTTGTTTTTCTTTTATGTTAATTTTAAAATATACAAAAAAAAAACAAGAAAGTTTGCATTTACCAAAGGAAAAAAACAACCGTTATGTTAATCATATTTGAATTATTATTTACGCAATTCCAATATTTACATTCACAACAGAAAAAATGGGTTACACATCTTTTTGTTTGTTTTGTATAGATATATGTACATATATACATGTATACGCTCAACAAACATTTTTCCAAAAGGTTTAAATGTCAAAATTCAAAAAAATAAAGACTATAAATTATTATCGTTATGTAGCGTTAAATTCCTCATTTAATTATATCCCTAAATTTCATTCACACACTTTTCAATTTCTTTCAATTAAAACAAAAAGTCCTTTAATCAAACGGGTTTTTGTCGCATTATTTATTTATTCTTTTTAATTTTAATTAAATCACTTTTTTTTTATTGTCCAATTTTGATCGAAATAAAAAAAACTTAAGCCGGTTTAGACTTTATCAGATTTTGTTTCACTTTAAAAAAAACTAAATAAAACGATTATGCTAAATAATTTAACTATAGTCAGAATTTTAAAAGTTGAGGTTTCGTATTATACTAGAAAAACATGCGCAGAAAAAAAGGTACTTACACACATGCGTTTTTGTTGTTGTAACACGTTTCTTCTTTCGTATATCTACACAAAAAAGATCACAAAGACATGTAAAACATGCGCAAAAAGACCTCAACTCTTAAAATTCAGACTATACACAATTAAAGCAAAATTAATGATATTTCTCATAATGACTACGATTTTACCGTTTTTTTTCTATATTGGTATTTATTCGTAATAAATAATTTTAAGAACGATTTTCATTCGTCCATAATTTAAGGCAATCTATTTCGTATTTTTTTTTTGTATTTAAATTTAAATTAAAGATAAAATGAGGTTTCAATAATAAAATGATATAATCATTTAGAGATGTTCAAATATTTCACATTTAAAAATTTCTTTTTTTTTTTTTTTTCTACATGGTGACCATAAAAATATAATATGCTGGACGACGAATCTGAAGTCCTTTGTTTTTTTTTCTTCTTTAATATTTTTCTTTTCACTTCACATAGGTATTGCATACCACAGAGCAGATACATAGAGAGAGAGGTACACTGGCAGTACTAGTACATTCGAAAATCAGCAGTTTTCAAAAAATTTGTTGACCTGTGCGGGGAAGTATGAGAGCCGAAAAGTTTCTATCTCTCACGAAAAAATATATGAGAAAACTTTCGTTTATTACTCATTTAGTCACAGAATATTATTATTCATATAACATACACACCTAATTCCCATTTGTCGTTCTAAAATTTTTTTTAATGCATATATTGAAATATTTACTGTAAATACTAAATTCAACACAATCCAAAATATACATACGCATGAAAATATTTAAAAAATATTCAACTTGTAAATTTATTTTCTAGTTTCAAACAAAAAATTATACCTGTTTCTTCAATATGTACATATGGTATATATTTGCTGTTTATGTATCCCTTAAAATAGTATTTTAGATAAATATGTATTTGTTATTTCAAATATATTAAAAATAATTTTAAAAATTAATTTTTACATTTTCGTAAATTTTCATATCCAGAAATTTTTTTCATTAGGAAATATGAAAATTTTATATGTAATGGATCAGGAGATTAGAATTAACAGGCATGTTATTTTATTTTCTTTTACATTAAAAAATATCTAATGCTGTTCTGAATATATTTTTACTTTAAAATATATACACACAAGCAAACACAAGGAAAAAAAAAATACAGCAATATAAATATTATATTCATATATTTCTCATTTCTCATATACCATACATATCATATATCTTTTCCAAAAACAATAAAACACATAAATACCATTTACGCATAAAGTAAATAATTTGTAAATTTTTTTCAAACACATATACAATTTTTTTTGCGCGGTAATTAATATATTTTTTGTCTTTTGCATTGAAAAATGTATAGAGGTAAGGTAATAAGGAAAAAAGATCTTTTTTCTATTTGAAGTGGTACTATGTATTGAAGATAAACATGTGTATAACACCTCCTATTGTTTTTTTTTGTTACCGTCAACATATACTATCAAACGAGAATATATCAGCGTCTGTCCTAATACAATTTTGTATATTAAATATATTAATGGATATCATTATTAAAAAATAAACAACAATACCTGTTCCAGTATTGTATGTGCAGCTGATGTATATGTTTTGCTGTTTAAAAAAACAAATATATATACGTATGTATACATCCTTTAAAAATACTATTTTTTTTTATTTTGAAGTGAAGTAAACTTATATATTATTATTTGAAGGCATACATGTGTATAACATCTCCTTAACTGTTTTCTTGAGGTATCGTCAACACTATCAAACAATTCTTATATGGATAAATACAATCAGTGCTGCCAAATGGATATAATCGTATCAAATTGGCTACGATTTTTCGAAATTTTGGCAGTGGATACGAAAGATACTTTTTTTTTTGATTTGGATACTTTTTCGATAAAACCTAGACTTTGAATAGTAAAATTTCAATTTTGACACTGATTGAAAGAAAACTACGTTACAAACACTATTTGTCTCAATTTTCATGTTCTAAATTTCATTTATCTCATCTATATACTAAAGAATGGAAGTAATGGAATTGAAAATGGTAAAAAAGAAAATAATAGAATTAGAATAGCAGCATATAAAAACTGGAAAAATAACACTTTTATCTTTGTGGATACTTTTTTCTTGGATTGGATACTCTTTTGGTCTCCATTTGGATACGGAAAAAAATTGACGAGTGGCAGCACTGAATACAATGTTCTATATAACCTTTAAAGTACAAAAACATTTGATACTTTTGTAGATGATTTTGTTTAAATTTTTGATCGCTATGATTTCTGATTGCCTGGTGCAAAAAAGATTTTTAATGCTAGAAAATAAAGGATTTTTGATCGAATTTATCAATAAAATTATTTTCTAAAAATATCATTTTGATATCAACATTTTATTTGACCTGATAAACGATCAAATTTGATATGCAAATTAATAAATTTGATATGTAAATTATCATTAAAATTTATAAATGTGATCATATGCAAATTAGCTATACTTGTATACTTCTTCTTCTTGAAATACACCCTCAAATCCTATGTCTTCAATTTCTCATACAAATGGGTTAAATTCTTATACAAAACCAAATGGTATGTATTCTACCATATATCTGAATATGCAGTAAAGGAAAAGCTGTTTCCATATGATTCTGTATAGTAATGAGAACCATGAGAATGATTGTATAGCGAGTTAAAAATATTAAAATTTCTCAAATTTTTGTTAAAATTTTCTATGTATTGTATGGAAAATAGTTAGAAAAGAGAATATATTTTAAAAAAGTGAGAAATTAAGAAAAAATTCTGGGAATAAGAAAGAGCTTAAAAAGCTTTGAGATTGGAGGTCAACTAGTTCTGACTATTTCAATATACTAGAATAATTAGTCTGTTATAAAATTTATATTGTCATTGTGCATACTATGCTACTTGACCGCTAAATTTTATATTTTTATATAAATTAAATTCGAATTATATTCGATTTTTTTGAAAATATGATGCGAATAATCAATTTCAATTCCGTATAATTAATGTATTGGAATCAATAAAAAAAATGTTCACAAAAAAACGTAATAATTTAATGGATGGAATTTTTCCACGATATATTTTTTTGAATAAATTTATAACTTTTTTTAGGAAATTAATAATTATAATTTTTAATCACAATTAAATCCATAAAAAAAAAATAATGACGATTCCTAACTAAACACACTTTTAATTCTTCTGAATTTAATTAATAGTATAAACTATAATTTTAATACTCGTAATTCACTACTCTTCATAATTTTCTAATTCACAAGTTAGTTTTATTTTCTTTCATCTTTTTTTTTATTTTTCCATAGAACTAAAGTTATTCAAATATGTATTTGCAACTATTAAACTGACCAACAGATATCAAATTCACTGTAAAAATAAACTGAATTAAATTATACATTTCACTTTTCACCATGAATCATGATACAATAAAATAAAGTTTTTGTAAGTTTTTTGTTTAAGTCCTTAATTCTAAAATAAATCCTACACCTAAAGAATAATTTTTTACATTCTTTTGAAATCTTAATATTATTTGTGAGCTCAATAAAATAATCAATTATATTACTTTTAGTTGAAATTTTTTCTCCATTTACTTGTTGGAAGATTGATTCCATTTTACTAATTTCAACTAAAAAGAATTCAGAAGGCTTAGTAAGTCCACCTTCCGACAATTCATCTACCTATGTATAGTTATTTTCTTTGGCTTCATAATCATTTGTGTCAATTTCATATTTACATTTTCTGAGTATGAATCCAGCAATGCCTTCAAGAGCATCTGATTTTAAATCGTCAAAATTGAAATCTATATTGGGTTCTTCTATTTGAGGAATAGTTTGCAAAACTTCTTTGGTTAATACAGTATCTTGATTTCCAGTTTTAAAAAAGTGTTTTATCTTCATCACACTCTACATTTGAGCTATTTAAAACTGTATTGTTACGACCTACAAAATAAAAAGTTATTCGATTCCATGATTTTAAACAAGTACTTACACAGACAAAATACAATTTCCAAACCAAATATCTAAGACAAAACAAAACGGTACAAACATTTAAAGGTTATTTAATTTTAATTGTACCTAGAACATATGATCTTAGACAATATTTAAAATCTAGTGCTGTTGGATGATCATTAAGACCTCCCGAATATCGTAAAACGCTAAAGAAGTTCTCCAAAGCATCCTGATTCAAATGGTTTGTTGTGATGAATTCTATTTTATATTTATTTTTAAAATTTTTTAAAAGGTTTATTAATGAAGTATTACTTATTAATATTCCTTTTTGAAATGGAAGATTTTTTGCCAGGAATTTTTAAATTCAATATAACATTGTTCATTTCATTTAAAATTTTATTTTGAACTTTAAGAGCTAAACCATACGCTTTTACTCTGTCTCTTGAATCAATTGAATATATTTTAGTATTCATAATATCAAACCAATCATTGATTTATTTTATGAAATCAGCACATTCCAATGTATTACTTTCTTTACATTTTTCTAGCTGAAAACACCTGCGAAGAGCACTTGAAACGGTATGTAAAAACAATTGTGCTGCTGGTTTAACTTTTTGTCGTGCAGCATTTTTAACGTCTAAATTTGTATCGTTTATTTTGTAAGCTATACTTAAATGACTTTCATTAGATAATTTTATAAGCTCTTTAAAAGGCACTGAAGTAATCAGTTTGTTATATAATAGAAACTCCGTATCAATAAAGTGATTCCCTAACAACTTCAACAAATGAGGTGTATCAGCGAATACAAATATATCCTCCACTTACAGGGTGTTTAAACCATGTTGTCATTATACCAACTTCAAGCTCCTTCCATAAACTTTGGTTTGATAATCCCATATTAGATACAATGGCCACTACTGTGTAATTAATCTGATGCAGTTTTGTTATAATATCTTCCAAAATTGTACGAGTAAGTTTGCAATCGTAAGAGTAAAAAACTGGTTGTTTCCATTTATTAAATATGCCTCTGGCCATAACCACTTGAACCAGTGGCGTCTCGTCCAGGTGTTCAAGGTGTTCACAGAACACCCATATAATCTAAAGCAAAATTAAAAAAAAAAAATTGAGAACGCCAAAGTAATTTTCATAACTTCAATAGTAATGTCCATATAAAACTAGAGTGTTCTATTATAATGTAGAACCCAGCCTCACATTCAGTGATGTGCATTTGAAGCCGTCCTCGTTTCGTACTGTAACTGTGACAATATAAATAATATACAACCAGGGTGTGAAGCTCTGATGTAGAACCCAACCTCATTTAGTATTATTTCTATCAAAATGTATTGAAGTTCTACTCAAGAAGAACTTTAATACTTTTCAATCCTATGCATTGAAATTTGAGGCTTTGCTCTCGTACTGTAACAATACAGTTGTTATATAATGAAGGTGTTCAATTCTGAAGCAGAACCCAAGTTACAATTAGACTCAATGTTATTTTTAACAACCTTGCAACTTTAAAAAATGTACGCTTTTATATTATAAAGTTGGTTCTGTAAAAAGTTCGAACAAACTTCAAAATCAAAGTCACACCTATAGACAAAGCCAAGCCAAGTGAAATATTGAATTAAAAAATTGTTTGTATGAAACGTCACATATTTTTCACATATTGAATTATTTTATATTTTTTTGCAAACTTTAAACTTTAACTACTCGTGCTCTATTGCACCGATTTGAGTCAAATAAAACGCAATAGGTCAGAAAATAGTTCAAGAATTGAAATGTACACTTTTTTTAAAGGATCAGGATATTAACTAGGAGAAAAAAATAGAGAGAAAAAAAGGGTATTTGTCGAAAACATGACTTTTATTGTGTTTTACCCTATAACTTTTACCCTAGCAAACGAATTTTCACCGTTCAAAGTTTTTATAATATTAGACCCTTCAAGAAATATCCTGGCCAAATTTCAGCTTTCTAGTCCTACGAAAACATACATGTCTAAGGAATCAAAAAATGTAACATTTTGATACTAAAAATTGGTGCGTGGGTGTATAATTTAAAATATAACGAAGGGTTAAAGCTTGCTGAATAGACTCGAAGAAGTTAAAAAAATAAAGGAGGTTCAACAAAGTACTGACTTTGTCAAAAAGCACCTTATTTTTTAAAAATGTTCATACTGCCCGAATATTTTTTTGGAATACAAATTGAAGCTGAAATTTTTAACTCTTTTGTTTTGTAATTTTTTTGATATTAATGTTGACTGTTTGTTTCGTAAATATGTTGTTATAAGAATAAAGAATTATTTTTAGTATTTTGTTTCATACTTTTATTGTAAGAATTTTTTTTATTTAGGATAAATTAAAAATATTTGTAGTGCTCGAATACTTTGTTGAGCTACTGTATATAACTACATATATATTTAATTTCTTAAATTTTCTCAATTACCCTGCAGCACACCCAGGTGAATAAGTCACGAGACGCCACTGACTTGAACGTAATTCGATGGAATTATTACACAATCATTTCCTATACCATATTGATAGACTGACTTAATTTTCATTTCGTCGAAACAAAGAGTACATACTTTTTCCTTTTCTCCTAAATCTGTTGCTTTCATGGCGTGAAGAACATTCGTAAGAATTCCAGGTTTCATTGCAATTTTACTTGCCCACCTTTGAAGAGTCCTTACAGAAGGCAGGGAAAAATTCTTTTCACGCATGTATCTATAAGAACGTGGGCCAGCAGAGTGTAATGAAATAGCTGACGATATATCTTTAGTGTTCCATTTTATATGCTTTTCGGGGTTTTCAATTTATTTTTTTGACCTGTAGTGAAAATTGACAGAGATTTTTCAAGCACTTCAAAATCTTGAGTCTTATTTTTTAATATGTTTATTTCTTTGTCTTTTTCCCTTATTATTTTTTCTAATTCTTCTACTTTTATGTCATGACTATAAAAAAAAATGTAATTTTTAAAAAATTAAAATATATTTTTATTCAATAATTACTCCGTCTGATAAAAAGCGTCTTTCATTTTTTGGAACCCTACGACATCACAATTTTCTAGAGCTTCGGTTGAATCTCTAAAAAGGTTAATATTTAATTTGAATTTTGATAAAAAGTAATATTAATTTTTACGTGAAATCTTCAATTGCTTTTTGAACAACTTCTTTTCTGGCTTTATTTTCTGCACGTACTGTTCTCTCTGATACGTTTTTTTCACCGGCAATTTTTTAGTAATCACAGCAGTTTCTATTAGTTTTCTTTTATGCAGAGGCGTATTCAATAGACTATCTTTTAAACATAAGTCATCATCGGTGACATACTCTTATATTATTTATATTTTTAATACTTTGTCCACACGCTTTAATCCATAAGAGTAAACGATTTTTATCCTTAGGAAAGGAAAAAAATCTAATACCTTTATCAAAGTTTTTTCTGTTATTATTACTGTTGCAACCTTTCACTTTACAAGATACCATTTTGTATAACTACAAAAGCGTCAGATAATAAGCGTATTCACATAAAAAATATTACTATTCACAAATTCACACTTATTTTATTTAAACTAATTTTTTTGAGTTGTATTTTTGTTTTATTTAATGGAAATGAAACACATTCCTTAACAAAAATGTTAACAAACGAACTCCGCAAACTCAACAACCTCATTAAAAGCTGATCAACATTTTTTATTTGGCACGGTATGACGTAAAATTGTTGAATGAAAATTGAAATCACATTCAACTGTTATCTTTATTTTATTGTATCATGACTTTTCACTATGATTTTTTTTTTTTCTGTTTTATTAATTTTTATCTCCGCAATATGCGGGTACATCTAACACACGCTACATTTTAATAACGACTTCCAAGATACCAAAAGTAAAAGAAAGAGCCCTGAGCTAAATTTTAACTTGCTTATATAGCAAGATTTGGTGTTCATCTCATTACGCATTTATTATGTACATATATGTAATGAGACATGTTATAGATATGTTATTTTAATTTTACTCTGGGTAATTTTATATGGGTATTAATCATGATATTAAAAGAATGAAATACGATGTATTTGCCGTCGGCAAATACCATTGCATACATGTTAACTATTATCAAATTCTAAAAATTGATTTTAATAAAAAAAATGTGAATTGAGAAATAAAGAATAAAAATAAATTGAGTGGTTCCCATGAATTTTCTATAAATCGCGTGATTTATAATACAATATAAAATCATGCCATTTCTAAAACTATAAAAGGGATTTCGATATTGTTGCGCGAGTTACATATATTGATTTTCAAAATGAGAAAAAGCATCTGGACAATACTGATTTACCAGAATGTCATAAAATCAAAGCAACAAATAAACCAATGTCATGGTAATTAATTAAATTCAATGTTCCCATAAGAAAGTAGCTAAATAATCTTTTTTAAATGCCAATTCTTAGTAAAAGTTCTAACATTACTTTTTCCGTTCACATCAATATGCTAATAATGCATATATTACTATTCTATGTAGTTAATATAAGTATGAGAATATCAATTGTAAAATTAAGGTAATAAATAATTTAAAAGATTGTAATTTGATAACCTTGGTAGGAGAAATCTTAAGATAATGAAATGTTAATTTTTATGAAGAGATTCATTCTAAGTTTATTGCTTTAAGAGGTCAGTTCTAAAAGAAAAAGCTTGTTCGGTCATAAACAATAAAGTTGATATATTTTAAAAAGGAAAATAACTTGTGTTTTATTTGTTTAATTTTATTTTATTTTTTTTTATTTTGGACAACTCCAAAATATATAAGTGGCGCAGTCGGTAGGATCCTTTTCCGTAGAATAAGGATCCAGTGATTCGAACAAATAAATTTTGTGAAAAAAAAAAAAAAAAAAAAAAAAAATTTATTTTTTTTACTAAATACTTATAACCAATATAAAATACATATATAATATTTGTGAAATTGATTAATATATGAGTGTTATAAGTGAAGTGAAAACAATATTTCCAAATACATAATTGCATATATTGAATAATAGCGTACAAAAAAAAAAAAAATATATATATACATTCTTCCAATAAAGTGGGATACAAAGCAATTTAAAGAACAATTTACTAAATTGCGAAGAAACAAACACAAAACTGGAAAGAAGAATAAACAGGCATCGTATAATTGATCAAAACAGAGAAATGGCACAAAATCAACAACCAAATATGATCGAACAATGTTTAGTTGCTCTGACCGACATCGTTAATAGACAGAATCAACAACAATCCCTACGAAGTAGAATCGAAAAAGAAATTCGATATTTGCCTACATTCGAAGGACGACCAGGGACTTTACCAGCTTTTATTACATCTGTGGAAAGAGCACTAGAAGAATATGGAGACTTAAAAACACAAGTATACAACGTCATCTATAATGAAAAAATTTTGGGAGCAGCAAAAAACTACTTAGCAATATCAGCACCAACAACATGGGAGGAGTGCAAGGCCAAATTGAAACTACAGTATAAACCAACGAAGGATCAAGGACGAATTGTTCAGGACATTAATGGATTAAGGGTGAGTTCAATTGTAGAATTACTAGATAAAATAAGAATTATTGTGGATAGTATATCAGAATGTGCATTATTCAGTGATTTTCAAAATGAAATAATCAATAATTTGAGTAGTGTACTTGTCCTAAAGATTAAAGAAATTACAGCTGGAGCACTGGCAGCTGAAATTTATAATAAATATAGTTTAGAGGAAATTAGAATCGTAATAAATAAATATATAAGTCAAGATTATTATAATTTAAAAACTATAAAATCAAGAAATTTTATGAGAGAAAAACAAGGTTCATATAGACAAAATCAAAATAATAATAAAGAATTAAACAATAATTCAGGTCAAAATCGACAAAATTACAATTACAACAGTAACTCAGGACAATACCGAAACAACAATTCGAGACAGTACAGACAAAACAACAACTTTAATAATCGTCAAAATTGCAATAATTTTTCCCCCAATAACAATAATATAAATCCTAGAAACGAATCATTTAGACCTCAAACTCGAAATCAAAACCCTAATCAAGTTCTGCCAATGGATGTAGATTCATTGAGTACTAATAACGGTGGTAACGAAGTAAATCAATTAAGCGAAAACAAGTTTTTTATAAATTAGCCTCGGAAACTAGAAAAATTTATGTTATTTTAACTATACAACAAGAAAAACTTATTGCTATGATAGATACCGGTTCGACAATTAGCCTTTTAAATTCAAGTAGAGTATTTGACAATATTTATGAGAAAATAGGTGGTGAAATTTCAAAAATCAGTACTATAGAGGGGCAGGTTACAAAACCTACAGAATTAGTGAAAACCTTATGCCCTGAAGAATTTCAGTTACCCCAAAATGCTAGAATGAGATGGATAAAAATAAATTTATCTAAACCATATGATTTGTTAATAGGTATGGATTGGATAGAGAATAATGTAAAATTAATCGATATGGAGAATAAGGAAATAATTTTAAAAAGTGGTGTTAAAATCTCATTTTTTAATAAAATACTAGACGAAGAAGTAAATATGTTAGAAGAAAGCGATTTAATAAATATTAATTTGTCTCATCTATCAGAAATAGAAAATTCTTCACTTATAAAATTATTAAGTAAATATAAAAAGCTATTCTTTAAAGAAGGGGATAAATTAACAAACACCACCAGTATTGTACATGAAATAAAAACTACAACTCAAGAACAAATAAATTCCAAATTATATCGATATCTCCGCCCCAACACGAAGAAGAGGTGAGAAAACAAATGAAGGAAATGGAAGCCCAAGGAATAATTAGAAAAAGTAACAGCAGATATAGCTCCCCAATAATAGTTATACCAAAGAAAAGAGATAATTCAGGAATACAAAAATTTCGAATTGTAGTCGATTATAGAAAGCTTAATCAGTATTTTAGTTCTTTAGACTTAGCAAAGGGATACCATCAAATTTTGTTAAAGAGCAGGATATAGAAAAAACAGCTTTTGTAACACCAGCAGGGTTATATGAGTATGTCAGGATGCCATTCGGATTAAAGAATGCACCTGCTACTTTTCAACGTTTAATGAATGAAATATTAAGGCCTTACATTAATAAAATATGTGTGGTGTACTTGGACGATATCCTAATTTTTTCAACCACTTTAGAAGAACATTTGAACTCTTTAGAAAAAATCTTTAAAATATTGACTGAACATAATCTGAAAATACAGGCAGATAAATGCAGTTTTATGAAAAGAGAGACCGAGTTTTTAGGGCACATTCTAACAAAAGAGGGAATAAAGCCTAATCCTAGCAAAATTGAAGATATAAAAAGGATAGAGATTCCTAAAACAGAAAAACAACTTAAAGGTTTTCTGGGGATGACGGGTTTTTATCGGAAATTCATAAAGGATTATGCTAAAATAGCACATCCCTTAATAAAATATCTTAAAAAAGATTTGAAAATAAATATTAATGACCCCCAATATAGAGAAGCATTCGAAAATTTGAAACTTTTAATAGCTTCGCACCCCATCTTAAAATATCCAGATTATGATAAACAGTTTGTGATAACAACGGATGCTAGCGAATATGCGATTGGAGCCGTTCTCTCCCAAGAAGGTCATCCAATATGCTACGTTTCACGAACATTAAATAAACATGAAAAAAATTACAGTGTAACTGATAAAGAATTTTTGGCTATAGTTTATGCAGTGAATTATTTCAGGCCATATATATATGGCAGGAGGTTTAAAATTATCACAGACCATGCACCGATAAAATACTTAAATACAAAATATAGAGGTAAGGAATTTTCACAACGAAACCAACGGTGGATTTTAAAATTACAGGAGTATAATTTTGAAATCGAGTACCTTCAGGGTAGGGACAATAAAGTAGCTGATTTTCTCAGCCGAATTGAAAACAGCCCCCAGATAAATAATGAAAACAGCAGTGAATCCAATATGGACCTGTCTGATACAATGCATTCGGTAGACGAACAATTACTTGATAATATTGGTATTAGGGAAGAAATTGTTAATAAATAAAAAATTCAAATAATTTTAACCTATAGCCCCACGAATGAGATAGAGACAAAACATGGTAGATGGATAATACAAATTAATCCACAAAACGACGAAAACGCAATAAAAAATATTCTAAAAACACATATAAAATCTGGACGTATTGGTATATATGCAGAAGTTGATAATAGGGACTATAATAAAGTGCAACAGTGTATTATACAGTTATTCTCAAATAATAAAACAATAAAATTCATAAAATCAACAAAAAGAGCACAAGAAATTGAAACTGAAGAGGAATGTCACAAGCAGATTTCACTATATCACACTAAAGAATCCTTACATAGTTGTATAATAGAAACTTATAAAATGCTAAAAGATAAAATTTATTCCCCTAAATTAGCAGAACATATACAACTAATAATAAATAATTGTTCTAAATGTCAAGAAATAAAATATGATAGGAACCCCATTAAGCCTAAATTGAATATTACTGAAACACCCAAATCAAAAAACGAAATTATACATTTAGATGTCTTTCATTACCTGAAACAAACTTTTGTAGTTATAATAGATAAGTTAACAAAATTTGCAGTGGCCTATTTAATTAACGATAGAAATTGGGCAAAGAAAATTGCTATAATTGAAGGGTATATAGCTACATTTGGTAAGCCAAAGAAAATTATTATGGATAATGAATTCAAATCAGAACAATTGAAACGATTCTTACAAGATAAGGAAATAGAAGTGCATTGGACTAAACCCAATAGCCATACTGGTAATGCAGATGTTGAAAGATTACATTCAACAATAATTGAAAAAATTCAAGCAATAGATGAAAATATTTCACTTGAGCAAAAAATATACAAGGTCATAGGGAATTATAATAATCGGTATCACTCTAGTATCGAAATGACTCCAATGTTAGCCCATAGTTTAACAGACATGACCCCCCTTGTAGACAAACTAAACCAAAAGAAAGCTAGGTATATACGAAAATTAAACAAAAGTAGAGAAGATTACGTTGAGAAAAGAAAAGAAGGGTACATTAAAAATTACAGAAGGGTTAGACATAAGGATGCACCTAATTTTAGAAAATATCCATTAGAAAATGTTTATTTCTCGAATATTAAAAGACCTTATAAATTTTCAGGTATTTCTAATAATTATAATAATGATGATAACTGCAGTACAAGGGCTATTGCAAGTTCATCCAATAAATGAATCAAACGGTTATGTTAGAATTAGAATTAAAGAAGTCGAAATAGCTAATAATACAGACATAATTTTACATATTATTGATCTGAATGAATTATCAGAAATTTTAGAACAACTTTCTTACAATATAAAATATTTAGACATAAAAAATAGACAAATACTAGATAGTGAAATAAAACTAATAAAAAGTAAACTAAGAGCAATACAAACACCGTATCGACCAAAACGAGGACTAATTAATTTCGTAGGTACTGGACAGAAATGGTTATTTGGAACCATGGATGACTATGACAGACAAGAAATACTAGAACATTTGAAAATTATTAATGAAAACAATCACAATAGTATCCAAACATTGAATAAACAAATAAAAATTAATGATCATTTCAATAAAACGATTCTAAATTTAAAAATGTTAATAGAAGACGATAGAACAAGAATTTTACAATCAATAAATAAAACAAACATACAGGTTAAAAATATAAGCGAAAAAATTGCATTTCTAGATCAGGAAACAAAATTAAATTATTTAGAAAATAAAGTGAACCAAATTCTTGATAATATAGCGTCAACAAAAAATAATATCATACATTCAAGTATGCTAACCTCAGAAGAACTAGATTTATACAATGTTGACATACATAAATTAAAACTCTTAAAAGCAGGAATAATGGAATACAAAAGTAAAGTGTTAGTTTTTGCAATCAAAATCCCAAAAGACTATATAATGGTAGAGTTACAAATGATAAAACCAATACCAAATTCCCAAAATTTAGAAATTGACGAAAATGATGACCTGATAGTTGAAATAAATAATAAAATATATAGTTATGACGATACATTAGGTATTAAAGATCTAAAATTAAGTAAACATTGTATTGTAGAAAAAAGATGTTCTCTTAAATTTAATAATAAAACTAGTATAGAAGAAATAGACGACGAAACCATTTTATTAAAAAATATGTATAATGATACATTGACACAAAATTGTGACAAAAGAAAATACAAATTAAATGGAAATTTTCTGATTAACTTTAATAATTGTACTATAAATATAAATCAAATGAAATTTCACAATAAGAAAATTACAGTACTGGATAAATACTTTTATCCATCCGAATATATACAAACAATAAATGAAAAACCTATTGATTTTAAGAAAATTGTAATTGAAAATGAAAATAATATTGAAGAAATAGAAGAATTAAAATTCCATAAAAATATAATATATGGCACAAATATATCCATAATATCTGTATTAATCATAATGCTATTATTTATTGTAGTATTTTTAAACTGTAAAACTAGGAGCGGAAAAATTAAAGTTATAACTAATATGAAGCCGGAGGCTTCTGATTTAAAGCGGGGAGGAGTTACATATATTGATTTTCAAAATGAGAAAAAGCATCTGGACAATACTGATTTACCAGAATGTCATAAAATCAAAGCAACAAATAAACCAATGTCATGGTAATTAATTAAATTCAATGTTCCCATAAGAAAGTAGCTAAATAATCTTTTTTAAATGCCAATTCTTAGTAAAAGTTCTAACATTACTTTTTCCGTTCACATCAATATGCTAATAATGCATATATTACTATTCTATGTAGTTAATATAAGTATGAGAATATCAATTGTAAAATTAAGGTAATAAATAATTTAAAAGATTGTAATTTGATAACCTTTGTAGGAGAAATCTTAAGATAATGAAATGTTAATTTTTATGAAGAGATTCATTCTAAGTTTATTGCTTTAAGAGGTCAGTTCTAAAAGAAAAAGCTTGTTCGGTCATAAACAATAAAGTTGATATATTTTAAAAAGGAAAATAACTTGTGTTTTATTTGTTTAATTTTATTTTATTTTTTTTATTTTGGACAACTCCAAAATATATAAGTCGCGTGTGCAACGGATTTTGTTTACAGTTCATTTATTGGAATTTTAAGTTGTAATTTCTGGAATTGGAGACAAAACTTTCCAATATGAACTGAAATAAGAATTTTTAATGTACAGCCAACTGAATTGTATGACAAATAAAATTTTGCTGTCGCAACAATTGCCTATCGTTTTTAATAAAATTTTCTATTTTGTTTGTTATTTTTATTACGTTATTTAATCTATCGTTAAGCTTGATTATTGTTATTTTTTAAAGTATCGTTTAATTTGTCTAGAATTATTACAATATCATTGTGATCCGGGTTTCCGGCGATCCACTTCCAAGCAGAGCCAGTAAAATTTAGGGACCTTCTAAATATTCTAGGTTTAAGATTTTCTAATAAGCCTTGTATTTGAAATAATTCGTGATGAAGATAAGGGTACAGTGGGTCACTTATTATAGTGTCGTGGTTAAGTTCGGTTAGGTGGCTGCTGACTTTTCAATAGGGGGATAAACATGCAAAATCGTACAAGACCGATGCAGCATGCCGGAATTATTGAATTGTCGGAAGTCTGGCTACGACCTCCTCGTGGTGCCACTAGTAACAGATCTTCAGTACGGTCATGTCTCTGCTGAAGATCTGGCCAACAGTAGCCTGGGCATGCAATCCAAGGGTGGAACAGCATATGCCCAGAGATGCGTGGCTAGGGGAGAGCCTAGTCGCTAGTATGCGAACTCTGGATACCAGGCGACCTCCAGTTTTAATAAAGCCTTTTCAAGGTACAAGGGCTCTGCCTTGGGTGACCGTTTTTTCTCTAATACTCATGGGACCACTTATGGAAACTACCGAAAAAAACAAACAAAACGAGAGTGATGCACCTCTAAAAGCATCAACTTCTCAAACTTCAACCAAGTAAACAGTTCCTCTGGTTGACAAGGTTATAAGAGAAGCTAAAAGTTTAGATAGCTTGAGCGACTTTTATGACAGTGACAATGACACAATAACAAACGTATCATTGTCACTAGATAGCGAAGCCGAGTCTATCCAAAATCAAGAGGCTGAAGTTGAAACTTCATTACAGAAGTTGAAGCTGAAAGACTCTGATAAGAGGATAAAATTCAGCGGAGCTGGTAGGAAGAGAATGAAGAGACTACTGCAACAAGGCCTAGGCGTTGACGAGGCACGTTTGCAGGCTCTTCAACCTCTTCCAAAAAAAATGGGAGATAGTCTCAAGAGAGGCCGCTCTGACGACTCAACTTCTGAGGCTTATGGCTCTAAAAAAGTCAAACAACTTCAGGAGGTCGAGACTATCTCTCAGCATAAAGATAAAGACATGCCTTCTACAGTAAGCTTTAAGCAAGCTGTAGAAAGCATACAAATTGGTATTTTGTCGAAATCCTTTCCAGAAGCTCTCCTGACAACTGAGCAAATGAGTGCCATTCAAGAGCAGATTCTGAAAAGGATAATCGAACAAAAAAACAACCAAACAAAACCAAAATTCCTTGGTGCCACCTATAAACCCGGGTGGTTAGTGTTAAGTTATGCCAACGAGAGCACGAAAAAGTGGCTTCAAGAGCTGATCGCAGACTTGAAACCATGGGAAGAGCAAACCTGGTGATGGTCGAGGAAAAAGATATTCCTCGCACTCAGATACTGGTTGGTCACTTCCCTAATAGTGCCAAAAATAAAAGTGAGGACATTTTGGGACTCATCAAAGGGCAAAATAATTACAACGTGGACGATTGGCGTATCATCAGAAGGGCCAATGAGAAAACGTGGACCATAAGTCTATGGAAGCCTTGAAAAAGAATGACTTCAAAGTGAGCTTCAAGTTCGGTGAAGTCAGACTTCGTCGTAGAGGTGAAGGACGGAAGAGAAAGCTGGAAGAAAGTGAGGGCACAAAAGTCCTCATAGAACCTGCAGCCTCAACCTCCAAAGCTTCTACGAGAAAGGCCAAAATAGCAGCCAAAAAAAATGCTAAAAACACAAAGGTAAACCCAAGAAAGAGGCAAAGGACGAAAGTCCCAACTCCAATCAGGGCAAGCCTTAAATGTCTACCAACATAAAATGCCTACAGATAAACCTTCACCATTCCAAAGCTGCATCAGATGTGCTTTGCCGAAGGTTTATCAAGGACAACATGGACATAGGACTAATTAATTTACGATAATAAATCCAACAGGCCCAGAACAGCCTTGTTGATAAAAAACACAATAAAATTTTCTCCAATTCCAGGATTTATCTCACAAGACCTGGTTGCAGTACTGTTGGAGGTGCCTACACAGTCGGGTAAGCAAAAGGCTATAATAGCCTCCGCTTAATTCGATATCACAGAAGCAGAACCTCCACCTAGGTCAACACAGAAACTAGTGCAGTACTGCAAGGAGAACAACACCCAGCTGATTCTGAGCTGGGTTGCGAATGCTCATCATGTCTTATGGGGAAGCTCAGACACCAACAAAAGAGGTGAGTGCCTTCTAGAATACATTAATTGTAACAATATTATAGTTAATAACGTAGGCAATAAACCCACCTTTAGAAATATCATTAGGCAAGAAGTCCTTGACCTAACCCTGTCCATACCAAGTATTTGTGATAAAATTATTGATTGACATGTGTCAGATGAAACTTCAATGTTAGATCATATGCACATTAGATTTGACATAGAAGCCAACGTTTCACACATCCAAGTCAATCAAAACCCTAAATGTACTAACTGGACTTTATATGATGAACTCCTGAGATATCACGTAGATCAGGAGCATATAATAGATACCAGGGATGAACTAGATCTAGCAGCGGCTAGACTACAACAATCTCTGCAAAGTTCATTTAATGACAGCTGCCCGGTAAAACCAAAGCAAATCGCAAGAGATGTTCCCTGGTGGAATCGGGAGCTAAGCAGACTAAAGTCATCAATCAGAAGACTATTCAATAAAGCTAAACGTACTGGAGAGTGGTCTGAGCACAAAAAGGCTTTAACGGTATACAACAAAGAATTAAGAAAATCAAAAAGGACAACTTGGAGAAACTTCTGTGAGAGGGTTACAGAGTTACCTCAAACAGCAAGACTTCACAAAGTTCTCCCAAAAGTACACTCCAACGGAATAGGTTTACTAGAAAAACCTAATGGGGAATATACTCTGAACCAGGAGGAAACCTTAGAACTATTACTAAGCACACACTTCCCAGGTTCAGAAAACACAGTGAGCGAGATTGTTCTACAAGAAACACATACAAGGGTTTCAAATAGAACACATAGTCTAGCTAACAAAATTTTTACAAAAAAAAAAGTCTTATGGGCGATAAATAGCTTCAAACCATACAAAGCGCCAGGGGGCGATGGGATCTATCCAGCACTCCTGCAAAAAGGAGCTGAACGGATATCTTCGAACCTAATAAACCTGTTTAAAGCGAGCTTTAGGTTAGGTTATATTCCTAAACTTTGGAGAAAGACGAAAGTAATCTTCATACCTAAAGCGGGCAAAAAACCCGATGCCCAGCCAAAGTCATATAGACCAATCAGCTTGACTTCTTTTCTCCTAAAGACAATGGAGAAAATAATTGATCAGCATATTAGAGACATCATTCTTGTGAAAAAGGAGGCCAAGGAGACCTCGAAACATATTTTATGCGAATGTGAGGCGTTGGCCTCTAAAAGAGTGGAACATATGCATCAACTTTTTCTAAAACCAGAAGAAGTTTGGTGTGCACCTTCTCATAGAATTTTAGGATTCATTAAAAGCCTTAACCTATGAGAAGCACGGGCTGAACAAAAGATCTATAAAGGTCGAAGTGCAACAATAGCCCCTAAATATCTATCTATCTATCTCTAAGTTCGGTTGCAATTTCTGATGTTATTTTGTCATATTGCTTAAGATCTATGTCATGAATGATTTTGAAATTTCCTATCTGTATTTTCGCTTGTCTGCAGTTGATGGCGATTGCTTGTAAGTTTGAATAATCCAGTATCTAAACTTCAGCCTTCCAATGGTGAGAATTGATTTGTTATTAGATTAATTACTAATATTACTCTTGTGCACGACTTTACCCGACTCTGTAATAACGATTGTATTTCCATCTTCTTTTACTTTTTCTTTTACGTATCTGACTATTTGGAGCCTAGTCTTTTGTTGTGCTTTACAAATATGGCGTCGCCTACTTTAAAATTTTTAATTGGGTTTCGTTTTTTATTGTGAAATTTCATGTTTTTATTTTGTTTTTGTTTTAATTTTTCTATATTATCTAATCTACTTTTTTCAAAATTTTTTGGGGAACTTCTGGATAACCTACCGAAGAAAAATTCGACTGGCTTTTACCTTGTGACAGTGAATTGTTCAATTGTATTCGTGCGTTGCTCTTTCAAGGATTTCTTCGAATGAACGTGGCATTTCGTCCGATTTTAGGCATCTCATAATCTCTGAAAGTGTTGAGTGAAACCTTTCTATTTGACCATTTACTTCGCTCTTATAGGGTGGTGCTTATAAATAGAAATAGAAGCCGAATTCAGGGATTTTTCATTGTCCATTATAACAGTTTCTGGCACGGAAAAAAGAATAAATCCTCGATCGAACAGGATTTGATCGAATTTGTTTTGGCGAACTTAGTAAATTTATCTATTGCGGTTAGGACCAGATGTCTTTCCTTTGAAAAGATATCTAAGTGTACTACTTGACCGGGATAACTAGAAATGGGTGTAGGGTTGATAAATGGATAATTTAGGTGTCTGTCGTATATGTTCTCCTTGCAAGAGGAGCAGTTTTTCACTATCTTTTTTATTTTGTATCTCATTCTGGGGAACTAAAAGTTTTCTAGTAATTGAAGTCTATTTTCTTCGGCGTTTCTATGGGCTCTTCTATGTACTTTCAAGATTTTTTCTTCTTGTTCTGTTTCGTTTAGGACGGCTTCTACCATCATTGATGTTCGACGGATCTTGTAGTTTTTGAAGTGATTTGAAAATATTTCTTGCGCCTTTCCCATTATGCATTCATCTGCGTAGAGGCCATTTATCGTTTGTGGATTTAAATACTTTTTGAATATATCCGAAATGTCTTTTCTCGTGTAGTTTGGTTTAGTAAAGATATGTCTCCTATAACACTGGAGAACAGTGATTTTGCGGCACAGGATTTCGGAGTCGATCTTAGGTAAATATAGTCTCCTGAACACGAAAAAAATATCAGATCTGCCGAATTGACTCTATTTTTTAAGATTAAGACAATCCACTTATAATGACAATACAATAAAATGAAACTAAATAAAATCAAAAGAAAATTTAATATAACTTTTATTTTTTAACAGCAACTTCTTAATTTAAATTAAATTAATCAAATAAAAGCAACAACAAAAAAATAAAATCAAGAAAAACGTTTTCTATGTCATTGTCTGGCGTCTGGCGGTCACACCGACCTTTATACCTTTCCTTCATTATCTTGATATCCTGGTGGAACCGCTTCCCTTGTTCCTCGTTGTAGTCTTCCAGGTTGTCAGGGAATCTATCCAAATGACTTTGCAAAAATGAATTCTAATACTCAAATTAGCCCCCAGTTTTTTCAAAATTCCCAAGATTTTGGTGACTATTTCAGAATAATCTGCTGCTTTGTTGTTCCCCAAAAAGCTTTTAACAACTGACACAAAGCTCCTCCATGCTTCCAATTCGACCGGAGTCATGTGGTTTGTAAAATCATTGTCGTTTATAAGAGTTCGAATTTGTGGTCCATCAAAGACGCCTGCTTTTAATTTTTCCATACTGAGGCCAGGAAATTTTTGACAAATAAGTATATTTGAAACAATTAAGTACTAGAATTTTTCTCGGCTTATCAATGGCTAACGATATTAGATTTTCCTACGGTCATATTTTTTTTCAACAGCCAGTCTTTTTTATCCAAATGTTTTTTTAGCACGACTATTCCATAGACAGAGAAAACAGGGGTATTTAGTATACCCACATTGTTGGCCTAATAAAAAATTCACCATTTTTAAATCCACGCAATATGATTGAATGTGTAACCAAACGAATGTTTTGTTTTTCAATGAATATTTTTTATTGATTTTGCCAACGTTAGAATTTCACTATGAAACGAATTTGGCAAAGAATTACACAATAGCAATAAGTTTAATATTAGATGACAATAATAATAACATAAAGTTAGTATAAGTCTTAAAATATTTGTACATTTGTACGGTACACAGAACAAACTACGTTTAGAAGAGTAGATTATTTAATATTTATTATTTTGTAAAATATGGTCAATCATGAGAACCGGAGTCAATTCAAACAAGACAACTACACACGGTTAATTGTAACAGTGGCGGCTCGTGGGGAAATTAACATATAACATATTAAAGTTGGCAAGTCATAATCCTTCCATATAAAAATTTGAAACAAAAAAAGAATGAGTGAATTTTGTGTGCAATGAAAAAAATTTATACAAAAAACAAAACAACAAAATTTAAACATTATGTTAGGTTGGATTAGAAAAAAATGAGATAACGAGAACGAACATTATTTTGTATTGATAGAAAAGAAGAAATGTACTTTATTTGTATGTTTCCAATATTAGGCAATCAACCAACAGCCCCGTCACCCGTAGTATAAACGAATCATACAGTTTGTATAGATGGAACGGAAGAAAAACGAACATGTATCATTAACACATTTATGTACATAGTAAAAATATTTTATATAAATATTAATTCATCAGAAAATTGTAACAAAATTTATTCAAAATTGACTCAAAAAGTTTATAAAATTTAACAAATTGTTCCAAATTAATATTTATGTAAATCCTATTACTTGGTAAGACGCAACATCTTCTCAATTTAAGGGCAGAACTGAAATTGCCCCATGAACAAAAATTTCTTCTGAACAAAAATGAATAATTTATAATGGGTTTCGATGCTTGGTATGGGATCGTGCGATGGGCTGTCATCGCTGTGCTGTGTCGAGATCAGTGAATTTGTTTGTGATGGAAGTCTAGATAAGGTGTCTGCCAAAATGTTCGTCTTACCCGGTTTGTATTTAATTTCATGGTTGTATTCTTCTAAGATGGCTTTCCATCTTTTCATTTTTGCGTTAACGTTTTTATTGCTCAATGCGTAGTTTATGGGTTGGTGGTCTGTGTAAATGATAACTTTTCTGGACCCGTAAAGAAAATTTCGTAAACTGTTAAGTGGCCATATTATCGCGAGCATTTTTTTCTCATTGGTCGCGTAATTCTCTTCGGTTTTACTAAGTGTTCGCGATGTAAATGTTATCGGTTTATTGTTTTGGGATAGTACAGCGCCTATGGCATGATTCGAGGCGTCTGTCGTCAGTTCAAATGTTTTATTAAAGTGTGGATGGTCGAGTAGGATATCGTCATTTGCGAAGCTACTTTTAATTTGTTTCTGAATCGAGTTCGATTGTCTTATTTTTTGAATCGTGTTTGGACACTCGTCCGTCTTCCCCTCCCAGAAGAGATGTCAGGGGCTTTGCTAATTTAGCATAATCGTGGAAGAATCGTCTGTAGTAACCTGACATACCAAGAAATGATCTCAAATCTTTCAGTGTTTTTGGAGGTTTTAGATTTACGATTGCTTCTCCTTTTTTCAGGTTAGTTTTTATGCCATCGGTTGAGACGATAAATCCCACAAATTCAATTTCCTTTTCAAGAAAGTCACACTTGCCAAGCTGCACCTTCATATTTGGCTCTTAGAGGGTCTTAAGAACTTTTTGTAGATTTCTAATATTTTGTTCGTCTTTATCTTTTCCGAAAATAATTATATCGTCTATATAGACGTAACACTTTGTCCTTGAGGACGGAAGGTAGGCGGGTAAACTCATATTTTCCGTTATTAACAGAGAAGGCAGTTTTTTCTATGTCACGTTCTTTCAATGGAATTTGATGAAAGCCGCTTTTCAAATCTACTAATTACTATCTTTAAAAACTTGTTTTTATCTAAGTTTGCTAACACCTTGGATATTTCTGGAATGGGGTACTTGTCAGGAATTGTGACAGAATTTAATTTACGATAGTCTATTACCAGTCTGTACTTTTTTTCTCCAGATGAATCAAGTTTCTTTGGTACAACCCAAACTGGGGCATTATAAGGAGATTTTGAAGGACGAATGATCCCATCCTCGAGTAACTTTTTAATCTGTTTCTCAATTTCGGTTCTTAGTGCCAAGGAATAGGGGTAAGACCTTGAGTTCACTTGATTGTTTGAGAGCGTACGTATTTCGCCTTTGACTTTAGAAGTATAGGTGAGTTTTTCATCGGGATCGGAAATAAGGTTTGGATAATTTTTTAGTATTTCGTTAAGCTTTTTACGTTGTTTTTAGGTGAGGTGATTTGCATTTATGTCTATGGAATTTACTAATTCGGATACGTATTGTTTTAGAGAAACTTTGATCCCAGGATTAATGTGAATTTTTGTGTGAATTACTGCATTTAAAGACTCTAAGGTATCGTTACCTATGATACCATTGAATGATATAAGACTTGGTAATATAAAAAATTTTATTTTATCGGTTTCTGGTCCAAAGGGTTTAATAAATGAGTGTTTAGTAATTTGTATCCAGCCTCCTACGGAGTTTGCGTAGAAGGGCCTTTGGTTCAGTATGGGATTCTTTATCAGGCGAGGTTGTACGTAATTTTTATTTGAACCGGTATCGATTAGAAATTTAAGTAAGTACTTCTCCGTTCCCCATCATTTTTTCGACATAAGGTAATGAGGAACGCTTTAATCTAAAAAATAAATGTCAGTTAGATTTTCAGGTGTGTGTCTTGTGGTCGCTGTTGAAATTATCAAAAAGTAAACATGTCACTTTTTGACAACTTCAAGATGTCACTAATTTAGTTCCACTATCCACCATAGATCCCACTTCATTACTCACAATTTAACTCCATAATGTACCACAAAAAGCATCAAGTATATAGAGGTTTATTGTAGCCGTTAAATTCAAATTTTTGAATTTTCATGTCTGTATGTTTGCAAAAATAATATAAAAAGGGGAATAATTTTGCTTCGAATAAGCTCATGATATGATTGGCTGTATAAGATTTCAAGAGGAGAAATGTGAAAAGAAGAAGCATGTAAAGTAAATTTAAGAAATAAAAAATAATGAAAAACACGCCCATAATTATAATATTCATTATAAATGCTTTATTTGTTTTTGTATACCATATGATATTTTTAAATTTTGTTTTGATTCTTATTGTATACATTTTTGGATATTTATATTTTGTTTTGAAAAACAAAAATATAATAATACAACTGTGTACAATTATTGTTGATGATATTAATTATCACGTTTTTTTGTGATATGTGAGAAATGAAAAAATATTTTTAATTTTCATGTTTTTTAAAATATACTGCTTCTTGTTCATTTTCATATTGCATTTTATAGTTCTTATTAAATAATGATAATTCATTCATTCGCATGATGATTTTTTTTTCTTTTTTGTCAAATTTCAAGATTTTTAGTTATTTGGTAACAATAAAATCTTTTTTATTTCACTTAAAATTTTTTTTTTAAATATTTTACAAATTTTATTTACATACGTAAAATAATTTGTATGGAAAATTTGTCATGTAACCCTGGGATTGGCTGATCTTATACAAATGTATACATTCGGACTTTGAGTCTTAATTTAAATATGATCCCTTCGAGCTAGGAAAACATGAAACTTCACCAATTCCTTCATTGGAAGGTCCTCACTATACATCCCAATTTTCAACGTCCTAGCTCAAAATTGGTAGAACAAAATATTTCTTTTTACCTATGCAAAAACACGAATTTGGTCGTGCGTATACAAATGTATACCATACATTTTATATGGAGATTTTGAAATTTTTTTTTCAAAAAACGATATCTCAGCATCCCGTGGACCAAAAACCGTAATTTTTTTACCCTAATATTTGTTGAAAAGTCCTTTTTAATCAACCCATGCGATTTTGTACTATTTTTACTTATCGAAATTTTCATACATATACAAATTCAAACATAATTAAGACTTCAATTTGACTTTGAAGGTCTGTATCTCAGCATCCTCTGAATCAAAAACTATTATTTCTGGATTAAAATATTCAATATGAAAATATTAGTTTTTGATCCACGGGATGCTGAGATATCGTTTTTTGAAAAAAAAATTTCAAAATCTCATTCATTTGTATACGCACGACCAAATTCGTGTTTCTGCATTTAAGACTCAAAGTCCGAATGTATACATTTGTATACGATCAGCCAATCCCAGGGTTACATGACAAATTTTCCATACAAATTATTTTACATACATAAAATTTGTAAAATATTTAAAAAAAATTTAAAGTGAAACAAAAAAGATTTTATTGTTACCAAATAACATTTTTATGTCATGTATTTTGAAGCACAACCACAATAACATTTCATAAAACTTGCAACAATGATTTTCAATATTCATTCAATAAAAAATAAGTAGAAATTATACCTAACAGTGTAAACTCGATAATTTGAACTAATTTAAACTGACCTTGTTAAAATTTTAGAACAGTTGAAAAAATTGCACACAAAAACAAATTTACACTTTCAACACTATTTTAAACAAAAATACCAAATAGTGTTGTAATAAATTCATTTGTATTTTTAAAAAAATAATTACAAAATTGAATATGACGATTATAAAGTGAATTTTAAATCAGGTAATATGTACATATTTAACTTGTTTTTATTTCATCCTATTTCGAAAAGTATAAATCAGAAAAACCCCTTTACAAAATTACATAACATTATTAGCTAATTTTAGAAATTTAGGCGTTGAAAATAAAGAGGTTCAAATTACTGAGCTTATACTGTATCTATATTTAAGTAAAATTAAAGTAAAAAAAAAAATTAAAAAAAAAGAAAAAACATTATTTCAAAAAACATTTATACAATTATAATTCATATTGATCTTCTGTCTTTGTCTATCTTCAAATGATCGATATGCGTTTATAATTTGTATTATTCTTTTTGCGTATTTTCTTAATCCTTCCTACTTTTGTTATCTACTTCGAAAATAAACCAAAGTCAGCTGATGTGCATTAGTGTATTCAAAAAAAAAAACAATAGAAATGAAATTTTTAAGAAAAATACAATTTAAAAAGAACTAGGGTAGAATACCCAGTAACGAGCACTCCGGCAGTAACGAGCCCTTGGCTTTATTTTATTCTATAACTAAGATATTTTTATAAAAATACAGGTGAATATTTGCTATATATGTACTTAGAAAAATATATTATCCTTGCAATGCGTGGATGGTTTATCATTACAAACTCTTATTTTAAATATAATTCTAATAAATATAAAGTGCTACTCAAAATGGCATTTTACTTAACATTTTCGTTAAGGAGATGAATATTACGTTTTCGTTAAGGAGATGAATATTTATTTCCTTTATATTTTACTAAAAAAAAGCGATAAATAGCTAATTTTTTTGAAATTACATTTTAAATTAGTTAAAACTTAATTTCTAGCACTTTATAACACTTTTATTATTAAAATATTTTATTTTTGGCACTGCTCGTTACTAGCTCTTTTCATGGGCTCGTTACTGGTCTTCACGAATTTTGATTTTTTTCATAATTTTAATAATTTTACTGAAATAAAAACATATTTTTTGCGTTAAATTGCAAATCTAGACCCTTCAGAAAATTGATTTTACTCTTGGTTGGAATTATTTATCAAATACTTTAACCGTGGTATAAGGAAAAAGTCCAAAATTTTTTTTAAGGGTGCTCGTTACTGGGTATTTTCCCCTATTCATAATTAGTAAACAAAAACTATGGGGAAAATTAATTGTTGTATGAAAAAAACGCTTATAATATTAAATATTTTAGTTTTCTAAAAAAAATTTTCTAGGCGATCCTCAAATAATTTTTATTTTTCATATATGTAATTATTTTAAATAAATTGATAAAATATTTGAAAAAAAAAAAACTAAACAAAAATAATTCATCATTACAAAAAAAAAAAAACATTCATACAATTATAATTCATATTGATCTTCCGTCTTTGTCTTTCTTCAAATAATCGCTATGCATTTATAATTTTTATTATTCTTTTTCAACATTTATTCTTATAGTCTACTTCGAAAATAAACAAAACAGCTGATTTATAGTAGAAAATTCAAATAAAAACGGAAAATATTTAAATTGAGTTCGAATGTTTCAAAAGCTATATTTAAAAATTTTTCGAAGCAAAATATTTATGTATGTTTGCATGTTCTTGATTTTTGAAAGAGCTTGAGATTAATCCTCTATTGTATAAATTGATGCTTTTTGTGTACCATTAACCCAATCTTCACAAAATTAAAGATAATAAAAAAAGGAAAATATCAACAATAAAACTATTAATACTAACATATATCTAAATTTCTAATACAAATTTTAAAATAAAAAACTCATCACAAAGTAGTATGAAATCAAAAAAAACTTTAAAAAAATAAGCAAAATGTACCAAGTACCAACAAATTAACAAAATTCAAGATGGCTGATCAAACTTAAAACAATAGACCCCTAATAGTATAAAAACGAGATACTGCACAACCATCGTCACTTCTGCTTTGGGAATTGACCAGGCAAGAAGTCCTCTCCTAAGCTTAAAGGGTATTGACCTTAAGTGCAGGAACTTTTAATTACTTACAAGAGTATTGATCTGTAAGTATTTTTTTTTTCTTTACTTGTTATTTTCATCTTATTGGGTATTGACCATAAGATAGAAAATTGTTAGGGAATTGTCTTGATAATTTCCATCTTACTGGGTATTGACCATAAGATAGGAGATTTTAGTGAATTTTCTTGGTGATTTCTGTTTTAATGGGCATTGACCATAAAACAGAAATCTAACTTATTCTGACAATTTCTATAGTTTCGGTCTTAACAATTTTAGTAACTTAAAATTTAAAGTCAATTTAGTTAAACTTAAAATTTAAGTTTAACTTTAATTTATTAAATCAATTTCCATAGATTTTCTTTTGTTGAATTTCAAATTTAAAGTCAATTTAGTTTGAACTTAAAAGCATTTAAGTTTAGCTTTAATTTATCAAGTCAATTCCCATTTACTATTCAACGTGACTACAGCATTGTTCAACACATATAGTCTTTACTGGTGGTTACAACGGCAGCATCTTGTTGAAATTAACAAACTAATTTGATTCCACTTCACTTATATCGATTAACCTCAGTTGTTTTACTTCACTCCAGTTGCTTAATTTCAGTTAAATTGAATAAACTCACTTGTTTCACTTCACTTCAAGTGATTACGCTCACTTGTTTAGCTTCACTTCAATTGAATAAACTCACTTGTTTCACTTTACTTCAAGTGATTACGCTCACTTGTTTAGCTTCATTTCAATTGAATAAACTAACTTGTTTCACTTCACTTTAAGTGATGACGCTCACTTGTTTAGCTTCACTATACTTGATCAAGATCACTTGAATTCTTCGCTTCCATTGATTGAGCTTACTTGTTTCATTTTATGAATTCAAATATCTTTTGATAAAAGTCAGCCATTACTAAAATACAATTTGCTACAAAGTTTACCTAACCTCTGAAATTTTAACTACTAATTACATGTAAACTTGGGATGATATAGTATCAGCAATATTACTGTATAATCAATAATATTTTAATCTTTACAGGAATATTCCTCATCTTAAATCATCATTCAACACATTGTTTCATTTTAATTTCATTTTTTTTTTAAAATTACCTTTGGATTTAAATAGCTGCTTTATTTCAATTACTAATTATCATTAATTAAAGAATTTATTATTTTGATTTTTATTTAATTAAACTTAATTAAATTAGTTGCTTTATTTCGATTATTAATTATCATTATTTTGATTTTTGTTTACTTTTTTATGATTTAATTTGATCTTTAGTTTGCTTTATTTATTGATTTATTTGAATTATTTCATTTTAAGTTGCTTTACTTTTTGAGTTGTTTGATTATTTTTTATTATTTTTTGAATTAATAAATAAATATTTTTAGTAATAAACTTTGCGTTTTCTTTCAAAAACCCAATCGTTTTATTCCTTTGGCGTTTAGTAAAATATTGTTGATTAAATAAAGGATTCTACTGAACATTATTTGATTGGCAATATTTTCAGTCGCCAAGATAATTTGCCAAAGTCTGGTCGTATTTTGAATCTTTTTGCTCCATTTGTGCTGCTTATTGATTCATTTGCTCCTCATTATTTGGCGGAAATTCGCTGTTGCATTGTTGTTCTACGTTGTAGATCTTTTGTTGTTTATTTGATGCTTGAGCCATTTGAGAACTACGCAGTATAATTCTCGGAGGATTGGGATCAAGTCTGGGATGATTTTGATAATTTACTGTGCGGGAATGTATTAAATAGTCTATGTCCATAGGCTCAGGCTTTGGTAAGGATTTAGGTGGATTTAGGCCTAAAATTGTTTTGAAATTGAAATTGTACAATTCTGGGTAAAAGGTTCTCCTTGGAGCTGGTATAGGAGCTGCTTGTACTGTTCGAGGTAGGATATGTTTAGGTGGTATCGATGGGGACTGAATATTGTTTTTGCGGTTCGCTGGGTTGTTGTCTATGTTCTGAAGTTTCAAGCATAAGGGCAAAACTTGTGGAAGGTCTTGCAAACGTATCTAGCGCTTTGTCTCTGGAAGTTTGTGTCAAATTCCTCATGCTTTCTGCACTCATTTCTATAGAGGATAATTTGTTCAAGACCAATGATAAGTGATGATAGACTGATTGATAGAATTCGTGAATTGATTTATTTCCTTGAACGAGTGTCATCATTTGGTACTCTAATGTACCTAAATCTAGCTTGTCAGTGTAGTGAAGGGTAAGACACTTCGAGATTTTTTTCCAATTTAATGGTGTGTTGTATAATTCTAAGACTATATCAGCCTGTCTCATAATTTTATTTCGGATTACGCTCAGGATACCGTAGTATTTTGAAGTGCCTATTAGGGGTTCGCAAATTTTTAAAATACGTTCTACTCTTTTTCGCCAAGAATTGAATTCTCCTGCTTCACCGGAGAATTCACGCAGACTTTTGACGACATCGGGAATCTTAACCATGTCAGATAAGTTTGCAGATGGGTTTGTTATTTCTTGATCAACATCATTATTTGTATCGGCAACTTGGTTTATAATGGATTTGACAATTTCTCTTCCTTCTCTTCTAAGTGTATCTGTTACTAATCGTGTCACTAAATCAGCTATATTTGCTTGGGATTGATTTTCAAGTGGATTAGCTAAGTTGGTACCGTTACCAAGAATCAGAGGTCTTATGACATTATTATTACCTCTAGGCATCTTGATGGAGAGTTATGTAGAAAATATTAGGGTAAATAAAACAAGAAGGCTATCGGCTTGTTTTGTCGACCAAGGGGGTTTATTTCACCTTTTTTTAAGTAAAACTTGTTGTATTTATTTAAATTTATCTGAAATTTCAAAAATTTATCTGATTTAAATTTTCAATTATCTGGTTTTTATTCTAAATCTTCTTAAGATTCACCGTATAAGCACTTCTCTGAATATAAAAAAAATCCTATTAAACAAACCTCCTTTTTTCTTTTTTTCTAATTCTTATAAAAAAATGTACTCGTTTTTTTTTCTTGTTATTTTTTGTAAAACTTAAAAAAAATAGTTCGAAAATGTTCAAAATGTGCATTAAAATTGATTTTCTTAAATATATTTAATTTATATAAAACTTAACTTTCTCTTAACCCCTTGTAGTTTTAATTGTTTAAATAAACTATAAGTTTGATATGATTACTTATTTGAATAAATTATGCGCCTGAAAGAATTATTTAAAAAAATTTCATAACAGCATAAATAGATAATTTTATTTATTATTTAAACTAATAGTCGTTCAATGTGTGATACTTTTCGAAGCACTCAGGAACATGTAATGCAACAAGACATTGTTTGCAATCCCATGTTGTTTCACTCCTTTTGTTAAGTTTACGCGAAAGTTTATATGTGTGTAAACAAAACACTTTATTTTATATTTAGATATATTACATTTATTATTTTAACTAAATATTACAATTTTAACACTTTGAAATTTTTTTCTTTCTAACAAATTTGAAATTTTCACTCCAAGATCTAAATTCAGACTGACTAAAATTTATTTTATCAAAATAACAATTACTTAAGATCTACTCTATAAATTATTATATTTTAAAAAATTCTTAGAAATTGACGATGATTAGTTTTGTGAGAAAGTTTGCAGGTTCCCATCAGTATATTGTATTTTCTTGCACAGGTGGACTACAGTCAGCATATTTGGTATTCTCACGATGAAAGATTTTTTAATTGATTTGGATGGTGAATAAATACAGGGTGTGACGTACTTGTCCTTTGAAGGATCCTTACGTATGTAGGTTTTATTCATCTATTACTTCGATATCGAATTCTGATTGAGAAGGTTTTTCTTGTTCTCCAGTTCTTGTTTTTTGCATGGTAGTGTTTGTTTGGTTGTAATTTTTGCGTATTTAAGTAACACTTTTCATCACTAGTATACTAATTATTAGTGAAATGATGCAGCATAGTACTAGTATCCATTTGAATCTTATTCTTGAGGTAAACTTTTTAAACTAATTTCTTGAATATGTTTTTGTTCGTTGTAGATTTCGTTGATTTTGTTTAGTGGGATTTTGTTCAGGACAAACTTTTGACTGTGTTGTGGTTGTATTTTCGGTATTTTTACTGACGGAAGTATTAGCGGTTGTCCAAATGATATATCGTTGTTGTTGATGAAGCGATTTTGTACTGTTTCGAAGCTGCATGACTTTGGAATTTCGATTAAATAAGTACCTATTAGAGTAGTAAGGTCTGTTTTTTCACAATTTAGTTTTATTTTGGTTTCGGTGGGAAAAATAGCAATATAATGGTTTGTTGCTATCTGTTCTGCGATTTCATTTGTTAAGGTCACTGGAACGGATGTGCACATTGAAGATGTGTTACCATTTAGATGCAAGAGTTGATGGACATAATCTTTTTCTTTTAGCTCTTGGACTGGATCTTCTCTATTACAGAGGTAAAATGGTTTGATATTTCTGCACTCGTTGTCTTCGTAGAAAAAGTCAGTATCACTCAAAGTCAGATAAGGTTTTGGAGGAATAATAATTGTGTAATTTTTTGAGGGGATAGGGAATAAGTGGAATAACGAATATGTTTCGGAAGACATAATAGGGAAATGAATTATGAAAACAGTTTTATAATTTGAATAGTATGCGTCAACGCCCAAAATATCATAATACCTATGGATATTTAGAATTCCCATTTTAGATCTCGATCTTGAGAAGTGATGTAGGGAATTGAATTTGTCTATAGCTTGTTCAATTTGGAAGGCAATTGTTTTTCTTATAGATCGTATACCTGTATAATAAGGTTCTTTATACAGACCAGTTAGATATATTTTATTGAATTGTTTGGAAATGTTATTAATTTAGTCTTTAAGTGGGTTTAAATTGAAAAAATGAATAAAATTATGTTCAGTTTGTTTGACCTTAGCATCGCCTAATTTGAAGGGTAATATTCCTGGGTTTGAGTCTAAATTGGTAATTTTAATCTCCAATGTTTTTGTTGTCACCACGAGGGTGAGAATGATCCTGAAAAATTATAGGTTTTTGATTAATTAAGGGTCTTTTCAGATTGTTCTTATGATATGTGTTTGTGGGTGTTTTAATTTTGCTATTCCTATCTTCTTTTACTACATGGGGTTTAAAGCGTACACTAACTTTATTTCGGGCTCGAGTTTTGTGATAAACAAGAGTATCTGGTTTGTAGGAAAGAGGTTCATCACGGGAAGTATTGATTTTGTTTATAATACTGCTTGCATGTCTAGATGAATTCGTATTCAGATATTTATAAATCTCTATCATTTTATATTTATGTTTATTAATGTAGTTTGAATACAGGATTTTATTGGTATCTATATTGAACGGATCCGTGAGATCTAAGTGTCCGTTGATAATATCTATTGGGTGGTGTTTGGTTGTGGAATGAATAGAGTGGTTGTAACCTAATATTGCATATGCCATTTTGTTTATTGTGCTAAGTTCTTTTTTTATTTGGTTAAGTATTCGAATATGTTCAATAATTGTGGAATGGAATCTTTCAATAGTGCCGTTTGAATTTGGTTGGAGCGGGGTGATATAGTGAACGTGAATTTTATGCAGTGCTGTAAGGTCTTTTGTAATATTGCTTTTTAATTCTGTACCATTGTCGAGAATTAACATTTTTGGTATACCATGATGAGTCATAAAATTTACAAAAGCGTGGGTTACATGAATTGCAGTTAAGCTATCTAAGGGATAGGCTTGTCCGTATTTTGAAAATCTGTCGACGACTGTTAGGAATTTTTGATTTTTAATAGTAAAAAAATCTCAACATTCTCCCCAGCGTTGAAGGCTTTGCATTCAACTAAATATCCTGATTATATGTGGTCTTGAAAGGTCCTGGTTGCTTCCGTTTTCTTCGTTAGAAGCTGCTGATTTCTCTTCTGATTGATGTAACTTATCGCATCTGGTGCATCGTGTTTTCCAAAGGAGGTAAATTGTTGAAAAAGCTATTAGCCCCAAGATTGAATATCCAAGAGCGTAATGATGGATGTGGTGTGAAGTTAAATTATTCGGCAATTAGGTGTCGATCTGCTGTAGATCCCTTTTAATGGCTTCCAACTCACCAGCTGGTTTTATTTGCTCAGGCGTAGCGAAGTCTATTATGTCAATCGATGAAATATACGAGGTTCTACTGATTGTAGGATATATATTATGACCTTGTATAGTTATTAAGGATTGCCTGACAATGCAGTCACTTTGGATATTAAGTATGCCGGTTTTTTGAAGGATGATTTGAGTCGTGCTGTCTCTTGACAATACATGTTGCTGCTGTATTATGTTTTCTTGATGTTGTAATTTTATTACATCTTCCAATATTTTGGTGCAAAGTAAGAGTTTAAATCCAGGATTTTTAAAGGTTTTCCTCAAAATGTTACAAAATTCGGGTATGAACTTTTCTTTATCTATATACAGTGCAAATGTTTTATTGGTCATTGTGAGTTCTTTAAATATATTTAGGATGTCTTTCGCGAAGTTATTTTCGGATACTTCGATTATGGTGCGTATCTTGTTTTGGAATAAACGCAAAATTTTTGGAGGGTTGTTGACGTGAAAAACGGCTTTTAGAACTATTTGATTTTGAAAATAATTTAATGCTGTTTCAGATATCGGTACATTGAATATTGGGTTTTCTTGATTTGTGTGTATTGTGTTACCATCAGTATCGTCTATCGTTTTATCTGTAACATCTGTTCGTTTTTTTGACGATTTCAAAATCTTTAAATTTTTATTGTTCGAAAAGTATTTTTGATACAAATTTTGAAGTTTTACACAAAGTTTCGTATTTTTGCAATATACACACATAGGACCCCGGTCAATTATTACTTTTTTCATAAGTTCTAAAAGATTGCTATTTTCTTTTACAAAAATTTTATTTTGACATTTTTTATGTATAACTTCGTCATTATCACGACTTTGTGCATTATTCATTCCAGCTACATTTTCATTATTGAGAATTTCCAAATGACTCTCATCAAATAAATAATTTAAGTTAACGTCAGGGCCAGACGACAGCGTTCTTTCGTTATCGTCCTGAATGTTAATTCTAGATAAACCGTCAGCAACACAATTTTGTCACAGAGCAGATACATAGAATACATTGTCATTGACCTTGTTTTCCTTTTACGTATTCTATACTAAAATTAAATTCGTTCAATCGAATTTTCCATCGTTGGAGTTTACAGTTAAGTTCTTTTAAACCATTAAGCCAAATAAGGGGTCTATGATCTGTTTTGATAATGAATCTGCGCCCGAATAAATAAGGTCAAAATTGTTTGGTCGCCCATACTATGGCCAAGAGCGTAGTCCCTTATAAATTTTCTATAAAAACCCGTTATATCAAGGAAGGTTTTTATCTCTTTTTGATTCTTTGGTAATTTAATTTTCAAAATTGATTCTACTTTTTTTGGGTTTGGTTTGATTCCTCTATCTGTAACAAGATGGCCTAAAAATTCTGTCTCTCTATACATAAAAAGGAACATTTATCTATTTGGACCTTAAGGTTTACGTATGATAATTTTTGAAAAATTTTTTGTATCGCTTGAATATGCTCTTGGAGGGAGGTGATAAGAATGTCGTCCATATAAACGACGCATATTTTGTTGATTGAAATTCTTTTAAAACTTCATTTATCATCCTTTGTTAGGTGGCAGGTCCGTTTTTTAAGCCAAAGGGCATGCGAAGAAATTCGTAGTGGCCACTTGCAGTGGAGAAAGCTGTCTTTGCTCTATCTTGAGGGTCTACTTCGATTTGGTGAAATCCCTTCGCCAGATCGAGGGTGGTGAAATAATTTGCATTGCCTAATTTTTCAAGAATATCTTCAAGATTAGGAATGGGGAATTTGTCATCTACAGTTACTTCGTTCAATTTTCTGTAATCAATGACAATACGCCATTTTTGCTTTTCACTGTGATCCAGCTTTTTTGGGACCACCCATATGGGAGAATTCCCAATGGGGAATTCGAAGGTTGAATTATTTCACAACGGAGCATTTCTTCTATTTGGCGATCCACCTCCTTTTTGTGGATTTCAGGGTATCGGTATAATTTTGAGTATATTGGGATGTCGTTTTTTGTTACTATTTTGTGTTTAATTTCACTGGTGAATGATAAGTTATCACCCTCTTTGTAGAATACGTTTTTATTATTTAGTACAACTTTATGCAATAATTTTCTTTCTTCCTCATTTAGATGAGAAGTTTGAATGTAATCTAATAGGTTGGAATTATTTATCTCATTAGAAAAAAGTTGGACGGCATTTTCATTGTAACTGGAAAAATAGTACCTTTCTTCTTCATCATTTAAAAATATTTGTATTTTCGAATTTCTCGTTTCTAGTGTGCGATTTTTGTAATTAATTATTGCATTTAGTGGTACTAAAATATTATTACCTATAATACCATCAAATTTTTCATGAAACTTAACCTCTAAAAATTCCACAAAGTAATCTTGTTCTTTAAAGATTTCAAAAAGTGAGATTTTACATTTTGTATTTGAGTAAACACTGTGATTGAGGGTTCTTAAACATTCACTTCTTATTAAGGTTTTCCATTTTGGTTGACAAAGATTTGGGTTTATGATACTGAATTCTGCTCCAGTATTAATAATAAAACGTAGAGTTTTAATGGGGTTTTTAATAACTAAATAGGGTAATTGTTTAATTGGTCTTGTTGAAAATTTTCATGTTCATTCGTAGAAATATCCATCGGCTCTGTATTGTTATTGTTTCTGTAACTCCTTCGAGAAAATTGTCTGCTTTGATTTGAGCTATTTTGAAAATTATTTGGATTGTTGTGATTTCTTACAGTATTTTGGTTATGAATGTTTTGGGATCTAATTTGGTTAGAAGAGGATGAATTTCTGTTATCGTTTGCATTAAAATTGGTACCGTTTGAATTACCCGGGTTTTGGGAAAATCTGGTTTGATTTGGGATAGTAGGATTTCTGATAAAGTTTCTACCTATATTTGCATTGTTCAAGCCTTGGGGAGAAAGATTCGTATTTGTAATATTGTTTGAGTTATTTGTAAGAAAATTTCTTTGCAAAGCATTTGAATTTATTTGATTCGTGCGTAAATTTTGTTTGTAGGTTTGTTCATTAAATATAAGCCAGAAGGACCCATTTTTTGATATTTTCCGTTTATAATGATTTTGTAGGCATCTTCTAGTGTGTTAGGATTTCTGCTAAAAATCACACTGCGTGCGGGTTCAGGTAGATTATTTTTAAAGGTTTCTAAAGCGATTCTATTGTTACTTTCAATATTATAGTTGTTTAAATTGTCTGGATTCAAAAGAAAGTAATTATTAAGCCTACAGAGATATTTATTAATTGTTTCGTAAAAATCTTCAATTGTAGTGACTATCACGACAGGACCGCATTTTGTCTAAAAGATTATCTGCTGATAGTTTTTCACCGTGATTTTTCAATAATAGAGCTTTTATTTCTGCTGACTGATTTCATTTCTTATTTTTAAAATACATTACAATTCTTAATTTTCTAGAATTTTACAATTTTATTTAGTGAGAATTATAACATTTTTAATTCTCACGGCTTACAACATTAAAATTTGATACCTTTTTAGATTTTTGCAATTCCAAAATATTCTGTGCTTTATGAATTTGCATTTCTTGCACTTTTTATAATTTAGAATTTTCGAGTTGTGTGGAAGGAAATAAAATGTAAGATTACGTCTGAAAATTTGTAATTAAAACCAGTATATAACAATATGGATACGTCACAGCGTTCAAATGAGCTTTAATGTTAGCTATTTAACAGTGATCAAATTTACTAGCATAGGGTTCTTTTTGGTTTTGTCAATTGGTTTGTAATGCAAATATCAAAAAACGAGGTTTTTCTAATTGTGTAGATGTTTTAAAAGTCCATATATTATTGCCGCAGTGTTGAAAAACATAAAATAGACAAAATAAAAATCTCATCAGTAAACTTCATTAAAATTATATTGAAAAGAAATTACCTTTTAATCAGGACTAACCCAGCATCCTGACGTCTTATTTTCCTGAAAAGAAAAAATAATTAATACACAGATAATCAAATAACTATGTAGGTGAATAAATTTAAATTTGATGATAACAGGCTATAAATAAAAGAAACTTCCAATTGAACACCGAATTTTAATAAATCGGTGACCAAACCAGAAGCCCCTACTAATACAGCCCAATCCTAAAAAAGAAATAAATAAATAAAATAAATGAATTAATAAAAGGAAACAAAAAGAAGGAAAAAGGACAATAAAAGGAAACAAACACAAAACAAAACAACAAAGCACATACTTAATTATTCTGCGCAACAACAAAACAAGCACAACAGAAAAATCACTACACAAAAACAACACTACACGAACACAACAAAAACGGAAGAAAAATCAATAAATTCGCGAATTTTCTGCAAAGAAATTGAAGATTTTCAAGTGAGAGTAACAGAGTTCTCTTACCTCTCTGGAAATCTACCAAATCTACGTGGCTCACAAGAATTCTGGCTTAGTAGCGCTATTCTTGAGCTCAATTATCCTTTTCAGAATCTGATCTTGAATGTCACTCATTTGTTCCATAGACAGAAGAGATTCTGCAAAGGATTTTGCCAGGATGCCTACTTGTATGCGTTCAACAGCTTGTTTAAAACTTACCTTTGAAGGCACATCTTCGGTTTTTTCAGGGGAGACAACTTTATCCTCCTAAGGTTTTTTGGCTTTTTTAGAGCCAAAAGCCTCAGTTGGCGAGTCGTCTGAGCGTCCTCTTTTAAGTTTGTCTCCCCTGTTTTGCTTAACTGATTTTAGAGCCTGCAGCACAGCTGCATCTATGCCCAGCCCTTGTTGCAGGAGTTTCTTCAACTTCTTTCTTGCAGCTCCGCTGAGTTGTATCCTCTTGTCGGAGTCTTTGAGTTTCAACTTCTGTAATGAAGTTTCAACTTCATCCTCTTGACTTCGGAAGGACTCAGCTTCGCTGTCTAGCAAGGATGACATTTTGTTATTGTGTCATCTTCGCTATCATAAGAGTCGCTTGAACTATTGTAGCTCTTAGCTTCTTTCGTGAGGAACATTTCCCTCGGTTGAAGGTGTTGTGGTTGATGCATCTTCCTCTTTTTGTTTACGTATGTGTTCATAAGTGGCCCACGAGTGTTAGAGAAATAAACGGTCACTTAAGGCAGAGCCATAGTACCTTGAGAAGGCATTTTTATTTGAAACTGAAGGTCGCCTGGTATCCAGAGTTCGCATATTAGCGACTAGGCTCTTCCCTAGCCACGCATCTCTGGGCATATGCTGTTCCACCCTTGGATTGCATACCCAAGCTACTGTTGGCCAGATCATCAGCAGAGACATGACCTGTAAACTTTGCTGCTACCACTTTTTTTCTTTTTTTTATATATTTTTTTTTTCTTTTTTCTTAAAAAAAAGGAAAATTTTTAGAATAACACTCTTAGTTTTTTTTTTTTTTTTTTTAAATTTATTTTGAAAAACAAACAAGAAAATTCGTATTTATCAAACGACAACAGCCGTCATGTTATTTATATTTAAATTATTATTCGCACCATTTCACAGTTTACATCTACAACAGGAATAATGGTCTACACATTTTTTGTTTGTTACCTTTTTTTCTTTCGTGTTTTTCCTTTTCTTTTTTTTCTTGAAATTGAAATTTTTCCATTTTACTAAATTCGAAACTGCACTTTAATTTTGATAAATAATTTTCGTCTCAAAATTTTGCGTAATAATCACCATTATATAAAATTTAATTTAGAGATTTCAACGTAAAATAAAAAAAAGTCACTGTGAGGTTTCACATAGGGTTAAAATAAAACACATTAAATTTTTTTTTTCTTTTCTTCTTTTTCGAATATAAATTCCCGAGTATTAATGCACCTATTTTCCTCTTGTTATATTAATAAATTTTATATTAGTAAATAATTAATTGTATTTTTTTTTCTTGTTTAAAATCACCGGAGAAAAAAAATTTTTATCCATAAAAGATTAAAACAATAATTTAATTTTTTTTTTAAAACGTTACATCTCCAATTCAAAAAAAAATTCCATGCACTAAGAGTGAAGGTAAACTCTAAACTAAACTGAATAATGAAGCAAAGTCGAAAAACCTGTAAACTAAAAAAACGAAAAAAAGGCCATGATAAATTCTACCGCGTTTATATAGCAAGATTTTGGGTTAATCTCATTACTCATTCATTAAGTATATGTAATGAGACAATCAAGAGAAAAAAAAATTTAAGAGGTCATTACACATTAATGAGCAAGCAGGTACAGGAATTATAATCATATTTTCTAGAATATTCCATATATTACTTAATGAGTAATATACAGGTTGTTTCGTTTGGTGTAATTCGAAATGATATCATAGATAGGTCTCATCGAGACGAACAAAAAATCGTATTGGTGGGGGGGGGGGGGGGTTAGAAATCTCAACGGTTTGGCCGCTAGAGGGCGTTGAAGTTTTTTTGCACTTGTTTCACAAAACACCTAATAACCTTTTACAGGGGCACTCCAGGGTCACTTTGTATTCAGAACAAATATGGAATTCCCTTTTCCCTTTTATACAAAACCCTACTTGTAACTCTACCCTGAACCATACAAAAGTTAGGCACGTTCAAATTCAAAATTTTACGAATTTTTCCCAACTGTTTTTGTTTCACCCTGTTTTTCTCCAAAAAAGCTTAAATTAACCCCCACTTTTTATTGCAGAAAATGAAAGCTCAATTGATTTTGTATCGATTTGTTATTATATATTTTTTCTAAAAATGCATAATTTTCGAGATATTTGCACCTGTAAAAAATTATGGGGTGTTTTGTGAAACAAGTGCAAAAAAACTTCAACGCCCTCTAGCGGCCAAACCGTTGAGATTTCTAACCCCCCCCCCCCCCACCAATACGAATTTTTGTTCGTCTCGATGAGACCTATCATTTCAAACTAAACCAAACGAAACACCCTGTATAGTGAGTAGGGTAACATATCATATTGGGGAGTTTGATTGTGTGCGCGAACTTGAAATTGAAGTTTCATTATGGTATTTACCTACGTAATTAGGGCATACTGAGATTATATGGGGCAATTGATATATTTATTTGTTCTCTTGGTGATTTATATGGGAATTACTAATTATTTTTATGAAAATAAAATTTGATGATGGGAATGACTAATTTTTTTTTATGAAAATAAAATTTGATGCATTTGCCATCGGCAAATACATTTACGTACATTTTAACCTATACAAAAATTGAGAAGTTTGATTTAAAAAAAATAAGAAAAATGTAAATTGAGAATTAGAGAACTTTATATAGATAAATTGAGTAATCTCATATATTTTCTAGAAATCGCGTGATTAGTAATCTAGTATATAGAATTCAGAAAATCATGCCTTTTCCAGAACAATAAAAGGGATTTAGATTTTGTTGCGCGTGTGCAACAGATTCTGTTTACGGTTCATTTATTGGAATTTTAAGTTGCAATTTTTGGAATTGCATACAAAATTTTCCAATATGAATGAACTGAAATAAGAATTTTCAATGTATAGCCAACTGAAATTGTACAGTGGCGTACAAAAAAAATGACCTGTATGAAAAATAAAAAAATGCTGTCGCAACACTTGTTTTAATTAACAATTTGTTTTTCACTATTTTCTTTTAATTATTATCCAATTTTTACTCGCGACGCGATTTTGATAAAAAATTAAATTAAAAATTCCACTCGCGAGGTGTTGTTTACATTTTTCGGCCACATATTAAAATATAATTAATTAGCTGTCAAACAACAGTGTTGCCACGGTGTCTAGATTTGGTAGTTAATCCGATATAAAATTTACCAGAGTTGCCTTTCTGTAGATTTTATATAAATCAACCATAGAGACATAAAACCTTCAGATCTCTCACCGGTGTATGAATTTTGTACCACATTGGATTTTTTCTTCTTCTTTTTTTTTTTACTCTTATAATTATAAGTTTTTGTACTCAGTTCTATTTTCTTCTTCTTTTATTTTATTTAATTTTTTTTACATTAAATTTTTTTTCCTTCCTTCGCCATCTTTTTTGTGATAGTTACGCATTAGTTTCTTTTCTTCTAGTTTATTCAATTTTTTTTTTTTTTTAGTTTGCTATAGAATTTGTAAAATTGTAAATTCTTTCTTTTCAATAAATATTAGAGAGCTTTGTTTGAATTATAAAAATTGTGTTTTATTTCATTTAGCTTTGCCCCTTCACCTACATTCTCTTCTTCTTTTCTTTGTAAAATCCCTTTCGGCCGCCTTATTGTTTTCTTTCCGTTTTTCTTCTTTTTCCTTTCAAAAGTTCCCTCTTTTGCTTTCTCTTAGGAAATTTATTTATTTTTCTCCACTCAATTCGTATAGAAAGGCCAATTTTGTAACATTGGTGTCAGGTGTGGGGTCAGATCGGTTTTTCAAATAAAACCTCTCCACAGACATCCTAGCTTCTGCCATTTCTATAAAACCAACCTCAACGCATCATCATCAACTTCTATCCACGTTAGGTATTGAATTATAGGTATGAAAATCAATAATTCCACAAAGATAGTCAGATAAATAAATCTATGGGTGGGAAGTATTCTGTTGTTAATATAGATGTATTCCCACTTAAAGTTAATGTTACTGACATGTTCAAGGTTTTAAATGAAATGATTGATAGTTTTATGTTTACACATTTATTTAAGTATATTAATTTACATCAATAAAATTATACAAAAACTTTAAACATAAATGTCTACATTTAAATAAATTGAAATTTTGATATCTATTAGAATTGTATTCTACATATGAATTTTTTTTTCATAAATACCTTAGAATTTTTAGACGTGGTTGCAGATTACCATAACTATCAAAGTATTCAACACGATTTCCTTTTTTCTGATATGCTATCCAATGTGTACCAGGACCATTTGAAATATCTAGATTTACTATACCACATTCATTTTTATAAGGTTTTGATCAGTGACGGAGACAGTAGTTCTTTTTTCGGGTGTTCAGATATTTTTTATGAATATAGAGCTTCAATAAACAAACACAAAAATAATTCTTTTAGCTACAATTTGAAAAGAAATTGAAGGCACATTTGGTTTCTATTCAAAATAGCGTTAACCGATATAAAGTGATCTAATTCCCTAATGAGATACTTTAAAAGTTGTGCGAACATTAAAAATAAATTACTGTCAATTGGACTATGTACATAATTAAATTAATTAAAGAATTATTAACTTTAATTTTCTTCACATAAAAAATCAAACACTGTAATGCCCAAGTTAACAAATGCATAGAAAGAGCAAAACTTACACAAAAAACAAAAATGTTCATTTTAAAATGTGAACATCATGCATTATTATATGAAGAAAAAAAGAGAAGCCAAACAAAAAATAACCAAATAATATACTTTTATACTTTTTTGTGGGTCCATTTTTAAATATGAACCTGAATGATGTAGAACTTCATAAACCTGCTAAAAGAAATTTCAAAAGGCGACATGTTAAAGAAAAGCTTTATAAGTATATGAATTTATATAGTAGCAAAAAGCATAAATTATACAATAGAGGTTGAATCTCAAACTCTTTCAAAAATCCAGAACATGCAAACATACATAAATAACATAAATATTTTGCTCCAAAAAATTTATAAATACAGCTTTTGAAACATTCGAACTAAATTTAAATTTTTTCCGCTTTTATTTGAATTTTCTACTACAAATTAGCTGTTTTGTTTATTTTCGAAGAAGACGGTAAGAATAAAGGAAATGTTCAAAAAGAATAATACAGATTATAAATGCATATCGATTATTTGAAGATAGAGGAAGACAGAAAATCAATATGAAATATAATTATATGAATGTTTTTTGAAACAATAATTTTTGTTTCACTTTAATTTATCTAAATATTTTATCAATTTTATATAATTTAAATGCAAAATAATTTATATGAAAAATTCGTTTTAAAAGAGCTGTTTGAGAAAAAAATTAAATTACATTATAATATGTATATAATAAAATATTTTCCAATCATTTTTTTATTACTTAATACATAGGTATTTATAATGTAATTTTTATCAAAAATGTCATTGCAATTGTTTTTTTTTTAAATCCTATTGCATATCATGGGGGCAATTCTGTATCTTGGGTATGTATAAACGTGAAAAACATCTTACATTTTACATTTCTGTGATAAATATTTTTATACTACACATACTTTTTAACAGTTAACTTTACGTTAGTTAAGGATTTTCACTTGTATTAACAAAACTTTGATTTATATTTATTATAATATTTATTAATTTCAATTTTATAATTCAATTTAGTACAAATTTAAATTGGTTTCTTTTTATATTTATTTTCTTTATAAAATATTTATATCAATTTTTATTATTTAAGAAATTTTAAAATTTTTATTTTTTTTATATAAAATATTTATATCTATTTTTATTATTTACGAAATTTTAAAATTTATATCTTTTTATATAAAATCTTTATATTAATTTTTATAATTTGAATTTTGAGTTTCAACTAAATGATTTGAAATCTCAAACAAAACTGAAGTATCGTAATTTATTTCTCATTATAGCAAGTATCTTAAAAGATATTTGTTATCTTTGATATTTGCTGACTTTGCATATTACTAAACTTTTATTATACATTGTTCTTAAATTTTAAGCTACTTTTAAAATGTTTATTACTAATGGAATTTGCTGATGATAGGTCTGCTGGTTTTTTTGTTTGATATTTACTGTATGGGAAAAATGTGTATGTTGAATATACATACGTGGCATGTGTAACATGTAACTCCTCCCTTCCCAAAGAGGTCCTTAGGAGCTGCAATTATTCATCTAGGTCTTCTAAGTTGATTTTCTGGAATATCTTTGTTGTTTTTTGGGGATTCACTGCTTTTTGTAGGTTTCGGTTTAGTTGATTGTAGATTGGTTTTGTAGCGGTTAAAGATGACCTTCGTTGTTATGCATGTTAGAATTATCAATAACAATATTGTTAGATTTGTCCAGTTCGGCGAAAATTTACTAGGTAGTTCTCTGATGTTGATTTCGTGTATAGTTTGTTGTTGTTTAAAAATCTCGTTTACTTTATCTAATGGTATGTCGTCCAGAATTAAATGTTGAGTCTGTTTCACTGGGTTGTTTGTAGCATATACTGATGGAAGTAATAAGGCTTGTTCGTCAACAGAATCTTCGTCATTAATGTAAGAATTTTGTGTTGTAGAAAAACTGCAGTTTCGTGGTAGTTTAATTAAATAACTGCCTTTCAAAACGGTGAAATCAACTCCTCCGCATTTTAATTTTACTTTTGTTTCGTTAGGAAAAATACCTAGGTAATAGCTTGTGGTAATTCGTTCTATTATTTGTGACCGTATAATAACAGGAACTGACTGACATTTTGCTTCCGTTGGTTTTAACTGCAAGAGTTCATGAACACAATCACCTTGTGTTAGTTGTTCGGACAATGGGACATTCTTACAAAAGTACGTGAGTTGTTTAATTGTACATTCTTCTTCATTGAAGTAATAATAATTTCCATCCCCCACAGCCAAAAAACGTTTTCTTGGTATGATAATGGTATTATTCGGGGTTGGTACGGGATATAGGTGATAAAAGAAGAGTGTTTCTGGTATCATAATTGGAACGTGAATTATGAATACTAACGTGTTATTTGAATAATATGCTCCCACCTCAAGTATATCGTAATATTTATAGATATTTGAGATTTCGTTTCCAAACATCAATTGATTAGGCGAGTAATACTGTGAGGTTTTATCGATAATAAATTTTAGATCTGATATTTTTAAAATACTATTACGTAAAACTTTTAATCTCGTGAATGTTACGGCATTTTCCAAGTTATTAAGTAGCTGTAAAATTATATTAACGACCGCGTCAATCTCATCGAGAGCATTTTAAATCTGTAGGAAATCATCGTCTTTGATTACTGATACTTTTAACATTTCTTCAATTTTTGTTGCTAAACGATCTTCATTTCGTTTTATCAAACTAATGGTTCTGTTATAATCCTCAATAATCTTGGTTGATAATGAAATTTGTTTGTTAAGGGTTGTGGCTATGTTAACTTGGTTGACTTTTAAAGTGGCCATGGCTTCATTAATTTTCTTGCCATCTTCAGCATCGAGGTTTCCAGTTATACTTTTGAATAAGGTTCCTAGCCCGTTAAAGATTCCTCTCTTTGTTCTATCATGTGGAAAGTGGTGAAGAGAATTAAGTTTTTCTATTGCTAAATTTAATTTGAAAAATACAGATTGTTTTGTAGATTTAACTGCTGTTACATAAGGCTTAAGTTTTGAACTATGGCTTTCTATTTCATTATACTGTTTTTCGATTTTGTTTAATTCTAATTCTATGGGTGCTAAGTCAAAATAATGGATAAAGGTGTGTTGACATGCTTGTGTTTTTGCGTCTCCTAGCTTGAAAGGTAGAATACCTGGATTACATTTCAAGTTTGTTAGCTTAATCTCTTCCGACGTTGCTGTCGGTGTCGACACTAGGCCGCTTATTAACCTGTAAGATAATTTGTTTTTAATTATTTAACGGTCTTTTGAAGTTACTTTTATGGTAGGTTTGGTTAAATTTTTTTAATTTTTCGCCCTGATCCTCTTGGATTACATGTGGTTTGAAACGTGGACTTGTCTTGTCTCTGGTTCTAGTACGGTGATATGCAAGGGTATTTGGTTCGTAGTCTAAAGGTTCCTGTTTGGTTTTATTTAAGTTTTGTACGGTTTTTTGTTTGTCAAGTAGCATTTTTTGATGTACGGGTTTGTAAATTTCTAAAGTTTTAACCATGTGCTCGTTTATATAATTAGTATACATATATTGTTTTATTTAGGTCTATGTTGAAAAGGTTTCCCAAACTAAGGTGACCATTAATTATGTCTATTGGTCTACGTTTAGTTGCAGAGTGGATTGAATGATTGTAGCCTAAAATAGCGTACGGTAATAGGTCTAGAATTTTAAGGTCTTTTTTTGTGTTACTGAGTATGCGAATGTGCTCTAGTAATGTTGAATGGAACCTCTCGATGGTGCCATTTGAATTTGGGTTCAAAGGAGTAATGTAATGTATATCAATTTTGTGTATATTTGCCAATTCTTTGACTATATATGTTGTTTTTTAATTCAGAACCATTGTCTAATACCAATAATTTTGGTATACCGTGGTGTGTCATAAAATTTATAAATGCTTTTGCTACATGAATTGCGGTTAATCCATCTAGTTGGTAGGCTTGACCATACTTCGAGAAACTGTCTATTATTTTGAGAAATTTCTGTTTTTTAACCGTAAATGTGTCCATGTGTACTATTTTAAAAGGTTTTCGAGGTGTAGGTGTGATACTGAACTTTTTGTTGGGGGGTTTCAATCGTATTTCATTTTTTGGTATAATTCGCAATTTTTAATGTAATTTGTGACTGTGTTTTTGATGTTGGGCCAGTAGTAAGACTGTTTAATTTGTGATTCTATTTCAGTTATTCCTCTGTGGTTAATGTTGCCCTCATGATTAAGTGCGACGATTTTGTTTTGTTGGTCTTCGTTTGTTATATCTTCTAAAACTTGGTTACAAAGAAATAGTTTGACTTGTGGGTTTCTAAAGGTTTTCTGTAAAGTCGTACAAAATTCCGGGATGAATTCTTTATTATCAATTTGTACTGCAAAGGTTTTGTTTATTAATGAAAATTCTTTAAATATGTTTATAATGTCCGTTTTAAAGTTACTTTTATTAACTTCAACTATTGTTCAAGTTTTATTTCGGAAGATATAAGATATTTTTGGCAATTTAGGGTTATGTAGAATTATTTTAATAAAAATTTGATTTTGAAAATGATTCATGGGTATTTCTGAAATTTGTATTTTAAAAATTGGATTCTCGACACTTGTGTGCACCGTGTTTAAGTCATCTGAATCTTCGTTATTGTTTAATATGATCTTGTCTGTATTAGGGTTTTCGTCGACATTTCCCATAGGGGATAACATGTCAATGCTGTCGTCTTCTATTGTATTGTGAGATTTGATTAATATCGCTGTTGTGAATTTCGTTGATTTTTATTCGAGAAAGAGCGTCGGCATTTGAGTTTGAGCAGCCTTTTTTGTACATTATCGTATAGTCGTATTCGTCAAGTCTGAGTCTCCATCTTGTCAATTTTGATTTAGGATCTTTTACTGAAAAAACCAGTTCAAAGGCTTGTGGTCAGTATAAATAAAGAATTTATGACCAAATAAGTATGGTCGAAAATACTTCGTTGTCCAAACTATTGCGAGCAGTTCCCTTTCAATAGTGCTGTACTTTTGCTCGGTATCATTTAGGGTTCTAAATGCATAGGCTATAGGTTTGTCTTTTACTGCAGGGCCTTGTGATAGAACGGCTCCTATTGCAAACTGACTCGCGTCTGTGGTTAAATTCTATTTTGTTGCCTTTTTTTAAACATAGAGTCATAGGTTTCGTGATTTTTGCCAAATTTGGTATAAATCTTCTATAGTAACCTATCTATTAGACCTAAAAATGCTTTAATTTGTCGCGGGGTTTTAGGAAGTGGATAATTTTGGATACATTTTATTTTCTCAGGGTTTGGTTTGATACCTTCTGAGGTAATAATATGTCCTAAATAAGTGGTTTCTTTTTTTAAAAATTCTGACTTGTCCAACTGAATTTTGAAATTTGCTTCTCTAAGACGTTGGAATACTTTCTTCAAGTTCACCATGTGCTCTTGAAGGGAAGTTGAAAAAACGATTATGTCGTCGACATGCACCAAACAGATTTCGTTTTGTAAACCTTTTAGAATATTATGCATGACGAAAGGCATTCTCAAAAATTCGTAATGACCATTTTCTACGTTAAATGCAGTTTTCTCCACATCATCTGGGTGCATTTCTATTTGGTGAAAACGGCTTGCTAAGTCAATGATAGAGAAGTAATTGCATTTTCCCAACTTATCAAGTACGTCACTGATATTTGGGATTGGATACCGATCTTCTATTGTTTTTTGGTTAAGTTTTCTATAATCGACGACTATGCGCCATTTCTTTTTGCCCGATGCATCAGCTTTTTTATAAACGACCCAAATAGGGGAAGACCAAGGTGAATTGCTTGGTCTTATAATATTTTGTTGAAACATTTTTTGGATTTGCTGTGTATTTCTTTTTTATGAATGAATGGATATCGGTAGCTTTTCTGGTGGACAGGGATCTCGTCGGTCGTACGGATACGATGTTTAACTTGGTTGCTAAATGACAATGCATTTATAAAATATATCAGAGTATTTTTTGCAAAGTGAAAGGATTTGAGCCTTTTCTTCATGATTTAAATGGTCTATTCTAAGAATATTTTCTATGTTGCTAATTTGTTTGTTCTGTTTTACTTCTTGTACATTCATTTGATATAGTTCGAAAGTATTCTTAATAGACATTACTTTAAGAGGGTATAACATTGTAAAGTTTATACTGAGAGATTGTGGATTTCCGTAAGAGCCCACCCTTTTTTTGCAACAGTGAGAGTTTCTGGTATCAAACAATTTTGAATGGTTTGCGCAGGTATAAGTATTTCGCCCATATTAATTGAGACTGGGATGCTTATTTTTGAAATAGTATATGGTGGTAATACTTTTTGAGTTAGAATTTTCGGATTTGTATTAAGAAAATGTATGGGAATTTCGGTTTTGGATGTTTCTAATTTCGGCACAGAAAAGTCTAATTCCATATAAAAATTTTTTATTATATCTATTCCGATTAATCCGTTGAATATATTATGGAATTTATAAGCGTAAAATTTCATATTTTCATTTTCATTAAATTCCTTAAAAGCAGGAATGGTAACAGAAAAATTGTGATGTGAAGAGTTAAATGCAATTGAAACTGTGAAAGGGTCAAGTTTTTTGTATTGTGAGTAGTAATTTTCTATAGTTTCAGGGTTAATAAATGATTTAGTTGCCCCTGTATCTATCAGAAGTTTCAAGGGTGGATGTTTTAATAGTATATAGGGTAATTGCCTCTTATCGTATGTATTATTAAGGTCTATTATGTTTGTAAGGTATCTTGGCTGTCCATGCAAAAATTTTGTTCGTCTAAATTATTGCGTTCTGTATATTCGTGTTCATAATTATCGTAGTATTCGTAGTTTTCTTCTGTGTCATTTTGTTTCGTATTGTATAGTTCATCTACACTCATTTTTGATTCATGAGATCTTCTTGAAGTTGTGCTCATTGGTTTGGCGAAAACTTGGCTATGAGTTGGTAGTGGTCTTGGAGGTAGTTGTTTTTGTTGTATGTTTATAGGGCCGGAAGGGAATGTTGTTTTTGTATGGAGTATTGAATTTGGTTTTCTTAACCCAAGTTGAGAATTACTGTTAGGATTATAATATTAAGAGCCAAATTTAGTAAAAAATTATTTCGAAAACAACAATAACATCGTCTGAAATGTATTTGTGTCTGCACCAACACAAGCAAATAAATTTCGTCTAAGTGTTGGTGTATATGATTTGAAAAATTTTCATAGTTATAGCTATAGTTATAGCTATAGCTATAGCTATATATGGCGATCATACTGCATGGATGTACGTTTGTAAAATGTGTATGTAGGTACAGGCTACAGCTAGCATGCAGCTGTTATATCTGAAATTATTTCAGTTGAAGGTCACAAATTTTTCATACAACAAATTTTTTATGTAAAAATTCAAAAATACTGAATTATTTTATTTTTGAAATTTTTATATGGAAGGATATGTGGCTTTTCAACTTTGAACTCTTATATCTCGGGCTTTGTTCCACCGATTTGAGTCAAATAAAATGCACTAGGTCAGAAAATAGTTCTAAATTGAAATGCATCATTTTCTGAAGGATCACGGTATGAACTAAGGAGGGCCTTATAGAAAGAAAAAAAAGTTGTATGTTGAAAAAATGACTTTTTTTGTATTTTACCCTATACCTTTTGCCCTAGTTAACGGATATTCACCGTTAAAAGTTCATATAATATTAGACCCTTCAAAAAATATCCTGACCAAATTTCAGCTCCTTAGTCTCACGGTAACATACTTTTATAAGGAATCAAAAAATGTAAAATTTTGATAATTAAAATTGATTCGTGTGAGTTTTATGTTTAGCGCCCTGTAACTCGCGTCTCAGTTCAGGGATCGTTTTGGTGCTAAAGAGAGTTTATAGAGAATGACAAGACTAATACTGTGCAGAAATTTCAATTCAATCGGTTTTTAGAGTCCTGAGATATTTAACTTTAAAAACGAAAACGGTCAAAAATTAAATGGAGTGTTAAAATAATAAATAATACGGTATAATATAGGTATAAGGTTTTCAAAATATGAAGAATTTGTAGAAATTTAAAATATTGTACATTTTATTTTTCAATTCAATTCATTCTTTCGGCGTCACCTTGGAGGTAGAATGATTGACGAGTTTAACCTAGGATTGCCTGATCAAGATTGTCAAAGTTTTAGCCGTGCGTATACAAATGTATACTATACATTTTATATGGAAATTTTGAAATTTTATTTTCAAAAAGATGTATCTCAGCATCCGGTGAACCAAAAACTAATATTTCTATATTAAAATCTTTATTGAAGTGTTCTTCTTAGTGTTCTTTTTATCATGATTTTTCGCGTTTTTTGTCCTTTTGGTTGAAAATAATAGTACTTACAGAATTACTGTATAAGATAGCTCAATAGAAACACTTCAACAAATATTGTAATCCAAAAATATTAGTTTTTGGTTCAGAGGATGCTGAGATATGGATCTTCAAAGTCAAAAGTAGATGTTTCCCTTTATGAATGTAGAAAAATGTATGAAACATTCATGTTTTTGATGTTGTTTTGTATTTTATCTTGAAAACAAAAAAAAAAGTACAACAACACTGTAAAAACAAAACTAAAGAGAACACTTTGATAAATCTTTTAGTATAAACATATTAGTTTTTGGTCTACGGGATGCTGAGATATCGTTTTTTGAAAAAAAATTTTCAAAATTTCCATATAAAATGTATGGTATACATTTGTATACGCACGGCCAAATTTGTGTTTTTGCATAAAAAAGAATATTTTGTTCTACCGATTTTGAGCTAGGACTTTGAAAATTGGGGTGTATAGTGAGGATCCTCCAATGGAGGAATTGGTAAAGTTTCAAGGTCCTAGCTCGAAGGGATCATATTTAAATTAAGACTCAAAATCCGAATGTATACATTTATATACGATCAGGCAATCCTAGGGTTATAAAAAAGTAGTATTCAAAAATACTGAAATTTTAGTAAAATATTAGATTTATCACCAAATAATCACTGAAATCTAAATTCTATGTAACACTATAATTTTTCTAATATTCAGAATATAAAAAATTAGCACTAAAACTCAAAATACACTTGCTTCAATCCAACAACAGTTAGTAAAATATGCTTTTATGCGTAGTATATATGTACATATGTATGTACATACATATCATGCTAATTCTATTATTTCATATTCATCATCACCGATCACCATTCCCATGCAAAATGTGTTGCTAATATATCTATATACCTAGCTATGTGCAGCTTAACTATACATAACTTTTATATGCTGTTTACGTTACTTAATCATCACACATACTACAAAAGTTGCAATTTTTATTTGCATCGAGTTCATAGAGTTTATACTATCTGTGTAATTCTTATTTAAACCCATAAGTATGCAAAAAAATTTATGTGAAATGAAAAATTAGTAAGGAAATTTTATGACAAATTAACAATTTGTTTTATTTATAATAATTAAACTACGTAACCAATTTCCTTGAATTTTCTTTTAAACTTTTTGGAAAGGGTTATATTTAAATCCTATAAGAAGAAATCATAGTATCTAAACGTTTTATAACATGAAAAAAGTGTCAAAAATTTAGTGAATTTTTTTTTTATCTGTACCTTCGAAAATCGAATATAAAAAAATTTAAGGACCAAAATTTAAAAATGTGTTCCACTTAAGGACCACAATTCCCTTCCACCTATCTATATTCAAAATTTCATGAAAATCAATTGAAAATTGTAAGCTGTAGGTGGTCACTTTGCAGGCCCAAAATCGCAAAACAGCCACACTTTGAATCCTTGTATTTTTGAAATAAAGGAGTTTTTCTAAAATGTGTTCCACTTAAGGACCACAATTCCCTTCCACCTATCTATATTCGAAATTTCATGAAAATCGGTTGAAAAATGAAGGCTGTAGGTGGTCACTTTGCAGGCCATTTTACTAAATTGGGCTCTTAATCGTATAATCATTAATGAAATTATATTTACTACTACCTACTGGGTTTTCTTTTTCTTTATTTTGGTTGTTAAGCTGAGAAAAATTTTTTTGGTAGTTTTTATAATAATTTGGCACAATGGAAAGAGCTTTCTGTAAATATTTAATATTTTCTTCTTTTATTATAAAATTTATAGCTTCAAGCATAGTTGGTTTCAAGCGTAGGGGTTTTTTAAGCCAGCTAAAAAGACCTGAAGTGCTTGATAATTGTACATATTTTGTTTAAATTTCCTAACATATATGTCGGTTTCATGCAGAGCTAGGTAGTTTGAGATTATATTTAGAATTTTTCTAATTCGATCGTGAAATTGAAAAGGTGTTTCGTTATAAAGTTGTTTGGTGTTATTAAGATCAAACGACAAACAATTTTCATTTCGCGGATCGCTGAATAAGTTATTTTTTTATTTCGTCTATTGTGGTTGCACACAGGCCCGGCCCTACCATAGGAGCAGCTGGAGCACTCGCTCCGGGCGCTAAAACTTAGGGGCGCTGAAAATAACTGCTCACTTATTTAAATTTTGTCTAATAAAAGATAACATAAAAGAGAACAATTTTCAAAGTTCACTAATTTAAATATATGTATGTATTATGTAATATGTACATATATTCATATTAGATTCTTCTATGCGTAACATTTCTAAAAAGTACCTTTTATTCGACGGACGAATATACGATGTTCATTCATTTAAAAATATTACTAGATATGTATGTACATACTTGCATTTATTGTTACTATTTTGTCTGTTAAGAAGAAATAACGTCAAAACAGAATGCGAATGTATATAGGCTTCAGCTTCAATTTCAACTCATGGAGCAGAAAAGCTTTTTGCTCCAACGCTATCAAAATTTTATATGGTAAAATTTATATCGTTGCTTATCGCACAAACATTTTCTTTAAATTTTAATATGAAACTTGCGTTGAAATGGTGCAAGTGAAAAATTTGCACCATCGCATCTCTAATTGATTATGAAGAATTTATTAAAGATTTCGCGAAAATTAAAGCTCGTCGTGTAAATTTGAAAAATAAATGAACGATAACTACAAATTTATTCATTAAATAATTTTTTTGCTAAAGAAGCTACTTTCAATCCTTTTTTTTCAATTTCTTCTATTTATTTAACGTTTTATTATTATTATTATTAATTATTATTATTGTTATTATTATTATTACTTTTTTTTTTGTTTTGCTAAGAAGACTGTTTTGAATAATTTTTGTTTAATTTTTATAACTACTATTGGTTATGTTATTGTTTTGAATTGTTATTATTATTATTTTATTTTATATTTTTTATTTCTTTTTAAGATACAATCACATATTTTTTTCAAATGGAACAAAGTAAATACATTTTTTAGATTTTAAATAACTAAAAAGTCAAAATCAAAGGATAATTTTTAAATAATCGATTAATATTATGAAAATATGTATTTCAAGTAGCTATGAAATATGTTTTCATTTGAAAAAATATGTTGAACGAGGGTAAGGCCTATAGGGGATACCTGTTTAAAAAAAACGCGTCTTTAATGTTCTACCTACTGGGTGGCACGGAAATGAACATGCATTTATACATGTACGTACATATTTAAAAAAAATTCATAAGAAAGGGCGGCAAATATTATAAGTGCGCCGGGCGCCAAAATTATTAGATCCGCCCTGGTTACACAACTAATATTAATCACTTCGCGAGCAGAACCTTTTAGTTTGCTTATCACTGTACGAAAGATTATGTTTATAACAAAATTAAGAAAATTAGAAAACGCTAACTCTGAATATGTTATGAATGATTCACAAAAACTAGAATAACGCTAGTTCAAGGAATCAGTGAATTTAAACGATATTAGAAATTAGAAAACGCTAATTCTAATAGTTACAGTATACCAAAAGACACGAATATTTATTGAACAATTTAATTTCTTTACATACAATTTTGGATTGCTAAAATTATTAATTACATTACCATATTTAGATATTGCTAAGTGCATTATTGTTCAATTAACAAAAAGAGCTGACAATTTCTTTTACCTTGAACTTAGGTGGTACAATGCTCTGAGCAATGTTTACATAGAAAACTGCTAGCGTTAACAAAAAAATATATAAATTAAGTAGTTCTGCATATATGACAAAAATATTATTAACAGTAATATGAATGAAATATGATACACAAAAATATAATTATGTTAATTACAGGGTAGACTAAATTTTTATCACTTTCACTGAATAAATTAGATAATTCAAAGGAATTTGACATGTGGTAAAAGAAAATTATATTACTTACAGTCCAAATGACCATTACTTCTGTATCACTTTTTTAAAATAGCAGCTACTATTTTTGTGTTTTTTTTCCTGTGCATGGTTCTTCTCCTTGTTTTAAACTATTAAAATGGAGTTCTGGATGGAGTTCTTAAAACAAGTTTACACGACTGTGCCAGTTAAGAATTTTCACTTGTATTAACAAAACTTTGATTTATATTTATTACAATATTTATTAATTTTAATTTTATAATTCAATTTAGTACAAATTTGAATTGGTTTCTTTTTATATTTATTTTCTTTATAAAATATTTATATCAATTTTTATTATTTACGAAATTTTAAAATTTATATCTTTTTTATATAAAATCTTTATATTAATTTTTATAATTTGAATTTTGAGTTTCAACTAAATGATTTGAAATCTCAAGCAAAACTGAACTATCGTAATTTATTTCTCATTATAGCAAGTATCTTAAAAGAATTTTGTTATCTTTGATATTTGCTGACTTTGCATATTACTAAACTTTTATTATACATTGTTCTTAAATTTTAAGCTACTTTTAAAATGTTTATTACTAATGGAATTTGCTGATGATAGGTCTGCTGGTTTTTTTGTTTGATATTTACTGTATGGGAAAAATGTGTATGTTGAATATAGTATGTGGCATGTGTAATATGTAACTCGTTTATACGTTGTTTTTTTTATACATAGTTGAAAACACTTTACATTTTAACAATATCACAGATACAGAATTTCCCACAGCTGATTTTTATTTATTTTCGAAGTGAAGAACATAAGTAATGAATTGGATTTGAGATACAGTATAAGCTCGGTAATTTGAACCTTTTTATTTTCAACTCCTACATTTCTAACATTAGCTAAAACTGTTCTGTAATATCAATTTCTGTAATATTGTAAAGGGTTTTTTGTGATTCTTACTTTATGAAATAGAATGAAGTAAAAACAAGCTAAATATGTGGATATTACCTAATTTTAATCACTGATTTTTGCAATAAATAATTCATTTTATAATCGTCCTAATCAATTTTGTAATTATTTTTTTAAAAATACAAATGTATTTATCACAATACTATTTGGTATTTTTGTTTAAAATAGTGTTGAAAGTGTAAATTGTTTTCTATATAATATTTGCAACTATTCTAAAATTTTAACAAGGCCAGTTTTAATTAGTTCAAATCATAGAGTTTACAATGCTATGTATATTTTTTATTTCTTTTCCATTGAATGAATATTGAAAATTATTGTTGCAAGTTTTATGAAATGTTATTCTGGTTGTGCTTCAAAATACATGGCATAAAAATGTTATTTGGTAACAATAATATCTTTTTCATTTCACTTTAAATTTTTTTTAAATATTTTACAAATTTTACGTACAAAAAATAATTTGTATGAAAAATTTGTCATTTAAGAAAAAAATTATAAAAAAGATTAAAATTCATGTCCGATTAAATAAATTATCATTATTTTATAAGAATTATAAAATGCAATATGAAAATGAATAAGAAGCAGTATATTTTAAAAAACATGAAAATTAAAAATATTTTTTTTCATTTCATTCATATTACAAAAAAACGTGATAATTAATATCATCAACAATAATTGCACCCAATTGTATTATTTTTGTTTTTCGAATCAAAATATAAATATCTAAAAATGTATCAGAATCAAAACAAAATTAAAAAATATCAATTAGTATACAAAAAAAATTTAAGGCATTTATAATGAATATTATAATTATGGGCGTGTTTTTCATTATTCTTTATTTCTTCAATTTACTTTACATGCTTCTTCTTTTCACATTTCTCCTTTTGAAATCTTACACAGCCAATCATATCTTGAGCTTATTCGAAGCAGAATATTCCCCTTATAATATTATTTTTGCAAACATACAGACATGAAAATTCAAAAATTTGAATTTAACGGCTACATTAAACCTCTATTGTATAATTGATGCTTTTTGATAGTAGTGACAAGTCAAGAATTTTCGTATCATCATATTTGCTTAAAAGAAGCGCTGGCGCACTCAGTATCGTTATAAAGAAAAAGAAGAGAGAGAGAGAGATCAATTTTTTTTCTTAGATTTTAGTTGAAATTTGGCCAAGAAGATAACATTTTTTAAAAAAGAAGTGATACCTACGTAAATTTTTGTGAATGAAAAAAATTATTTCCAATTTTCCATATAATTTTTTCAAAGTTTTTGTATGGTAGAAGTGGCACTTGTCAACTTTGGGCTACTATATCTCGGGCTCTGTTGCATCAATTTGATTAAAACACACTTCAATTTAATTGCAATGGGAAGTTATCCAAGATAAGTTTAAAAATAAGGGAGGTGGCAGTAAAAGAGAAAAAAAATGTTGATTTTTTATAAAAACATGACACTTTTTTGCATTTTATTTTATAACTTTTGCCCTAGTTGAAGGATTTCAACCGTTTTGTTTGAAAGAAAACTCTTTAAGAAACATATTGGTTAAATCTCAATTTTCTACTCTACCGGGAATATATTTTTTCAAAGGGACAAGAAGGTTTGCAAACATTTCCTTAACATTGATCTGCGTAACTTTATTCTTTGGAGCTCGTTCCCTGTTGCAGGGATCTTTTTTATTTAAAAAAGAATTTATATACATATACATATGTATGCTACATAAATTTTAAGTTATTCGAATCATAGAATCCAGAGATATTCAAATTTGAAAACTGATTTTTGACGAAAATGTGCCAAAATTGACTCGAGTGTTGAATATTGCTTAAAAAAGGGTTTTTCAGAATAATCTAAAATGCCTGTTTATTAGAATATTTTCTAAACGTTTGTTTAATACGACAATTAATTTTCCTGACAGTTTTTTTTTCATATTGATATTACAGATTTTTCTTTTTTCTAAAATGTTATTCCTACTCATTGTGATGAGAAATTGTAAAAAAAGGTGCGAACTTTATTTTACAAGTCAATGTATTTTAACCGAAAATATGTACATACTATAATATACTATACATATAATGGGGTACGTCGAAAAGTAACATTACTTTTTTATCTATTATGTACGTAAATAGCTCATTCTTATTACAAATTAGTCTTTTGTAAGCACTTTGATTTGAAGTTCTCTGATCCCCTGTTATGGCAATTACATTGAAACCTATGTTCGAAAGGAGTTCAACACCATTTTTAAGTATTTGGACAATTTCATCCACAGTGACTTTTCCGATAAAATAAGCAATGGACTGTTTCCAATTGCTATTTAAAACTCTAATCATGAGAGGTAGAACAGATGATGAAATCTTTGGATATCTCTTCCCTCCTCTTCAGTCTTTTAGACCGAAAATCATGTCTTCTTTAAATACTCTATTTCCATCTTTTAAGACATTTCGTCGAAAAGCAAAATACATTTTTTTTTCGAAATCTGTCATTTTCTGACATTTTTCTAACAAAAGATTGATTATGTGTCCCTCTACACCAACTGGAAATACAATATTGCTATTCAAACGCATTATTGTTCCCATATTTGTCATATGCCTGTAGCACGCTGGCGATTTAAAATATAATTTTTGAAAAATATTTCTTTCATTTTTTGTTCACTGTTCCTTATTTTTATGAAAAAATTGGGACAAAATAAAAGTTTTCACTTCTGGTTTCTCGTTACAAAGAAGCTTTTTAACATTATTTCTGGAGAAATTTTTTTTTTATTTTCAAAGTTTTTGTTTTTATTGGTCGATCTGCATATAATGAAGTTTTTTTATGAGGTTGTCGAGATTCTCTGTCTTCTTCGAGTTTTCTTGAAAGGTAACGCTCTGGAAACTGTGATGGTGAGGTTGTATTTCTTTCTGGAACTAATGGAATGTTACAGTTCCTTATGTAAGTAAATTAAAGAGGTGAAGGAGAATCAAGCTCGCAAGGAATAGAGCTAACTGTTGTGACAAAATCTTGCCATCAAATTTTGGTATGACTAATTTGGGTAATTTAAGTGAGCTATTGTATGTTATAGGGTCATTCGAATATCTAGGCGACATTCCATTAAGATGTTCTTGTAATTTGATGAGAGTATCTTGAATCCATTCTTCGAGTTCAAAATAATACTCTTTTGTAAATTCCTCTGGTTCGTCCTCAGAGCTAATTTCTCAAATTTCTTGGTTATTTCGTCTGAGTTCTTGTGCCTGGTGGTTTAGCAAATTGATTTTTACTTCATAGAACGCTCTTGGTTGCGGTGATGTTAGCGACGTTTCAATTTTTTCTAAAAAATAGGTTATAGTTTGCATTAGCACCTTTTGATTTTTGATTCATTTCATAACCAGATCCTCTTTTCTAGGTTCATTTTCTTTAAACATTGCATTTTGACCAGTTAACTCTTTTCGTATATTTTCTTGAATGACATCTTTTGGCTCATCATGACCCAGTTCCGAATTTTGTGACATTAGCTGTTCAATGTTGGTTTTAAATTTATTATAAATGATTTCACCTTGTTGAAAATATTGATTTTTAAAATATAACTCGTCTGGGTATTGATCCGAAAACATTTTAATTTTTGCATCATTGGCTGCAAATTTAATCGATAATTCTTCCAATTGTGTCAATTTCTTTTGGAGACAGTCTTCTGTTTTGCGAGTGATGGAGTCCTTTCTATAGTTGGTCCACATCCTATCTATTTCGGACCCTATCGTTTCTTGTTCTGATATAGTTAATTGTAAACTTTTGCCCCTTTTTTTGTTTTTTAAAAAATTATTCACAGTGAAATTTAGTGAAGATCTAAAATATATACTGCGTGATAAAAATCACGTCGGGGTTACCATGTTTTAGTGGACGACAAATTAGTTCATTTACCGCTGTATGGAATTTTTAAAGTTAAAATTACAAGTACAGAACTTGTAACCGGTGATGATATTATTAGAAGTTAGATTACAAGTACACAACTTGTAACCTGGATGTTTCCTTTTGAAAAATTTAATTGTTAGCCTACAAGTACAAAACCTGTATGCTACGAGTGCTTGGAGAATATTCAAGTTCAATACCTAAATATTGTGCTGTAAGAAAATCTCAAGTCTTCAAGAAATCAGTGCCCTAGGCAGCCTCACCTAGAGAAAATAAAAGGCTTGATTCACTGAATTCAAAGAAGTGATTTATTCGATACAAATTTCCCTATTTATATACAAATTTTCTAATATAATCAGTGCATTTATATAATAACACATGTATAAAAAACTTATTCATCATAAATTTACCTTTAATATTATTTGATTGAAATTATTTGTGAAAAAACTGCATAATAAACAAAATCGTCAAATAAAATTCTTTTATGTTATTAAAATAAATTTTTAATAATAATTTTGCTTAGTACTTAAATTTTGCATTGTAATTTGATATGTTCTTTAATAATTTCCATAAATGTGTTATAACAAATTTGCACTGTTAACAAATTTTGTGTGAACTTAGAAATAATGTTGACTTAATTAAACCTATATTAAAGAATTTAAAATATAAAATAATGTAGGTACTTCTTATTATTATTTGGTCAAAAAACAATACTAAAAAAACTATGAGTCAATATGACAACTTAAAAATTTTAATTACTTATTATCAATGTGTAAAAAAAATGTAAACCGTTGTTTAAAAACGATTTAAGTATGTATGTATAAATAAACTTTTTCAAAAATGTGTTCCACTTAAGACCACAATTCCCTTCCACCTATCTATATTTAAAATTTCATGAAAATCGGTTAAAAATTGTAAGCTGTAGGTGGTCACTTTGCAGGCCCAAAATCGCCAAACAGCCACACTTTGAATCCTTGTATTTTTGGAATAAAGGACTTTTTCAAAAATGTGTTCCACTTAAGGACCACAATTCCCTTACACCTATCTATATTCGAAATTTCATGAAAATCGGTTGAAAAATGTAGGCTGTAGGCGGTCCTTTTGTAAGCCATTTTACTAAATTGGGCTCTTAAGAAGAACTTTAATACTTTTCAATCCTATGCATTGAAATTTGAGGCTTTGCTCTCGTACTGTAACAATACAGTTGTTATATAATGAAGGTGTTCAATTCTGAAGCAGAACCCAAGTTACAATTAGACTCAATGTTATTTTTAACAACCTTGCAACTTTAAAAAATATACGCTTTTATATTATAAAGTTGGTTCTATAAAAAGTTTGAACAAACTTCAAAATCAAAGTCACACCTATAGACAAAGCCAAGCCAAGTGAAATATTGAATTAAAAAATTGTTTGTATGAAACGTCACATATTTTTCACATATTGAATTATTTTATTTTATTTTTGCCAACTTTAAACTTTAACTACTCGTGCTGTATTGCACCGATTTGAGTCAAATAAAATGCACTAGGTCAGAAAATAGTTCAAGAATTGAAATGTACACTTTTTTTAAGGGTCAGGATATTAATTAGGAGAAAAAAATAAGAGAAGAAAAAGGGTATTTGTCTAAAACATGACTTTTATTGTGTTTTATTTACCCTAGTAAACGGATTTTTACCGTTCAAAGTTCTTATAATATTAGACCCTTCAAGAAATATCTTGGCCAAATTTCAGCTTTCTAGTCCTACGAAAACATACATGTCTAAGGAATCAAAAAATATAACATTTTGATACTAACAATTGATGCGTGGGTGTAAAATTTAAAATATAACGAAGGGTTAAAGCTTGTTGAATAGACTCAAAGAAGTTAAAAAAACATAAAGGAGGTTCAACAAAGTACTGACTTTGACAAAAAGCACCTTATTTTTTAAAAATGTTCATACTGCCCGAATATTTTATTGGAATAAAAATTGAAGCTGAAATTTTTAACTGTTTGTTTTGTAATTTTTTTGATATTAATGTTGACTGTTTGTTTCGTAAATATGTTGTTATAAGAATAAAGAATTATTTTTAGTATTTTGTTTCATACTTTTATTGTAAAAATTTTTTTTTATTTAGGATAAATTAAAAATATTTGTACTGCCCGAATACTTTGTTGAGCTACTATATAACTACATATATGTATATTTAATTTCTTAAATTTTCTCCATTACCCTGTAGCACACCCAGGTGAATAAGTCACGAGACGCCACTGGTACATACATATATACTACGCATAAAAGCATATTTTACTAACTGTTGTTGGATTGAAGCAAGTGTATTTTGGGTTTTAGTGCTAATTTTTTATATTCTAAACATTAGAAAAATTATAGTATTACATAGAATTTAGATTTCAGTGATTATTTGGTGATAAATCTAATATTTTACTAAAATTTCAGTATTTTTGAATACTACTTTTTTTTAACCCTAGGATTGCCTGATCATGTACAAATGTATACATTCGGACTTTGAGTTTTAATATAAATATGATCCCTTCGAGCTAGGATTTTGAAACTTCGTCAATTCCTCCATTGGAGGATCCTCACTATACACCCCAATTTTCAAAGTCCTAGCTCAAAATCGGTAGAACAAAATATTCTTTTTTATGCAAAAACACAAATTTGGCCGTGCGTATACAAATGTATACCATACATTTTATATGGAAATTTTGAAAATTTTTTTTCAAAAAACGATATCTCAGCATCCCGTAGACCAAATACTAATATGGTTATACTAAAAGATTTATCAAAGTGTTCTCTTTAGTTTTGTTTTTACAGTGTTGTTGTACTTCTTTTTTGTTTTCAAGATAAAATACAAAACAACATCAAAAACATGAATGTTTCATACATTTTTCTACATTCATAAAGGCAATTATCTACTTTTGACTTTGAAGATCCATATCTCAGCATCCTCTGAACCAAAAACTAATATTTTTGGATTACAATATTTGTTGAAGTGTTTCTATTGAGCTATCTTATACAGTAATTCTGTAAGTACTATTATTTTGAACCAAAAGGACAAAATACGCGAAAAATCATGAAGATTTTTAACATTTTTAACCTTATTTTCCATTTTATTTCGAAAAATAGAAAAAATATAGAACATTAATAGAAAGAACACTAAGAAGAACACTTCAATAAAGATTTTAATATAAAAATATTAGTTTTTGGTTCATCGGATGCTGAGATACATCTTTTTAAAAATAAAATTTCAAAATTTCCATATAAAATGTATGGTATACATTTGCATACGCACGGCTAAAACTTTGACAATCTTGATTAGGCAATCCTAGGTTAAACTCGTCAATCATTTCACCGGCGGTGACGCCGAAAGAATGAATTGAATTAAAAAATAAAATGTACAATATTTAAAATTTCTACAAATTCTTCATATTTTGAAAACCTTATACCTATGTATATTATACCGTATTATTTATGTATTATTTTAACACTCCATTTAATTTTTGACCGTTTTCGTTTTTAAAGTTGAATATCTCAGGACTCTAAAAACCGATTGAATTGAAATTTCTGCACAATATTAGTCTTGTCATTCTCTATAAAACTCTTTTTAGCACCAAAACGATCCCTGAACTGAGACGCGATTTACAGGGCGCTAAACATAAAACTCACACGAATCAATTTTAAGTACCAAAGTTTTACATTTTTTGACTCCTTATAAAAGTATGTTGCTGTGAGACTAAGGAGCTGAAATTTGGTCAGGATATTTTTTGAAGGGTCTAATATTATATGAACTTTTAACGGTGAATATCCGTTAACTAGGGCAAAAGGTATAGGGTAAAATACAAAAAAAAGTCATTTTTTCAACATACAACTTTTTTTTCTTTCTATAAGGCCCTCCTTAGTTCATACCGTGATCCTTCAGAAAATGATGCATTTCAATTTAGAACTATTTTCTGACCTAGTGCATTTTATTTGACTCAAATCGGTGGAACAAAGCCCGAGATATAAGAGTTCAAAATTGAAAAGCCACACATCCTTCCATATAAAAATTTCAAAAATAAAATAATTCAGTATTTTTGAATGTTTACATAAAAAATTTGTTGTATGAAAAATTTGTGACCTTCAACTGAAATAATTTCAGCTATAACAGCTGCATGCTAGCTGTAGCCTGTACCTACATACACATTTTACAAACGTACATCCATGCAGTATGATCGCCATATATAGCTATAGCTATAACTATAGCTATAACTATGAAAATTTTTCAAATCATATACACCAACACTTAGACGAAATTTATTTGCTTGTGTTGGTGCAGACACAAATACATTTCAGACGATGTTATTGTTGTTTTTGAAAAAATTTTTTACTAAATTTGGCTCTTAACTTAAAATAAAACATAAAAGTTTGTTTTGTTATTTAAACAAAGTTTTGCCCATAATAAATCGTTTGCATTTTAATACAGGTACATTTTTGACCCTTTCAGCACACCTGTGATCCTTAATTACGTGATAACGGATGACGTTATTGAACTCGAATTTTGTTTGTTTTATTTTACATATAATTGGCTTTCAAAATAAATATAAAAATTTTTTTTCGGTAGTGAATTTTTTTTTCAGGAACTCAATTAATTGACAAAATTTTTGAAAAAAAAAATCATAAATTTCAAATTTATGGTCCTTTTCCTTGAAAATGGAATTCTTACATACAATAAGTAATGCATAAAATGAAAGGTAATTCAATACCCATCGATAGTAGAAAGAAAAATTTCGATGCATAGGGTGTAGAAAAAGTTACAGGCGATTTAGTACTGGGAGGTCCCGCACAAAACTCATAATTTAAAACGCCCTCTAGCGGCGAAAATAGACACGATAGAAATTTTTACTAGTACAATTTTTTTCATAATATAGTCCAGAGAATATCGTGGTACCAATTAATGTACGTAGAAAAAATACACCCTGTACGTACACCTTTAAAAAAAAAAATTTCAATTTTTATTTAGGACTTTGAAAATTGGGGTGTATACGTAGAACAATCCATTGGAGGAATTGGTGAAGTTTTAAGGTCCTTTTAATTAATTAAAAATAAATTTTTCATAAATTTCATATAAAGTTTACATCCATATGTATGTACATATACCCTTTCTGGTGTACATATAGATATTCAACCAATGAAAACGACATTGAAAAAATATCAAAATAGTAAAAATAACACATTCATTTCACTTCGTTAGCATACACATGTATATGTATAGGTATTATGGTAATTATAATTCTATTTCATTGTTGTACATGCCTACATATATCCTTAAAAATCATTTCAAGCAAAATATGAATGAGAAACCAAAACAAAGTAAAAAAAATGTCATTCATGAATCATGAACATGTGGATATGATGAATAATAATTTTTTTCTTACTCTCAAATGTTCTCATTTATTTCTCAGAAAAAAAGTGTATCGTTGTGAATAAATATTGTAGTAAGAAAAAATAAAAGAGAATAATGAATAGACTTCAGGATGCTGATACTTCAGAAGAAGAAACCAGTAGCAGTTTAGGAATTTCAGAGGAATTAGAGGAATTTAGCAATATTCTTCAGGAATATGAGCTAGAACAACAAAATCAAGAACATGAGGAACAAGAACCTCAACAACAACAACAAAAGCAGCAGCATAAATCTATTTTCTATAGATTCGAAAATATAACAAGAAAATTTTAAAGTATTACAAAGATAGATCTTATAATTTAGTTAATTAAGTTTTTTCTTTTTTCCTATTTTTTTTTCTTTTTTTCTAATATTTTTCTTTTTTAAAGCATTTCAATTATTCATCCCGCAGAGTGTAATTTGGTGGATACACATATTGCAAAAGATGCGATGTATACTTTATTTGGTGTCTAAACCTGCCATGAGTTATGGCAAGACATAATTTATGTCTGATAAATGTTCATTGTTGTTGTTGCATTTTCATGGCAAGACATCTATGGCAGACATAAATGCGGCAATAAATTGTCAAAATTTATCAATTCACTTTCGAATCATTTGAACTCGTTTTCGAAAAAGTGAATTCAGTTTATATATACGTACATAAATATATTGTTTTCAAAATTGAATACTATTTTATTGGTGTCTTTCGGATTTTTTTAAAGTAAAATAATTTAATAGCATTTTTCTTTTGGGAAGACATTTTACACTATAACTATATTAAAAACCACAACAAATAAAACGAATTGAAGCTGAATTAAAGTCGGATTGCAGTTAATTACTCGTCACATATATACTCGAAACGACGACGATGAATGTTGCTCTACGAATGAAATGTCTTGCCATAATTCATAGCAGGTTTAGAAACGGAGTAAATAAAAAATTAAAAAATTTTTGTTGTTGTTTTGTTTTATATTTTTATTTTCAGCTTTATTTTCAAATTTTTTTATTTTTTATACACACTAAGTTTGACAAAAAAGCCTAAAACTATATTGTTGAAAGAATTGCTTAATGTCTATGCTTTCAAATAAATTCTGAAATGAGAAAAATAGATATGTATGTAGGTATATGTATACAGAGACTTGAAACTTTATACATAGCTCAGAACTGGATGACAATCAGTGACGGCTAGTATGGAAATCAAATGGTGGGGCTGCTTAAGGTTTCAAGGATGTTAGCACTCGAATCAATGTTAACACGTTTTTCTGAAAAATCCGTTTTTCAATTTAAAATATCCGGACTCTCCTATCCAATTGTTTTGAAATTTTTGCAAGGTATTTTTTTTATTACTCTCTACGAAACTACCTCTGACATGCAAAAGATTCTTTCAATAAGACGCGAGTTATAGAGCACCGAAAAAACTACGCGCATCAATGCTTAGACTCCGAAAGTTGTAGAAAAAAATGCTCAAAACATCGTTTTTTCTGAAGACAGTTTATTTGGATTTCTGCTCGGTTTTCAACACTTTTAAATAGTCCGGTATGTCCTTTTATTTAGAATCCTTATATTTTTAGAAAAATATAAAAATTAAACAGTTTCTTAGACAAAAATCGCTTTTTTAAATTTTGTTTTTCAACTTTACGGTTGAAAATTTTTGTTATGTATTTTTAAAAGCCTAATAAATATTTTTGACTAAAAATATATTCTTTTTTGCCTAATTTAAATAAACAAATCTAAATACTAGATAATATCATTACAAGACACAAAATTATGTTTTTCAAAAGTAGATATTGTACATATGTACATACCTATAAATATAATAATATAATGTATAAAAATAATATAATTATAATAAAATAAATATCATGAATGAATAAAAAATAATATGAATATCTTTTGTTTTTAAAATTCATAACAATTTTTACTAATATGTATACATAATTTTAAGATGAAAAAATTTATAATGAGATCGAAATTTTTTACTATGTAAATCCTATGAGAAAGAAAATTATGAGACAAATTTGTGTTGTATTGTTACTTGGTAAGACGCAACATTTTCTCAATTAAAGGGTAGAACTGAAATTGCCCCATCAACACAAATTTCTTCTGAACAAAAATGAATAAAGAGAGAGAATGATTCATACAAAAGAGAAATCTTTGAAATTCATGATTTAAATGTGCTTTCGTTACAGTGTAAATTGAAAATAGGTGCTAGAAATGCTAATTTTTACTTTTTCCAAGTGGAAATAACTCGAAAACTATGCATTTTTCGAAAAAATATGATTTAAACAAATCGATACAAAATCAATTGAACTTTCATTTTCTGCAATAAAAAGTGGGGGTTAATTTAAGCTTTTTTTGGAGAAAAACAGGGTGAAACAAAAAAATTTGGGAAAAATTCTCAAAATTTTGAATTTGAACGCGTCTAACTTTTGTAGGGTCCGTGGTAGAGGGCCAAGTAGGGTTTTGTTTGAAAGGGCAAAGGGTACTCCATATTTGTTCTGAATACAAAAAGACCCTGGAGTGCCCCTGTAGAAAGGTATAGGGTGTTTTGTGAAAGAAGTGCAAAAAAACTTCAACGCCCTCTAGCGGCCAAACGGCTGGGATTTCCCCCCCACCACCAATACGATTTTTTGTTCGTCTCGATGAGACCTATCTATGGTATCATTTCGAAACAAACCAAACGAAACACCCTGTATATATGATTTTCCTAAAAAAAATTTTTTGGATATTTCTTAAACAGGATCATAATTTTCTAATTTCAGCCAAGTATCTTCATTATATATCTTAAAAAATATAACCACTCCTGGGTGATTTGTTGATAACACCTCCAAATCATCTTTAATTGTTGGCCACTCAACTCCAATTGGAGAATTACGAGGAGCTCTTAAAGTTTATTCAATTTCCTTCAATAATGATTGTGTGTCAATTAACTCCATTTTTTATATATAATATGTTAATCTTTTTTCAGTTTAACTTTTACACTACATTACTTAGCACATATCACGAGTATTTATACAAAAAAGTATTATTCGATACAATAACAATTTTATCAAAATTTAATAAATAAAAAACCTTCAAATATGTACATTAGGGTGTCCCTTATTTTGTACGGCAAAAAAAATTGTTTTTCTAAACCTTCCTCTCACTCCCTACATTTTTTGTTCTTGATGATGTAAAGAAACCTCAAAATTTAAAAGCTCTAGAAAATCATTTACCCAAAAGGGTTCTTTTTACCCAAGGAAATGTACTAAATAAAAGTTCGTGAATAATAGATATTAGATGTATTGGGTTTTAATTTTTTGTTTTTTTTTACATTTTATTTTTCTGATTTCTCAATTAATTTATACAAAATTTTAAGAATCTATTTTTAATATTTCTTTACTAGTGTCTGGAAATAGTCTTCTGTGCTCTTGTACACACAGTTGTTAGAATATTAATATTTGAAAAATTATGGAACTAATTTAATAATAAACGAAACTCATTCAATATTGTGTTTTGAAAACAGAAGCAGGTAGAAATAATTACAATTAATAGTTATAAGAATGAGTCAAATATAAACAAGTTGACCTTTATATGTATGTAGGTACCTTAAAATTCAAAATGATTGCGGCACGTGTAAACATAATTTTTAACCTGTTTTTCTGGAATTTTTATTTTTTTTGCAAAAAGGAAAAAAATGAAGGGGTGAGACATTAAGAATCTGAAAGTTGAAAAATAAGGAACACCCTAATGTACATATATTAAAATTTTAATTCGAACACACTTTTTTTTTTCTTGATAAAAAAAACAGAATTTATTTAAAAACTTGCAAAAGTTCATGATAATAAAATTCTTCACATTGAACCAAAAAAAAAGAAAACACCTGGGCCCTATTGCACCAACCACTTATCACTTATTAATTATCAACTTTTCAAAAATTTCAATAAGTTTGTGTTGAACCAAAACAAAAATTGATAAGCAAATTGAAAAGTCCTTGAGTAAGTGATAAGTATTCTTTTGCAAAGTGATAAGTTTAGCAATTTTAAGCATTTTTTTACTGTCTTGTTGCACCAATGGTATTTTCTCATTGCTTATCAATAAATTAATTGATAAATCAAGCACAATATTTATAAGAAAAAATTCACTTTGCAAATACATTTTGAGTGTCATCGGTAGCGTGTTTAATTTTTTTTTAAACGTTAAGTGTATTTTTTTAAACACTTGTATTAGAAAAAAAAATGTTTCGTTTTGAAAGGTTATACGAAGAATCTGAAGAGTTTAAAAAGCGTGAAGTTAAAATAAGAATTAATTACTCATTGGAGTTGGAAACAGTAGAAGATTTTCGTTTAACGCGTGTGCAAATAGAATATGTACTTTCAAAGCTAACCCGAGAGATTGTGCCTTTTTAAGTATCTCTTTCCACGCTTCTTCCTTCTCCACTTTACTTACAGTGTTATTTTAGAAAGAAGCAAATAACACATTCTAGAAATAAAAACTTAAATAATAAAAACCTAAAAAATTTGAAATAAGGTCTTACTTTTTTTTCTTTCACCATTTGCAAAACAACTCGTCAACAATTCAAACTAATTATTAAATTGTTGTGTACAAAAATACACAAAAAAAAACACAAATTCAAAATAACGGATAAATCTATTATTAGCGTTTTTCAATAAAAAAATTATATATTTCAAACCTATAGAAATTAATATAGTATATACAATATAATATTGTATAGGCATAATGATAATGAATAATAAACTACTTATCAATGCAAACAACTTATCATTTTGTGATAAGTCATGTTAATTTTTTGGTGCAATACTTTTAACTTAACAAAAATTGATAAGTTTTTGAAATTGATAAGTGAGTAGAAACTAAAATTTTCTTGGTGCAATACTTATCACATACACTTATCAAAAAAATTATTTTTGATTAGTTGATAACTAGTAAGTGATAAGTGGTTGGTGCAATAGGGCCCTAGATTTAGCAGCAGCTAAATTACAAAAGTCTCTATTAAGCTCTTTTAATGAAAGCTGCGCGATGAAACCAAAACGGATCAATAGAGACGATCCTTGGTGGAATCAGGAGCTAAGTAAATTAAGATCTTCGGTAAGAAGATTATTTAACAAAGCAAAACGTACCGGTGATTGGGCTAAGTATTAAAAAGAATACAATAAAGCACTAAGGAAATCAAAAAGAAACACCTGGAGAAGCTTCTGTGAGAGTGTAACAGAACTACCTCAAACAGCAAGACTTCACAGGATTCTTTCAAAAGTACACTCCAATGGAATAGGCTTATTAGAAAAACCTAATGGGGAATACACTCTGGATCAGGAGGAAACCTTAGAACTATTACTAAGAACACACTTTCCTGGTTCAACAAAACTAGAAAGCGATCTTACTTTGCAAGAGACTCACACCATAGTCTCGGGCAGAGAATATAGTCTTGCTAGCAAAATATTTACGAAGGAAAAAATATTATGGGCTCTAAATTACTTTAAACCATACAAAGCACCAGGAGGTGATGGTATATACCCAGTGCTCCTGCAAAAAGGGGCTAAGCAGATCATCTCAAACCTGGAAAAACTATTCAAAGCAAGCTTCAGATTGGGACACATTCCCAAACCATGGAGGAAGACGAAAGTCATTTTTATACCTAAGGCGGGCAGAAGACCAGATGCCCAACCAAAGTCTTACAGACCAATTAGTCTAAGCTCTTTACTCCTCAAAACAATGGAGAAAATAGTTGATCAGCATATTAGAGATAGCGTATTAATTAAAAAGCCTCTGAATGCCAATCAACATGCTTATCAAGCAGGAAAATCAACACTTACTGCTCTCCATAGTTTAATTCATAAGCTGAACAAGACTATGGATACAAAACAGATTGCGCTAAGCGCATTCATAGATATCGAGGGAGCATTTGATAATACCTCGTTCACATCAATTGAAAGAGCAACAAAAAATAAAGGTTGCGAACCTTTAACAACAAAATGGATAAAAGCTACACTAAATCAAAGAGAAATTGAGGCTACGTTGGGAGATATATCAGTGACTGTTAAAGCCATCAAAGGATGCCCTCAAGATGGGGTACTATCACCTTTGCTATGGTCTATAGTCATTGACGATCTACTATACGAGCTCAACTCTCTAGGATTTGAAGCACAGGGATATGCAGATGACCTGGTGGTGATGGCTAGAGGCATGGACGATGAAACAATCTCCATGCAACTACAACAAGCATTAATTCATATTAACAACTGGTGCTGTAAGGAAGGATTATCCATTAATCCTCAAAAAACAGTTATAGTTCCTTTCACAAGAAGAAGGAAACTCAACTTGAAGAAACCTTCTCTTAAAGGAACACAAATTCATTTTTCGAGTGAAACCAAATATCTAGGAGTAATCCTGGATAGCAAACGTACTTGGAACAAACATATTAATAGTTCCATACAAAAAGCCACCTTAGCTTTATGGAATTGTAACAGACTCTTTGGCAAAACTTGGGGACTAAGACCAAAAATGGTATATTGGTCTTATACAGCCATCATAAGACCCATGGTAACATATGCATCAGGCATATGGTGGCCAAAGAGAAAGCAAAAAACAGTACAGAATAGACTCAACAAAATACAAAGACTAGCCTGTCTTAGTATTACAGGAGCTCTTAAAACCACCTCAACGGCAGCATTGGAAGCCATGCTCAACTTGCCACCTTTTAATATACAAATTGAGAAGGAGGCACTAAATTGGGCTTTAAAATTTCAAAGAAATAGAGGACTGAAAGCGGGTAATCTCACCCATAATCTTAAAATTCTTGAAGAATTTAAGAATCATCAAATCAGTCAAGTGACTGACGAAATAGAAACAGTTTATAACTTTGAAAAGCCGTTCAAAGTGCTGTTTCCAGATCGACAATCTTGGCGCAATAACAAAATAACCTTCGATAGAGGTGCCTCTGTGTGGTACACAGATGGTTCAAAAACTAAACTAGGGATTGGAGCAGGGGTAGTAGGTCCAAAAAGGAGCCTATACAAATCCCTAGGAAAATATCCATCAGTTTTTCAAGCTGAAATTTTTGCTATTGACATGTGTGCTACTGAGTGCCTAAAGAAAGGCTTCAATAAAGCCACAGTCTACATAATTTCAGACAGCCAGGCAGCACTTAAAGCCATAAACTCACACAAAATTGTGTCTGGACTGGTTTTAGAATGCCTAAAAACTGTTAAAACACTAGCTAGGACAAATAAAGTATACCTAATGTGAATCCCAGGACACGAAGGCTTCAAAGGAAATGAGTTGGCAGACTCCCTAGCGAAAAAAGGTGCCGACTCTAATTTCCTTGGACCAGAACCCTTCTGCGGTTTGCCTAGGAGTCACACAAAAAACAATATAAAAAAATGGGAAATGGCAAAATGCATCTCCCGATGGAAAGAAACTCCTGGAAATATACAAGCAAAGGAATTCATTTCGCCTTCAGCTAATATTTCCAGGAAACTACTCAACCTCAATAAAAAGGAGCTAAGGACCATCACAGGTCTCCTTACCGGACACTGTCCACTAAATTACCATCTAAGCAGGATAGGTCTACAAGAGGATGACAAATGCAGATTCTGCAAGGAGGACAAGGAAACCTCAAAACACATTCTGTGTGAATGCGAAGCATTGGCCTCCAAAAGAATGTGCTACATGCTTCAGCCTTTTCTCAAACCTGAGGAAATCTGGTGCGCACCTTCTAATAGAATCCTAGGATTTATCAAAAGCCTAGATCTATAAGAAGCACGGGCGGTACAAAAGATCTCTATTGGTCGAAGTGCAATAATAGCCCCTTATAATCTAATCTAATCTAAAGCCGTCTTTGCTCAATATTCATTGCTTATAATACATTTTGAAAATTCAGTATCATTCATTGATCATTTGCAAAATTTTTTTCTCACGATTTTTACAATTGTTTATCTTTCGCGAAATATTTTTAATTTTAATCTATATATAACAATTAACAATATTCTAATTCTTAATCTGTATAAATTTTTTACTTACGTCACGAACAGTGCAACAAGATAATATAATTTTGAAATATTGATTTAATTTAATTTTAATATTATATTTTATATAATATTTTATGTGTCTGTCAAAAAATTAGTAATAAATGCTATTTCATTTAAAATATCTAGTAGTCTACACTTTTTATTGTTTTAATAAAATATCTAGTAGTCTATAACGTCGCCCTCAGCCACAAAATTATTTAGTCGAGGGTTAGTAAGGTTATAAAAGTTATTTAATAAAAAATACTAAATCGAACTGCACTATCGATGTTCCAAGAAATAGTTTGCCTACGAAAATATAACGAACGGACAGACAAGAAAGCGAGTTAATAGTGTTAATACTGCATTGTCATCAGACGCGACTCTACCTTAAGGGCAAATAGGGCAGTGCCCCACAAAGAATTTCACCTTAAATTGCATAAAATTGCAGAATTTCATCAAAATAAATTCGGAATTTTTTTTTAAAAAAAATAGAGACAAATCAAAAATAATTTGGTGTAAATTGTTTTTCAAAGTACATGTGTACTGATGCAAGTATTTGCAAAGAGAATTGAAATACAATATACATATACATATGTATACATACAAATTACAATACATGGTTCAACATCAGTGCTGCCAAATGGATACAATAGTATCAAATTGGCTACGATTTTTCGAAATTTTAGCAGTGGATACGAAAGATACTTTATTTTTTCATTTGGATACTTTTTCGATAAAACCTAGACTTTGAATAGTAAAATTTCAATTTTGACACTGATTGAAAAAAAACTACGTTACAAACACTATTTGTCTCAATTTTCATGTTCTAAATTTCATTTATCTCATCTATATACTAAAGAATGGAAGTAATGGAATTGGAAATGGTAAAAAAGAAAATAATAGAATTAGAATAGAATTAGCAGCATATAAAAACTGGAAAAATAGCACTTTTATCTTTGTGGATACTTTTTTCTTGGATTGGAAACTCTTTTGGTCTCCATTTGGAAACGGAAAAAAATTGACGAGTGGCAGCACTGTTCAACATATTTCAATTCTCTTTGAATAATTTTATTCTTTTTGTATGATCAATAAGATCATAGTGATCAATGATCATACTCTATGGGGCAGATTAACAATAGCCCTAAAAATGAGTATTATTTCATATATTGGTGTATGAATCATTCTCTCTCTTTATTCATTTTTGTTCAGAAGAAATTTGTGTTGATGGGGCAATTTCAGTTCTACCCTTTAATTGAGAAAATGTTGCGTCTTACCAAGTAACAATACAATACAAATTTGTCTCATAATTTTCTTTCTCATAGGATTTACATAGTAAAAAATTTCGATCTCATTATAAATTTTTTCATCTTAAAATTATGTATACATATTAGTAAAAATTGTTATGAATTTTAAAAACAATAGATATTCATATTATTTTTTATTCATTCATGATATTTATTTTATTATAATTATATTATTTTTATACATTATATTATTATATTTATAGGTATGTACATATGTACAATATCTACTTATTAGGCTTTTAAAAATACATAACAAAAATTTTCAACCGTAAAGTTGAAAAACAAAATTTAAAAAAGCGATTTTTGTCTAAGAAACTGTTTAATTTTTATATTTTTCTAAAAATATAAGGATTCTAAATAAAAGGACATACCGGACTATTTAAAAGTGTTGAAAACCGAGCAGAAATCCAAATAAACTGTCTTCAGAAAAAACGATGTTTTGAGCATTTTTTTCTACAACTTTCGGAGTCTAAACATTGATGCGCGTAGTTTTTTCGGTGCTCTATAACTCGCATCTTATTGAAAGAATCTTTTGCATTTTTCGTAGAGAGTAATAAAAAAAATACCTTGCAAAAATTTCAAAACAATTGGATAGGAGAGTCCGGATATTTCAAATTGAAAAACGGATTTTTCAGAAAAACGTGTTAACATTGATTCGAGTGCTAACATCCTTGAAACCTTAAGCAGCCCCACCATTTGATTTCCATACTAGCCGTCACTGATTGTCATCCAGTTCTGAGCTATGTATAAAGTTTCAAGTCTCTTTCTAATCAAAAAGTTGGTTAAAAATTAATTTTTAAATTCCACCCGAACAGACAGACAAAAAAGCGAGTTAATAAAAACGTTTTAATAATAATTAAAGTTGGCAGTACAAATGTACAGGGTGTTTCGTTTGGTTTCTTTGGAAATAATACCATTGATAGGTCTCATCGAGACGAACAAAAAATCGTATTAGTGGGGGGGGGGGGGTAGAAATCTCAACGGTTTGGCCGCTAGAGGGCGTTGAAGTGTTATTGTATTCAGAAAAAATATGGAGTACCCTTTGCCCTTTCAAACAAAACCCTACTTGGACCTCTACCCTGAACCCTGCAAAAGTTAGACGAGTTCAAATTCAAAATTTTGCGAATTTTCCCCAAATTTTTGTGTTTAACCCTGTTTTGCTCAAAAAAAGCTTAAATTAACCCCCACTTTTTATTACAGAAAATGAGAGTTCAATTGATTTTGCATCGATTTGTTTAAATCATTTTTTCGAGAAATGCATGGTTTTCGAGATATTTGGACTTGAAATTGAGAATTATCATCAATCCTTAGAAAAAGGGGATGTGTAATGTAATACTTCTAAGATATATACATACATACATATGTATGTATCAGTGGCGTCTCGTGACTTATTCACTTGGGTGTGCTGCAGGGTAATTGAGGTAATTTAAGAAATATGTGAAAAATATGTGACTTTTCATACAAACAATTTTTTAATTCAATATTTCACTTGGCTTGGCTTTGTCTATAGGTGTGACTTTGATTTTGAAGTTTGTTTGAACTTTTTATAGAACCAACTTTATAATATAAAAGCGTATATTTTTTAAAGTTGCAAGGTTGTTAAAAATAACATTGAGTCTAATTGTAACTTGGTTTCTGCTTCAGAATTGAACACCTTCATTATATAACAACTGTATTGTTACAGTACGAGAACAAAGCCTCAAATTTCAATGCATAGCATAGGATTGAAAAGTATTAAAGTTCTTCTTGAGTAGAACTTCAATACATTTTGATAGAAATAATACTAAATGAGGTTGGTTTCTACATCAGAGCGTCACACTCTGGTTGTATATTATTTATATTGTTACAGTTACAGTAGGAAACGAGGACAGCTTCAAATGCACATCACTGAATGTTTTTATTATTTTGTTTTTAAAATTAATAAAACAAAACAAATAAATTACTTATTGCAATCAATTCGAAAATGACATTTTAAATATTGACAATCGCAGTAATTTCAAAAATTATAATTTGTTTTGCTTCTTCTTCAGGGACCTTGGTGAAATAGCAAAAATCACGGTTAGGAACATTATACGATTCCTGAACGAAACAGGGTGGCTATAATGATCTACCGGCCAAATATCATTGCCTAAGGTTACGCGAGGTGTGATATCAAAACGGCACTCTTAGTGCTAATTGGGTCTTCGAAAACCGCCACGTCAACCAACCAACCAAGAATTTGTTTTAATAGTGTTACTCTTGCGTATACGTATGTGCATACGTATGTATGTGCACACAGTGAATGGATATAATCAACGAATTACCCGGGAAATACAACTTCGCAGGAACAGCATTTTTTGAACAAATTCTAAAAATGCTGTTGCTGCTGTCAAAATGGCTACATTATAAAATTAATTTTTTGGTTTTTGATTCCTGAATTTGGTTACATTGTCTATAAACTTAAATACTGTTTTAACGTTGAACTTCACGTGAAATATTTTACAATAAAAAATAAAATAAAATCGAAGAGAAAATAATAAATGAGATTCCAAATTACCCATTTTTGCATAACAAGAATTTTTTGTATACTTATTTTTTTAAATAAACCTAAAAAGAAACCATGATTCTTTATTTCCCCAACTGTGTATATATGTATAATAATAATAATAATAATAACTTCTTTTTCTTGTTCTCGTTGCTAATCTATAAAATCGATGAAGGCTAGATAGACCATAATTAAATCAATAAAAATTTTGAAAAAATTATATTTCACAATCATTTTAATAAAATCAATTAATAAAAACAAACGAAACTAAAATAGCCAGCACTTGTTAAATGACAATTAAAAGTGACAGCTGTTAAAAAAATATTCAAATATATTATGCTGTTGCTGCGAACTTGCGAAGTTCTAGTTGTCGCATTAATATCTTACTTCTCGTTGCGTATAATTTACATTTGACATGCAGGGGATTCTGGCTTTTATTTTAATGCAATCGTAATGGCCTCCACTCTATGTACTATGTGTATGTAATTCTATGTCTTGTTCTTATTTCACATTAAAGTTTATACTTTATTGAAGTGGTAATTTAAAAAAATCAAATTAATTTAAAAAAAATATTTTTTAGTTTTATAACTAACTGAATTGAAAATGTCGACTACTATTGATCAGGTAAAACCAAATTTCATTATGAAATAAATTTAAAAAATAATTATCTGTATGTATAAGAACTATTAATTTATCCATTTTAATTACAGAAAAGGTTATTTCATAAAATTAAACACGATCTCGAAGAATGGCGTGAAGTTGTACTTATGGTTAATTCATTATTAAAATGGGAAAAAAGAATTTATCCTGGAATTATATTTAGTATTATAACATTTTTTTATTTGATGTTGTGGTATTTAGATTTGTCAACATTAACATTAATTTCATTGTTATTGGTTATAATAACTCTAACTGATTACGTATTTCCAATAATATCAAAAATATTTTTTAAACAAGAAAATTGGACTGGATTTAAAGAGAATAAATTTGAAGAAGTTTGTCAAGAAATATGTAAAACAAGAATGACACTATATTCTTTTTATAATTTATTATTTACCGTAAAGGAACAGAAGTCTACAGTGGTAATTATTTAAGTGCATATTAATTGATAGAAAAATTTTATTCATGAGAATATGTAGTTTCCAAACCTAATATGTATATGTTTATAATAATACTTTTTTTTTACTAAACTGCATAATTCGAATGTGTACAGGAATTTATTTCTTTATTCATTTTCTTTTTTGCAGTTTATTATAAGTATTACATTGATATTAGTTATACTTGCATGGATTGGTTCTGTTATGGATAATCTTTTACTGAGTTACATTACAGCACTTTGTATTATACTTTATCCAGGCGTACAACATCATGGCTTTATGAATACATGTATGAATCAACTTGGCACTATATTCACGTCAAAATTAAAAAAACTAAAGGAAAAAGCTAATAAGTCTGAATAATTAAATTTAAGACTGGAAGATAATATATCCTAAAAATATTTCATACTAATTTAATTTAAAAAAAAATATATATATATAAATTGAAAATACATAGGTACATAAATAATAAGAACTTATTTAATGTTTAACTAGTAAATGAGAATTGAATTTAAGTTGCACTTTGTAGGTTTTTGCGAATTACATTTTTATCAATAATTTGTGCCATTATAAGTATGTTTCATTAGTTTTCACCTTCTTCAAACATAAACCAAATTATAAATTATAATTTTCGTATTAGTTTCACCTTAAATCAGTATTTTTTTTTCTAAGTTATAACTGAATGTTTAAATTATCACCAATGGCATCGTTTGTAAACATTGTATGTTCGTAATTCATCATGAATTGTTAATTTTTTTTTTTTAATGTAATTTCAGTTAGTACGTAAGTATTTTTGTGATTTTTTCTTAAATAGTAAATTAATATACAGTAAAATAGAATTATTAAGTTCTGTAAATAAGTATGGTCTTGTTGAAATAAAATAACTAAAGTTCTTTTGGGCCAAATTAAGTTTTATGAAATAGTATTTTTGATATTTTCTGGGGAATAAACTTCCATTCTATTTTTTTTCGATGAGTTATAATAGTATATTATTGCAATTTTCAATATCTAATCCTTTATATTATAATATCATTACCAAATAAGGTAATCATTTTATGTATAGGTATGCATTATAAATAAATTCTATACATCCTATAATTGTATTTAGCTTTGTACCTTTTGTATGATACGATGATACTTAACAATATTAATAACTTGTAAATTTCTATTATTTCTCTTATGATTTGTCCCTTTCCTTGTAACAAAATAATAGAATAAAGTTCCTTGTAATCATGATGGAAAGAATATCAGCAACGTGAAACAACATAATAAAGCTTTCGATATCTTTTACGTTATTTCTTGTTTGTTACGTCAGTATTGAGGCTTGAGAGTGAAGTAGAATCATAAACAAGTACATTATTATTTTCTGGTCACATGAATTAAACGATTATTTGCATTTTTCACATTTTACAGGAGACATCGTGTAGGTGATGCACAAAGATTGCTAGCAAGGAAAATTATCAAAAAAGTTATTCTTGAATTTCACATTCCATTAAAATCTTTATTCTATCTAACTACATTATATATGTACAATAGATAGCACTGTGTGCTGAACCCAATGATATGTATAATAACTAGATAGACTTTCTTTATTAAACACCATACTGTAAAATGGGACTAACTTTATATTGCTGTCTAACTCTTAGGGAATTTGTGAATGAAGATTAATTGAACATTTGACATTTTTAATCGATAAATGGAGGCACAATTTTAACGTCAAATAAATAAGAAAGTAAGGTGAAAATATTGAATGATCGAAAATAATGGGGTAATTTATACGATACAGCAATTGCTCTATCCATCAACCATCAAGCAACGATTTCTTGGTGATCGGGGTGAGGCAAATTGAGGGGTAGCACATCACTTGTGTACCAAAAATTTCATCGAGCAATTTGACATTTGCTCTATTCCTTTTTCGTAATTTTTTCAACTCTGCTTTATTTCTTCTTCGATTTTATGAAAGCAGTATTAAAAATCGTTACTTTATAAAGAGAAAAAGTAAATTCAAAAAGTGAAAAAAATTTATTTTTTTCGAAAGTGATGAAACATTGAAATAGGTGAATAAAATTCTTTTTTTAATTTTAAAATTAAATAATTTTTTTATATTTTTTATTTTTCAAATAAAAAAACAATATTTTAAGTAATTTTTTTTTCAAATTACTTAACGTTTATTTAAATGTAAATATAAGAATATTCGAACAAAAGAAAATTTTAAAGAAGAAGCATTGTCTGTCATTTTGCTGCATGGATGATTGCTGGACTGTGTAAATGCAAGAGTACATCACGCAGCAAGTTCAAAGCAAAACGCCAAAAACTCGTCCAGCAATTGCTGTATCGTATAAATTACCCCAAATCATTTACACAGTCCAGCAATCATCCATACAGCAAAATGACAGATAATGCTTCTTCTTTAAAATTTTCTTTTGTTCGAATATTCTTATATTTACATTTAAATAAACGTTAAGTAATTTGAAAAAAAAAATTACTTAAAATATTGTTTTTTTATTTGAAAAATAAAAAATATAAAAAAATTATTTAATTTTAAAATTAAAAAAAGAATTTTATTCACCTATTTCAATGTTTCATCACTTTCGAAAAAAATAAATTTTTTTCACTTTTTGAATTTACTTTTTCTCTTTATAAAGTAACGATTTTTAATACTGCTTTCATAAAATCGAAGAAGAAATAAAGCAGAGTTGAAAAAATTACGAAAAAGGAATAGAGCAAATGTCAAATTGCTCGATGAAATTTTTGGTACACAAGTGATGTGCTACCCCTCAATTTGCCTCACCCCGATCACCAAGAAATCGTTGCTTGATGGTTGATGGATAGAGCAATTGACGTATCGTGGAAATTGCGTGGTTGCTTGATGGTTGATGGATAGAGCAATTGACGTATCGTGGAAATTGCGTGAATGCATATATATCTCACTCTTAAGGAAATAACGATATTTTGATGTGATCCCACATGAAGCAGAAAATTGATCCGTCCAGTTATTTATATAGGTATGTCATTAAGTAAGTAGAAATATGTAGGTGTCTCTACATCATAGTCATAGATCATAAGTTTAAGAAAAAGTAATATTTTTAAACTTCTTTTCAACAAATATTTTTGAAATTATCATAAAATGAATATGTAGTAGTTGAATATTTATCTGATATGTACATAGAATTTTGAAAGTCGATTGTCGAATCAGAATCACACAACACAGAATTTGTTTGTATAAACACATGCAGATAATTGATTCGTCAAAAAATTATTTTTAATCTATGAAAATTTTCATACTAATTGAAAGGACTATAATGATATTCTAAACAAAACAACAGACTAACTGTACATGTTTGATTTTTTTAAAAATGGGATATAGTGAGAATAGTAAGAAGAGAATTATATTAGCCTATAATTATCTTTACAAATTTTTTTTTTAATTAATGTTAAGAGCCAAAGATCATTTACAACATTAAATACAACTATAGAAATAAATAGCAATAGTAGACTAATAATAATAACAAATAAAATATGTACAAAAAAAAAAAAAAAAACATTTTTATTACATATATTTTTAATTCCAATTTTTTCATATATTTTTATCAAGTATCATTGCTGATGTCATCAAAATAGCTCTTTCAAAGTTGTTTCACCTTGTTTTTATTCTTTTTATCATTGTTGTTAATAAAAACAGGTGTGTTTCAACTAAAAATTTATAAAATTTAATTTCATAAAATGATTAATGAAAACAGTATGGAAAGTATTTGTTCACTTTTCTTGCTTCTTGAAGGTTTTCACTTGCATTATGATTATTTATTTTGTTTAACTTCAAAGTAAAACTAAAATTCTTTATTAACAATCAAAATCTGAAAATAAATTTCAATTAAATAAACCAAACAAGTTTAATGTGCATAAAAAAAATTCACGAGTAGTTTACACTTTAAAGTATATTATTCAATAAATAATGCTAACTTTTTATTAACTCCTCGTCGAAATTATGAATAAATAATTTGCATATAAGTTTTATAATCAGTAGCAAAAACATTATTCGTAATACTTTTATTTGCCCTGTACATTTTACTTTCGGCATAAAAAGTTTTCCTAAAACAAATTGAATAACATTAAAAGTAATTATTTAAATATTTGACAAAAGTAAAATTTACTTTTCATTAGATTTATGAACACCTTTGATTGGAGCCCAACCATGCGATGAATTTTCATAACTTGTCATTACTCCACGTATTGCTATACATAATCCTATATTGTTAAAATTAATATCTGTTCTGAATTCATTCATTATGTTATCAGTTAAACTTAATGTGTCAACTGCATTAATAACATTTTCTATACATTTAAAATGTGTTAAATAATTTGCATAAATTAAATTTAGAAAATTATTTGCGTCTGATGTAAATGTATCAGCAATTTCTTCAGATGAATGAACTAGACATTTTGTTGAATCATCTATAAATAAAATTTTTTATCAATCAAATATTTTAGAAAATGTAAACCTTTAGCAATCTTATACATATTTAGATTTTTACTATCTTACATTTTGGATACAATACTCTTCCAAGAGCATGCATTGTTGTTAAAGTTTCATCTCGATTAACCGATAATAATTTTCTACTTTTATTATTGCGTTTACTACCTGCAGAATTTTTTATAGTTTTTCTTGGTAACTCAGCTACACCTGGAAATCAAAATGTAGAAAATTTGAATTACATATTATTTAAATGATATAAATTATAAATTACGTTTAATAAAAACTAAACAACAAAAATTTAAGAAAAATAGTTACAATTGGTTCTACGTTGGTAAGTCAACATGAATATATTTTTTTTTATTAACAATTAAATAATAAAAATATTTGTTATGCACTATACTATTCATGAAGCAGAAGCAAAATTCCAGTACATACTATACATACATATACAAATTCAATTTAAAAACTCATAAAAAGTAGTTTGAAAAAACTCCATCCAAGTTTTGTTATTAAAAATGTTTGATGTAGAAAGTCAACATAATATAGGTAAAATTTTGTTCGATACAAAGGCTTTTACGGTAATTAAATCATTATTTATACAACTTAGAGTATCATTCTTGAAAAACTTTAAAATTCTTCACTCTTTACTTAGTACATCAAATAAATTGTTTTTTCTTGTAGTTCTAGTTTAAATTATCTTAATAAAAAAGAATGTATACCAAACCTTTTATAGAAATTAATTTCAAATTCAGAATTGCATTTCTTATATCTCCATTTGCCGTCAAATTGATATCATCTAAAACATCATCTGATAATATTTTGAGAATTTGATTATTTTTAGTACTTTTATTGATATTTTGTTTCAACTTATTATTAATTTTCTTCAAAACATTCTTCATTAATGTTGTCGAAATTGCATTTAATGATATATCAGCAATATTATATTGACTTTTAATGTGATCTGGAAATAAGTTATGTGCAATATTTAAATTACGTGCTTTAGAATCAGCAACAATAAATACTATTGGAGACTTTCCAAAGTTACGATAATCACTGAAAATAAATAAAATTAAAGTAGGAAAACAAAAACCTATTTGGACAATGTATTCTAATTATGCATAGATACCTTAAAATATTATGAAATTCATTTGGTTCTCTTATAAAAATATTAGGAAAATCTTCAACTAAAATGAGACGACGATCAAAATTATTAATTAATGATTTATATCTTGATGATCTAAACAAGAATCTTTTAAATATTGTAACTTGTGATTCTTTAAATGAGTTTAATGATGATTGTTGGTAGTACTCAAATAATTCAATATCAACTGGGTTTATCCATTCAATCAATTCATAATTCAATGCCTTTGAAATAACTTGTATTGTTACTGTTTTACCTGAACCAGTTGGTCCTGACAATAATAACATTTGTGTTGGATATTTATTTTTAATATTTTCATAATGTTTAAGCCAATCATGTATTTCTGCAATTTTTTTTGGATGTACGGCTAAATCATCAATTGTTTGTGGTGCAAATAATTTTAGCCAATTTTCATTCAATAGCTGTTGCAATTGTTGTTGTGACTGTTTTGAAGATGATAACGATTTCGAATTTGAAAACATCACCGATGAAAGTAGATCACCATCATCATCCAAAGGGGATATGGTTTCTACAGTGTTGGAAAATGACTCAGATCTTCTGCGTGGGACTTTTGATGGTATTTCTTCTTGGCTTTCAGTTTCCTGACTGAATGCAGATTTAAACCACTTTATCTGAAAATTTAGATTTTTTAGAATAAAAAAACAAAACCATATTGTAGTTTTCATAACATTACTTTTTTAGCCATATTAAAATTTGTTCTAAAAAACTGCAAATAGATTTATAGATTTTTAAATTATATTTGAAATTGAAATTGAAGGTTACAAAATTCGAACTAACATGAACAGATGAGTTCTGTCTTCGTTCTATAAATCGGGTAGAAAAATTTCTATTCTACTATAGTTGTGTTGTGACAAATTCAACTAGTCAAAATCTTCTGCTTCTGTATGTAAAGTTTATACGTAATCCACTTTTAAAATGGATTTTGATTTAATCCCAATTTCAAGTCGTATAAACCCGATTACATATTCGGATTTTAAATTAGACTGCCTCTACATCAGACTTAATTTTATGTTTATATCGTACTTAAATCCTGATTTTTATGTCGAGTGCGTTAATGGTGAAAATTTCATGTCTTTCTGACATTTCATTGTTGTGTGAATTTTTAGAGGATTTTTACACTTTACTGATTTTTTTTTATTTTATTAAAATTCTTTAAAATTCACTAATTTGTATTATCTCTGTTTTAAAATAAGTTTTACTTAAATATTTTCACTTTATTAGCTCTATATCCATTATCTAACAATAAAGTACATAAAAATTCATTTTCCGCCATATTTGATTTTCACCCCACACTGATTTTTTTCTAGACATTTATATCCAGATTTGAATCAGACATTTATGTCTGCTGATTTTTTCTACGAGCCAACTTCATATAAAATAAAATATATTAAAAAACATTTTAAAATAAATAACTTTTATAAATAAAATTCACTAAAAATTAAAAAATAATTTTTCTTTCTCAGTAATATACACAAGAAAAGTTTCATTGCAAAATAAGAAATGCTAGAACTCAGATTAAATCCTTAAATTTAATGTATTAACAATATTTTAAAATTATATTATCTTGGTGATCGGGGTGAGGCAAATTGAAGGGTAGCACATCACTTGTGTATCAAAAATTTCACCAAGCAATTTGACCTTTCCTCTATTCCTTTTTCGTAATTTTTTCAATTCTGCTTTATTTCTTTATTGATTTCGTGAAAATAGTATTAAAACTCGTTACTTTATAAAAAGAAAAATTAAATTCAAAAAGTGAAAAAAATTTATATTTTAAAAAGGTTGAAATTTTGAATTCAAAGTGATTAAAATTTTTTTGTAAATTTTCAAGGAAAAAAAAATATTTTTAAGCTACCATTTTCTAAAATTATTGAATGTTTATTTAAACATAGATATAAGAATATTCAAACAAAAAAAAAAATGGATGAAAATTTTAAAGAAGAGGCAGTTTTTGTCATTTTGCTGCATGAATCATTTGCGTGACGGAACATCATGTGGGCCATCCGTAACGTATTATATCGTAAACACAACGCGATTTTCGCTATTGATGGCAGATTTGCATATTGAACTCAATTCATTTTATTCAATTTAATGTAATTTGTTTGTTTTGTTTATAATCTGTGCAAATATATAATAATGAATTGTGGAGTTAAAAAAATAGAGTTCAATTTGAAAACAAAGAAAAAACTAACTGTCAAAGTATGGCGAAGTCGTTAAAATTAAAAATTAAATTACAGCTGTTATTTTCTCGTTGGATGAAAATATTTTGTTATTTTTAATATTGGGAGCTATTCAGAGCTATTCTGTACACATTCTTTAGTTAGCAGATTTTTCTGCTAAGAAAGTTAGCAGAATGAGATGGTAGCAGATTCTTAAAAATTCGTATTCTGGTCACAAATACTTTTCGAAATCTTTATGAAGCTGTCAACAGAAATTCGAAATCTGCTAACAAATGTCACTTTAAAGAAATTTTTTGCCTTTCTAAACTAGGTAGTTATTAGTTAAACCAGTTTTTTTGTGCTTGTTTTAAAAATATTGGAATATTTTTTCCCAGCTCGGTATAGTAAGAATCATCTAAAATAATTTGACCAAGAGAATAATACACTCATACTATAGTTACAATTGGTCGAGGTCGAGTCAACCTCAGATGTAATAATCAAAACTCCTCATTTCAGTTTTTTTATCTTCTGCTTAAACTCTTTTACTAGTATTTTTACTTACATTTTAATTTCAGCTATTTCATCAGCATTTATATGTAATATTTGATTTTGGTAACTTTCCTCGTTCATATTAATATGTTTATTTATTTATTTATTTATTTATTTGTAACTGAAAAATTTAGTACACAAGAATAAATTCTTTTGTTGTACATATGTTGGAAAAAAAAATAATAAAATCAACAAAACTACTAATCAAAATACAAAAAGGGAAAAAAAATGATAATAATAATAATAAAAAAAAAAAAATTTTAAAAAAGCAATAGTAATTATAAAGAGATAATATACTAAAAAAAAAAAAGTAACAATAATAATAAAAATAATAATAGTAATAATAAAAATAAAAATAAACAATAAGAAAATAGTTAGAATTATAAATGAAAAGAAATAGAAATATGTGCATACATAAAAATACAGATGTTATAGTATGTATTGAATCTATCAGATACTTCAATGGTCAACAAACTTTAGGTAGTCCCACAGTAACTTTTTGAAAGATGTGAATGAGCATATTCTTTGCAAGCATGATGGCAAACAATTCCATTCGCGACATGAGCTTACAAATTAAGAGCGCTCACCAATTAAACGTGAGAATTTGGGTATTAAGAGCTTCAAATGTCTGGCAGAGCTTAATGGTTTAATGCACGATGCCAAGTAAGCTGGATGACCCGTAAAAACGAGCTTGTGGAGGAATAGGAGCGATCTATACTTCAAGTAAGTGGCAATTGAAACTCCAAGGATTACTGCTTTGTATGTAATCAGATACATGAGCTGTTCTCGGCAAGTTATACACGTAGCGAATACAATCATTAAAAGCAACTTCAATCTTCCTGCTACAGGCACTATCCAAACAAGGAAAAACTACAGTTCCATACATAAAGTGGGGGACAATTAATGAGCGAATGAGTTTAAGACGCATGCTCTGAGATATAACATCAGAAGTAAGTCTGAATCTATCAATGCAACAGTTTCAAATTGATTGATTTTTATCTGTTTACACATGTTATTCAACCTCGATGTAGCGACTAAGTGAATATTAGTATTCTTTTCTTTGTACTCAAATGGCTTGTGGCCAAATCAATTACATTTAAAACACTTAACATCTATGACCTAGCTCTTTCGATTTACAAGTTTCAGCTCTATGTCCTTTTTTGCCACAGTTAAAGCAGCGTGATAATGTACTATTTTAGTTCATTACATTACACTCGCTCATTTTTTTTGTATTTTCTACGAATTTAGTTTTAGCTGTCTTTGTATTGTTCTTGAATCGTTCAATTTGATAAGCGGCATATTGATGTAATTTCTCTTTGAAGTCTCAGATTCTTTGAATCATCATATAGCATAATTTTATTCAAACGTAAATCCTGTAATCCTTCAGTCACATATTGCATTAATGACTCATTAATCAATAGAACCTCTACTGGCTAACTCCTTCATTATTAAAAAATATTCACATACATTCTCTTCCTGCCTCATTTGTCTCTTAACTAAGATTTATGTTAATCAATAGCACTGATCTTTCTTTTAATAGACATGTTTTTAATTTATAACATGAATTTACATTTATTTCTGATTGTATATACTATATAATTTAGCAAGACCCTTGGTGATTTTTTAGCATAAATAAATTTTTGCAATTCCTCTCTTTTCTAAAACTAATATTCTAACTAACACTAACTTTTTATATTATATTTTATTATAAAATACCATATAGCTATAATTTTTATTAAAACATATAAAGTAAAACTTTATGCAATTTTAATGTATTAATAAATGAATAAAAATCTTATCAATAAAAATTATTTTATATCAATTTCTAAATCAAACAAGAATTTTTAAATCTCATAAAAATTAAAATTTCAAACGATATTCTTACATATATTTTGCTAAACCGTATAAAATAAATTTCATAAAAGTGAAATCTTTCATATTCTTTGAAATTTCTTGAATCATGTAAAATTCTGTCTTAAATTTATAAAAGTGAAAATATTTTAGTTATTTTGTATCTTGTATATATTAAAGGCAAAATCTTTAAACGAAATCTAATTCCCAAGTTCAATTCTAATAACTCTAATTAAAATTCTATCTCGTGAAAGTTAAATAAAAAAATATTACAAGAGTTTACTAATTCATAATTTTAGTTCTCCTAAATCTAATAAAATTTTACAAAAACAAAACTATCACCGTAAGAACTTCCGAAGTGGAGAGAATAAGCAGTGTGAAATAGAATCACATTGAAATTTTAATCACTGTCTATAAAAAGAATTACAGCGATAATATAATACTGGTAAAGTTTGTGAAAATTCTTATCAACGACCAAGACCAATACGATGGAAACTTTGGTTATTTTACTGTAAGTAAAACCAATATTTTCAGGTAAAATACATAAAACAAAATAAAGGAAAAATTAAAAAACAAATAAGGGAAAATTTGAAAAAAAAAAATTTAAATTGTTCAAAATAAAAATCTATAAATAGGGAAATAATAGAAGTAAATAATTAAATAATAAACAAAAAATTAAGGAATAAATAAAAATAATTATTTAAATAAAAAAATTTTTTAATATACCGTGTTTTTAAAACGGAATAAAAGTAGGGTGATCAGATTTTGAAAATCACAATGCGGGACGCGAGCGCTTATGTGAAAGGGCGTTTATATAAAAATATACATTGAAGAAAATAAAGTTATCAGCCCATTCGAGGAATAATTGCAATAATATCTTTTTAAATAAATTTTAATTGAAAAAATATCATTGTTATAAGTCTTTTGAAGAAATTTTTGGTCATTACATTCAATAAATTGTATTGTTTACTTGTAATTTTGTGGATTTTGTGAAAGAATTTTTAGTCATTTGTACTGTTTTATTTGTAATTTTTTGAAAAAGAAATTTAGTGAAAAAGCTACAACTATGTATTATAAAAATGTCACACATAGAAAATTTGCAAGGAGCCATTAAGCAATTAATTGGTGCAATAAATGCACAAATAGAACAAATTAGGGGTCTAGAATACAGACTAAAAACTAGAAACACTACACAGAAGTAGCAAATCTGAACAAACAACACTGACAGCACCAAATACTGAAGAAGATTAAAAGACCATATCTAAACTTCCGGAATGTGTTAAAGAACTACAACCATTTTACCATAACCCAGTACAGTATATCTCCTATATCCATAGTGTAGAAAATATACTCAAAGATTATGAAATTGTTCGTTCTAAACTAATCTACAGGGCCATATTCTCTGTTATAGTAAATACTAAAATAAAAACAGAAGATCATGGCCAAGACACAACGAATGTGCTTATTGAGACCTACAAAAATAGAGCACTGTATGTCTTTATTCCTGGGTTAAATGTAAAGCTTTTCAAAATATTAGCCATTCAAAGACTCCAAACACTTCCAGAGACTTATGTTACATGTCTGGAAATCCAAAATTTAAATTACAGAAACCTTAGATTACCATGCATCCGAAAACTTTCAATAAATCCGTAACAGCGCCCATTTACCAAATTTTTAGAACTGAAAAACCAGGTACTCGAAAAGTCGCAGTCACTCAGGAACATCCCTGTACAACATAAGAATTTTGCCTATAACATACATCTTAGTATGAGCAAAAAACCACCAGAATGCCCCACTCATCCTAATTACCAACGCCACGATACAGACACGATAGGTTAACTACATAAATAGACCAACCTACCCTGATCCAGTCGCAATGAAATGATAGAAATAGAACAAGTCTGATGGGCATATGAGGGAACAGCAGAGAATGCACCATATTGAAACTCAGGGAGACGAATCCGAATAAGATGATTACATACAAATAAAAAAAACTTGAAAATAGTATTATACGACCATCTTAAAGTCATTATAACTCCACAATATGGAAGGAATGAACTCCATAATGAAAAAGAATACATTGGGAAAATCTGTTATGTCTACATATATGACATAATATTTGGTGGAATGAACAAAGAAGAACACCTCGAGAATGTCTATAAAAAATATTTACAAAATGACTAAAGAATAATTTAAAGGTAAACCTGGATAAGACGGAGTTTCTCAAAACTGAAACAGAATTCTCAGGACATGACCCAAAGAAAACTTCAACAATTCAATGCATAAAAACGTCTGCAAATTTAACAGACCTGTTGCGACAGCAATTTAAATTTTTTTTTATGAGTCTTTCTTTTTTGTACGCCACTGTATAATTACAAATGGTTGTACATTAAAACTTCTTATTTTATCATTTTGGAAATTTTATCTGCAATTCCAGAAATTGTAACTTCAAATTCCAATAAATGAACTGTAATTCAGAATCCGTTGCACACGCGTAACGAAATTTCTAATCTCCTTTATTTTTCTAGAAATGGCATGACATTCTTAATTCTATATACTAGATTAAGAATCACGCGATTTCTAGACTAATCCTATGTATTTTTATAAATACATAATATTTCTCAATTTTTTTTTTCATCAATTTTGTCAAATTCTCATAAAGTAACATATATGCAAGTGTATTTGCCAACGGCAAATTACATCAAAATTTTTTTATGACATCATGACTAACTTCTAGGTAAATCTCCAAAAATTATTACATGACCCATATAATATTATTATGACCTATTTACTCAAGTAAATAGCATAATAAAATCTTAATTTCAAGTTCACACACACCATATCAATTTCCCAATATGCTGAGATTACCCTACTCACTATATGTATATTACCAAAGAAACTTAAATACTTACATCAAAAAGCATCAAATATAGAGGTTTATTGTAGCCGTTAAATTCAAATTTTTGAATTTTCATGTCTGTATGTTTGCAAAAATAATATAAAAAGGGGAATAATTTTGCTTCGAATAAGCTCATGATATGATTGGCTGTATAAGATTTCAAGAGGAGAAATGTGAAAAGAAGAAGCATGTAAAGTAAATTTAAGAAATAAAAAATAATGAAAAACACGCCCATAATTCTAATATTCATTATAAATGCTTTAATTGTTTTTGTATACCATATGATATTTTTAAATTTTGTTTTGATTCTTATTGTATACATTTTTGGATATTTATATTTTGTTTCGAAAAACAAAAATATAATAATACAACTGTGTACAATTATTGTTGATGATATTAATTATCACGTTTTTTTGTGATATGTGAAAAATGAAAAAATATTTTTAATTTTCATGTTTTTTAAAATATACTGCTTCTTGTTCATTTTCATATTGCATTTTATAGTTCTTATTAAATAATGATAATTCATTTATTCGCATGATGATTTTTTTTTTTCTTTTTTGTCAAATTTCAAGATTTTTAGTTATTTGGTAACAATAAAATCTTTTTTATTTCACTTTAAATTTTTTTTAAATATTTTACAAATTTTATTTACGTAAAATAATTTGTATGGAAAATTTGTCATGTAACCCTGGGATTGGCTGATCGTACACAAATGTATACATTCGGACTTTGAGTCTTAATTTAAATATGATCCCTTCGAGCTAGGGAAACTTGAAACTTCAGCAATTCCTTCATTGGAGGATCCTCACTATACACCCCAATTTTCATAGTCATAGCTCACAATTGGTAGAACAAAATATTTCTTTTTACCTATGCAAAAACACGAATTTGGTCGTGCGTATACAAATGTATACCATACATTTTATATGGAGATTTTGAAATTTTTTTTTCAAAAAACGATATCTCAGCATCCCGTGGACCAAAAACCGTAATTTTTTTACCCTAATATTTGTTGAAAAGTCCTTTTTAATCAACCCATGCGATTTTGTACTATTTTTACTTATCGAAATTTTCATACATATACAAATTCAAACATAATTAAGACTTCAATTTGACTTTGAAGGTCTGTATCTCAGCATCCTCTGAATCAAAAACTATTATTTCTGGATTAAAATATTCAATATGAAAATATTAGTTTTTGATCCACGGGATGCTGAGATATCGTTTTTTGAAAAAAAAATTTCAAAATCTCATTCATTTGTATACGCACGACCAAATTCGTGTTTCTGCATTTAAGACTCAAAGTCCGAATGTATACATTTGTATACGATCAGCCAATCCCAGGGTTACATGACAAATTTTCCATACAAATTATTTTACATACATAAAATTTGTAAAATATTTAAAAAAAATTTAAAGTGAAACAAAAAAGATTTTATTGTTACCAAATAACATTTTTATGTCATGTATTTTGAAGCACAACCACAATAACATTTCATAAAACTTGCAACAATGATTTTCAATATTCATTCAATAGAAAATAAGTAGAAATTATACCTAACAGTGTAAACTCGATAAATTGAACTAATTTAAACTGACCTTGTTAAAATTTTAGAACAGTTGAAAAAATTGCACACAAAAACAAATTTACACTTTCAACACTATTTTAAACAAAAATACCAAATAGTGTTGTAATAAATTCATTTGTATTTTTAAAAAAATAATTACAAAATTGAATATGACGATTATAAAGTGAATTTTAAATCAGGTAATATGTACATATTTAACTTGTTTTTATTTCATCCTATTTCGAAAAGTATAAATCAGAAAAACCCCTTTACAAAATTACATAACATTATTAGCTAATTTTAGAAATTTAGGCGTTGAAAATAAAGAGGTTCAAATTACTGAGCTTATACTGTATCTATATTTAAGTAAAATTAAAGTAAAAAAAAAAATTAAAAAAAAAGAAAAAACATTATTTTAAAAAACATTTATACAATTATAATTCATATTGATCTTCTGTCTTTGTCTATCTTCAAATGATCGATATGCGTTTATAATTTGTATTATTCTTTTTGCGTATTTTCTTAATCCTTCCTACTTTTGTTATCTACTTCGAAAATAAACCAAAGTCAGCTGATGTGCATTAGTGTATTCAAAAAAAAAAAAACAATAGAAATGAAATTTTTAAGAAAAATACAATTTAAAAAGAACTAGGGTAGAATACCCAGTAACGAGCACTCCGGCAGTAACGAGCCCTTGGCTTTATTTTATTCTATAACTAAGATATTTTTATAAAAATACAGGTGAATATTTGCTATATATGTACTTAGAAAAATATATTATCCTTGCAATGCGTGGATGGTTTATCATTACAAACTCTTATTTTAAATATAATTCTAATAAATATAAAGTGCTACTCAAAATGGCATTTTACTTAACATTTTCGTTAAGGAGATGAATATTACGTTTTCGTTAAGGAGATGAATATTTATTTCCTTTATATTTTACTAAAAAAAAGCGATAAATAGCTAATTTTTTTGAAATTACATTTTAAATTAGTTAAAACTTAATTTCTAGCACTTTATAACACTTTTATTATTAAAATATTTTATTTTTGGCACTGCTCGTTACTAGCTCTTTTCATGGGCTCGTTACTGGTCTTCACGAATTTTGATTTTTTTCATAATTTTAATAATTTTACTGAAATAAAAACATATTTTTTGCGTTAAATTGCAAATCTAGACCCTTCAGAAAATTGATTTTACTCTTGGTTGGAATTATTTATCAAATACTTTAACCGTGGTATAAGGAAAAAGTCCAAAATTTTTTTTAAGGGTGCTCGTTACTGGGTATTTTCCCCTATTCATAATTAGTAAACAAAAACTATGGGGAAAATTAATTGTTGTATGAAAAAAACGCTTATAATATTAAATATTTTAGTTTTCTAAAAAAAATTTTCTAGGCGATCCTCAAATAATTTTTATTTTTCATATATGTAATTATTTTAAATAAATTGATAAAATATTTGAAAAAAAAAAAAACTAAACAAAAATAATTCATCATTACAAAAAAAAAAAAACATTCATACAATTATAATTCATATTGATCTTCCGTCTTTGTCTTTCTTCAAATAATCGCTATGCATTTATAATTTTTATTATTCTTTTTCAAAATTTATTCTTATAGTCTACTTCGAAAATAAACAAAACAGCTGATTTATAGTAGAAAATTCAAATAAAAACGGAAAATATTTAAATTGAGTTCGAATGTTTCAAAAGCTATATTTAAAAATTTTTCGAAGCAAAATATTTATGTATGTTTGCATGTTCTTGATTTTTGAAAGAGCTTGAGATTAATCCTCTACAAAAAGCATCAATTTATACAATAGAGGATTAATCTCAAGCTCTTTCAAAAATCAAGAACATGCAAACATACATAAATATTTTGCATCGAAAAATTTTTAAATATAGCTTTTGAAACATTCGAACTCAATTTAAATATTTTCCGTTTTTATTCGAATTTTCTACTATAAATCAGCTGTTTTGTTTATTTTCGAAGTAGACTATAAGAATAAATGTTGAAAAAGAATAATAAAAATTATAAATGCATAGCGATTATTTGAAGAAAGACAAAGACGGAAGATCAATATGAATTATAATTGTATGAATGTTTTGTTTTTTTGTAATGATGAATTATTTTTGTTTAGTTTTTTTTTTTTTTTCAAATATTTTATCAATTTATTTAAAATAATTACATATATGAAAAATAAAAATTATTTGAGGATCGCCTAGAAAATTTTTTTTAGAAAACTAAAATATTTAATATTATAAGCGTTTTTTTCATACAACAATTAATTTTCCCCATAGTTTTTGTTTACTAATTATGAATAGGGGAAAATACCCAGTAACGAGCACCCTTAAAAAAAATTTTGGACTTTTTCCTTATACCACGGTTAAAGTATTTGATAAATAATTCCAACCAAGAGTAAAATAAATTTTCTGAAGGGTCTAGATTTGCAATTTAATGCAAAAAATATGTTTTTATTTCAGTAAAATTATTAAAATTATAAAAAAAATCAAAATTCGTGAAGACCAGTAACGAGCCCCCTTTTCGCCAGTAACGAGCCCATGAAAAGAGCTAGTTACGAGCAGTGCCAAAAATAAAATATTTTAATAATAAAAGTGTTATAAAGTGCTAGAAATTAAGTTTTAACTAATTTAAAATGTAATTTCAAAAAAATTAGCTATTTATCGCTTTTTTTTAGTAAAATATAAAGGAAATAAATATTCATCTCCTTAACGAAAACGTAATATTCATCTCCTTAACGAAAATGTTAAGTAAAATGCCATTTTGAGTAGCACTTTATATTTATTAGAATTATATTTAAAATAAGAGTTTGTAATGATAAACCATCCACGCATTGCAAGGATAATATATTTTTCTAAGTACATATATAGCAAATATTCACCTGTATTTTTATAAAAATATCTTAGTTATAGAATAAAATAAAGCCAAGGGCTCGTTACTGCCGGAGTGCTCGTTACTGGGTATTCTACCCTAGTTCTTTTTAAATTGTATTTTTCTTAAAAATTTCATTTCTATTGTTTTTTTTTTTTGAATACACTAATGCACATCAGCTGACTTTGGTTTATTTTCGAAGTAGATAACAAAAGTAGGAAGGATTAAGAAAATACGCAAAAAGAATAATACAAATTATAAACGCATATCGATCATTTGAAGATAGACAAAGACAGAAGATCAATATGAATTATAATTGTATAAATGTTTTTTGAAATAATGTTTTTTCTTTTTTTTTTAATTTTTTTTTTTTACTTTAATTTTACTTAAATATAGATACAGTATAAGCTCAGTAATTTGAACCTCTTTATTTTCAACGCCTAAATTTCTAAAATTAGCTAATAATGTTATGTAATTTTGTAAAGGGGTTTTTCTGATTTATACTTTTCGAAATAGAATGAAATAAAAACAAGTTAAATATGTACATATTACCTGATTTAAAATTCACTTTATAATCGTCATATTCAATTTTGTAATTATTTTTTTAAAAATACAAATGAATTTATTACAACACTATTTGGTATTTTTGTTTAAAATAGTGTTGAAAGTGTAAATTTGTTTTTGTGTGCAATTTTTTCAACTGTTCTAAAATTTTAACAAGGTCAGTTTAAATTAGTTCAAATTATCGAGTTTACACTGTTAGGTATAATTTCTACTTATTTTCTATTGAATGAATATTGAAAATCATTGTTGCAAGTTTTATGAAATGTTATTGTGGTTGTGCTTCAAAATACATGACATAAAAATGTTATTTGGTAACAATAAAATCTTTTTTGTTTCACTTTAAATTTTTTTTAAATATTTTACAAATTTTATGTATGTAAAATAATTTGTATGGAAAATTTGTCATGTAACCCTGGGATTGGCTGATCGTATACAAATATATACATTCGGACTTTGAGTCTTAAATGCAGAAACACGAATTTGGTCGTGCGTATACAAATGTATACCATATGTACATTTTATATGGAGATTTTGAAATTTTTTTTTCAAAAAACGATATCTCAGCATCCCGTGGACAAAAAACTAATATTTTCATATTGAATATTTTAATCCAAAAATAATAGTTTTTGATTCAGAGGATGCTGAGATACAGACCTTCAAAGTCAAATTGAAGTCTTAATTATGTTTGAATTTGTATATGTATGAAAATTTCGATAAGTAAAAATAGTACAAAATCGCATGGGTTGATTAAAAAGGACTTTTCAACAAATATTAGGGTAAAAAAATTACGGTTTTTGGTCCACGGGATGCTGAGATATCGTTTTTTGAAAAAAAAATTTCAAAATCTCCATATAAAATGTATGGTATACATTTGTATACGCACGACCAAATTCGTGTTTTTGCATAGGTAAAAAGAAATATTTTGTTCTACCAATTGTGAGCTATGACTATGAAAATTGGGGTGTATAGTGAGGATCCTCCAATGAAGGAATTGCTGAAGTTTCAAGTTTCCCTAGCTCAAAGGGATCATATTTAAATTGACTCAAAGTCCGAATGTATACATTTGTATACGATCAGGCAATCCCAGGGTTACATGACAAATTTTCCATACAAATTATTTTACGTATGTAAATAAAATTTGTAAAATATTTAAAAAAAAAATTTTAAGTGAAATAAAAAAGATTTTATTGTTACCAAATAACTAAAAATCTTGAAATTTGACAAAAAAGAAAAAAAAATCATCATGCGAATGAATGAATTATCATTATTTAATAAGAACTATAAAATGCAATATGAAAATGAATAAGAAGCAGTATATTTTAAAAAACATGAAAATTAAAAATATTTTTTCATTTCTCACATATCACAAAAAAACGTGATAATTAATATCATCAACAATAATTGTAAACAGTTGTATTATTATATTTTTGTTTTTCGAAACAAAATATAAATATCCAAAAATGTATACAATAAGAATCAAAACAAAATTTAAAAATATCATATGGTATACAAAAACAAATAAAGCATTTATAATGAATATTATAATTATGGGCGTGTTTTTCATTATTTTTTATTTCTTAAATTTACTTTACATGCTTCTTCTTTTCACATTTCTCCTCTTGAAATCTTATACAGCCAATCATATCATGAGCTTATTCGAAGCAAAATTATTCCCCTTTTTATATTATTTTTGCAAACATACAGACATGAAAATTCAAAAATTTGCATTTAACGGCTACAATAAACCTCTATATACTTGATGCTTTTTGTCCTCTATTGTATCAAAAAGCATCAAGTATATAGAGGTTTATTGTAGCCGTTAAATTCAAATTTTTGAATTTTCATGTCTGTATGTTTGCAAAAATAATATAAAAAGGGGAATAATTTTGCTTCGAATAAGCTCATGATATGATTGGCTGTATAAGATTTCAAGAGGAGAAATGTGAAAAGAAGAAGCATGTAAAGTAAATTTAAGAAATAAAAAATAATGAAAAACACGCCCATAATTATAATATTCATTATAAATGCTTTATTTGTTTTTGTATACCATATGATATTTTTAAATTTTGTTTTGATTCTTATTGTATACATTTTTGGATATTTATATTTTGTTTCGAAAAACAAAAATATAATAATACAACTGTGTACAATTATTGTTGATGATATTAATTATCACGTTTTTTTGTGATATGTGAGAAATGAAAAAATATTTTTAATTTTCATGTTTTTTAAAATATACTGCTTCTTGTTCATTTTCATATTGCATTTTATAGTTCTTATTAAATAATGATAATTCATTCATTCGCATGATGATTTTTTTTTTCTTTTTTGTCAAATTTCAAGATTTTTAGTTATTTGGTAACAATAAAATCTTTTTTATTTCACTTAAAATTTTTTTTTTAAATATTTTACAAATTTTATTTACATACGTAATATAATTTGTATGGAAAATTTGTCATGTAACCCTGGGATTGGCTGATCTTATACAAATGTATACATTCGGACTTTGAGTCTTAATTTAAATATGATCCCTTCGAGCTAGGAAAACATGAAACTTCACCAATTCCTTCATTGGAAGGTCCTCACTATACATCCCAATTTTCAACGTCCTAGCTCAAAATTGGTAGAACAAAATATTTCTTTTTACCTATGCAAAAACACGAATTTGGTCGTGCGTATACAAATGTATACCATACATTTTATATGGAGATTTTGAAATTTTTTTTTCAAAAAACGATATCTCAACATCCCGTGGACCAAAAACCGTAATTTTTTTACCCTAATATTTGTTGAAAAGTCCTTTTTAATCAACCCATGCGATTTTGTACTATTTTTACTTATCGAAATTTTCATACATATACAAATTCAAACATAATTAAGACTTCAATTTGACTTTGAAGGTCTGTATCTCAGCATCCTCTGAATCAAAAACTATTATTTCTGGATTAAAATATTCAATATGAAAATATTAGTTTTTGATCCACGGGATGCTGAGATATCGTTTTTTGAAAAAAAAATTTCAAAATCTCCATATAAAATGTACATATGGTATACATTTGTATACGCACGACCAAATTCGTGTTTCTGCATTTAAGACTCAAAGTCCGAATGTATACATTTGTATACGATCAGCCAATCCCAGGGTTACATGACAAATTTTCCATACAAATTATTTTACATACATAAAATTTGTAAAATATTTAAAAAAAATTTAAAGTGAAACAAAAAAGATTTTATTGTTACCAAATAACATTTTTATGTCATGTATTTTGAAGCACAACCACAATAACATTTCATAAAACTTGCAACAATGATTTTCAATATTCATTCAATAGAAAATAAGTAGAAATTATACCTAACAGTGTAAACTCGATAATTTGAACTAATTTAAACTGACCTTGTTAAAATTTTAGAACAGTTGAAAAAATTGCACACAAAAACAAATTTACACTTTCAACACTATTTTAAACAAAAATACCAAATAGTGTTGTAATAAATTCATTTGTATTTTTAAAAAAATAATTACAAAATTGAATATGACGATTATAAAGTGAATTTTAAATCAGGTAATATGTACATATTTAACTTGTTTTTATTTCATCCTATTTCGAAAAGTATAAATCAGAAAAACCCCTTTACAAAATTACATAACATTATTAGCTAATTTTAGAAATTTAGGCGTTGAAAATAAAGAGGTTCAAATTACTGAGCTTATACTGTATCTATATTTAAGTAAAATTAAAGTAAAAAAAAAAATTAAAAAAAAAGAAAAAACATTATTTCAAAAAACATTTATACAATTATAATTCATATTGATCTTCTGTCTTTGTCTATCTTCAAATGATCGATATGCGTTTATAATTTGTATTATTCTTTTTGCGTATTTTCTTAATCCTTCCTACTTTTGTTATCTACTTCGAAAATAAACCAAAGTCAGCTGATGTGCATTAGTGTATTCAAAAAAAAAAAAACAATAGAAATGAAATTTTTAAGAAAAATACAATTTAAAAAGAACTAGGGTAGAATACCCAGTAACGAGCACTCCGGCAGTAACGAGCCCTTGGCTTTATTTTATTCTATAACTAAGATATTTTTATAAAAATACAGGTGAATATTTGCTATATATGTACTTAGAAAAATATATTATCCTTGCAATGCGTGGATGGTTTATCATTACAAACTCTTATTTTAAATATAATTCTAATAAATATAAAGTGCTACTCAAAATGGCATTTTACTTAACATTTTCGTTAAGGAGATGAACATTACGTTTTCGTTAAGGAGATGAATATTTATTTCCTTTATATTTTACTAAAAAAAAGCGATAAATAGCTAATTTTTTTGAAATTACATTTTAAATTAGTTAAAACTTAATTTCTAGCACTTTATAACACTTTTATTATTAAAATATTTTATTTTTGGCACTGCTCGTTACTAGCTCTTTTCATGGGCTCGTTACTGGTCTTCACGAATTTTGATTTTTTTCATAATTTTAATAATTTTACTGAAATAAAAACATATTTTTTGCGTTAAATTGCAAATCTAGACCCTTCAGAAAATTTATTTTACTCTTGGTTGGAATTATTTATCAAATACTTTAACCGTGGTATAAGGAAAAAGTCCAAAATTTTTTTTAAGGGTGCTCGTTACTGGGTATTTTCCCCTATTCATAATTAGTAAACAAAAACTATGGGGAAAATTAATTGTTGTATGAAAAAAACGCTTATAATATTAAATATTTTAGTTTTCTAAAAAAAATTTTCTAGGCGATCCTCAAATAATTTTTATTTTTCATATATGTAATTATTTTAAATAAATTGATAAAATATTTGAAAAAAAAAAAAACTAAACAAAAATAATTCATCATTACAAAAAAAAAAAAAAACATTCATACAATTATAATTCATATTGATCTTCCGTCTTTGTCTTTCTTCAAATAATCGCTATGCATTTATAATTTTTATTATTCTTTTTCAACATTTATTCTTATAGTCTACTTCGAAAATAAACAAAACAGCTGATTTATAGTAGAAAATTCAAATAAAAACGGAAAATATTTAAATTGAGTTCGAATGTTTCAAAAGCTATATTTAAAAATTTTTCGAAGCAAAATATTTATGTATGTTTGCATGTTCTTGATTTTTGAAAGAGCTTGAGATTAATCCTCTATTGTATAAATTGATGCTTTTTGATTGTATAAATTGATGCTTTTTGCAGTGAAGCATCCCATAAGCTTTTAATTTTTATTCGTTACTTTATTTTCGATAAAGAACATTTTAAAATTTAAAATAAATTTCGAATGTTTATATTCATTTTCGAAACCATTATGTTTTTTTATTATTCATCGGACATAATATGATTAACCATTGATACGCATTTGTTGTTGCTTTTTAATGTAAAAAACTGCACAGTCACAACAATAATCAGTATTATTGTATAAGTTGTATATGCGCGAATATGTATACATATATATGATAGGGTATTGTAGCGAGTATACGTACATATTCGTGTGTGGTATGCAGGAATAAATTAAATTGAATAATTTATATCTATAACATGAGAGAAAATTTTTATTTCATTTTTTTGTAATCTTTGTTATTTTTTACATTGTATTATTATTAAACATTTTGTTTTAATTTTTATATACCTATATGTACATAATATGTATGTATTTACATATTTTCAAGCATTTGTAAATACCTCTAGTGTCGTAGTGATATTGGGACTTTAATTTCAGATGGTTTCATTAAATGATTCATTGAAAAATGAAAAAATAATTTAAAAAGAAATCTTCAATGTATTAAAATTCTACAATTTTTTCCACGTTGTCATTCATGTTTTTTTTTAAGGAGAAGGTAAAAAAATGTGTAAATGACAAGTAATTCATTTTCTTCAAAAAATTCGCAAAGATGATTTAAAATATGAAAGTTTGAATGTAGAATTTGACTTTTAACTTGAAAAATAAAACAATATCTTTCCAATCTAATTATGATTTAAAATATTTAATTTAGGAATTTTTAAAAATGCTGTAGAATTTTCTTTGATGCTATTATTTTTCACAAACAGTTTTTTCTGAGCAAAACTAAAACAAAATAATCTAAAATTTTAATGTGATGGTCATAGCAGGGATTATTTTCGGCAAAAATATTTTGAAGCTCATCAATTGTTTTTATTTTTTTAATGCATTCTAATTTAATAAGATTTTTTATGGAAAGTTTGCTAGGTTGTTCGTTAAAAATTTTCCGAAAAGAGCATGAATAGATTTTGCATATTTTAAAGAAAAATTCTGTAGGTGCATAAAGGCTTCCAAAATCAGTATTTGCTGAAAAATTTTTATGAAAAATGAAAAGTTCAGATGGGTCTTCTAATACTATTACATTTCCTCCTTTTTTTAAAACTTGTTCACAAAGTGAACACTTTATTTTTCCTAAAGTTCTAAAAAGCTCCTGTAATATTGAACTGCCTTTGTAGACTTTTTGCACGCCTCACATTTACCCATGATTGATGAATCTTCTTCCTTGTATTCATAAGGATCCATTTTTGCAAATTCTTCAAATGTAAGATCATTATTTCTTTTATTCGAATACGTTTTTCCAGAGAAATTCACCACTATTGCTGAACTTTCTGACGAAATTCTACTAGAATTTTCCACGGAATTACCTTGATTTTCTTCAACAATAGGAGATAAATTTAAGGAAGGAATTACATTTTTTCTTTTTCGGTTATTATAAGTACCAGCAGCAAAATGATTTTCACATAGATATGCATTTTTAGCTTTTGGTGGTGTAGAAAGACCCAAAATATTCATCCATTTTTCAAAGATATCTGTATTTCTAGGAGGAAACTTTAAAAATTTCATTGATGGAAATTTCCTTTTAGTATTTCCGCAAAATGATAATTCACATTTCACACCCCATACCCTTTTATCAGATTTTTTACTATTCATATTTTTTTATTTAAAAAAATTGAATAGTTTTGTAAAAAATGTATATATGTATATTCAATAATTTTGAATCTAAGTCTGATGTAGTTATGAAAATAACTGATTTGTGTCAACAAAAAGAATAAGAAGTATACCTATCTTGAAAATTACAAACAAATTTGTAATAATTGAAAATAGTTATGAAAATAACTGATACTCCTAAGAAAAATTAGAAATCAAAAAAAATCTCAAAAATGTATTTAGCTATATTACGAGAGTGGTGGAAAAAGTTGTTGCTTCACTATTGGTATTGAACACTAAACAAAAATTAAATTTTGCTTTGCTGAATAATTTTTAGAATTGCATAAACACAATGATGAATGAATGTGTATACCTACTTGGTAAAAAACCTAAAAAAAAAATTACAGTTGCTGTAGCAAAAACAACAACTAAATAATATAGGTATGATAACTAATGTACAGGCTGAGGCTACACACGAGTATGTACGTATACTCGCTACAATACCCTATCATATATATGTATACATATTCGCGCATATACAACTTATACAATAATACTGATTATTGTTGTGACTGTGCAGTTTTTTACATTAAAAAGCAACAACAAATGCGTATCAATATGGTTAATCATATTATGTCCGATGAATAATAAAAAAACATAATGGTTTCGAAAATGAATATAAACATTCGAAATTTATTTTAAATTTTAAAATGTTCTTTATCGAAAATAAAGTAACGAATAAAAATTAAAAGCTTATGGGATGCATCACTGATAGTCGATGCGAGAAAAATTATTTCTTGCTTTAGTACGTGGTTGAAAAATCTATATGTAAGTATTTAAGTTTCTTTGATATTACTCATTAAGTAATAAATGGAATGTTCTAGAAAATCTAATGGTAATTCATATACCTGCTTACTCAGTAATATGTATTATGTAATGACCACATAATTTGTTTTTCTCTCATTGCCTTTACATAAACATAGTGAATGTGCAATGAGATTAACAAAAATGTTGCTAATTTCTATATAAGCGAGGTAAAATATATTTATATATGTATCCCTTTTAGTTCGATTTCTCTTTTTAGTTCGATTTTACTCTTCAGTTTTGTTTTTTTTTTTTTTTTGGAATAGTTAAAATGTAGTGATTTAAAGAAGATGAGCTTGAATCGTTTACGCATAATAAACGGTCGACCTCTCGACGTTAAAATGTATATTATTAAAATTTTTGTACTCTTAAATTTATTAAATATTTAAACGTGAAATTTTAAATTTATTTCGAAGAAAAGAAAAATTTATTCAAAATGGAAAGAAAGAAAGAAATATTTAAAGTTTAAATTCATCAAAAAAAAAAATAAAAAATAAAAAACGTTTGTTTAATAGATTTGCAAATCACATTAACAGTTAAATTTTTAAAGAAAATATAAATTTTACAGTGTCATTGTCATATCAACATCATCATTGAAAAACAAGAAAAAAATTTCAATTAAATTTTGTAAAATACATATGTATATCTAAATTCAAAAAATTGTTTTGTTTAAATTTTTTTATCATAATGAAAAGTTCAACTATTATTAAATTAATTTGAGATTTTCTACAAAAAAAATCTCTCCTTTTTTTTCAACTTTCACAACAACAAAATAGTGTCAATTTTTGTGATTGAATTTAATTACCTATAAAAAAAATAAAATTAAATAAAAATTCTTATAACTGTAAATTTAAATGTAAGAGAAGAAAAAAAAATGTAATTAGATTAAATAAATTAATCAAATTGTGAACACAATAAGAAAAGACAATAATAAGGACATTCTAAATTTGAATATCAATCAAACGTAGTACAATAAGATATTGATTGAGTGCAAATATGTGATTATGATTTATTTAAATAAAAAAATAAAAAATATTTGGAAAATTTTTATTTAGAATAAATATGTATATATAAAAGTAGATGTTTAAAAATCACATAAAATTTAAACTAAAATTAAATTAATTCATTTTTTTTGGTGAACATTCAAACAAATAGGATAAAAGTGAATAAATAATCAAATTTTAATAATCATTAGCCTGTTTTTTGTTTGAACCTTCTAGGTGGCGAAGGAGCCGAGATATTCTAAAAAAACGAACCACTTCTAAGCCACTGGACGCATCGAAACCACGCCCACTTCATGTGTCGGCCTGTGACGCGGCAATTAGCCATGTGTCTGTTTTGTACATTCTAGTTGGCGCAGGAGCCGAAATAAGTATTAAAAAAAACTAAACCACTTTTAAACCACTAGACGTATCGAACCCACGCCCGCGCTATATTACGTCCTGTAACTATTAGCCTGTCTTTTGTTTGAACCTTCTAGGTGGCGGAGGATCCGAGATATTTGAAAAAAACGGAACTACTTTTAAACCACTGGACGTATCGAAGCCACGTTATTTTACAAGACAAGAAAATTTGCTGAGATTGAGAATCTATTTAAATTAAAATTTGATTAACTTATTATTTTATAAGAAAAAATTCAATAAGTACATATACAATAAAAAAAATAAATAGATAATTTGTGAAAAAAAAAATAATAAAAAATAAAAAAATAAATAATAAAATAAGTAAGAAAAAACGAAAAAAAAGGTGGAAATCAACATCTTCAGGACAAGCCACAAGAAACGGTACCGCAGCGAGGGAATTACTACAGTACTTCAGTGGGCTGACATTTCATCATTTCACTTTATAGAAGATACGTAAAGTTGTTTAAAAGTGGTTCCGTTTTTTCTAAATATCTCGGCTCCAGCGCCACTTAGGATGTTTAAACAAAGACAGTATAATCGTCGCGTAACAGGACGTCATATAGTGTGGTCGTGGCTTCGATACGTCCAGTGGTGAGTGAAAAGAGAAGCGGACCGAGTAAGGAACTCCACCAGTGGCGTCTCGTGACTTATTCACCTGGGTGTGCTACAGGGTAATGGAGAAAATTTAAGAAATTAAATATACATATATGTAGTTATATAGTAGCTCAACAAAGTATTCGGGCAGTACAAATATTTTTAATTTATCCTAAATAAAACAAAATTTTTACAATAAAAGTATGAAACAAAATACTAAAAATAATTCTTTATTCTTATAACAACATATTTACGAAACAAACAGTCAACATTAATATCAAAAAAATTACAAAACAAACAGTTAAAAATTTCAGCTTCAATTTTTATTCCAATAAAATATTCGGGCAGTATGAACATTTTTAAAAAATAAGGTGCTTTTTGTCAAAGTCAGTACTTTGTTGAACCTCCTTTATGTTTTTTTAACTTCTTTGAGTCTATTCAACAAGCTTTAACCCTTCGTTATATTTTAAATTTTACACCCACGCATCAATTGTTAGTATCAAAATGTTATATTTTTTGATTCCTTAGACATGTATGTTTTCGTAGGACTAGAAAGCTGAAATTTGGCCAAGATATTTCTTGAAGGGTCTAATATTATAAGAACTTTGAACGGTAAAAATCCGTTTACTAGGGTAAATAAAACACAATAAAAGTCATGTTTTAGACAAATACCCTTTTTCTTCTCTCTATTTTTTTCTCCTAATTAATATCCTGACCCTTAAAAAAAGTGTACATTTCAATTCTTGAACTATTTTCTGACCTAGTGCATTTTATTTGACTCAAATCGGTGCAATACAGCACGAGTAGTTAAAGTTTAAAGTTGGCAAAAATAAAATAAAATAATTCAATATGTGAAAAATATGTGACGTTTCATACAAACAATTTTTTAATTCAATATTTCACTTGGCTTGGCTTTGTCTATAGGTGTGACTTTGATTTTGAAGTTTGTTCAAACTTTTTATAGAACCAACTTTATAATATAAAAGCGTATATTTTTTAAAGTTGCAAGGTTGTTAAAAATAACATTGAGTCTAATTGTAACTTGGGTTCTGCTTCAGAATTGAACACCTTCATTATATAACAACTGTATTGTTACATTACGAGAGCAAAGCCTCAAATTTCAATGCATAGGATTGAAAAGTATTAAAGTTCTTCTTGAGTAGAACTTCAATACATTTTGATAGAAATAATACTAAATGAGGTTGGGTTCTACATCAGAGCTTCACACCCTGGTTGTATATTATTTATATTGTTACAGTTACAGTAGGAAACGAGGACGGCTTCAAATGCATATCACTGAATGTGAGGTTGGGTTCTACATTATAATAGAACGCTCTAGCTTTATATGAACATTACTATTGAAGTTATGAAAATTACTTTGGCGTTCTCAATTTTTTTTTTTTAATTTGCTTTAGATTATATGGGTGTTCTGTGAACACCTTGAACATCTGGACGAGACGCCACTGAACTCCACATTTAGTAGGCAGATAATGTGAAAGCCGATTGTTACAACTCACGCATTGTGATCTACTTGACAGGTAAGAAAGTGGAAGATTAGCTTCCGAACTGGAAAATTAAAAATTATATTGATAATTTTATGTATAAGCAAATAATGATCGACACTGTCAAATGCTTTTGAGAAATCTAGTAAAGTTTATATGGTTAAATGGTCACAATCAAAAGCATGACGAATGTCATCTGAAATTTTAATGAGCTCGGTTGTACAGCTTTTATGTTTCACGAAGCCAGATTGGAAAACATTAAGAAGTCTTGAAGCATTAATGTATGAAGTTACCTGGTTATGGATAATTCTTTTAAATACCTTGGCTATGAAAGGCAAGATGGCTATTGGTCTATATTCTGATATGTGTGATGTCATTTATTTATTTATTAAAAAATTAGGTTAAAAACTAAAGTTCTTTCACCCAATTACCCTAACCGAGGTCGTTAGTATGTGTAATGTTTTTTTCGTATGGGAAATATCTTAGCAAATTTCCGGGCAGATTTGAAGGTGGAGGTAGCTAAAATGAAATTAAAAATGTGTGTGATGTAAGGTAATTCACCCTTTGCACACTTGGTGGTTAAACCGGTTATTGTTGCGCTGGGAGTAACAAAAGGGTATAATTTTTTCCAACTTGGTATAGTAAGAAGTCATCCAAAATAATTTCAGCTTCACGGCTGTAATACACTCATACTCTCGTTACAACTGGTCGTGCCACCTTCAGATGTAGTTTGAGCAGTTGTAAAAACAGGTTTTATAACCGGTTTGCGTCGTTGTAACAACAACCTAATGTGTTCATGCTCATTAGGATGAATGCCATCGACGCCAGTTGCATTAGACTTAATTGAAAAAATTGCTTTAAGAACTTCATCTTGAGACACGTTTTTGAAAGCAAACCCATTAGTAGAATTGGGTATGAAAGAAAGCATCGGATCATGAGTTACATCAAAGATCGTAATACCTATAGGAAGATATTGCACTCCAGTGTATTTCATTGTCTTCAGTAAGATTTTGAGGTGGATTTACGCTAAACCCATTTTAAAAAGTTTTGAAATTTGTTGCTCAAAATACAATACTTGCGAGAGAGAAAGATAAACTTTTCTCACTATTTATACTGAATGTAACAAAAATCAAAAATCAAATGTTTGTGTTTTATGAATGTAAAAAATGATAATAAGAAAGCATAAATATATGTATATACTATATGTTCATTTAAAATTAAAAAAACAGTACCTATATCTATATGTATGATGTATAATTTCATAGAAATTATTAACAGGAAATTTTGTTAACAAAAGATTTGGAGCAAAAATATAAAAACAATTATTTTATTTATTCTGGAAAGCAATTTATTATTATTTTGCGATAAATTAAAAAATATAAAATAAAGGTTTGTAATATATACTCGTATATACATATATTTATGCTCTTATTTGTGAAAATGCATTTTCAATTGGATCTTGGTTGAAACGACTTGTAAGTATAAAGAATATGTCTTTCTTTTTTTCAAAAATATCTTCGACCAAAGAAAGAATACCAGAAACCGTTTGTATCAAATCATCCAAACAGTAAATTTTGTTTCCTGTGTTTTTGATTTTTTTTAAATATTTAAGAAGTTCTTTTAATTTCTTCCAAACTACATATGTTTTCCTTTTTTAAACCGCATTTAAATGGATTTGGATCATGAAGACCTTTACTGTTAAGACAATCGAATAATGTATTCACTTTTTTAATAAATTTTGCAGTGTAAAGAGAAATTTGTTTATTATTTCTTTTAAATTGGTCATTTTCAATAGCAGACTTAGTTGCAGCAGCAACGCTGTGGCTGAGAGTTTGAGCTGCTAAATTAACCCGCATGCGTTCAAATGAATTTGGTGCTGTATGTGTACCAGTTAATTTAGTCATTTTTGTTGTTTTTTTCATTTTCTAACTCAAAAATCTCTCTGATCACATCAAAGTTTACTGTACCATCCGGAGTTTGCAGGTCGCCCTTTTGTAAAATATTTCTAATTGACTTAATCAAATGAGGTATGTCATATAATAGATACATTAATTTTTCTTTCATTATGACTGATATCATATATAGTTTTTCAACAGTCGCATTTAAAGATTTAGAGTTAGTGCAGCACTTGCGATTGTATGGACCTTGGTCTCAGGTGATAGCTCTAACTTTAAGACCAATGTCATCTATAACAGTGAAAAGATTTCGAATTAGTGTTGCTAATTCTTCTGCTGGTATAGATTTTGCCATTAAGACATATTGTAAAATAAATTTCCAACTTGTATACAATCCCCTTAGCATAAAAACACATATCTGACCTCCTTTTTCACTGGTTCTCTTATAGCCAAAATCTACAAAGCCGTCAATGACATCTGCTGAAGAATTGTAACTTAAGTTGTGCTTAATTGATATTTCATCCATAATTAAAACACAATCTTTATCTTTCCGTTCCATTTTTTATATTGCATCTTTTAAAGCATTTACATTACAATTATTTATTCCAGGTTGCAAATTTTTTATTATATTCCATCTACTTATAGATGGATAAGGAAGATTGATTTTCATGAAATTGCGCAAGAAAAGATATGTGGTGGTTATTTTTATTAATATTCATCTGATTTAAAACATTCTCAATGGATATTGTTTTTCAGTTTTCAAATCTCTTATTTTATTTCTCACTACCAATTTGCGCAGTCTCAAATTATCCTTTTTCAGTAGCTCAATTTCCTTTTTTTTTATTCAATTTGTTTCATGAAGCGTTCACAAGTTTTTCTGCAGTATTCCAAATTTTTTATGTTTTTATGGCATGATTTACATAAATAATCAGGAGATTTAGATCTTTTCCTTTTCCGACTCGGTGATTTTAATAAAAGGACATTTAGTTTATCAATATTTTCCACTCTTTTATCTTGAATGGAAGTGGGCTCATTTTTAAGATATAAATTTAGTGCAGCACCTCTTTTTAAATATTTATTTCCTAACAAGTCGGGGGAAAAAGTGGTTCTAACATAAAAATAATAAAGGAGAATTTTCTACAAACTCTTCCGAGAAATTACAACATTCTATCCATTTCTTAAACAATGGTGAGTCAAAACTACGTTTTTACTTGATGCAATGTGGTAAACAGCATTTATTGCCCGCCTTTACTGACTTTTTTTCCATATTTGAAAAATAATAGGAGTATTCCAATTCAATTCAATTTTTTTAATAATTTTTTTTAATTAGAACAGAAGAATGTTGAAAAAGAAAATAAAATAATCTTTAAAAATATAAAAATAGATGCCCGAACTAAAGAAATATGAAGAACTATTATTTTCAATTAAATATGTATGAAAAAAACGAAAATTTGAAATCAGCTATGGTAGATTGGTAGGTATGTTTATTTATATATGTATATAAGTAAAACGCATTCAAAATATCGCAATAATAATCACAACAAATCAACGAACAACTCGCCGCGTGTTAATCACTTGGAAGTATACATAAATACGAATGAAAAGATATTAAACAGACATACATTACATTCACTCAATATGTATACAACATAATGTATGTTAAATTTTTGTGTTTATGCTATACAGCTATGTAAGTATGTACATTTAATTTCTATATGAAAAATTTCACCTTTTGTTTTTAATTTCAAAGGAATAATTTATTGCATTTTTTCATAGATAATAATCATGATATATGTATAATTAAATTTTTATACTTTTTCGAAATGAAAGCTGTAACTTAGTCTTTTAGAAAAAACTACATATGTACATATGTGTAAAAATTTTCTTCATTTTCAAATATTTTTTATAATAAAACTGTTAAAAAAATAATTTTTCAACAAACAGTTTTTTTGAATGTGTTAACAGATACAGTACTGTATATTTTTTAATATATGTACATATATCTATTATCTTATCTTAGTTGTCTGCCGGATTTTTACCGGATTTTGTATATCCCGGATTTTATACCTACCGGATTTTGTACTACCCAGATTTTGAACTTTCCGGGTTTTAAACTTCCCGGATTTTGAACTTGCCGGATTATGATATCCCGGCTTTTGATATCCCGGATATTGTAGTCCCAGATAATGATACAAACCCAAGAATATTATCGACTAATGAGTCTTCAAAAATAGCTCTAAATTCATCAGCGTTTGACTTTAAATGTTTAAACTCTTATCAATGAATTGTGTAAATTTACAGCTCTTCAAGTGCATTAATAAAAATTGTCTAATTGTCTAACTGCACTTCATGCCCAAACTTTTATTAATGAACTTGAAAAGCTGTAGATTTACACAGTTCATTGATAAGAGTTTAAACATTTAAAGTCAAACGAGATAATATAATTTTAAAATATTGTTAATACATTTAATTTTAAGATTTAATCTGAGTTCTAGCATTTCTTATTTTGCAATGAAACTTTTCTTGTGTATATTACTGAGAAAGAAAAATTATTTTTTAATTTTTAGTGCATTTCATTTATAAAAGTTACTTATTTTAAAAGTTTTTATTAAATAATTAATTATTAATAAATAGTTAAATAACTTTTATTAATTCACTAACTCTTGACTAAATATCTTTGTGGATAAGGGCGACGTTCGTGACGTAAGTGTGAAGCATAGAAGTTTTATTAAAACATTGAAAAAAATAGACTACTAGATATTTTAAATGAAATATCGATCATGTCTTGTATTGTTATTTTCATTTGTAGAGATTATCATGGGTTCTGGAGGTGGTTAGTTCCTCTATTGCCTGAGATAGTCATTGTTGTTGTATCTTTGTGTTTGTGCATTTCTTGCTTAACTATTTCTAAAATCAGTATAATTTCGTTCGTCAGTGTTAGTGCGGCGGTTAGAATTATGAGGACTAATTATTATTGTTTCGTTTATTTTTGTTGTTATAATTATTATAGTTGTGAAGATTACATATGTAATTATTTCAATTAGAATTTTGGTAATTATTATAGTTATTGTACTATACCATATATTTCGAGAATTGGGCCTAGTATTATTACTTAGTCTGTTTAACGATGTACTATTTATATTTCTGAGTAAAGAGGGATTATGTCTATTGAAGTATAATGAATTTCATGAGTGGATGAAGGATAACCGAATCAAACTAATAAGTCAAAAGCATCGTCTAATGTTTGCGGATTATGGCAACTGATAAGGTTTCGTGGTAAACGGGTTAATCCTTGTGTAAACTGTTTAGGTACTAATCTTTGATTTTCTGTCATTTGTGCGATGTTTCATTCACTTCGAGGATGTATGAGTTGTTAATTCTACATAAATAAAAGATAACGGGAAAGTTTTAATTCGTCGATCAAATCTATTATGGGGGCTCGTTCGTTCGTTCGGTTTCTTATGAATGAGTTTTTGAGCTCTAACCATGTTGTAATGACACTGGCTCTCATTTGCCTTCCTTGTATATATCATCTAGAATATAGTCCAGTACAATAACTTTACTATACTCTGTTCACAAAGTTTTGTCAGTACAGGTCTTATGGACATATTTTGTCTTGTTTCTTCTTTGAGTAATTACATAAATGTGTTTCTTATTTTCGTCACCGACAGTGTTACCCTTTAGTTTATACTTTGAATCTAAAATCGGATGAACTTTTTGATAAGTGTTGTCGTTTATACATTTGTTTTCAAATTTTATAAAATTTTATACTTTGTAAAAATTGTTTCCCAAAGAAGAAAAATAATACATATTTTTTTTTTTTAAATTTAATTATTATTAAAAAGATTTTATGAAATAAGAAAATGTAAAAACCCAAAAACATTGCATTCACATATGTATATCCTACAAACAGATAACTGAAAGTGAAAGGGATTACGGGTTTTACGTTTTTGTTTTATAGCTGATCGTATGAATGAAAAGATAATTTACATTATCCTTATCAGTACTAATACTAATGTATATATTCCATTGGTTTTTAAATTCAATTTGTTGATCATAAGAATTTTAAAAATAACCTAACACTTTGCAGAATTTTTAAGGAACATTTTTGTGCTGTTTTATTAGGGTATCGTGCGATTCTTTCTACCAGGGTACGGAAAAATATCCCTCGCGAACTGAAAAATTCAATTCGTTCCTTTTTTTATCACTCGTGAGCGATTCAAAAATTTTTAAATTCGTGAGCGATTCGTTTAAAAAGGAACTTTTTAGTTTCCATTCGTTCCCAAGGAACGAATGAAATTTTTATTTCGAGTTTCATCCGTTCACGAACGAATGGAATAATTTTAAAAAATTCCATTCGCGATTCGCGAATGAAAAATAATCAAAAACGAATCATTCGCGAATGATTCGCGTCTTATACTAGACAAAGTACAAGTACAGTGTTCATTACATGAAAAAGAGTAGAAAATTTCTTAATTTTTTTTGTGATTTTTTATACATATCTACCTCTAGTAAATTAAAAAAATATTTTTGAAAATATAGATAAAGCAAAAATATTTGATTCTTCAAAATATGTGTAGTATGACAAAGAATTGAATATTTAGTTATTTTAAAAAAAAAAATAATAATAAAAAAAAAATAAAAAAAAAAATAAATTTGCTTACGAATGATTCTTTTTGATTCCTTTTTTGATTCGCTCACGAATTATATTTTTTGATTCCTTTTTAATTCGATTCGCTCACGAATGAATCATATTTTGAAAGAGAACTTAATTTTTAAATTCGTGAGCGAATCAAAAATAAAATTCTCCTGCGATTCATTCACTTGTGAGCGAATCATATTTTATCGATCTTCCTACCCTGCTTTTTACACATATTTTAAGAAAAGAATTACCCATTATGTACAAAATATCAAAGTATCAATTATATACATTTTTTCCATTGAGTGAGTATTTATTACAAAATGCATTTCTATTGCAAAGGAATATGTGTATACAATTGTATAAATTTATAATAATATGTAAAAAAAATATGTGAAAAACATTTTTTCAAATAAAACATAATTTATTGTTTTTATAGTATATGCTACATCATATCATATGCATACTTGTAAATGTATAAATAAATGCAGTAAATTATAATAATAAAATTTAATTTTTTATTATTAAGAACGGTACTACTATTAAGTAATATTGGTAGCTATTCTGTGTGTAGTTAGCAGTTTCTGCTAATTTGACATTCTGCTAACTTTCATACAAAATTTTGACAGCTCTTAAAAAAATCTGCTAAGACAAAAATTGGTATTCTGCTTCAAAAAATTAACAGAAAAACCTGCTAACTTTTCTGCTAACTAGCAGGTGCTATTTTCGAGTTCGTTATCGTTTAAGTTTTCTGCTAACTTCTGTCATTTTTAAGTTTTGGTACATAAATATCACAATTTAATAAAATGGATGATTTTTATAACGTAATTACCAAATATACAATTAAAATGTAATAAATATGAAATAATTACCTTCATTTTCATTTACAAATTTATTCAATTACAAAATGTAAACAACAGATAGTGTATAAACATTGGTGGTTATAAAAACTTCTGTACACATGTTTATTCACATATTTTTACAACGGTTTATATTACATCTTAGGTTGACTCGACCATTTGTAACTATAGTGTGAGTGTATTATTCTTTTGGTCAAATTATTTTAGATGATTCTTACTATACCGAGCTGGGAAAAATTATTCCAATATTTTTAAAACGAGCACAAAAAAACTAATTTAACTACCTAGTGTAGAAAGGCAAAAAATTTCTTTAAAGTGACATTTGTTAGCAGATTTCGAATTTCTGTTGACAGCTTCATAAAGATTTCGAAAAATATATGTGACCAGAATACGAATTTTAAAGATTCTGCTACCATCTCATTCTGCTAACTTTCTTAGCAGAAAAATCTGCTAACTAAAGAATGTGTACAGAATAGCTCTGATTATTATTACACAGCAACACTAACTTGCGATTACTTATTATTCATTCTACTTTTTATACACACATCTCGAATATCAATCAACCAACTTTTAGCTCATCAGCGTGTGTGCGCATGAATTTTTTCATCATTTTTATCTTTCTTCATAATTCATTTTGTTAATTTTTGTTCATCCAGAGAATTGAAATACAAGAAAAATAATCAGTCGCAGTACAACTGTGTTACTGGCGACAAAAAAGGGATGGTTGTTATTGTTTTTTTTCTGTTTTCTAGCGTCTCGTTGCACATATAATATGTAGATTGGGGTATGAGTAGCTTAGTATACTCCTATTAAATGTAACGACACTGGATAAAAATGAACTCTTCCATAAGACCTGTACTGAAAAAACTTTGTGAACAGAGTATAGGATTGTCTAACTGCTCTGCAATCGGTATTAAAGATTCGATTCTTGAAAAAAAAAACTTGCTATTTTTTTCGAAAGGTTTGATGAAAAATTGAAACTTATATTTTTCGTGAAGTATTCATATGTAAATAATAAATGTTTATTTTTCTTCCATTTCATCTATACAAAACAATATGATTCTGTTATACCACCTGTTTGTTGATTTATTGCCCAATGTTGTAATCATACAAATAAAGTTCGTTGTTCTCCTGTTTCATCTATACAAAATTATGAATTTATATACCACACCGGGTTACTGGCTCATAGCCCATAGTTGCATTAAAACAAGTAGCGTACGTTTCTCATTCTTTATTTTAAAATTTGTATATGGAAAGATTGTGACTCACCAACATTAAGATGTTATATCTTGAGCTATGTTGTACCAATTTGAGTCGAATAAGAAGGACCATCTAAGGAAACAATTCACCTATGTAAATAAATGAGTTGCCAGTAGAAGGAAGAAGGATAAAATTTACCGAAAACTTTGTATAGTAGGATTCACATTCTTTAAGCTCTGTACATATGAATGTAGAGGTACATATACATACATACATACATATTTCATATATGTACATATACTCAAGCCTTGAACTGATGTTATGTATGTATTAGTTAGAAGTGTCATAGTTTTGTTTACATTTTACTTCATTTCTTAGATTAAGAGTGCTGGTAGTACAAAAACTCGGGTGCATAAAAAGTGATTTAGGTAAATATTTTCCGTTTTTTAAATAAAATATTGTTCAAAAAATTTTTAAAATATAATAAATAAACAGTTTTGATATTTGTAGAGTGCACAACAGCAAAAAAAAATAATATAAAAAGGTGGAAAATATTGTGCAAGAAGGTAAGAGAAAAAGTTGTAAATATGTGAGGTTATATTATAAAGTGAATAAAATGATTTGATTCAGTCAAATGTAATTTATAATTTTATGAGATAATTCCCCTTGTACATCAACTTTTTTTTATATTTATAAACAACATCAATTATTATTATATTTTTTATATTTATTTTTATCATTATTTTATCTTAATTTAAAAAAAAAATACAATTATTATCCACTTTTTATTGGTAATTTTTAAACACATTACTTGGCATTGCCTTCCAAAGTAAAGTAAAACTAAAATGGTTTTGACACTTCTATCGTGTTTAATTGTTGGAAGTTGGTTTTCATATTTAAGTTTATTTAGCATAATTCACTCGAGATGTGTGTATAAAAAGTAGAATGAATAATAAGTAATCGCAAGTTAGTGTTGCTGTGTAATAATAATCAGAGCTATTCTGTACACATTCTTTAGTTAGCAGATTTTTCTGCTAAGAAAGTTAGCAGAATGAGATGGTAGCAGAATCTTTAAAATTCGTATTCTGGTCACATATATTTTTCGAAATCTTTATGAAGCTGTCAACAGAAATTCGAAATCTGCTAACAAATGTCACTTTAAAGAAATTTTTTGCCTTTCTACACTAGGTAGTTAAATTAGTTTTTTTGTGCTCGTTTTAAAAATATTGGAATAATTTTTCCCAGCTCGGTATAGTAAGAATCATCTAAAATAATTTGACCAAAAGAATAATACACTCACACTATAGTTACAAATGGTCGAGTCAACCTAAGATGTAATATAAACCGTTGTAAAAATATGTGAATAAACATGTGTACAGAAGTTTTTATAACCACCAATGTTTATACACTATCTGTTGTTTACATTTTGTAATTGAATAAATTTGTAAATGAAAATGAAGGTAATTATTTCATATTTATTACATTTTAATTGTATATTTGGTAATTACGTTATAAAAATCATCCATTTTATTAAATTGTGATATTTATGTACCAAAACTTAAAAATGACAGAAGTTAGCAGAAAACTTAAACGATAACGAACTCGAAAATAGCACCTGCTAGTTAGCAGAAAAGTTAGCAGGTTTTTCTGTTAATTTTTTGAAGCAGAATACCAATTTTTGTCTTAGCAGATTTTTTTAAGAGCTGTCAAAATTTTGTATGAAAGTTAGCAGAATGTCAAATTAGCAGAAACTGCTAACTACACACAGAATAGCTACCAATATTACTTAATAGTAGTACCGTTCTTAATAATAAAAAATTAAATTTTATTATTATAATTTACTGCATTTATTTATACATTTACAAGTATGCATATGATATGATGTAGCATATACTATAAAAACAATAAATTATGTTTTATTTGAAAAAATGTTTTTCACATATTTTTTTTACATATTATTATAAATTTATACAATTGTATACACATATTCCTTTGCAATAGAAATGCATTTTGTAATAAATACTCACTCAATGGAAAAAATGTATATAATTGATACTTTGATATTTTGTACATAATGGGTAATTCTTTTCTTAAAATATGTGTAAAAAGCAGGGTAGGAAGATCGATAAAATATGATTCGCTCACAAGTGAATGAATCGCAGGAGAATTTTATTTTTGATTCGCTCACGAATTTAAAAATTAAGTTCTCTTTCAAAATATGATTCATTCGTGAGCGAATCGAATTAAAAAGGAATCAAAAAATATAATTCGTGAGCGAATCAAAAAAGGAATCAAAAAGAATCATTCGTAAGCAAATTTATTTTTTTTTTTATTTTTTTTTTATTATTATTTTTTTTTTTAAAATAACTAAATATTCAATTCTTTGTCATACTACACATATTTTGAAGAATCAAATATTTTTGCTTTATCTATATTTTCAAAAATATTTTTTTAATTTACTAGAGGTAGATATGTATAAAAAATCACAAAAAAAATTAAGAAATTTTCTACTCTTTTTCATGTAATGAACACTGTACTTGTACTTTGTCTAGTATAAGACGCGAATCATTCGCGAATGATTCGTTTTTGATTCTTTTTCATTCGCGAATCGCGAATGGAATTTTTTAAAATTATTCCATTCGTTCGTGAACGGATGAAACTCGAAATAAAAATTTCATTCGTTCCTTGGGAACGAATGGAAACTAAAAAGTTCCTTTTTAAACGAATCGCTCACGAATTTAAAAATTTTTGAATCGCTCACGAGTGATAAAAAAAGGAACGAATTGAATTTTTCAGTTCGCGAGGGATATTTTTCCGTACCCTGGTAGAAAGAATCGCACGATACCCTAATAAAACAGCACAAAAATGTTCCTTAAAAATTCTGCAAAGTGTTAGGTTATTTTTAAAATTCTTATGATCAACAAATTGAATTTAAAAACCAATGGAATATATACATTAGTATTAGTACTGATAAGGATAATGTAAATTATCTTTTCATTCATACGATCAGCTATAAAACAAAAACGTAAAACCCGTAATCCCTTTCACTTTCAGTTATCTGTTTGTAGGATATACATATGTGAATGCAATGTTTTTGGGTTTTTACATTTTCTTATTTCATAAAATCTTTTTAATAATAATTAAATTTAAAAAAAAAAAATATGTATTATTTTTCTTCTTTGGGAAACAATTTTTACAAAGTATAAAATTTTATAAAATTTGAAAACAAATGTATAAACGACAACACTTATCAAAAAGTTCATCCGATTTTAGATTCAAAGTATAAACTAAAGGGTAACACTGTCGGTGACGAAAATAAGAAACACATTTATGTAATTACTCAAAGAAGAAACAAGACAAAATATGTCCATAAGACCTGTACTGACAAAACTTTGTGAACAGAGTATACATATAGATATACAGGGTTTTCCGTTTGGTTTGTTTTGGATACCAGTGATGCACCCAAAGTCGGCCTGTACCGTAGTAGAATTGTCCGAAGATATGTAGTAAATCAACGAAAAATGTAGTAAAATTTTGCAAAATTAAAACAGTTGAACAAAACAGCTTCGTAATTCAAAATAAACTAAAAAAAACGTTTATTCAATGGAAAATAAATGCAAAAAAAAGAATATGTTCATCATAAAAAACATTTATTTTCTTATTTTTTTATTTTTCTTTTTTCAGAAATATAACAAAAAGTATTTAATTTAAAAACTCAAATAATTCAATAATATTCTTGAGACTATAAAAAAATAAATCTGTACAATGGAAGCTATTCTGATAATCGAAATAAAGTCATATCCACTTGATTAATTACACTACAAACACAGTACATAAGAAAAGAACAATGGACATGATATGACAATAGACGATAGGTTATATTGTATTGTAATATAGTTAATTAGCAATAACACATAAAGTGAAGTAGATTTAATTAAGTGCGAAGTAGATTTTCTGTGGGGGAAAATGTAGTAAATCTACTACAAATGAAGTAAAGGATGCATCACTGACTGATACCAGTGATTGAGTGATAGTAATATATTTTCAAAAAATATATAGACAGAAAGAAGTCTTATGTAGTATCGACTAAAAATTGTAATTATTAAATTAGACTATAGAACAGTACGGTAAGAGAAGGAAGGAAGTGAAAGCTTTTTTAACTATGCTTTAAAGCGCTTTGAAATTTAAGTTTTGTTTTTAACATGATCAAGATGAATGAAAAATTAAAAAAAAATTTTACTCTTGTGTGTTAAATAGAATATAAAATAAATTTCAAATGGTGAAACATATGTGAATAAAATGAGTCACACCGACACCATCAATTACCTTGTTTATGCGAAGCTTTAATTCGCATTAACTCATGCCGTTTTGACTAAATACGGATGCATAAACCAAATTTTAAAACGCATTGAAACTTTATTTCGTTTTGAGTGAATACACTATAAAATCCGAATTTAAAACTTCAATGCGTTTTTAAAATGTTTCTTCGTTTTAAGTGAATTGTCATATTTGACCTTCCAAAATGGTGTTGGTAACATACTAAACATCAATATGAACTTTTAGAGTAGTATTAGTTTATTACTCAAAACGTTTTAAGTGAGAATGAAATGTTGTACTACGCATAAACATCAATTAAAATGTATTATCTCAAAACGATGTTCAAAACGTTTTATCGTTAATACGTTTTAATTTATGTTCATAAACAAGGTAATTGTCGTACTCGTATGTACATAATATGTATTTCTATACGGAAGTAAAAGCTTTTTTAACAAAACTGAAATATGCTGATGTACACTCAAAGCTATTTCACTAATGGGGTTCCAATGTTGGAACCCCAGAACAAAAATTTTTGTATGAGACATTTTTATACTACATAAGAATTCTTTCTATATATTTTTTGATATTATACATACTATTTGATCCACAATCTAATGTTGGATTAGAAAGATCTTGTTCTACTTTGAAAGATTCTCGTAATTTATTAGCAATATTCGCAAATAAATTATAATACATACTTCAATTCAAACAACAACAGAATTTACTCCATATGAATTAATATTTATAAGAAAACGCTCTTTACCTAATTCTTTTACATTTACAAATATACAAATTAAATAGAGTAAATATAAAATTTGTACTTACCTTGATTTTCATTATTTTTCATTTTCATTTACAAATTGTAAATTTTGTACAAAATGTAAACAACAAATATGTAGTGTATAAACATTGGAAGAAATAACAACTTCCGTAAACAGGTTTACCTGCATATTTTTACAACGGTTCAAATCACATCTAAAGTTGACACGACCACTTGTAACTAGATTGTGAGTGTATTACTAAGGGTCTAGACGTACAAGAAATTCTTGCATGGTATCTCTCAAAATTATTTCAGCTTGCAAGAACAAAATTTGTTGTGGGCATTTTCTGTTATGCAATTTCATTTGTGTGAAAAATATCGAAGAGTATGGTTGAAAAAGTAATTGTTACTTTACGTGCAATTAATGCAATTGAGGAGTTGAAAAAATGAATTAAAAAACAAAGAAAATTAAAAACACATCACAGACCGAACTCTTGTTGCACAGAAACAAAAAAATCGACTTCGATCACCAAAAATTCATATTGACGCCATATTTGATTAATCAAACGTAAATTTCTTGGAACAAATCTTTGCAACCAAAATTGTCGTGCAAGATTCGCTGAAAGATACTATACAAGAATTTCTTGCAGACATTTTCGATCCACACACAAGAATATCTGGCATGTAAGAATTTCTTATAAGTCTAGACTCTTGGTTACCTTCGAGATAAAATTATTTTAGATGATTCTTATTATACCGAGCTGAAAAAAAATTATGCCAATATTGTAAAAACTATTGCAAAAAAACTGGTTTGTGTGGAAAGGCAAAACATTTCTTTAAAGTGACATTTGTTACCAGCTTTCGAATTTCTGTTGACAGCTTCATTAAGACTTCGAAAAATATTTGTGACCAGAATACGAATTTTAAGGACTCCTACCATCTTAATCTGCTAACTTATTCAGCAGAAAAATTTGCTAACTAAAGAATTTGAATAAAGACATAAGACCTTTTTAACACTAGAAAACTTTAAAAACACACTTCTTTGTTTACACAATACATAGTACAACTTTTACCTCACGTAATCGCATTTAACAGCCAATATGGCGATTCAAGTAGAAAACAGTAGGTCACTTTAATATTATTTTACAAAATGATATGATTCGAGGGTTGAGGTTATGACGATTTTGCATTGTCCTTCTGTATCGCGTTTGTTTGTTTTGTAATTTGGATTTTTGGGATGAAATGGTTGAATTGTGGAATTAGGTGTCATATTGCTGTTGTAATTGAATCAGTTGTATTTGTAGTAAGTATTAAATTTAAATACTTCAACAATATGGATGAGCTATTTTATTAGGAAATAGAGTTGTACATAGAGTCACTGGTGATGATATGCAGAATGATGGAGTGGAGGGCTATCTGAATTTGTTTGAGGAAGTGTGTTGATGCGTGGTTGACCATCTACTTTAACCAATTTGGCATCTGTTGTTGGTGAGAAAACAGTGAAAACCTAAAGTAAAGAAATCATTTTTCGAGTAACAGGTAGACCCAGTGCGATTTTTTGCCTTGTTTTGAAATTTAAAAATAATATCATTAAATTTCAGCTGTAAAAAACTGACGCAAAACTAAAGAAAAAAAAACTAAAATCATTAAATTTTATTCCAGTTCTAAGCATTATTGAGCATGAACACATTAGGTTGTTGTTACAACGACGCAAACCGGTTATAAAACATGTTTTTACAACTGCTCAAACTACATCTGAAGGTGGCACGACCAGTTGTAACGAGAGTATGAGTGTATTACATCCGTGAAGCTAAAATTATTTTGGATGATTCTTATTAAACCAAGTTGGAAAAAATGATACCATTATCTTACAACCAGCGCAACAATAACCGGTTTAACCACCAAGTGTGCAAAAGGTGATTATTACAGCCAGCGCAAAATAACCGGTTTAACCACCCAATGTGTACTGGCAGATTGAATCATACAGCAATTTACAAATGCAATCATATCATTGCCATTCTTATATATTCAGTAATTTCATCATTAACATATGTTTTTCATATCCCAATTCATTCTATTGAATTCGAAAGAGTTTCAAAATAGAGCTTTCTCGTGTGTTTTTGAGCTTTCCCAGATAAATTTTTTTAAACAAGTAAAAAATGTAAATTTTTCTGTTCCTCATGAAGGAATCTCTTAATACTTAATACTTTTTGTGGACGTGACATACATTTTTTTAATGCTGAATTTAAAAAATGTGGTTTGATTGTTGTACATTTGTGTATGTTGTTTGTACATTTAGCTGTAGTTTATTGGAACTGAGGAACTGACAATTCTGTGATTTATCACTTCGTCACTTGATAAGTGCATTTATTTTAGTACTGATTTTTTTTGAATCGACAATAGAGGTCACTACGAAAAATCTCATTTGTTCAGTGAGAAAATGAGCCGACATTTTATTTGCTCACTTGATCAGATCAGTTTACCAGCTGTTTTTGATGGAAAGTATCATATGGCATTGAAGTTTTGAGTTATGACGTGAATTTGTAATTGTATTTTTATATATTTTCTTGATTTGTTTTTTCATATTGGATAATTTCAGTGAAATATGTTCAAGTATGTAATTTAATTTTTTAACATGTATTTAGGCACTTTAAGTGAGGTAATTTTCAAGAAGATAAACGAGTTGAGCAAAACTGAATTGAGCTCATATCACTTACTCAGTTCTAATAAAACACAGCTTTTCCGCATGTTTTGTAAAATTAACTGTTTTATAGGACCTGTTGAATTAATTTGTCATTGCTTCAATTTTGCACAGATCACTTATCTTCTTTTTGAAAATAGCTTCACTTTCAGTGCCCAGTAAAACATGATAAAAATTTAAATTATATACTTAAATAAATTACAACATTAAAAAACAATAAAAAAAGAAATATAAAATACGACGTACAAATTCTCCTCACAACCCCAAACTTCGATTTCATATCATACTTTGAAACTAGAAACAGCTGATAAACTGAAACTGATGAATGATGAAAAAAATATTGTTTTCTTCTGAAATTTTTCATAGCGACCTCTATTGACGAATAGACAAAGTGAGTCCCAAATAAACGTGTTTATTCAGTGAGGAAGTGAAAAATATCAGAATTATCAGTTCCAGAAAAACACGATGTTTTTAAGAGAAGTCATACTTTAGGATGTCAAAATTTTTAAAAGTATCGATACTGGTATCCCATACTAAAAAAAACCATACATGTCCAAAAATTAAAAATTGAAAATGTTATATTTTTCTGTTTATAAAAGTAATTTATTTTAATGTTTGAAGAATATTATTAATCTAAACAAAAATAAAAAGGAATGTGACGCCACGCTACTTGAAAAAAGAGGTAAAATTATATTCTTTCTCACTTTTCCCAGGGTTATAATATAAGCAAATTACCTGTTGGTATCGGGTATCGGTATCGACCCAAAAGTATCGATGCTGGTAAAAGTATCGGAGAGAGAGTATCGAGTACTTGGTATCGTGGTATCGGATCAAAAGTATCGATACCTCGATAGTATCGTTGGTATCGTGATGTCCCTACTCCTAGCCATACTTAAATCCATATTTTTCCATAAAAGGCATATTAATTATGTGTATGAAGTATGTACATATATGTATATTTGAAATTTTAACTTTTAGTCTTTTTTCTCTGACACTATTGAATATAGGACTAAAACCTTTAGATTCGTCATCAAAACATTAATATTCACTTGAAAACAAATTTTGGTGAGTTTAGTGATTTGGACATCCTGCAATCGCTACAAGTGTACCAGAACCAGAGCCCTACTTGCTCTCGAAAAAACCTGGCACACCAGATTGTGTTTAATATTTTTTGTCGCTGACTATTTTGTTTTGTGGTTCATCGCTTATTTACCGCCGACGCTGTCCATGCGCTAACAAGTAGTGATAAAAAAAATGTTAAGTACTGAAAAATCTTCAAATGTTGTAAAAACTGTGAAAGAAATCAAAGCAAGAGGTGAGTTATCTGCTGCAGAAAAAGCAAAAGTTGAAAAAAATCGTTTAAAGGCCTTGCAAATTCGTCAGTCGAAATTAGTTTCACATCCCTATGCAAAATCTAAGTAAGCATTTGTGCTATCATTAATTCTTTAAACTATCTTCCAAATTTCATTTTCATCCACTAACTAAATACCTATGTAATTATATTTTTTAGTAATGGAACAATCAATACAACAGACAGTCCTATAATAAAAGTTCAAGGAACACGATTTGTTGATAGTGGCGGTGGATTCTTGATCGAAGAATCTACTGTCAAAACTTTGGATTCGAAAATATCTGCAAATTTACTTACAAATAAACCAACCATCAACTTAGAACCAATAGCAATCGATGATGCACTTACAATACCAATTAGCTACGAAGAATGTCTTGAATGTAGTGATCCATTTGCTGATTCTTACCTTCTCAATAATTTTGATTATTCCGTTTGTGACAAATGTCGTGATCAAGATGAAAAACATATTTTAATAACAAGAACTCAAGCAAAAGAAGATTACCTACTAAAAGATTGTGATTTTGATAAACGTGATCCACCACTGAAGTATATTTCACGTAAGAATCCACATAACATTCGTTGGGGTGAAATGAAATTGTACTTACTCTTGCAGGTAATTTGTGGTGATTTTAAAGTACCAATTTTATTCGTCTGTTTCTTTTCAGGTTGAGAAAAGAGCAATAGAAGTTTGGGGTAGCATGGAAGAAATTGTAAGACAGCGTGAAGGACGTGTTGAAAAACGTCAAGCCTCGAAAATAAAGAGATACAATAAACAAATGAAACAGCTAAGAATGGAAGTGCGAAGTAGTGTCTATGATAAAACATCACTTGCAAATCATATTCATAAATTTGGTCCAGAAACTTATAGTGAGAACGATGATACTTATACACATCAATGTTTAACTTGTCAATATTCAGAAACTTTTGAGAAAATGTAATACAGATATAGATTTTTTAAAGATAATTTACATTTTTTATTAAGTAATTAGAACTAATTTAAGCGTTCATATATAATATTGAAGATAATTTGGCAAAGAAGTGTTTGTCATAGTTTTAATTCCGTTTCGGTTAAATTTCTAATTGATAAAAAAGTAACTAGACACTAGTGAATTAGAAGAATTATTTTGTAATTATAACAGTATAAATAAAAATATGTCAATTTTTCCAATTTCTTTTTTTATTTATGTTAGACACTGTATTTTTGCCACTTGTTTTATTTCTTATTCTATTTCTACTACAGCACCCACTTTCGTTAGTGCTTCTTTGAGTTTTTCAGCTTCATCTTTTGGTATGTCCTCTTTAACTAATGTCGGAGCACTTTCAACAAATTTCTTTGCCTGCACTAAATTCATACCTTCTAATAAATTTTTTACTTCCTTAATAAGTTGAACTTTTTGTTTTTCATCGAACTTTACTAATTTCACTTTAAAAGATGTTTGAACCTTTTTTGGTGCCGCTTCTTCTTCTTCTTCCTCCTTATTAATACCAGTAGCAAGGTTTGAACCACGCATACCAGTAAATGCCGGCATAAATGAACTCTCTGGTAAATTTAATTTCTTCTTTAAAAGCCCACTTAATTCAGATACTTCAAGTAAATTTAACGATGCAATTTCATTTACAATTTTATCAAGTTTTGGATTTGGTGGTTTTTCCGTCCCTTCGGGAATTGGTATTGTTAATTTTTCTGTTGATATTGTTTGTGAAGCAGCTGATGATAACTGAAGTCTTGTACACTTTAACACAAATATCCTACTAAATGCAAACCGACTGGTAAAGATTTTTATGCTATACATTTTTACTTATTAAAAGTAAAACTAAAATTGTGTTAATTACAATATTTTTAACTTAGAAAATCTCTACTTCCTAGTTTCTACTAACTAAGAACAGTGACAGTTTATTGACGCTGAAAAAGTGACGAGAAGAACGTTTTGAAATCAAGCTTTTTTCGTAAAGGCAACACTTGTTTCTGTGATACGCTAAAGGCCAATTCCAAATTGAGGACTCAGGCTTCAAGACACAAAATCACTTCACAATGCTACCAGCATTTAAAAACAAAATGATATTTTGAATTTAAATTTTTTAAATCTAACTGAAATCATCTCTTGTTTAAATTTGAAAAGTTGAAGCATTTTTTGATGATAAAATTAAATACATAATTTGAAATATTTACACACATATGTACTTAAGTAGTTAAAATAAATTAACTAATATCTAATATGTTTTATTAATTTTTCTTCAATTTTCTTTTTTTATTTTTAACTGCAATCTATCTTATTTATTTTCTACAAAATTATATTTTTCATTTTTATCTTTTTTAACACAAAAATGCTAGTAGGTAGAACACAAATTTCACAAATTTATTTATTATATTTTTATTTACCTTATTTTATTTTATTATTTATTACTTTTTTACTTGTTATTTATTTTCCAAAAAATTCTATAATAATAAAAAAAAAACACAAACGTTACAAATTTGTTTTCGTTTTTAAAATTTGAAAAAATACAAAAAAAAACGGAAAATATGACAAGTGTCAAACATCATATTTTCAACTATAAAGTTGAAATTACTGATACGTCAAACTCAAAATCAAAACATTTAGAACTTCGGACTCAGACTCATTTGCGTCTTGTCTTGAGGTATGAAGTAACCATTTGGTTTACTTCAATGTATTCCCATATGCTAGAATAGTTTTTACATTTGAGCTTTTGAGTTTTGCGTCCTGATTCCTGAGTCCCTAATTTGGAATTGGGCTTAACGCTACCGTCGTGTCGTGATATTCAATTATTTGAAACTTATCTGATGCGGATGTGTTTACTGTTTATTTGACATTTTAGAACCAGGGCTGCCAAGTGGCGGGAAATTTCGCCATTTGCGGGAAATTACACACTCGTGTGGGATGAATTCGGGAAATGTATTTTGCGGGAAAATGGGGAAATTATATATATAGTAGAACCAAAATTAGCCTGAAAAAAACATTCATTTAGGTGAAACTACTAAAACTTTAGATTAGCAGCTTTCGAAGAACCAAAGAGCATGAAAAAGATCAAAAATATTTTTTCTTTATTAGATGATAAGTTTACAGTTGTATATTTCAAATTCATGTCTTACTGTTTAGGCATATTGAATAAGTTTAATTTATTGTTTCAAGCTGAATCTGTTCAGATACACAAAATAAATCAAAAGTTGAACAGCTTTTAAAAGTAATTTGTGATAATTATATAAAGGTTGACTATCTTAACATTTGCAATATTTTTTCTATTGATTACTGTAATGAAGAATTTTTTAAAAATGTAAATGATGTATATATTGGTATTGAAGCGGAATCGTTTTTAAATGAAATTGATCTTTTAAATAAAGACAATTTAAAAGAAAATTGTGCAAATTTAAAAGATTCTTGTCGACAATTTTACATAGAACTAGTTAAACAAGTTCGTAAACGATTTGAGTTCAACGATGGTATTTATAATTTTGTTTTAATACTTGAGCCAAAAGTGGCGCAACATTTCAAGATAGAAACACTAATGCCTGTGGTAAAGAGATTTTCAGTACTTAATACTATTAATATTCAAGAATTGGATAATGAATGGAAATATCATGCTTTATTGAATCATAAAGAACTTGGCTTGAGTCAATTTATTGAAGCAGAAAAATATTAGAAAAAAATTTTCGAGTTAAAAGACTACCCAAACTTGAAAAAAGTAATGAATTTATTGATGTTCTTGCCATTTTCAAATGCTGCGGTAGAACGAGTTTTTAGCCATTTGAAAAACATCAAAAGCACTGAAAGAAATTGTTTAAAAACAGAAACTTTATCATCAATATTAACGGTGAAAAATTCTATTAAAAACCGTGGTGGAGTTGTCTGCTTTGAACCCTCTTCGAAAATGATTCAAAGTAAAAATTGGAATTTACATTTTGAAAATTAATTAATAGTGGATTATTAAAAAAGAATTGTCGTTTGTTCTTTATCTTTGGTTTATTTTATTTTGGTTCATTTTACATTCTTTTTTGTTATTGTTAATGAAAAGGCCAATTATGATAGCCGATTCAATATAAACTTTTTATTATAGCTTTCCATAAAAACAAAGTAAGCTTTCTACAAAATTTAAACGACTTTTAATTGAAAGTCAATGTCGACTTCAAATATATTTAACCGAATCGAATATCATAAATATCCTTTTAATATTTTTTTGTTTAAAAGAAAAGTTTTATGTTTATTATTTTTTTTACTAGTTTTGTAAAGATGAAGAGATTTAATAAAAATGATCAAAAAAATAATTTTCTTTTTAATACAATTTGTCCTTATTAATAATTTTTGAATAAATTACTAAGTGCGGGAATTTCACACTAAAATGGGGAAATTTGAAGCTGAATTTTGGGAAAAATTAAAAATCTGATTTGGCAGCCTTGTTTAGAACATAAACGGTATATGTATATTTATTAGGACGATTCTCTCATCTCTGGTAATGAAGAGGAATTTTTCTGATGGTTTTTGATAAAAATTTTAAAGTATTTCAAAATGTACATAATTGGTACTTTGATATTTTGTACATAATGGGTAATTTTTAAAATTTATAACTTATGTTTCTAATTATTTTAATTGGTTTTTAAAATATGTGTAAAAGGAAGTAGTAACGAAGAAAAATCGCACGATACCCTAATATTATAACACAAAAATGTTTCTTAAAAATTCTGCAGTGTTAGGTAATTTTAAAGTGCCGCTTTTATAGTTTTATTACATCATATGTCTACATCAAAACTGTTGATGGAAAAATTTATGATAATGATTGTTGAAAAAAGATTGAGGAAAAATAATGTGAAAGGGTAACGAAGAAGAAAATATAAGGTAAGGAAGAAGAAAATTAGTACATATGAATAGATAGATAGATAGATAGTATCTGGGCTATTCGGTGCACTTCGACCTAACAAGATCTTTTGTGCCGCCCTTACTTCTCAAAGATTTAGGCTTTTAATGAATCCTAAAACTTTATGAGAAGGTGCACACCAAATTTCTTCCGGTTTAAGGAAAACCTGCTCCATGTGTCGCACCCTTTTAGAGGCCAGCGTCTCACATTCGCATAAAATGTGTTTTGAGGTCTCCTTGGCCTCCTTGCAGAATCTGCATTTGTCATCCTCTTGTAGCCCAATCCTACTTAAATGGTAATTAAGTGGACAGTGCCCGGTGAGAAGACCTATAATGGTTCTTAACTCATTCCTATTGAGGTTGAGTAGTTTTTTAGAAATGTTAGCTGAAGGTTTAATAAATTCCTTCGCTTGCTGATTTCCGGGAGTTTTTTCCCAGTGTGAGATACATTTCTTCATCTCCCATTCCTTAACATTGTTTTTTGTGTGGCTTTTTGATAGTCCACAGAAGGGTTCTGGTGCGAGGAAAATTGAGTTGGCACCTTTCTTAGCACATAAGGTAGACTTTGTTTGTTTTGGCAAGTCTTTTAACAGTCGTTAGGCAATCACATACTAGCCTCGATACAAATTTATGTGAATTGAGGGCTTTTAGTGCTGCCTGACTATCTGAAATTATGTAGACTGTGGCTCTATTGAAGCCTTTTTTAAGGCATGGATTTCCGCTTGAAAGACCGATGAGAGTTTACCCAGGGATTTGAAGAGGCTTCTTTTTGGGCCTGCTACCCCTGCTCCCACTCCCGACTCGGTTTTCGAGCCATCTATATACCATATAGAGGCTCCTTCTTCAAAGAATATTTTGTTATCGCGCCAAGATTCACGATCCGGAAATATTACTTTGAACGGCTTCTAAAAGTTTAGTATTGTTTCCATCTCGTCAGTCACTTGACTGATTTGGTAGTTCTTAAATTCTTCAAGAATTTTAAGATTGTGTGTGAGATTACCCGGTTTGAGTTCTCTCTTTCTCTGAAATTTTAAGGCCCAGTTAAGTGCCTCTTTCTTAATTTGTATGTTAAGAGGAGGCAGATTGAGCATGGCTTCTAATGCTGCCGTTGAAGTAGTTCTTAGAGCTCCTGTGATACTGAGACACGCTAGTCTCTGTATTTTATTGAGTCTATTTTGAACCGTTTTTTGTTTTGTCTTTGGCCACCATATGGCTGACGCATATGTGAGTATGGGTCTTATGATGGCCGTGTATGACCAATAAACCATCTTTGGTTTTAGTCCCCATGTTTTGCCAAAGAGTCTGTTGCAGTTCCAAAGGGCAAGGGTGGCTCTTTCAATGGACTTGTTAATTTGTTTGTTCCAGGTGAGTTTACTGTCTAGAATGACTCCTAGATATTTGACTTCATCTGAGAATTCTATTTGTGTTCCTTTTAGGGAAGGTTTTCTTAATTATGTTTTCCTTCTTCTAGTGAAGGGTACAATGGTAGTTTTGTGAGGATTTATGGATAAATTTTCCTCATGGCACCAATTGTTAATAAAATTTAGTGCTTTTTGTAGTTGCCTAGATATTGTTTCATCATCTATGCCTCTAACCGTTATTACCAGGTCGTCTGCGTAACCTTGTGCTTCGAATCCTAGAGAATCAAGCTTGTATAGAAGGTCATCAATGACTATAGACCATAACAAAGGTGATAGAACCCCTCCTTGAGGGCAACCTTTGACGGCTTTGATCGTCATTGATTTATCTCCCAATGTAGCTTCGATTTCTCTTTGACTCATCCTTTATTTAGGGTAGCCCTCGCAATTGATTCAAATGAGGTGTTATCAAATGCTCCCTCAATGTCGATAAATGCGCTTAAAGCAATTTCTTTTGTATCCATAGCTCTGTTTAACTTGTAAACTAAGCTATGGAGAGCAGTTATGGTGGATTTACCTGCTTGATATGCGTGTTGATTAACATTTAGAGGCTTTTTTACAAGAACGCTATCTCTAATATGTTGATCAATTATTTTCTCCATCGTCTTTAGGAGAAAGGATGTTAAACTAATTGGTCTATATGACTTTGGTTGGGCATCGGGTCTTTTGCCCGCTTTGGGTATGAAGATTACTTTCGTTTTTCTCCACAGTTTGAAGATGTAACCTAGTCTAAAGCTTGCTTTAAACAAGTTAGTTAGGTTCAAAGAGATCCGTTCAGCTCCTTTTTGCAGGAGTGCTGGATAGATCCCATCGCCCCTTGGCGCTTTGTATGGTTTGAAGCTATTTATCGCCCATAAGACTTTTTCTTTTGTAAAAATTTTGTTAGCTAGACTATGTGTTCTATTTGAAACCCTTGTATGTGTTTCTTGTACAACAATCTCGCTCACTGTGTTTTCTGAACCTGGGAAGTGTGTGCTTAGTAATAGTTCTAAGGTTTCCTCCTGGTTCAGAGTATATTCCCCATTAGGTTTTTCTAGTAAACCTATTCCGTTGGAGTGTACTTTTGAGAGAACTTTGTGAAGTCTTGCTGTTTGAGGTAACTCTGTAACCCTCTCACAGAAGCTTCTCCAAGTTTTCCTTTTTGATTTTCTTAATTCTTTGTTGTATACCGTTAAAGCTTTTTTGTACTCAGATCACTCTCCAGTACGTTTAGCTTTATTGAATAGTCTTCTGATTGACGACTTTAGTCTGCTTAGCTCCCGATTCCACCAGGGAACATCTCTTGCGATTTGCTTTGGTTTTACCGGGCAGCTGTCATTAAATGAACTTTGCAGAGAATGTTGTAGTCTAGCCGCTGCTAGATCTAGTTTATGCCTGGTATCTATTATATGCTCCTGATCTATGCGATACCTCAGGAGTTCGTCATATAAAGTCCAGTTAGTACATTTGGGGTTTTGATTGAATTGGATGCGCGAAATGTTGGCTTTTATGTCGAATCTAATGTGCATATAATCCGACATAGAAATCTCATCCGACACATGCCAATCAACAATTTTATCACAGATATTTGGTGTAGACAGGGTTAGGTCAAGGACTTCCTGCCTAATGATATTTCTGAAGGTGGGTTTGTTGCCTACGTTATTAACTATAATGTTGTTACAATTAATATATTCTAAAAGGCACTCACCTCTTTTGTTGGTGTCTGAGCTTCCCCATAACATATGATGAGCATTCGCATCACAGCTCAGAATCAGCTGGGTGTTGTTCTCCCTGCAGTACTGTACTAGTTTGTCTGTTGAGCTGGGTGGAGGTTCTGCTTCTGTAATGTCGAAGTAAGCGGAGGCTATTATAGCCTTTTGCTTACCCGACTATGTAGGCACCTCCAATAGTACTGCAACCAGGTCTTGTGAGATGAATCCTGGAATTGGGGAGAAGTTTATTGTGTTTTTTATCAACAAGGCTGTTCTGGGCCTGTTTGATTTATTATCGTAAATTAACTTACAATTTGGTGTGTTGAGTCCTTTAATTTGTCCTCTCAATGTCCATTGTTCTTGTATTAGTCCCATGTCCATGTTGTCCTTGATAAACCTTCGGCAAAGCACGTCAGATGCAGCTTTGGAATGGTGAAGGTTTATCTGTAGGCATTTAATATTGGTAGTCATCTAGGATTTGCCTTGATCGGAGTTAGGACTTTCGTCCTTTGCCCCTTTCTTGGGTTTTCCTTGATGTTTACCATTGTCTTTGGCTGCTATTTTCACCTTTTTTGCAGAAGCTTTGGAGGTTGAAGCGGCCGGTTTTGTGAGGACTTTGGTGCCCTCACGTTCTTCCTGCTTTTTCTTCCCTCCTTCACCCCTGCGACGAAGTCTGACTTCACCGAACTTAAAGCTCACTTTGAAGTCATTCTTCTTTAAGGCTTCAATAGACTTATGGTCCACGGACAGAGTGATCAAAGCGGACGTTTTTTCATTGGCTCTTCTAATGATTCGCCAATCATCCACGTTGTATTCATTCTGTCCTTTGATGAGTCCTAGAATGTGCTCATTCTTGTCTTTCGCACTGTTAGGGAAGTGACCAACCAGTATTTGGGTACGAGGAATATCTTTTTCCTCGACCATCACCAGGTTTGCCCCTTCCCATGGCTTCAAGTCTACAATGAGCTCTTGAATCCATTTTTTAGTGCTTTCATTGGCGCACCTTAACACTAACCATCCAGGTTTGAAGGTGGCACCAAGGAATTTTGGTTTTATAGGATTGTCTTTTAGCTTAATTATCCTTTTCAGAATTTGCTCTTGGATGGCACTCATTTGCTCAGCTGTCAAGAGCGTTTCTGGAAAGGATTTCGCCAAAATACCAATTTGTAGAAGGCATATCTTTTTCTTTTTCCAGTGAGGTAATCTCGATTTTCTGAGGTTGTTTGGCTTTTTTGGAACCAGAAGCCTCAGAAGTTGAGTCGTCAGAGTGACCTCTCTTGAGATTATCTCCCGCTTTTTTGGAAAGGGTTGAAGAGCCTGCAAACGTGCCTCGTCAACGCCTAGGCCTTGTTGCAGCAGCTTCTTCATCCTTTTCCTGCCTGCTCCACTGAGTTTTATCCTCTTATCAGAGTCTTTGAGCTTCAACTTCTGTAATGTAGTTTCAACTTCAACCTCTTGATTTAGGATAGACTCAGCTTCGCTATCTAGTGACAATGATACGTTTGTTATCGTGTCATTGTCACTGTCACAAGATTCGCTCAAGCTATCTAAGCTTTTAGCTTCTCTTATGACTTTGTCAACCAGAGGAATGGTTTCCTTGGTTGAGGTTTGAGAAGTTGATGCTTTTAGAGGTGCATCACCCTCGTGTTTTTGTTTTTTTTCAATTTTGTTCATACGTGTTCCCACGAGTATTAGGGAAAGAAACAGTCACCCAAGGCAGAGCCCTTGTATCTTGAGAAGGCTTTTATTGAAACTGGAGGTCGCCTGGTATCCAGAGTTCGCATATTAGCGACTTGGCTCTCCCCTAGCCACGCATCCCTGGGCATATGCTGTACCAACCTTTGGATTTGATGCCCAGGCTACTGTTGGCCAGATCTTCAGCAGAGACATGACTGTACTGAAGATCTGTTACCAGTGGCACCACGAGGAGGTCGTAGCCGGACTTCCGACAATTCAATAGTTCGGTCTTGTTCGATTTCGCATGTTTATCCCCTACTGAAAGGTCAGCAGCCACCTAGTACATATGGATACAAAGAGAATTGAAATAATATAGAGATGCGAAAAAGAAAATGAAACAAAATTGTCACAGATCCTTTGGAGCCAGAGAAGGAGGTATCATATTTTTATTTTTTATGAAAAAGAAAAATCTTTCAATCGTTGACTTTTTGTTCTATAACTTAAATTTTGTTTTAAATTGAAGTATATGTTCTGAAGCTTGAATGCACACATGCAAGCGAAAACAGGTTTTACATTGTGTTTATTTCTAATCATGCACAAACACAAAAAGTATTAAAATATTTCTTTCTTCCCTTTTGAAGATTTTAAAAGTATAATTACATTAACCCTGAAATACTAAGGTAAAATTTTGTAGCGATTTTACCAACGTGGGGTGTACACACCCCAGGTAGAATTTGAATTTTCTTCCTTACCTTATTTTAACATTTTCAAATTGTTTTTATATCACAGTAGAAGCACATGAGTCAAACTAAATTTATGAACGAAATGATCGCAGCTATTATTTACGTAACGATCAGGATAAACAGTTTTTTTGTACTGGGGTGTACGTACACGTTAGTATTTCAGGGTTAATTTGAACTTATAGTATGTACATATAAATATATGTAATAATATTTAGTTTTTGAATAAATATGATAAAGAATTATTCAAGATACCTATTATATAGGTATTATAAATTTAAAAATTTAATTCTTGTCCTAAGTTTAAATTATAAAATTTTACAGGCCTACGTAAAATATTAGAATTAAATTTATGAAAAATTTCATAAAATTTAATATCTATGTAAATGGACAACATGAATTAATACTGTTAAAAACAAAGATTTGTAGAGGTAGGCCAGGGTCGAAAAAAGCAAACAAAAAAAAATGCTTGAGAAAAGAAAAATAACATAAAATCAAAGAAAAAATCAAGCCAAAAAAAAACGCCGAAAACAACAAATACCATAAAATTTCAGTTGTAAAAAAATGGCACATAAGACTAAAGAAACAAAAAACAACTAAAATTAATAAGATACCCTAATATTAGTATTTATTAAATAAATGCTACTTTTAGTTTTTCGGTTTTGCTTTCACTTTTCAGAGAATTGCCCATTGCATTTCACTACAAAATATGTAAAAATTATTAGGATAATTTATTATTTTAAATATTTAAGCTTACTTTTCTTTAATCATGATTTACATTTTTTTTCCTTCAATTATAATTTAATTAATTACATATATGTGTATAATCTATGTCTTTGTAAATAAATTTCAATTACTATATGTTTATATTATCAAATATTCCAACTCAAAACAGCTTAATGCTGTTCACAATTTACTCGTCGATGCAATTACTCAATTAGTCCTTTTCTCACCCTTCCTGTTCTTGGTTTATCCACCAGAATTTTGTTTGTGTCTCGTGTGCAATAATTGTGGATATCACTATCCAATCTTGTTAAAATTGACCTTTATGTCTTTTTTGAATGCTTTATATATAAATTCAGCTCTCAAAATCAATCGATGGATTATTGCCGGATTTGCTGTAGCGTATCTAATGTGTGATATGCGTATGTTGTAAATTAACTATGCAACTGCCCATTCTAATTTAGGACCTCTGCCTATCGTCGCTATCAGTGGAATTACCTTATTCACCAACTTCTCCACATGATAGTTCCAATTTAATTTTCCATCGATGTATACCCTCAGGTATTTTATTACTTACTTCAACTCTTTGAAGTGTTATTTCACTGATCTTTATTAATGGATTTATATCTTCTTTATTCTTAACTTTAAATAGAATGTACTTGGTTTTCTGTATATTTAAAGTTAGAAAATTACCATCTACCCATTTTTTGAATTTGCCCCAACCCTCGTTACTTACAATATTCACAATCACAGATAGCACGCATTACATGACTGTATCAAGAGTCAAGACTTCAAGAGTATCATAAAAGTTCATGATGTACATTTCGACAATTTGGTGCAGTGTAGTTACGCTTATGACACTTTAATAAACTTAGGGTTACTAGAATTATTTTAGTAACACCAGGATAGAAGCCTGAAAAATCCGAATTTCCCCAGACATTTCACCACCGGAAAAAAGAGGACAAAGTACCACGAATAAAAATTTTATTTGAATTCATATATCATATCTTTAATCAAAAAACAAAAAAATAACAGAAACATTTAATTCATACATATTAATTATTCAATAAAAAATAATTTAAAAAAAAAATCACTAAATTTAAATACCTAGATATACCCTACCTAGATATAACTCTTAAATCTTGATTGTACTTCTCATCAGTCATTAGTGTATTTTGGATAAGACATTGCTATCACTATCGTTATTAATCAAATAGTCATAAAATTCCTGACAGATTAAATTTAGTCAAAATAATGCCCTGAACTGTCTCAGGCAATAATTTCTTTTTGTCTTTTGTCCATTGAAGTTGAATTAATGAAAAAACTCTTTCCACATCGGCATTATGACTTGGAACGGCAAAATAAAATTCAGCTAGCTTAATTATTTCGGAATACAATTTTTCAGATTCATACTTTTTGAAATACTCATGCCACTTTTTATTAACACTTTTTTCCTTTTCTGTGTTCCGACAGCAATTTCATTTTTTTTATGGGCCATTTTTTTGTGCACCACCATATGACAAAAGATGGTTGCACATGAAATTCTTTAAATTCATAATTATATAGTCAAAATTTTAAAAGTTGAGGTTTCGTATTATACTAGAAAAACATGCGCAGAAAAAAAGATACTTACACACATGCGTTTTTGTTGTTGTAACAAGTTTTTTCTTTCGTATATCTACACAAAAAAGATCACTACGCCATGAAAAACATGCGCGAAAAAACTTCAACTTTTAAAATTTTGACTATAATTGATTTTTTTTATTAATTTCCTTCTAGAAAAATTTTTAATCCCGCTCATCAATATTCGTTGCCCACTCGTACTGGAAGTTTCATTTATTCATTTCCCAAATGGCGTAATTTAATACTGTTCAATTTTAATTCTATGTACTAGAATTAAAATAACTCCTAATCTTTATGTAATTTTTCTATGTAGTTAATCCCCGGCTTAACACATATTTTGTTAAAAAAAATATATGGAAGCTTTTGTAATAAATTTTATTCAATACAACATAATTGCATTCATACCGGTTTTTCATGGTCACGCCATATCCCAATTTATTATACATACCTCTTATTATGTTACAATTATTGCATCAGAATTTTTTCTTTAAGCGTAGTACTCAGATGAAAACAAATTTTATGTTGGAAAAAGTCTATTTATTTCGGAACGAAATAAAAAATCTACAAAATGGAGAAGAAATCTACATAGATGAAAAAAAATTTAATATAATATATATTTTTATCTTAATTTTACTATAACTATATCAAAACAACCTAACTTTACAAATGTCAAACAATCAATTTGTCTTCATTTTCCGTACGAAATAAATGGAACTTCAGCTGAGTACCACTTACGAAATCGAAACAGAAAATTTTTTCGGTTCCATTTATTTTGGTTTTTTTTACATAGGTTTTGTATAGGCAAAATATCTTATTTTCATCTGAATACTACGCTTTACTATGTAAATAGCCGCTTAAAATTTTAATCCACAAGTATATATTACAGTTCAGTCAAAAAGCATCAATTACAATAGAGGTTTAATTTAGGCGTTAAATTCAAATTTTTGAATTTTCATGTATGTATGTCTGTACGATCACGTTGTCTTGTGATATGTATGAAATGAAAAAATATTTTTAATTTTCATGTTTTTTAAAATATTTTGATTATTCAATTTCATATTGAATTTTATAATTCTTATAAAATAATGATAATTTATTTAGTTGGATATAAATTTTACTCTTTTTTATGATTTTGTTTTTCTTTTTTGTCAAATTTCAAATTTTTTGGTTTTTTCTTTTTTAACTTAAATGACAAATTTCTCATACAAATTATTTTACATACATAAAATTTGTAAAATATTTTAAAAAAAAATTAAAGTGAAAAAAAAGGTATTATTGTTACCAAATAACATTTTTATGCCATGTATTTTGAAGCACAACCAGAATAACATTTCATAAAACTTGCAACAATGATTTTCAATATTCATTCAATTAAAAATAAGTATAAATTATACCTAACAGTGTAAACTCGATAATTTAAACTAATTTAAACTGGCCTTGTTAAAATTTTAGAAGAGTTGACAAAATTGCACAGAAACCAATTTACACTTTCAACACTATTTTAAACAAAAATACCAAATAGTGTTGTAATAAATTCATTTGTATTTTTAAAAAAAGAATTACAAAATTGACTATGACGATTATAAAAAGAATTTTAAATTAGGTAATATGTACATATTTAACTTGTTTTTATTTCATCCTATTTTAAAAAGTAAAAATCAGAAAAAAGCCCTTTACAAAATTACATAACATTGAGCATGAACACATTAGGTGGTTATAACAACGGACGCAAACCGGTTATAAAACCTGTTTTTACAACTGCTCAAACTACATCTGAAGGTGGCATGACCAGTTGTAACGAGAGTATGAGTGTATTACAACTGTGAAGCTAAAATTATTTTAGTTGATTTCTTATTATACCAAGTTGGAAAAAATTATACCCTTTTGTTACTCCCAGCGCAACAATAACCGGTTTAACCACCAAGTGTGCAAAGGGTGATTATTAGCTAATTTTAGAAATTTAGACGTTGAAAATAAAGAGGTTCAAATTACTGAGCTTATACTTTATCTGTATTTAAGTAAAATTAAAGTAAAAAAAAATTTACAAAAAGAAAAACAAATTGTTTCAAAAAACATTCATACAATTATAATTCATATTGATCTTCTGTCTATCTTCAAATAATCGATATGTATGTATTTATAATTTGCATTATTGTTTTGCATATTTTCTTAATCCTTCCTACTTTTGTTATTAGTTAAAGTGAAAAAAAGTGAACAAAAATAATTCATCACTACAAAAAAAACATTCATACAATTATATTTCATATTGATCTTCTGTCTTCCTCTATCTTCAAATAATCGATATGCATTTATAATTGTATTATTATTTTTGAACATTTCCTTTATTCTTACAGTCTTCTTCGAAAATAAACAAAATAGCTGATTTGTAGGAGAAAATTCAAATAAAAACGGAAAAAATTTAAATTTAGTTCGAATGTTTCAAAAGCTGTATTTATAAATTTTTCTAAGCAAAATATTTATATTTGTTTGCATGTTCTAGATTTTTGAAAGAGCTTGAAATTAAATCTCTATTGTAATTGATGCTTTTTGGTACAGTATAGTAACCCAGTAAACCATGATCAATCACAATGAATTCAGTATGTAATCACTACATGATTGTGAATTCACTTTTTCTTCACATGATTTTCATCTGACTATCACAGATTATTCACTGCAATATGGAAATTTTTACACTCACAGTGATAATCAGTTTTTAATTTTGTTATGAGTGAATAAAAGGAAAATAAAATGAAGAATTTTTTCTCATTCAAAATTTAGGAAACACTGAATTTATTTTCATTTTATTCACTCATTATAAAATCATTGTAATTATTGAAGCAAAAATAGGCAGAAAAAATTTCCATAGGTACAATAGGTATAATATTACCAACAAAATAAATGATCTGTTTTAGTACATACATATACATACATACAGTATGTACGTACATATTATATAAGTTAACAACAGTTTTCAATTTTCACGTTTTAAAAAACTTCGCACTGGATAATATTACTTTCTGTAAATTAAAAAGTTCTCATGGAAAATACCGCTGACGCTGCGTCTGGTAAATAGGTAGAACAAGTAGAAATAATATCGTAATAATAAGAATTAATTTTGTAAAAGTTAGTTTTAATTTTGAGTTCAATAAAGTCGGTCAGCTAGCCTGACCTAAAAATATTTTTTTGTCTATTTTTTAAAGTAAATTTTTAACTGGCGCCCGAGCAGGGACCGTTGGAAATTATCGTGATAAAAGTCCGGTGAATTAATTAATTGGAAAAAGTATCAATTTTTAAAAAGTGTAGAAGTAAAATTCTCGAGTTCACTTTTTAATTAAATAAGAAACTTTGAAAGTGCCGAAGTAAAATTCTTGAGTTCACCTTTCAATTAAACTAAATTTTTCCTTAAAAGTGTAGAAGTAAAATTCTTGAATTCACTTTTAAATTAAATTAATTCGGTTTAAAAGTTATATTGGAACTTTTTCACGTAATTTCACGTGGCAAGTAAAGAAGGTAAATACTTCCTGAAATCTCCACAACACGCAAGGTTAGGAAAAGAGGCCCCGGAGTCACCTCATTGAGGACAAAACGGAGTTGCTGGATAAAAATTTTGGGTAACCACAACAAGATAAAATATTCAACAACAGCCGCCTAATCTGTTGCAGAGAAAGACCACAAACGGTTCATCAATAAGAAAAAGGAAAAAAACGGACAACCTACCTGAACACTTGAGCAACATATTCACTAAATATCATCCAAATGTTCGTCTTTCATCTATTTATTTTAATGTAAGTGACTTTTTATTAAATTAAAATAAAATCCGCGCTTTTAGAATTTTGGCATATTTAAATGGTAAAATTTAATTAGATTATTTAGAAAAGAAGTTAATAAAATAATTCCCAATCTAAATTTTTATTTTTTTATTTTTTGTGAAAGTGAATCTTATAAATTTTAGAGTCTCAATAATTTGCAGAATAATTTAGGAGTAGTTTGAAAAATAAACTAATAAGAAGAATAATAATAAAAACAAAATTGTACGAAAAACTATCTGAAAGAATAAAATAAATATAAAAATCGAGATATAAAAATAAATGTTGAATTACAAATTTTTGTAAAAAGAATATAACTATTGCGTAATTTATTAAAATAAATTTTGCTTAGATAATATTATTCGAGCAAAGGAAATTATTCCTTAAATTTAATATATAAAAAAAAGAAAGAAAAAATTTTTTTAAGCTTTTTATTTAAAATTAACAAATTGTGGAATTGTGTTAAGATTAAAAATAGAAAATTAGCAATCACAGAATAGAAAAATTTTAATTTAATTTTTAAGTACATAGAACCATTTTAGAAAAATTAATCTATAAAATAAATAAGTAAATAAAAGCAAATTATTTTAAAGAATTTAAAGTAGGAAAATTCTATTCGCATAAAAATTTCATTTGCATATCGTTTTATAGTATCATAGCTAACAAACTTATTCTTGAAATCGAAAAACAAATTTTGAAAATTGATTTGAAGGTAAAGGATTGATAATTCTAACTTGTCTTAATCAAAAATTTGTCATAATGTCAACCGATAATAATAACATTATTAGACCATCCAGGTTATCAGCACAAAATGATGGTCCAGGAGGTCCTGCCCCTACAGCACCACCTCCCACGAATGCTTTCGTTCTTACTCAGTTAACTGCCGTTATCTCAGATATAGTTAGAAGAGAAAGTAGGGAAATAATTAATTCAATGATGAACCCAGCTGCGGATATAAATAATGATGTCGATCAAATTATTGATGCTAGTATAGGCGGAAATATACTAGACATGGATAGAATACCCGATGTGGTAAAAAGTTTGAGGGAATTTTCAGGGCAACCAGGGGAATTCAGCTCTTGGAAGAAGAGCGTTGATAGGATTCTTAAAATTTATGAACCTATAAAAGGGACACCAAAATATTATGGCATACTTAGTGTCATTCGAAACAAAATCACAGGTTGCGCAGATACTGCGCTAGAATCGTACAATACACCTCTTAATTGGGAAAAAATAGCTAAATGCCTCACTTTGCACTATGCAGACAAAAGGGATCTGGGAGAAACCACGCGATTCCTGAATTTTATCAAGCAGTTTACAAACATCTTTCTCTAATTTTAAATAAACTTTCGGCCATGGAAATGAGTCAGGAATCACTCAACATAATGACACAAGCATACCGTGATAAAGCACTCGATACGTTCGTAAGAGGTTTAAAGGGAGATCTTCCTAGACTTCTCAGTATGAAGGAACCAATAGACCTACCCCAAGCATTGCATCTCTGTCTTAAACTAGAAAATGTTCATTATCGCGTGCAACATAGTCATGGAAACTTCAGAGCTCAACCCTCAGCAACCCCAATAGGTCCACCTAAAAGAAATAATCCCCACACATCTTCAATCTTACCATCTAGAACAAACTTCTACTCTGAATTAGTCAACATCCCTCAAAGGCCACCAAAACCAAATTTTTCAAAACAAATGCAACAGCCCCAACAAGTTCGAAACCAATTTCCTATGTCTCAACATAACAACCCTTTCCCTAAACCGGAACCTATGGACGTCGACCAATCCCTACGCTCACGTGCTGTAAATTATCAAAACAGGCCACAAATGCAACAAATGGCAGCAAAAAGACCCCTTTCAAATTACATTCATCAACCCTCCAAATCTCAAAAAGTTTTTAACACCGAGGAAGAAGCTTATAAGCAGCAGGAATTAGAAAATTACGAACAATTAAGAGACAACTACGACAGTCAAAGTGACCAAACGTTATCTAACTATATTGACGCTCAAAATAACCCCAGTATTGAATACTCAGAGGATTTAAGTGAAGCTCATTTTTTAGATTAAAGAGCTCTTCGCTTCCATACATCGAATACGCAGCGAAGAGCGGCGAAATATTAAAATTTTTAATAGATACAGGATCTAATAAAAATTATATTCAACCCCGTTATATTAGAAACCCTATTCCTAATAAAAATCCTTTTCGCGTAAATTCTGTAGGCGGTAACCTCGAAATAACACATCATGCTCAAATAAACCTATTTGGTCCTTTCCAAAATATGAAATTCTTTATCTTACCGAGTCTTAGGACCTTCAATGGAATTATTGGTAATGATAGTATGAAAGAATTAGGAGTTACAATTTTCATAAACGAAAACTACATGACCACAAAATCAGGTGCAATAATTCCAATAAAACAGCATCTTTCTGATTCAGTAAACACTCTAAATATCAGAACCAATCATATGAACCCAGAACAAAAAGAACTTCTACACGAAATTATTAAAAGGTGTCCTAATGTTTTTTCGGCTCCTGATGAAAAATTAACATACACCACCACAGTTAAAGGAGAAATTAGGACCACCAAAAATGAACCGATATATTCAAAATCTTACCCCTACCCAATGTGCCTCAAAGACGAAGTAGAAAATCAAATTGAGAAACTTCTTCTTCTTATTAGGCCTTCACGCTCCCCTTACAACTCTCCAGTTTGGATCGTCCCCAAAAAAGAGGACGCCTCAGGGGAAAAAAAATACAGAATGGTAATTGATTACAGAAAACTTAATACGGTCACTATCCCTGACAAATATCTCATACCGGAAATCAATGAAGTTTTGGCAAATCTAGGCAAAAACCGATTTTTTTCAATTATCGACCTTAAAAGCGGATTTCATCAGATTCCGCTAAAAGAATCTGATATAGAGAAAACTGCATTTTCCGTAAATAACGGAAAATATGAATTCACACGACTACCATTTGGGCTGAAAAATGCCCCCGCCATATTTCAACGCGCATTAGATGACATTCTTAGAAATCATATAGGAAAAAGGTGCTACGTCTATATAGACGATATAATAATTTTTGGTAAAAGTGAAAGGGAACACTTCGAGAACCTAGAAATAATATTCAAGACCCTAGATGCAGCGAACATGAGAGTTCAACTCGACAAATGTGAGTTCCTGCAAGATCAAGTAGAATTTTTAGGGTTTGTTATATCAAAAGATGGTATAAAAACCAACCCAAAAAAGGTTCAAGCAATACTCAATTTTCCTACCCCTAAAACATTGAAAGATTTAAGATCATTTCTTGGAATGTCAGGCTATTATCGTCGCTACATCAAAGCGAAACTATGCGAAACTAGCAAAGCCACTGACATCCCTTTTAAGAGGGGAAGATGGACGAGTGTCCAAAAACCTCTCGAAAAACAAAATTATTGACCTTAACGAGGAAGCAAATGAAGCATTTAAAAAAATAAAAAACTCATTGATTTCAAAAGAAGTAATTCTTTCACACCCCAACTTCGAAAAAAATTTTGAACTTACAACAGATGCCTCTGATTATGCCGTTGGTGCAGTCCTATCTCAAAATTCAAGACCAATAGCCTTCCTATCCAGAACATTAAACAAAACAGAAGAATCATACGCCACAAACGAGAAGGAAATGCTTGCCATAATTTGGGCTTTGAATTCTCTAAGAAACTTCTTATATGGTTCACGAAAAGTCACAATATTTACAGACTACCAACCTCTTACATATGCATTAAGCAACAAAAATACCAACAGCAAAATGAAACGTTGGAAAGCCATTCTGGAAGAATATAATTATGAATTAAAATACAAGCCAGGAAACACCAACGTCGTTGCTGATGCATTGTCAAGGTTTTCTCAAATAATTTCAATGACAATAACCCAACATAGCGATGAAAGTTCATCACATAATTTGATCCCCTGTGTAGAAATACCTGTCAATGTTTTTCGGAATCAGCTAATTCTAAAAAGAGGCAACGAAAATAGTTATCAGCTAGAAACCCCTTTTGCAAACTACACCAGGCACATAATAATTCAACCTCAATACTCAGAAACAGATTTAATAAATATTTTCAAGAGATATCTTAATCCAAAAATTTTAAACGGCCTAATGACCGAAGAAGCAATAATGGGAAAAATACAAGAAATCTACCCAATACATTTTAAAAATTACAAAATCCGTTACACACAAATTTTCGCTACAGACATAACAAACGAAAGTGAGCAAGACGAAATAATTTTAACAACCCAACGTAGGGCCCACCGAAATCCTCAAGAAAATAGATTACAAATTTTAGAAAAACACTACTTTCCTAAAATGAGCAAGAAAATAAAACATTTCGTTAAACAATGCACAGTTTGTAAGGAAAGTAAATATGATAGGCATCCTAATAACCAAATAATAAATCCCACGCCAATCCCAAACTATCCAGGTCATATACTGCACATTGACATTTATTCTACAGAAAACCAATTAGTTTTAACAGCAATAGATAAACTCACAAAATTCGCACAAGCAAAACCTATAAAATCTAGAGCGATCGAAGATATAAAACGACCTCTGAGAGATTTACTGTTTTACTTTAGTGTACCAGAAATAGTAATAATTGACAACGAGAAATCTCTTAACTCAGCGTCTATAACTTTCATAATGGAAGATGAACTAAAAATAAAAATTTTTAAAACCCCTCCATATAAAAGCGAGGCAAGTCGAACGCTTTCATTCCACCCTGTCAGAAATCATGAGATGTCTGAAAAGAGATGATGTAGCGCGTACGTTCGAGGAATTACTAGAAAGATCTGTAAACGAATATAATTTCACTATTCACTCAACCACCGGGAAAAAACCCGTTGAGCTATTTTATGGGAGAATGCCAAACATAACACCAGAAGAATTCGAAAGAACTCGGTTAAGTAATATAGAAAAGTTAAAACAAAAGCAACAAAAAGATATAAAATATCATAATAAAACTAGGAAACCGATAAAAACTTATGAACCAGGGCAAGTCATTTATGTAAAAACCAATAAACGATTAGGGTCGAAGCTTACAATAAGATATAAAAAGGAAATAGTCAAAGAAAACAAAAATACAACGGTCACCACGGAATCGGGGAAAGTCATCCACAAAAGCAACATTAGAAACTAAAAGTATTACCATTTTCCTTTTTCTTTTCAGGGAAGCATTTTCCACCATTATGTGCGCAACACAGATTTTAGACTATTCAAATTCCCAAATAGTAGCCATAAGCATCGGTAAAGCAAAAATAACAGATGGAAACTTTAAAGTGATACACGTCATTGAATTAGACAAATATCAAAACCTTGTAAACGAAATAGGTCCAGTCCTCGAAAATACAATAACCAAAAATCACCCTCTATTTTCTTATCTCAATTACGAATTAATCCAAGTAAACAATTTACTAGATAATCTCAGGTCCCATAAAACGAAAAGGTCACTAAATTTCAAAGGAAGTGCATGGAAGTATATTGCATGAAATCCAGATCATGACGATTTCGTTATAATCAAAGACAAAATGAACAATATCCTACAAAACAATAATAAACAAGTTATTATCAATCAATTACATAATGACAGAATAAATAATATAACTAAAATAGCAAATGAAATTTTAAATGCAATAAAAGTTGAGGATAAAATAAATTACCAGTTAGCTCTTAATATTCAGTATAAATTAAAATTAATAAAAGAAGAACTAATCAACATAAAATACGCTATTCATTGGGCCAAGTTAGGAGTGATAAATTCAATGATGTTATCTCAATCAGAAATACAACTTACAATTCAAACCTTAGATAATGAAAAATTGCCTTTTGCAACAGCAGAAGAAGCTTTAGATTTTGCTGATGTTAAAATCATTAGTAATAACTCTTGTTTGTTCTACATCATTTACATACCAATGACAACTGAAAACATTTACGAAAAATTGTTAGTTAAACCAATAAAAATAAATAATGTAATTAGCGATAATACTTATAACAAGATTTTAAGAAACGATAAAAATATTTTAGGCATTAAAGGAAATTGTAAAACTTTTAATCATTTATTTATTTGTAAGCAAAACAGTGTTTTAGATATAAGTGATTCTACCTGTTTACCAAATCTTCTAAAAAGTCTCAACTCAACGTGCGACAAGATCAATAACCAGCACATACCTACTGTAGAGGAGATCTCAGAAGGAATTATACTATTAAATCAATTTAGTTGCATTATCAACATTGAGAATATCTCACACAGCCTCAATGGAACATTTTTAATAAAATTTCATAATACAACAATAACAATAGAAAATAGATCATTCATATCAAAGGAAGTGTCGATCTATCAAATATTACCAGCTATTTTACAACCAACCCCTCAAGAGAAGAAATATAGAGAACTTTTATCCTTAGAGATGATGAAAGAAATCCAAATCAACAACACCAACCAGATCAAACTGCTACGAACTGAAAAAAAAATATACCAATTCTTCAATTTCGGCCTAACTATCACAGTTGCAATCCTACTTTTAATTGCATTCATACTTAAAACTAGAAACAAAAACATCATAGAAATCGTTAATCAAACGAAAGAAAAAAAAGCTATAGAAACAGAATCATCAGAAATTACTCCAGAAATTACTACAGACAAGATAGAGGAAGTAATAAAAAAAACATTAGCAACAACAAATTAACATCAAACAATAAGCAGAAGGAAATTTTACGAAACACCATTCTTTTAGATTCTCAAAATTAACACATCAACAAATGAGGACATTTGCACTTAAGAGGGGAAGAGTTAACAACAGTTTTCAATTTTCACGTTTTACAAAACTTCGCACTGGATAATATTACTTTCTGTAAATTAAAAAGTTCTCATGGAAAATACCGCTGACGCTCCGTCTGGTAAATAGGTAGAACAAGTAGAAATAATATCGTAATAATAAGAATTAATTTTGTAAAAGTTAGTTTTAATTTTGAGTTCAATAAAGTCGGTCAGCTAGCCTGACCTAAAAATATTTTTTTGTCTATTTTTTAAAGTAAATTTTTAACTTATATGTATAATACTGCAACTGTATCATAATTTTTTTTTTGTTTTACCTTGTGATGTAAAAGGGAATGCAAAAATTATTAGAGTTGTGTTGCGACAGCTATATTAGATACTTTTATAGGTCACATTTTTTTTTTTGTACGCCACTGTACATATTCAGTTGGATGGAAATTAAAAATCTCTAAATTCAGTTCATATTGGAAATTAGGTATGCGGTTCCAATTTTTGCAACTTAAAATTCCAATAAATGAACTGTAATTTAATATCCGTTGCACACGCGAAACAAGATTTTTAATCCATTTCATTATTCTAGAAATGGTGTGATTTTCTTTTATATTTTAAAATCACTCAATTTCTAGAAAACATAAGAGAATTAATCAATGTAATTTTTTTTTTGTCTTCTCTTCATCAAAATTCTCTTATTTTCTACTTACCTTCATTTTTATTAAAATCCCAAATTTCTTACAAATCTCTTACAATTAAAAATGTATGCAATGGTAATTACCGACGGTAATACGTCATATTTCATACACCATTTAATATCCATATAAATTGTCCCATATAAAATTCATTACATAGTAATTGACCCACATAAATTCATTATGGCCTATTTACAAATGTAAATAGCATAATGATATACAGTAAAACCTGCTAATTGGGACACTGTCTAATTGGACCACCTGTATATTAGGACCATGCTAGCATTTACACAACGATTTTTGGTAGGAAATAACCTGAAATAACCTGTGAAATAGAACCACCTCTAGAATCGGACCGCGGACCACTCTCTTTATCTAAATTCAGTTTATATCAGTGTTATTGAACCTTCCTAATTGGACCACTTTTTGTTGTTTTGCTTGACAATGAATAGTAAAACTATGAGTTAAACAAAAAAAATACATATGTATGTATGTAGAATGCAAAACTATATACAAATTAGTTCTCGATTTAATTAGAAACAACATAAACATAAGCATACATGAAACTTGATTCATTGTAATCGTACGATTGTGGGCGTTAAAAATTCGGGTTTATTAACAATGTAAAACAAAAAAAGAAAAACAATCGAAAATTTCAAATTATTTTCGAAAAATAGATTGGTTATACATATCTATCGTACAATGGACAAAAAGACTAACTGACATATAATGTATATGCAGTTAGTCCTTTTTTCCCCGTACAAAATATGTCAGTTAGTCCTTTTGTCCATTGTACGGTAGATATGTACTTATTGATCTAATGAAATGTACCTATTTTGTTATTGTTAATGTTTTTTTCTTTGTTTGAAGTATTTTTTAAATTTTTTTATCTGTATATGAAGTTATGTAAATAATACAGACGTGTAATTGCATTAAACATTTAAGTTTTCTCTCATTTACTTACATAAAAAAACAAGTATGACACTGACTATGTGGACCACCTCGTAATCGGACCACAAAAATCTTTCACCGTGAGGTGTCCCAACTAGCACGTTTTACTGTAATGAATGTGTAAACTTAAATGAAGTGCCTACATACCAGACGCGGCTCTACCTTAAGGGCAAACAGGGCAGTGCCCCACAAAGAATTTCACCTTAAATTGCATAAAATTACAGAATTTCATCAAAATAAATTTGAAATTTTTTTTTAAAAAAAATGGAGAAAAATCAAAAATAATTTGGTGTAAATTGTTTTTCAAAGTACATGTGTACTGATGCAAGTATTTGCAAAGAGAATTGAAATACAATATGTATGTATACATACAAATTACAATACATGGTTCAAGGTTCAACATATTTCAATTCTTTTTGAATAATTTTATTCTTTTTGTATGATCAATAAGATCATAGTGATCAATGATCATACTCTATGGGGCAGATTAACAATAGCCCTAAAAATGAGTATTATTTCATATATTCGTGTATGAATCATTCTCTCTCTATATTCATTTTTGTTCAGAAGAAATTTGTGTTGAAGTGGCAATTTCAGTTCTACCCTTAAATTGAGAAAATGTTGCGTCTTACCAAGTAACAATACAACACAAATTTGTCTCATAATTTTCTTTCTCATAGGATTTACATAGTAAAAAATTTCAATCTCATTATAAATTTTTCATCTTAAAAATATATTTGTAAAAATTGTTATGAATTTTAAAAACAATAGATATTCATATTATTTTTATTCATTCATGATATTAATTCTATTATAATTATATTATTTTTTATAATTAATACTTTCTTTTCCATTATAAATTATCAGTTTTTCACTATTTATGAAATTCATTTCATATTTTATATTAATTTGGAACAATTTGTTAAATTTTATAAACTTTTTGAATCAATTTTCAATAAATTTTGTTACAATTTTCTGATGAATTAATATTTATATTAAATTTTTTACCACGTACATAAATGTGTTAATGATACATCTTCGTTTTTTTATATGTATGATTCGTTTATACCACGGGGCTTTTGGTTGATTGCCCAATGTTGTAAACACACAAATAAAGTAAATTTCTTCTTCTTTTCTATTCATACAAAATAATGTTCGTTCTCATTATCTCATTTTTTTCTAATCCAACCCAACATAATGTTTAAATTTTGTTGTTTTTTTTTGTACATATAAATTTTATTCATTGCACACAAAATCCACTCATTCTTTTTGTTTTAAATTTTTATATGGAAGGATTATGACTTGCCAACTTTAGGATGTTATATCTTGGGCTATGTTTTATTAATTTGAATCAAATAAGAAGCACTATTTAAGGAAACATTTCACCTATGTAGGAGGAATGGGAATAAATTTTTTAATTTAGTATAATAAAATTTACCAACAAAATTGTATAAAAGGATTCAAATTTTTTAAGCTCTGTACATATGTATCATACATAGGTATGTACATATGTATCATACATAGATATGTACATATGTATATATTTTTGAAAAACATAATTTTGTGTCTTGTTATGATTTTAGGTAGTATTTAGATTTGTTTGTTTAAATTAGGCAAAAAAGAATATATTTTTAGTCGAAAATATTTATTTCAAAAATACATAACAAAAATTTTCAACCGTAAAGTTAAAAAACAAAATTTAAAAAAGCGATTTTTGTCTAAGAAACTGTATAATTTTTATATTTTTATAAAAATATAAGGATTCTAAATAAAAGAACATACCGGACTATTTAAAAGTGTTGAAAACCGAGCAGAAATCCAAATAAACTGTCTTCAGAAAAAACGATGTTTTGAGCATTTTTTTCTACAACTTTCGGAGTCTAAGCATTGATGCGCGTAGTTTTTTCGGTGCTCTATAACTCGCGTCTTATTGAAAGAATCTTTTGCATGTCAGGGGTAGTTTCGTAGAGAGTAATAAGAAAAATATCTTGCAAAAATTTCAAAACAATCGGAAGGGAGAGTCCGGATATTTTCAAATTGAAAAACGGATTTTTGAGAAAAACGTGTTAACACTGATTCGAGTGCTAACATCCTTGAAACCTTAATCAGCCCCACCAATTGATTTCCCCACGAGCCGCCACTGCTACATACGAATAATTTTTTTTAATTAAATTTTCATTGAAAAAAAAAAAGAAGAAAAGTACAAAAAAAAGAATCGCATATTAATAGTTAAGAAAAGAGTTTAAAAAAAAACCCTTTCTGTTTAAATAAGAGAATCTTGTTAAAGTGATTTTAATTTTTTTGTATCTATTCAAAAAAAAAAAAATAAATAATGAAAAAACAATTTTTTTTATATATTATATCTAAATCTTCAAACTAAAAGAAAAAGAAACATGTGAAAAGAAAATGAAGTATTTAATTAAAAGAAAGTAATTATATTCAAAATATTCAGTAATAACGAAAAAAGAAAAAAAAATATATAATAGAAACATAAAATAAAAATTTATAATGAGATAATGTATTGGATAATAAATACTTAAATGAAGAAAGAAAGAAAAAAAGAAAGAAATGGTGAAATATTAGGAAGGATTGAAAAAAGAAAATAAAGAAAATTTGATATAATAATATAATCATGAATCTTTAATTTGATGGATGCGAGAGAGCCCTGAGGGCGGAGAGAGAGCTGGTGGGGGTCCGTGGGGGGATGCCTCGGGTCCGCAGAGGACGAGAAGTTATCCTGTTGCTTCCTTTTTCTGTTCTTTAGGTTGACCTCCGTTTTTTTTATATAAGTATATCCTGATTTCCAAATTTCAGCTTCATTATAACTTTAATCACCGGTCTACTTTTATGTTACTGGTATGAATACATCTCGACCGGATGAGTCCAAGAACCCTGCCCAGGCTGAAGCAGCCGGAACCCGCTTTGTAGACCGGATAGGACTCTTCGGGAGGTCTTGAGCTTTGTCAAATATCAATTTGATTTTCATATCGTAACAGTTGGTTTTTAGTCGGCGAGTCAAAATGTAGTCGTTAAGAGCGTTGGGTTTTAGCAAAGAACGTAAAAGTAGAAGATGCCCAAAATCCATATATCCCTATGGCACACAAAATTTTCAATATTTAATTTACAATGATCAAAAATAGTATAAACGTTATTGATTTCAGGTGGCAACATGTTGAAAAATTTTCAATATTTAGTTTACTATGATCAAAAATAGTCAAAACGTCATTGATTTGTTGAGAGTATTTTATGACGTCATACATTATGATTATTTTGATCATGCTTTGCCAGATTTCTGTTATAAATTTTCATTTATACATACATATAATAAATTAATTTGATTGCATTGTTGTCGTAATTTATGCTTTTGAATTTTTTTTTGTTTTGGACCAAAATAAATGTTTGTACTTTGAAAAATAATCTCTTCTTTTTTCAAATTATAAAATATATATTTTTATTTTTTATTTTTATTATACGTACATATATGTAAATAGGTATATATTATATATGGACATGGCTTTTTTTATTTATCGTATCAACATTTAACATTATTAATTGTTGCAATTCTCGCTATTGATATATACATACATTTACGCGCCTGCTGCCTTCCTTAGATGTGGTAGCCGTTTCTCAGGCTCCCTCTCCAGAATCGAACCCCGATTCCCAATCAGTGCTGTTCAAAATTATTTGTGCAAAGCAATTTGTTTATACAAAGTCGTATTTGATTTGGTATATCTTCCAAAAAGCTTGGAAGCTTGAGAGGATTTCAAAACCGCATGGAGCCAGATTCCTGTTGACCTTCTGAAAACATTAATAGATTCCATGCCCCGACGACTTCAAAAGGTTATTGATGCTAAAGGAGAAACATAGAATACTGAATAAAGAGAATAAGTAAAATTTAACAACCTTTTATGTACATAAATATAAAAAAAAAAAGATAAACTTATTTTTAAGATTACATTTACACTTTTTCATGTTGCACAAATAATTATGAACAAAAAATGTTATGCACAAATAATTTTGAACATTGAACTTTTGTTTTTTTTTACCGTTAACATTGAATGTTATTTTTTCCTGTGAATTGCGAATTTGTGGAGAACTGTCTAAGCTATTATTAGTGAAATTTTGAAGTCGATATATTTATTTTTTTGGAAGATATACCAAATCAAATACAACTTTGTATAAAAAAATTGCTTTGCACAAATAATTTTGAACAGCACCATACATATGTATAATATTCACTATTGCTATACTTATGAACAATTCTTTATTTCCGTTTTTCTAATTTTTGTTGTTGTTATATTCAAATTTAGTTTTAACCACAATTTGTCTTTCTTTTTGACTTCTTGCAGGTATGTATAAATAAATTTTATACTTTTCTATTTTCATTGAAAATTATTTTATATTTTTTGTGGCAAGATATGTGATTTGTCAATGTTGGACTATTATATGTATTTCGTACTAAATTGCACCGATGTATTTCGAATAAAAAACACAAGATCAGAAAACACTTTAAGCATCGTAACGTAATGCTTAAATTTCCTTAGCATAACCTGTGTAAATAATTGGATTCACAGCAGGAGGAAAGAAAATTTTTAACCCAAGGACTTGAAGAAAAGTTTCAAAATACATACATATAAGAAGTTTTAAAATTCTTTCTACCAATTCACTTTAGTATTGCTTTTTACTGTTATCATTAAATTTGGTTCTCTCGAAAAGTTCAAAACAAGAAAAAAATGTTGAACAATTTCATGATTCGACGTCTTAAAACTTTGTTAGTGAAAGAATCTCACAAGTTTTCTGTTAAAATCACAAATATTGGAAAATATAAATTTGAAAATTATATCTAATCAACTGGCAATATGGTGGTAATGGTACTAGCTGTGTTTTATTGGAGCTGAGAAAGACCACCTTTATTTTGCTCAGCTCACTTTACTTCTTCTTGAACATCGGCTCACTTTAACCAATGACAATGTATTCTATAACAGACTTATTATTCCCATATAGCGAAATAGTCAGAACCAGTTGACCTCCAATCTCAACGTTTGGCCTCCAATCTAAAAGCTGTTTAAGCTCTTTCTTATTCTCAAAGTTTTTTTCCTAATTTCTCACTTTTTTAAAATATATTCTCTTTTCTATCTATTTTCCATACAATACATAGAAAATTTTAACAAAAATTTGAGAAATTTTAATATTTTTAACTCGCTATCCAATCATTCTCATGATTCTCATTACTATACAGAATCATATGGAAACAGCTTTCCTTTACTGCATATTCAGATACCTCAAGAAAACAATAAGGAGATGTTATATACATGTATGCCTTCGAATAATAATTAATATATGAGTTTACTTCACTTCAAAATAAAAAAAATAGTATTCAATATATTTTAAAGGATATATACATACATACATACGTATATATATTTGTTTTTTTAAACAGCAAAACATATGCATCAGCTGCACATACAATTGGAACAGGTATAATTTGTTGTTTATTTTTTAATAATAATATCCATTAATATATTTAATATACAAAATTGTACTAGGACAGCCGCTGATATATACTTTCGTTTGATAGTATATGTTGACGGTAACAAAAAAAAACAATAGGAGGTGTTATACACATGTTTATCTTCATTACATATAATATCACTTCAAATAGAAAAAAATATCTTTTTTTCATATTACCTTACCTCTATACATTTTTCAATGCAAAAGACCAAAAATATATTAGTTAATCACCGCACAAAAAAAATTGTATATGTGTTTGAAAAAAAATTTACAAATTATGTATTTACTTTATGCGTAAATGGTATTTTTGTGTTTTGTTGTTTTTGGAAAAGATATATGATGTGTATGGTATATGAGAAATGAGAAATGTATGAATATAATATTTTTATTGTTGCATTTTTTTTTCTTGTGTTTGCTTGTGTGTATATATTTTAAAGTAAAAATATATATTCAGAACAGCATTAGATATTTTTTAATGTAAAATAAAATAAAAACATGCCTGTTAATTCTTATCTCCTGATCCATTACAGATAAAATTTTCATATTTCCTAATGAAGATGAACAAACCACGAAAAAATGTCTGGACATGAAAATTTACGAAAATGTAAAAATTAATTTTTAAAATTATTTTTAAAATTTGAAATAACAAATACATATTTATCTGAAATACTATTTCAAGGGATACATAAACAACAAATATATACCATATGTACATATTGAAGAAACAGCTATAATTTTTTGTTTGAAACTAGAAAATAAATTTACAAGTTCAATATGTTTTTTAATATTTTTATGCGTATATTTTGGCTCGTGTTGAATTTACAGTATATTTCAATAATCAATATAGCTATGCATTAAAAAAATTTTTAGAACGACAAATGGGAATTAGATGTGTGTATATGTATTTGTTATATGAATAATAATATTCTGTGCATAAATGAGTAATAAACGAAAGAGATAGAAACTTTTCGTCTCTCATACTTCCCCGCACAGGTCTACAAATTTTTTGAAAACTGCTGATTTTCGAATGTACTGCCAGTGTACCTCTCTATGTATCTGCTTTGTGCTTTAACTGTCCAAAAAACATGTTAAATAATTAAATTATATTCTTGAACAAATTTCACTGAAAAAACCAGCACTAAAAAATAACTCAGGAGGAATATAAAATAAGAACTACAAAATCACGTAATAAACCTAAACATTAAGTTTAATTCCATATGATACTTTCCCATCAAAAACAACTAGTAAACTATTCTGATCAAGTGAGCGAATAAAATTTCGTCTCATTTTCTCATTGAGCAAGAGAGATAGTGACCTCTATTGTCGACTCAAAAAAAATCAGTGCGAACAAACCGATTTTATCATGTGAAAAAGTGATACATTTCAGAATTCTGTAGTATCTAGTTCTGTTTTGTTAGAACTAGGAAGTACTATGTGATGACTTCAGGGGCCCTATTGTGTAATTCGATCGATAGTCGATCGAATCGAATGAATTATTCATAATATTTTGTGTCATTCTCAAACATATGTTAATATACGCTGTATGAATTTCATTTAAAATATCTAGTAATCTATTCTTTCTAATGTTTTATTCGATTGATACCGAAAATTATTTCGATATCTTTTTTCCGACAACACTTGATATTATTATCACCATTGAGCATGAACACATTAGGTTGTTGTTACAACGACGCAAACCGGTTATAAAACCTGTTTTTACAACTGCTCAAACTACATCTAAAGGTGGCACGACCAGTTGTAACAAGAGTATGAGTGTATTACAACCGTGAAGCTGAAATTATTTTGGATGATTTCTTACTATACCAAGTTGGAAAAAATTATACCCTTTTGTTACTCCCAGCGCAACAATAACCGGTTTAACCAACAAGTGTGCAAAGGGTGATTCATCCTATTAACATAGCCTGACTCCTTATACGGACCATGAATAACGTCTGCAAAAAAAATTCAAATCAAAAACACAAATGGTACAAAAAACATGATTATAGTCAAAATTTTAAAAGTTGATGTTTTTTTGCGCATGTTTTACATGGCGTAGTGATCTTTTTTGTGTAGATATACGAAAGAAAAAACGTGTTACAACAACAAAAACGCATGTGTGTAAGTATCTTTTTTTCTGCGCATGTTTTTCTAGCATTATACGAAACCTCAACTTTTAAAATTTTGACTATAAGCCTACCTAACATGTACTGAAATGTACTTTTCTTTCATCGAAAATGTCTTCTAAATACTTTCTCGCTGTATTTGTTAATGAAGTCCGATATGCATTTCTTCCGATAGATAACCACAATCATCTTCACTCACAATCACTGCTAATGCTTTCACCCATGTACGACGTATGTTCACTTCCAGTCAGTACTTTTATTTTACACGTTTCTTCCCCACGACCGTATTCTTCACATTCGTGGGCCAGGGGAGTAGTGCGGTTTCCTCATTATTCTTTACTTTTTCAACCAAACTGATTTCTATTTAACGAAGTGAAGATACTGACACTGCATACATACACAAAAGTCTGTCAAAAAATTTTATTTGCCGCGCATTTAAAATTTAAATACATTGAAAAATTTGTGTATGAACAATGAATTGAGAAGAAAGAAGGAAGAATGGTGTAAAAGTAAAAAGTCGAGAATACGGTCGTGGGGAAGAATCGTGTAAAAGTACGGAGTGAGATTCATCTCATCGTCCGTAGAAAACTGTACATCTTACAAGTATTTTCATAACTATTAAAAATTCGCAATCACAAATTTTCAGGATTATCTGTATGGGGTTAAGAATCTGTATGTGGCTAGAAAAAATTATTTTATACTTTTAGTCCGTCTTAAAAACGTGGTATAATAAAAAATTCCACACACCTAATTTAGGTAGTATTCGCACACAGCCTGAGTATATATAGTATAGTAAAGTAACCTCGGAAATTTTGTGTGGTTGTGAATGCGAAAGTGACAAGTTTGTTATACATTTTTTGTAAATTTTTATTTCTTTTTTCGTAGAATTTTCTAGAAGAATGCCTTTGCCTCCGGCTTTGCTAAAAAGACTTGCATCAAGGGGAATTATTAATGCTGATAACCAGAGTAAGTCAGAATGCAAATTTTCAACCATGGGCCATGAAATAATAAAACAATTTTAAAACTTCTAGATCAACAAACTATACAAAATAATACAGAAAATGAAGAAATTATTGCTGAAGATTATGATGATATTGAAGATCCATTACAATATGACTATGAACCAATAAAAAAACCTCAAAAAAATTTTTGGATTGAACGTATGAAAAAACGTATAACTGAAGGTAATAATCAAGGTTATAAAGGATGTCCAAATAAATACAATATATTTCATAAATGTACGTTATATTGTATAAATCGTTGGGGTGATGGTACTTCTGAACCTACTCGTTCATATTTAAAAAGACATAATCGTCTCTTGAAAAGATATCCATTACCAAAAATTTGGACTGAAGTTTATGATTCAGGATGGTAAACTTTGTATTTTTTATTTTAAAAAAAAATGTTAAATTAAATTTGAATTATTTTTAGTGGTGTTTATTACTATTGGAATACAATAGATGATACTGTATCATGGTTACCACCAGATCATCCAAAATCACAAATATCAAAAAGTGCTGGAGCATTACGTCGTGAATTTGATGAAATAGAACCACAAGATGAAGAAGAAATTAATATTGACCATTTAACTGAACAAGATATTCATAAAATTCTGGAAGCTCCAATACCATCGGTACATACAACAGGAATAAAAGTAAATAATAAACACATACAAATTCTTTTCTTTAAAATTCGAAAAGAAAACAAAATTCCAATTTAATTTACAGCGTCCTTCTAGTCCACCATCTATAGATAGTACCATATTTACAACATTGAAAAAATCAAAATCACGCGATTTAGATAAAGCCATCAGACAAAAAGCTTCACGTAAAAGTGATAAATTAAAAGCAAACAATTCCGATCCCTTAGATCCAATGGATCCTGCTGCATATTCAGATATACCACGAGGTAAATGGTCAGATGGTTTAAATACAGAAAATGTTAAAACTGGGGTTGATCCAACTGTAACTGGTGCATTATTTCAAATGCGACCATATCCCAGTCCAGGGGCTGTTTTACAAGCTAATGCCTCATCATCATCATCATCGTCAAAAAATCGTTCTGGAAAATCTAAAAAAGATGAAGAATAAAATTTTTAAAACTGAAAATGATTTTATATTCAAATTAAAATTTGTGATTTTTATTTTACAATATCTAAGTATTATTATTATCTAATTTTTTTAAACAAATTATAAATTGATAGTTTTAAATTATAAATATTACAAAATTTATTATCATATCCTTACAATGCGCTGAGTTAAAGCTTCAATATACTCCTGAAATAACATTGTAGCAATTCAGTTACTTTTTATTTTGTTGAAAATTATATCACTTACCATTAGTATGAAATTTTCCAAATTCTTTACTTTCCCATAAACGATCAAATTCATTTTGAAATTTATTAATTATTTTATTATTTGATGTAATCAATATGTTTTCCCAATTTCCACAAAAGCCCTTTTATGAAGAAATAATAAATATTTTTAAATAAATTTAAAAAAAAAATCCAATTACCTACTTGAATTGTCCAATTTGCTGATCCTGTTATTAAAAGTGGTGTTGGTTTTATTTTCAATTTAAAAAATGGTTTTATCATTGCAGAATATTCTGTTCGTGGGCCATCAATTATGCAAAATTTGTGATGCATTGTAGTATCTTTACTTCCATTCCGAACTTGACATCCTATGCGCAAAGAAAAAATTATTAGAGAAAAATTTGTGTAAAAATAATTACCTTCTTTATAAAGATCAATAATCTTTGATGCATCATTGCATGACATTGTATTATCACATATAACTCGTACGCTGATACCTCTTTTCTGTGCTTGAATTAAAGCGCTACTAAATTCATACATTGTGAATATATACATTGCAACATCGATATTTTGTTTTGCATTTTCAATTTCCATTATGATACGTTGTATGTTTTTCATATAACAATTTAGATTATAACATGGGATTATATCGTTTCCATGTATTCCTTCACAATTTTCTATTAATTCATTTATAAAAAGAACATCATTTACTTCTTCATCCTTTTTTGTTTCAAAATTTTTTTTATATAAAATGTCAACAAGTTGATATATAACTTCAGAAGATACAGAAAAACCAAGTACGTAAAGAAAATAACGTAAATAATTATTCATCGTTGTTAATCAAAAAATAATAAATTTACTTTAAAAAAAAACATTAGCCGCTGATTTGTGTTCAATGTTCATTTGAAATACTCCCAGCTCCCTAAATCAAAGATTAGTGAAAAAGGTTGTTGACTTCATACAAGAAACAAGAAACCCATATTATTTTATTCAATACATACATAAAAATTTTTCATTTATATTGAGAATTCTGCCTCATTATGATGTCAAAATCAATTTTCACGTTAAATAGTTAAGCGTAGTACTCAGATGAAAATAAATTTTGTTGGAAAAAGTCTATTTATTTCGGAACGAAATAAAAAATCTACAAAATGGAGAAGAAATCTACATAAGAGAATAAAACTTTAATATATATTTTTTTATTTTAATTTTACTATAACTATATCGAAACAACCTAACTTTACAAATGTCAAACAATCAATTTATTTTCATTTTCCGTACGAAATAAATGAAACTTCAGCTGAGTACCACTTACGAAATCGAAACAGAAAATTTTTTCGGTTCCATTTATTTTGGTTTTTTTTACATAGGTTTTGTATAGGCAAAATATCTTATTTTCATCTGAATACTACGCTTTAACCTATAGTATTTTATTAACCTTAAATTTAGCTTCGTGTAGTTGATTTCTTTTCCTAATGCTGTTATGAATTATGATACTTACTTTTTTTAAGTCTTAATTTCATATCTTATTTAATGCTGCTATATACGAGTTTATACGGTAAAAAATAATTCGAATTAAATACGAATTTTGGATTAAATTGGGAGTACGGTATAAACGGGTAAAATTTGGAATTGGGATTAAAATAATACATGAAGACGTTGATACACGTATAGTATTATATATATGTTTTCCTTCTTTTTTATTCACTCTACAATTCTCACCATAAAAATTAGAATCCGCCATATTGCATTTTACGCTACACATAAATATACAAAAATTTGAATTTAAGTCTACATTAAACCTCTATTGTTTTTAATACTTTTTGTAAGGACAAACACATTCTCGCTTAAATTTTATGTTGATAAAAGTATTTATTTCGGAACGAAATAAAATATCTACAAAATGGAGAAGAAATCTACATAGATGAAAAAAAAATTTAATATATATATTTTTATCTTAATTTTACTATAACTATATCAAAACAACCTAACTTTACAAATGTCAAACAATCAATTTATTTTCATTTTCCGTACGAAATAAATGGAACTTCATTTATTTCGGTTGGATATGAAAATATAATAAATGGTTTCCAACACGGACAGCCAACACCATATGTGAAAGAGTTTTTCAACTCTTTTTTATTTTCAGCTGAGTACCACTTACGAAATCGAAACAGAAAATTTTTTCGGTTCCATTTATTTTGGTTTTTTTTACATAGGTTTTGTATAGGCAAAATATCTTATTTTCATCTGAATACTACGCATTCTGCAATTCTATAGTGGTCAAATAAGTCTCAAATTTTCACTCTGGCCATTTTAAGGGAAATTATCAAGAAGGAATATTTTCAAATTTTTAAATATTTTCTATGAAATAAGAATTAATTTAACGTGCAAAATTAATTTAAAATACTTGTAGTTTCAAATATTTTTCAATACGAATTATTTTATTTTTGCTTTCCAATATTCTTCGAAACACTGTATAGATATACTTACCTTTCTAATCATTTAAATCTATTTTCCAACTTTGAATCTTTCTCAAACTATAGAAGTAGGTTTTCAGACCGTTCAGAAAAGAAAAAAAAATCAAATATTATTTAAAATTAAAATTGCATTTATTAATTCATGATTTTTGTTCTTTAGTTTTTAAATTTAATCACAGATGATAATACATAAATACGAACACACATCTCTACAAAAGAAAAAAAAAACACTAATTTATTTCCATATTTTAATAACTCCATCTCTAGCTGAAGAAATAATGAATGTCTGTTGTTTATCAGTTTTACATAAAACTAAATCTGTAATTGGTGCATTATGACTTGGTGATGGCATATCTGGACCAGAACGTGGTTGTTCTTCTGTATTTCGACTTCCTAAACTATCTGACACTCCTAAATTAATGATTGTTTCTTCAATAACTCGGCTACCATCAATTAAACGTGAACTGCTCAATGTAATAAAATAGAGAATACAATTCGGTGCTAAAAAAATAAAAATCTCACCTAAATTTCAACGATTGAACTTACTTATAAGTGAAAGAAATATCAGCAAGATTATCCTTTGATGACGGTACAATTAAAGAACAATTCTTAGGTGATAAGATATCCCAGTATCGTATTCTTTGATCAGAACTTCCAGTTAATATAAATGGTGAATTATCTACAACACCAGTTAAAATTCCACAGCTTGTAGATGGATTGTTCTTTGATTATGAAAAAGAAAATAATAAATTATTCAAAAATAAAAATTTAATAACTTTTTTTTATTTTTTACCACACTTGTGTTTGAAAGAACTGGCGCTGAACTTGCCCATAAAACGGTTTGACGATGTCCAGTTTCAATATTCCAAATTGATACTTCATTATTTGATTGAGATGCAGAAACTAAACATGATGGTTCCGTTGGATGACAAGCGACTTTTCGTATCCATGAATCAGATGGATGACGTATTTCAGCAATTGGTAAACGAAAACGAAGATCCCAACAAATATGCTTCCCACCACTGGTACCAGTCGCTAGCCATGAACCAGTTGGATCAGTACATATTGCAGTTATTACACCATGTCGAAGTTCATTTTGTAAACGCCATGCACTTTTTTGCATTCGCATATCCCATGCAACAATTGTGCCATACAATGTGGCATAAATAATAATACTTTGTGAATTTTTATCGAAAGGTTGCATATCCACTACAGGACCGTCATCGCGTCCACTAAAATGAAAAATTAAAGTATTTTACTTATACTTAATGTAATTAACGATATTTACTCAAAACTTACTTTTCATTAATACCGTCTAAATGAATTGCTTGTTGTAAAGTCATTTTTGATGAATTCCTATCGATACGCATTATCAGAAGCGTACCATCTTTACCTCCTACAGCTAAAGATTGACCACTATCACATGCAGCTATCGAGTATATTGGAGTATTTGCTGAATAAACTTGCCGTGATTTATTTATACTTTGATTACCATTCAACTTATTACAATCCCATAGACGTACTGTACCATCAATACTACCACTTGCAAATAATGAACTATACGGTCTAAGAGGTGTCATTTTAATTACTGATGCACTATGTTCATGCAAATGTGCTATCAAAGTTCCAGACATCCTCCATCCAAATGGTATAGCTGAATAATATGCTGACGGATCGAAATCACGATTTGATTCCAAAAAATTATAACGATTTTTCAATTTAGCACGTAATTTTTCTAGTTCCTGGCGGCATTCTGAAGATCTTTCTATTGAAAACGAATTTTTTTAAGAGCTGAAGAAGAGAGAGAAAAATTTAGAACAAGAATTTAAAATTTACCTTGCCAAAAATTTCTTTCTGGCATGCTGTATTCAACTAGTGATGATGTTGGAGTCGGCTGAATCTGATTACCAGTTATACCAGGTGGACTTCCAGTAATTAAAGGTGATCCAGAATCATTTGATGGTGATGAAACGACAATAGGACCATCATTTGTACCGATACCACCACTACCTCCACAGGTTCCACCACCACTACCTCCTCCACCACCAAATATATGTTGCCATTCTAAATTTCCTGTTAAATCCCCCGTACCAACTCCTCCCACACCACCACCACCACCATCAATTCGTCGTCTTCTACCACTTCCATCGGATTTTAAAATTCGATCACTTAATGGATAGTCGTAACAAATAATATCCTTTTTAGTTAAAATTATTTTCCCATTTTGATTTGATTTCATTTCAATTTGTCCCTTGTATTTACTCAATTTCATTAAATACAATTTCATTGAAAGTAATTGAAGTTCAACAAATTCTGTTAATCCTTCAGAATTAAGTCTTCTAAATAACTGAAAACAGGAGAAAAATTAATTTTTTTAAAAATAAAAATAATAAAACTAAAAAAGAAAATTTTAAATGCAGAAAATACATTTTTCAATGAAGTTTCCATTTCTTCGTATTGTGGTAAAAATCCTGATGCAACTTTATTACGAATTTTTTTACGATCTTCTAATGCTTTTATTAATTTGTGTATTTCGGGATATCTAAAATTAAATAACTATAATATTTAGAAAATATATATACATATTTTCTATATTACAACGTGTACTAACTTTATAACACTATCAAAAATATTTCGTGGTATCGGTGGATATAAACAATCTAATAAAATTTCTGGTTTTTCAACTTGAATTAATGGTGTTTTCAAATTATTTATTATTGCTGGCATTATTTTACTTTGTACATCAATTGCAGATAATTTACATGCTGTTATTGATATCAGACCACATATTTCATGTCGTATCCATAAATTTGGATGATTTAAATAACAAGAACATTCTGATATAAAATCAGTTATTGTTGGTTTTTGTATATGTCCCATATCAATTAATGTTGTTGTTGCACGTATTGATTTTGCAATTACAAATTCTTCACTATCTGTTAAACCTTGTTGTAATAAAGGTATTAAAATATCTGATGATTGCCATCCAACATAACCAACAACACCAGTAATACAATCAAAAAATGAACCACGAAGATTTTTATCTTCTTTATCATTTAAAAATGTTATCATATGAGATAATATAATATCATTGGCTTTTTGTTTACCAAAAAAAGCACATAAATCATAAATTCCAGATTCAATTAATGTTTGTTTAACAATTGGTTGTTGATCTGTTAATAAACTTAATACAGTTTGTTGAATTATTTCATGTAAAGCATTCAATTCAGCTTCATATCTTCGTGCTGGCATATCATTTGGTGAATTTCTTTGTGTCTCTTCCAAAAAGTAAACTGCTGTTCGAGCTAAACTTGCTTCAGAAAAATAGAAAATATAAAAAATAAAATTAGAATACAAAAATTTAAATGTATTGACTTAAAAATACATTTTTTGAATTCTTAAGGTAGATCCACATACATTCCGATCCGTCACCGATCCGATTCCCTTCGTCCGATTAGTTTCAGAAGTTTTTACATGTTTGTATGTGACTTGAATGTATCTAGAGCCTATTTCAAAACGCCATAATTATGTATTGACTACAGTGTATCGAATTTTAAAACATCAACATCAAATTCGTGACAAAGTCATTAATTCTAAAACGTCTTGCAACAGTATCCACTGCGTAAAATTAGAGCAAACATTGCAGTGGAAAATCTCTCGACACAACACTAAAACATCAGAAAGAAAGAAAAGAACTTCAGACACTTTAGCATACTTCTTCTAAATTTTCTCTTTAAAATCTTTGCAAGTGTTATATTTCTAGAGCAAGATCAATTAAATTATTCATTCAAATGTTATCAAAAACGTTGTCCACTTTGTGTCGCGAAAAGTATTTTAAAACGTCAAAAGTAAACTAATACAGTAATATTGCAATGTAATTATTAAGGACACAGAAATCTGTATCACAAAAGTAGTCATAATGTATGTATCCGATACGCAAACTTTGGCTTTTTGGAATAGACTCCTATTCGCCAAATAAGTAACCGCCAAATCAGATGTGTGAATCGATCTTTAATCTTACCAATATTTCTTGCATATGAAACACGAACAATAACTGAAGCATCTGTCGATAATGATGCAATTGCTGGTAATATGTATTCTGGGAATACATTTGCATCAGTTCGAGGAATTTCTTTAACCATATTTAAACATGCTGTTAGAGTATCCAATGCTTGTACCTGAACTCGAGATGATGAATCTTGTGCTAAATATAGCTTTTTTGAGTAAAATAAAACAAAAATATATTTATTCAAAAGCCTTAGATTCAATAAATTTATTAGATGCACTACTTACTATATACGGTAGAATACGATCTAATATAGTTTCTGATGACGTATATTCAGCTAATTTTTGTAAAATTTCTAAACAACTAATTTTTGTATTACAATGTTGTAATCCACGTATACATGATGTAACAACAGTTATTATTAATATAAGACCATCTTGGTCAGGTATTATATAACAATGTTCTATACTATCAGTTTTTTTTTTACCATAATCATCATCATTATCACTATGATCTTTATCATCAATATTTTTGTTATCATTTACATTATCAAATTTATTTGTTAAAACTTTTATACAATGTATTATATCAACATGTAATCGTAAAATTTTATCATCTGATGACATAATTGGATTTGATGAAAACATTTGTAAATATGATTGTAAAAATGAATAAAAATATTCTGGAAATAATTTTCCACGTTCTTCATCTAAATAAACTTCAGCTGTTTTACGTTTTTTTGGATTACTATCAAGCATTGAAGATAATAGATTACGTAAATTTTCATTTTCAATACCATTTAAATGTTTTGTAACTAATTCTTTATCACCACGTCTATATGATAATAGTTGTGAAAATTCAAATGGTGCTGTACCTTCTGTCCATAATTCTAATAAAGCGCAACTGAATTTTAAAAGAAAAAATCGTATGAAAAAAAAAATTTAATAGATATCGTTTATAGTAAATGTTTTTTTCTTACCCAGCAGAAAAAATGTCCATTTCAGGAAGTAAATTTCCAGAATAGTTTGGACCAGTTCTAGCTAATGAATCTGTTGTAACAATTGAATCAGTCATTAATGGAATGTCATCACCTTGTCCAGCTTCTGAACAGAATGTTTTAACGAATCTATAATAAAAACGCAGAAAAAGAAAAATTTTATAAAGTATAAAAGATTATAGATTATTAAAGTACCTTTCTGGAGCAATATAACAAGTACGTCTTCTGCTTGTATCAAAAAAATATGTATAATCAGCTGGATTATCTTCTGGAAGATAAGTTGGTTTAAATGATGCAAAATCTGATAAAAGAATCCAATTCCATGATGTTATTAAAATATTCTCAAGCTAAATAAAATAACAAAGTAAGAAAATAAAGAATTAATTTTAGAATTATAAACCTAATTTGATTTGTTCATATCGACGCTCTAATACTAGTTTGTGCCAATACGCCATTTTCATGTTTTTCTACTTAAAAACGTATTTATAAACTTTAGAATACGCTCTTTTAAAGTATGCTATTAGTTTTCTTCAATCATTTTTAGTTTGTGAGATATCAAGATGTCAATTTGTTCTATATTCATTGCTTTTATCACAGGTAACTCACGATAGATTGATTTATTTGTCCAACGAACATCTCAAGGTATGTTTCCACCAAAGCTCGTAAGCTGCTCATACACTGTTTTCGAACTTGGTGAATACGAATGAATGAAGGAACGTCAACTGTGTGTGAACTGATCGCACGCTGCATGCATACAAAGTACGTTTACTGTATCCACCGAACGTGCTTTAAAGGAATAAAAACAATCATAGGTTGCAAACATGTATGTTGGTGTGTACAGTACTACGTGCTGCCCACAATCTGCACGTGAACTGTTCGTTTGCTTGTTGTACTTGCTTGTCGAATGTTATGTAGGATCTATGGTATTCTAATGAGATTAGTTCAGTTTTCAAATGTATGTACTTTGTTAAGTGCGGTTGTGAATAAAATATCCTACTATTGGGATGATGTTGCTGTTTGCGATGCTCCGTTTATTGTTGTATATAATTTAACGAAGAAACGTAAATCTCCTCGTTGCTGGGTACGACCATATCTAAAATCTAGAGAAAATTCTGGAGGGATGCATCTGCTAAACAATCTCAAAATAGATAAATTGAGTGGATTTAGAAACTTTGCAAGGATATCATCCAATGATTTTGAATATCTTGCAAAAAGAATTGGTCCAATTGTTGGAAAACAAAACACGAATTATTTGTTCTATTTCAAATATCATTTGTCCACTCCATGTCTACTGTTTAGAAGTTGAAATCAAACTGTAGAACTATTATCTAGACTGCAAGCAGCTTCCTTGTTTTCCAATTTAAATGGGAAGCAGGCATGCTGCACGCATGCTGAACGTCAGCTGCGTGTTTCTGAAAAACAATGGTATCCACCAAACCTGCTCGTTAGTCAGCTGCACGCTGCTTGTTTACATGGTTTTTAGTTTCGTGGATACACTTATCGAAATTACTGTCACTCAGCTCACGATCAGATCACGAGCAGCTTGTACGTAGGTCGTTAGATGATCGTGACGTGCTGTTTTGGTGTAGACACAAGAACGAACGCAGCTCGTGAGCTAAAATTTTGGTGGGAACATACCTTCAGTAGAATGAACTAAGCACTCGTTTTTTTTCAGGTTCACTCTAAAGCGAGTTACCTGTATTCGTAAATGTAGTTAATTCTATATTCAAATTTTTGGCAAATAAATGTAGCAAAATAATAATTCAAACTAATTTGATCCATATTCCATAAAACTGGATTGTTATAAACAGTACCGTTTATTTGTACAGCGAGAATATGCAATGGGTGTGGCTCGTACATAGAAAGTTTTTTTAAGTGACAGTATGTCCTATATTCACTGAGCGAAGTAATACAATAATAATAAAAACTATGCAGATATCTAATTCCATTTTGTAACGGGTGTAACATGCTGACTCTTAAATATTGAAAACTCGTACAGCAATTGCATTCTGATTAAACTTTTATATTCCTAATATGCTCTAGTGAAAGCAAAGGACGGTTACGATAAAACAGAAAACTTCAAATATTCTTAATCAGAATCATCATTTTAGTAGCTTACCGGGTGTGACGCTGAAGATTTTGAATTTCATTTGAATTAGTTAAAAATTAAAAATTTGCAAGTGAAGCCGTTCTTTTCGTGACATATCTCACATTTGTAGTAACTGAAAAACATGAAAAAACGACATTCGACTCGGCCGGGAATTGAACCACGGAACCTTTTCTTTGCCGGAGAAATGCTCTAGCCACTGAGCTACCGAATGCCATGTCGTTTGCTGTTATCAGTTACCACTTAATCATTGATGAAGAATACTCAAACCTCCTACACATTCTAATACCGATATACAAAAACGCTTCAAGAGAAAATTTAACGATCGTGATAATTCCAAAAAGAAAAAGACTGATATATATCTACTCATTATTAAAAATAAAGTTTTGAAAAATTCACTTTACAAAATACACTAATATTCGAATTTTTAAAATTTTTTATCGGATAGTTTTTGAGTAACCAAAAACCATGTATCTACAAAGATAAACAATTGTCATATATCCTTATGTCAGCATTTAATTTTTACTACACACCTGATATCAGGTGGCAACATGTTGAAAAATTTTTAATATTTAGTTTACTATGATCAAAAATAGTCAAAACGCCATTGATTTGTTGAGAGTATTTTATGACGTCGTACATTATGTTTACTTTGATCATGCTTTGCCAGATTTCTGTTATAAATTTTCATTTATATAATGAATTAATATTAATTAATGAAAATTTTTCAACATGTTGCCACCTGAAACCAATGACGTTTTGACTATTTTTGATCATAGTAAACTAGCTAAATATTAAAAATTTTTCAACATGTTGCCACCTGATATCAGGTGTGTAGTAAAAATTAAATGCTGACATGATATATGAATATGACAATTGTTTATCTTTGTAGATATATGGTTTTTGGTTAAACTTTGTATTCAATTTTTTCAAAATTAAATAAATTCTTTTGACACAAACTAGTTTTAGTGTCACGAATTACCTTTATATCACCATGGCATATTTTTTGCTTATGACATTGATTTAATGCACACAGTATTTGAAATGTAATCCATTTCTTTTCTAATGTTGTTAAAAATGGACGTGTAGATACACGATCATAAAGACTATGTTTAACATATTCTCTCATAATATAACCAGCTTTTTCTGTTAACTGAAAAAAAAAAAAAATTTATTTAAAGTAAGAAAAAAAAAACGTCATAGTGAATATATTGAACTTACAACAACTCTTTGAAATGGTAAGCAGTTAACAGCATTTGATAAATTCTTTTTTATATATTCAAGACGTTCAGCATGATCTTCTAATGGTAATGTTGGATCATGTTTAACAAATACTTTAACAACAACTAAACCTTCATCAGATTTTGCTTTAGCTACTTTAAAAAACCTTGTACTTCCCATGCTATTGTACAAAATATAAATATGAAATTGTAAAAAATATTGTTTATTAAATAAAATGAAACAAAATATATTTACCTTGAATCAAATTGTAAATCTGATTCAAATGTTCCAGTGAAATAATGTTCAACTGGAAATATTTGTGATGGTGCAATGCCAACCAATTGATTTCCCATTTTATTATTTTTATTTTCAAAGGGAAGTCCGTAAATGCTAGAGTTGAAAAATATTTAATTAAATAAAATATCAGATAATAGCAAACACAATAAACACAACACAAGCAAGCACTTCAACGGCTCAGCTGGTATTTGCCATTTAGTAATAAATAAAGCCACAGGCCACAGCCAGTGTCAGTCAGATTCAGAATCAGTGCTGCCGTTTTTAGAAACTGTCGCATGCAAGCACTAACAAGACTACTTATTACTTAAGTGCAAAGACATAATAATGCTTAATCATTGTGTTTAAAGTTAAATAGTGATGACAAATATTCGATCATCTTTGTTCAATAGGTGTCTCCACCATTCACTTTTGTACTTTTTCATATAAATTTTAAATTTAGTTTTTTAACTTTGAATTTCTGTTCTTTTTTTTTCTCAGAAATAAATGAGAACATTTGAGAGTAAGAAAAAATTATTATTCATCATATCATATCCATATGTTCTTGATTCATGAATGACTTTTTTTTACTTTGTTTTGTTTTGCCGTAGTACCTATACATATACATGTGTATGCTAACGAAGTGAAATGAATGTATGTTATTTTTACTATTTTGATATTTTTTTAATGTCGTTTCCATTGGTTGGATATCTATATGTACATAATTATATATACCAGAAAAGGTATAATACATATATGTATGTATGTACATATGGATGTGAACTTTATATGAAATGTATGAAAAAATTATTTTTAATTTTCAATAATTTCCTATGCATGTAGATAGGTATAAATTTTTTTTTAAATGTATAAAATTTGAGCCTTAATTAAAATATGATCCCTTCGAGATCGGACCTTGAAACTTCACCAATTCCTCCATTGGAAGGTCCTACGTACACATCCAACTTTCAAAGTCCTAGCTCAAAATCGGTTTTTCGCAAAAACACAAAATTGGCCGTCCGTATACAAATGTATACCGTACATTTTAAATGAAAACTTACAAATTTTTTTTTTTTTCAAAAGGTGTATTTCATCATCCCGTGAACCAAAAACCGTAGTTTTTTGAGCCAAATATTTGCTGAAGTTGTCCTCTTTGATCAGCCCGTGCGATTTTTTTGTACTATTTTTACTTTTTGAGATAAATTGCAAAATAAGATAAAGAGACAAAAAATTTCCATACATTTGCAAGACCAATTTCATAAATTTCAACTTCAAAGATATGTATTTCAACATCCCATGAACAGTTTACTAGAAACTATATTTTTATACTAAAACATTTATCAAAGTGTTTTCTTTAGTATTTTCCTTAACAGTATTGTTGTACTGAGCAAAAAATTTTGCATTTTGTTACATTAAAATTAATTTACGTGATTTTATGTTTGATACCCTGTGATTCGCGTTCTTTTGCAGGGATCTTTTTGGTGTCAATACTGTGAAAACATTTTAAATCAATCAAATCACAAGGTTCAGACATTTAAATTTTAAAACGGATTTTTAACGAAAATGTCATAACATAGAAAGGAATGTTAGATTAGATTAAATTAGATTATAAGGGGCTATTATTGCACTTCGACCAATAGAGATCTTTTGTACCGCCCGTGCTTCTTATAGATCTAGGCTTTTGATAAATCCTAGGATTCTATTAGAAGGTGCGCACCAGATTTCCTCAGGTTTGAGAGAAGGCTGATGCATGTAGCACATTCTTTTGGAGGCCAATGCTTCGCATTCACACAGAATGTGTTTTGAGGTTTCCTTGTCCTCCTTGCAGAATCTGCATTTGTCATCCTCTTGTAGACCTATCCTGCTTAGATGGTAATTTAGTGGACAGTGTCCAGTAAGGAGACCTGTGATGGTCCTTAGCTCCTTTCTATTGAGGTTGAGTAGTTTCCTGGAAATATTAGCTGAAGGCGAAATGAATTCCTTTGCTTGTATATTTCCAGGAGTTTCTTTCCATCGGGAGATGCATTTTGCCATTTCCCATTTTTTTATATTGTTTTTTGTGTGACTCCTAGGCAGACCGCAGAAGGGTTCTGGTCCAAGGAAATTAGAGTCGGCACCTTTTTTCGCTAGGGAGTCCGCCAACTCATTTCCTTTGAAGCCTTCGTGTCCTGGGATCCACATTAGGTATACTTTATTTGTCCTAGCTAGTGTTTTAAAAGTTTTTAGGCATTCTAAAACCAGTCCAAACACAATTTTGTGTGAGTTTATGGCTTTAAGTGCTGCCTGGCTGTCTGAAATTATGTAGACTGTGGCTTTATTGAAGCCTTTCTTTAGGCACTCAGTAGCACACATGTCAATAGCAAAAATTTCAGCTTGAAAAACTGATGGATATTTTCCTAGGGATTTGTATAGGCTCCTTTTTGGACCTACTACCCCTGCTCCAACCCCTAGTTCAGTTTTTGAACCATCTGTGTACCACACAGAGGCACCTCTATCGAAGGTTATTTTATTATTGCGCCAAGATTGTCGATCTGGAAACAGCACTTTGAACGGCTTTTCAAAGTTATAAACTGCTTCTATTTCGTCAGTCACTTGACTGATTTGATGATTCTTAAATTCTTCAAGAATTTTAAGATTATGGGTGAGATTACCCGCTTTCAGTCCTCTATTTCTTTGAAATTTTAAAGCCCAATTTAGTGCCTCCTTCTCAATTTGTATATTAAGAGGTGGCAAGTTGAGCATGGCTTCCAATGCTGCCGTTGAGGTGGTTTTAAGAGCTCCTGTAATACTAAGACAGGCTAGTCTTTGTATTTTGTTGAGTCTATTTTGAACTGTTTTTTGCTTTCTCTTTGGCCACCATATGCCTGATGCATATGTTACCATGGGTCTTATGATGGCTGTATAAGACCAATATACCATTTTTGGTCTTAGTCCCCAAGTTTTGCCAAAGAGTCTGTTACAATTCCATAAAGCTAAGGTGGCTTTTTGTATGGAACTATTAATATGTTTGTTCTAAGTAAGTTTGCTATCCAGGATTACTCCTAGATATTTGGTTTCACTCGAAAAATGAATTTGTGTTCCTTTAAGAGAAGGTTTCTTCAAGTTGAGTTTCCTTCTTCTTGTGAAAGGAACTATAACTGTTTTTTGAGGATTAATGGATAATCCTTCCTTACAGCACCAGTTGTTAATATGAATTAGTGCTTGTTGTAGTTGCATGGAGATTGTTTCATCGTCCATGCCTCTAGCCATCACCACCAGGTCATCTACATATCCCTGTGCTTCAAATCCTAGAGAGTTGAGCTCGTATAGTAGATCGTCAATGACTATAGACCATAGCAAAGGTGATAGTACCCCATCTTGAGGGCATCCTTTGATGGCTTTAACAGTCACTGATATATCTCCCAACGTAGCCTCAATTTCTCTTTGATTTAGTGTAGCTTTTATCCATTTTGTTGTTAAAGGTTCGCAACCTTTATTTTTTGTTGCTCTTTCAATTGATGTGAACGAGGTATTATCAAATGCTCCCTCGATATCTATGAATGCGCTTAGCGCAATCTGTTTTGTATCCATAGTCTTGTTCAGCTTATGAATTAAACTATGGAGAGCAGTAAGTGTTGATTTTCTTGCTTGATAAGCATGTTGATTGGCATTCAGAGGCTTTTTAATTAATACGCTATCTCTAATATGCTGATCAACTATTTTCTCCATTGTTTTGAGGAGAAAAGAGCTTAGACTAATTGGTCTGTAAGACTTTGGTTGGGCATCTGGTCTTCTGCCCGCCTTAGGTATAAAAATGACTTTCGTCTTCCTCCATGGTTTGGGAATGTGTCCCAATCTGAAGCTTGCTTTGAATAGTTTTTCCAGGTTTGAGATGATCTGCTTAGCCCCTTTTTGCAGGAGCACTGGGTATATACCATCACCTCCTGGTGCTTTGTATGGTTTAAAGTAATTTAGAGCCCATAATATTTTTTCCTTCGTAAATATTTTGCTAGCAAGACTATATTCTCTGCCCGAGACTATGGTGTGAGTCTCTTGCAAAGTAAGATCGCTTTCTAGTTTTGTTGAACCAGGAAAGTGTGTTCTTAGTAATAGTTCTAAGGTTTCCTCCTGATCCAGAGTGTATTCCCCATTAGGTTTTTCTAATAAGCCTATTCCATTGGAGTGTACTTTTGAAAGAATCCTGTGAAGTCTTGCTGTTTGAGGTAGTTCTGTTACACTCTCACAGAAGCTTCTCCAGGTGTTTCTTTTTGATTTCCTCAGTGTTTTATTGTATTCTGTTAAGGCCATTTTGTACTCAGCCCAATCACCGGTACGTTTGTAACGAAGTTACATGTTACCATATAAATAAAAAGAAAATAGAAAAAATAAATTTTTAAATATATGCGCGACATCTATTTTTTAAACTGCGCAGAAAGCTTTTCTATTTCAAAACTTTTAGTTAAAAACGTAACCGGAAGTAAGTTAGAAAAATAACTGACGTACAACATTCTAGAAAAAGCTTAAAGTTGTAATTTTTTTTAAAACGCGTAATTCAAAAACAGTATAAATATAGAGCCGATTTTCATATTAGATTCATTACAGTTTTGGCTTCTGACATAGTTATAGTAAAAAAGTGAAATAAAAGTAAGTAAGTAATAAATCAGGTACAGGTAAATATTTTATTATTCTAGCTAGGTTTTCTGTAAGAACTATTTCTTACCAGTTAGGCTCTCGTTTGAAGTAGCTAACAGTAGGCAGAACGTTTCTACGTCCACTCAGTATAGCTGAAAGTTGGTAGAAACTAGTATTGCGTCCAGATAGCTATTTCTTACGAGTTAGGCTTCCGTTTGAAATAGCTAACAGTAGGCAGAACGTTTCTACGTCCACTCAGTATATCTGAAAGTTGGTAGAAACTAGTATTGCGTCCAGATAGCTATTTCTTACCAGTTAGGCTCTAGTTTGAAGTAGCTAACAGTAGGCAGAACGTTTCTACGTCCACTCAGTATAGCTGAAAGTTGGTAGAAACTAGTATTGCGTCCAGATAGCTATTTCTTACCAGTTAGGCTCCCGTTTGGAATAGCTAACAGTAGGCAGAACGTTTCTACGTCCACTCAGTATAGCTGAAAGATGGTAGAAACTAGTATTGCGTCCAGATAGCTATTTCTTACCAGTTAGGCTTCCGTTTGAAATAGCTAACAGTAGGCAGAACGTTTCTACATCCACTCAGTATAGCTGAAAGTTGGTAGAAACTAGTATTGCGTCCAGATAGCTATTTCTTACGAGTTAGGCTTCCGTTTGAAATAGCTAACAGTAGGCAGAACGTTTCTACGTCCACTCAGTATATCTGAAAGTTGGTAGAAACTAGTATTGCGTCCAGATAGCTATTTCTTACCAGTTAGGCTTCCTTTTGAAATAGCTAACAGTAGGCAGAACGTTTCTACGTCCACTCAGTATAGCTGAAAGTTGGTAGAAACTAGTATTGCGTCCAGATAGCTATTTCTTACCAGTTAGGCTCTAGTTTGAAGTAGCTAACAGTAGGCAGAACGTTTCTACGTCCACTCAGTATAGCTGAAAGTTGGTAGAAACTAGTATTGCGTCCAGATAGCTATTTCTTACCAGTTAGGCTCCCGTTTGGAATAGCTAACAGTAGGCAGAACGTTTCTACGTCCACTCAGTATAGCTGAAAGATGGTAGAAACTAGTATTGCGTCCAGATAGCTATTTCTTACCAGTTAGGCTCTAGTTTGAAGTATCTAACAGTAGGCAGAACGTTTCTACGTCCACTCAGTATAGCTGAAAGTTGGTAGAAACTAGTATTGCGTCCAGATAGCTATTTTCGAGACTTACAATTTACCCAATTATATACTTTTTGTTTCACTTATAATTTTTTTTCAAATAATATATATATTCATAATTTTCCAAATTTTAGAACTATTAGTTTTAAGAACTCATTAAATTGTTAGTTTTAAGAAATTATTGAATTGTTAATTTTGACTTATTTCATTGTTAGTTTTAAGGATTTATTTCATTTAATAAAATAATTGAATTTTTGTTAGTATAAAGAAAAGTTGTTATTATTCACAACCTTAACGACGTAAAACTTGACCCTGGAGCGACTGAGGTATCCGCATAATAACGTCGTTATATAAATTTTGGCGCCCGAGCAGGGACTTTCAGAATTAAAACAACTTTGAAAGTCATCCAGGAATTTACTAACTAGAAAACATCAAAATGCCAGGTAAAAGGAATGTTAAAAATACTAGCTTCAGTTGGGTGTATGGACTAAGGAAAAAGGATTTGATGAGTGAATGTGCATCCAGAGAACTTACAACTAAAGGGACTGTAGAGCTACTAACAGACCGCTTAATTAAATATTGAAAAAAAAAAAAACATAAAAATTCTCCAAATACACAAGATGACAACCCAGCCGAAAATATTTCACATGCTGAATTATTACCATCAGATAAAACATTCAACCGCAATTTAGAATTTGAAGATGCTCAAGTTTCCCAAATACCTGTATCTCAACCAACAAATTTACCACCGATAGTAACGAATTAGACACTATGTAACTGCTATACAATCTATAAGGAAAATGAGACCGCATTTAGAAGGCTATAGTTTTACTTCCATTACAGACCACCAGGCCTTACGTTGGTTCCATACGCTTAAAAATCCCTCAGAAAGATTAGCCAGATGGGCATTAGAGTTACAACAGTATGATTTCGATATAAAATACCGGAAAGGCAAATTGAATGTAGTAGCTGATGCACTATCCAGACAACCACTACCAGATACTGAAGAAATAGAATTATATAATATTAACGCTGAATATAAATGTTCATGGTATATGAACAAATTAAAAACTGTAAAGGAAAATCCAGAAAAAGAACCAGATTATTGCATTATTGAAAATAAATTATACAGGAAATTCTATAATGTTGATAATGAAGACACCGGTCCAGCATGGAAATTGTGTGTAGCAAAAGATTTAAGACAACAGGTTTTACAGGAGAATCACGACAATGTCACAGCAGGACATTTAGGCGGCAGGAAAACAACAGCACGTATCTCTAAATATTACTATTGGCCAGGTATGTTTAGAGATATAACGAAATATGTGAAAAGTTGTAAATCATGCGCTCAATATAAACCTGTGCAGAAACCACCAGCAGGAAAAATGTTCTCAACAATTTCTACACAACCATGGGAAGTGGTAAGTTCAGATTTTATAGGACCGTTACCACGATCAAGCAAAGGCAACACGATGATATTGGTTTTTCACGACAAGTTCACAAAATGGACCGAATTTATGGCAATAAGAGACGCTACAACTCCAATTTTAATTAGAGGTTTTAAAGAAAGGATTCTTTCTAGATATGGTTGTCCCAAAATATTGATTACAGATAATGGACAACAGTATGTTAGCAAAAAGTTTAAAGAATTATTAAACGAATACCAGATAGTTCACCAGTTAACACCACCGTATACACCGCAAGCTAATCCTACCGAGAGGATGAACCGTGTGATAAAGACAATGATATCACAATATATAGATACAGATCATCGAAAATGGGATGAGTATCTACCGGAACTAATGCTAGCATTAAACACCAGTAAAAGCGAATCAACTGGATATAGTCTAGCATTCCTTAATTATGGCAGAGATATTGTTTTACCAAAATGCCTGTATGAAGAAATTACGGGTAAAGTAGACAATAAAGAATCACCGCAGGAGTTAAAGACAAAATTGGAGGAAATTTATGAACTAGTAAGAATCAATTTAAGAATAGCCGTAGCAAAACAAAGCCGATATTACAATCTCCGTCGAAAAAACTGGAAACCGGGAATAAATGAACTTGTACTACGTAAAGAACACGTCCTGTCTTCGAAAATCAAAAATTTTAATGCAAAATTAGCTCCAAGGTATAATGGACCATTTATAATAACGAAAATAGTATCACCTGTTATAGTGAAATAAGCGGAAATGAACGGAAAAGTGATAGGAACAGCTCACGTTAAGGATTTAAAACAATATTACCAGCGGGAATAAGAAATTTAAGAAAAAAAAAAAAGATGAATTTTATGTATTTAAAAATAAGTTTAGTTGTAAGAAAAGTGAATTTTATGTAAATAGTTTTAAGAGAAATGTAACGAAAATTGAAAAAAAAAGAGAAAATCGGTGATAAAGAAAAATGTCGTATAAGAAAAATGTAAACATTTTTCTTTAGCAAGTGAAGGGGGAGATGTAACGAAGTTACATGTTACCATATAAATAAAAAGAAAACAGAAAAAATAAATTTTTAAATATATGCGCGACATCTATTTTTTAAACTGCGCAGAAAGTTTTTCTATTTCAAAACTTTTAGTTAAAAACGTAACCGGAAGTAAGTTAGAAAAATAACTGACGTAGAACATTCTAGGAAAAGCTTAAAGTTGTAATTTTTTTTAAAACGCGTAATTCAAAAACAGTATAAATATAGAGCCGATTTTCATATTAGATTCATTACAGTTTTGGCTTCTGACATAGTTATAGTAAAAAAGTGAAATAAAAGTAAGTAAGTAATAAATCAGGTACAGGTAAATATTTTATTATTCTAGCTAGGTTTTCTGTAAGAACTATTTCTTACCAGTTAGGCTCTCGTTTGAAATAGCTAACAGTAGGCAGAACGTTTCTACGTCCACTCAGAATATCTGAAAGTTGGTAGAAACTAGTATTGCGTCCAGATAGCTATTTCTTACCAGTTAGGCTTCCGTTTGAAATAGCTAACAGTAGGCAGAACGTTTCTACGTCCACTCAGTATAGCTGAAAGTTGGTAGAAACTAGTATTGCGTCCAGATAGCTATTTCTTACGAGTTAGGCTTCCGTTTGAAGTAGCTAACAGTAGGCAGAACGTTTCTACGTCCACTCAGTATATCTGAAAGTTGGTAGAAACTAGTATTGCGTCCAGATAGCTATTTCTTACCAGTTAGGCTTCCTTTTGAAATAGCTAACAGTAGGCAGAACGTTTCTACGTCCACTCAGTATAGCTGAAAGTTGGTAGAAACTAGTATTGCGTCCAGATAGCTATTTCTTACCAGTTAGGCTCTCGTTTGAGGTAGCTAACAGTAGGCAGAACGTTTCTACGTCCACTCAGTATAGCTGAAAGTTGGTAGAAACTAGTATTGCGTCCAGATAGCTATTTCTTACCAGTTAGGCTTCCTTTTGAAATAGCTAACAGTAGGCAGAACGTTTCTACGTCCACTCAGAATATCTGAAAGTTGGTAGAAACTAGTATTGCGTCCACATAGCTATTTCTTACCAGTTAGGCTCTAGTTTGAAGTAGCTAACAATAGGCAGAACGTTTCTACGTCCACTCAGTATAGCTGAAAGTTGGTAGAAACTAGTATTGCGTCCAGATAGCTATTTCTTACCAGTTAGGCTCTAGTTTGAAGTAGCTAACAGTAGGCAGAACGTTTCTACGTCCACTCAGTATAGCTGAAAGTTGGTAGAAACTAGTATTGCGTCCAGATAGCTATTTCTTACCAGATAGGCTCTCGTTTGAGGTAGCTAACAGTAGGCAGAACGTTTCTACGTCCACTCAGTATAGCTGAAAGTTGGTAGAAACTAGTATTGCGTCCAGATAGCTATTTTCGAGACTTACAATTTACCCAATTATATACTTTTTGTTTCACTTATAATTTTTTTTCAAATAATATATATATTCATAATTTTCCAAATTTTAGAACTATTAGTTTTAAGAACTCATTAAATTGTTAGTTTTAAGAAATTATTGAATTGTTAATTTTAAGGACTTATTTCATTGTTAGTTTTAAGGATTTATTTCATTTAATAAAATAATTGAATTTTTGTTAGTATAAAGAAAAGTTGTTATTATTCACAACCTTAACGACGTAAAACTTGACCCTGGAGCGACTGAGGTATCCGCATAATAACGTCGTTATACGTTTTGCCTTATTAAATAACCTTCTTGCCGAAGATTTTAATTTACTTAGCTCCTGATTCCACCAAGGAACGTCTCTATTGATCCGTTTTAGTTTCATCGGGCAGCTTTCGTAAAAGAGCTTACCAGAGACTGTTGTAATTTAGCTGCTGCTATATCCAGTTCATCTCTGGTGTCTATTGAGTTCTCTTGATCTATACGACAGCTCAAGAGTTCTACATAGTGCCCAATTGGCACATCTGGGGTTTTGATTGTATTGGATGCGCGAGATATCGGCTTTTATGTCAAATCTTATATGCATATGATCTGACATAGAAGTTTCGCTCGATACATTCCAATCAATAATTTTTTCACTAACAATTGGTGTAGACAGGGTAAGGTCAATTACTTCCTGTCTATTAATATTTCTGAATGTGGGTTTATTGCCTATACTATTTACTATAATACTATTGCTATTAATAAACTCTAAAAGGCACTCACCTCTTTTGTTAATGTCCGAGCTTCCCCATATTACGTGGTGCGCATTAGCATTGCAGCCCAGAACCAGTTGTTTGTTTGTCTCCTTGCAGTACTGTACCAGTTTTTGTGTTGAGCAGGGTGGAGGTTCAGCTATTGTGATGTCGAAGTAAGCTGAGGCTATTACAACCTTTTGCTTCCCCGACTGTGTTGGCACCTCCACCAGTACTGCAACCAGATCTTGTGTTATAAATTCTGGAATTGGAGAAAAGTTAAGTGTGTTTTTCACTAACAAGGCTGTTCTAGGCCTGTTACATTTGTTATCATAGATAAGCTTACAATTCTGTTTGTAAAGTCCTTTTATCTGTCCTTTTAATGTCCATGGTTCTTGTATTAGCCCCACGTCCATGTTGTCTTTAATAAATCTTCGGCAAAGCACATCTGTGGCTGCTTTGCAGTGATGAAGGTTTATTTGTATAAATTTAATTTTGTTAAACATCTAGGTAGACTTTTGGTTGGTGCTAGGACCTTCGCCCTTTGTCCCTACCTTGGGTTTACCTAGATGTTTTGGGTGAGGCTTAGCTTTTTTCTTTTTTGCTATTGGAGCGCTCGACGTTGAAGCAATCGGTACAGAGAGTACCTTATTGTCCTCTCCTTCTACCGATTTCTTCTTTTCGCTTTCGCCCCTTCGTCTAAGCTTCACCTCACCAAATTTGAAGCTTACCTTGAAATGATTTTCTTTCAAAGTCAAGTATATTCAGTGAAAATAAAGTTTAGGATCTTCTCTACATTTCATTAGAACATAATTTTCATGTAACTTTAATCACAAATTAGTTATAAGTGATTGAAAACAATAAGTTGTCATATTAATTTGGTACGCCCAACAAATATCAACAATAAAATAAAATAAAGCACTATGTCTTTGCACTAAGGTAGTCGATGGATATACTCATAAAAAATAAAACCTCTAGATGAAATGAATAAAATTTCATCTGAGCAAGTAAACTGATTTGAGCAAATAAAATTTTGGCTCATTTGCTCACGGAGCAAGTGTGATTTTGGCTCATTTGCTCACGGAGCAAGTGTGATTTTTTGTAGCGACCTCTATGATTGAACAGAGAAAATAATGCGCTTATCAAGAGAGGAGGAAGACAGAAATTTTAGAACTCTCACTTTCTCAGTTCTAATAAAACACACCTAACAAAAGCTAACATTTTTTTGACCTGATGAATTGATTTGTCATCACTTCAGTTTTGCTCATCTTACTTATCTTCTTCTTGAAAATACCTTTACTTTAAGTGTCCAAAAAACATGTTAAACAACTAAATTACATACTTGAACAAATTTCACTGGAAAAATCTAATTCAAGAAGAAATATAAAATAAAAATTAAAAAATCACGTAATAACCCGAAACTTTAATTTATATAATACTTTGACACTAAAAACAGCTTCTTCACCGAAGAACTGGAATTTTTATTTAGCGACCTCTATTGTCGAATAGAGAAACTGAGTCCTTAAAAAAACGTGTTTACTTAGTGAGGACACAGAGCAGATACATAGAGAGGTTCACTGGCAGTACATTTGAAAATCAGCAGATTTCAAAAAATTTGTTGACCTGTGCGGGAAAGTTTGAGAGACGAAAAGTTTCTATCTCTCACGAAAAAATATATGAGAAAACTTTCGTTTATTACTCATTTACGCACAGAATATTATTATTCATATAACAAATACATATACACACACCTAATTCCCATTTGTCGTTCTAAAAATTTTTTTAATGCATATATTGAAATATTTACTGTAAATACTAAATTTAACACAAGCCAAAATATACGTATAAAAATATTTAAAAAGTGTTCAACTTGTAAATTTATTTTCTAGTTTCAAACAAAAAATTATAGCTGTTTCTTCAATATGTACATATGGTATATATTTGCTGTTTATGTATCCCTTAAAATGTATTTCAGATAAATATGTATTTGTTATTTCAAATTTTAAAAATAATTTTAGAAATTAATTTTTACATTTTCGTAAATTTTCATATCCAGAAATTTTTTTCATTAGGAAATATGAAAATTTTATCTGTAATGGATCAGGAGATCAGAATTAACAGGCATGTTATTTTATTTTCTTTTACATTAAAAAATTTCTAATGCTGTTCTGAATATATATTTTTACTTTAAAATATATACACACAAGCAAACACATGAAAAAAAAATGCAACATTAAAAATATTATATTCATACATTTCTCATTTCTCATATACCATACACATCATATATCTTTTCCAAAAATATATCTTTCGAATTTAATAGAATGAATTGGGATATAAAAAACATATGTATGTTGATGATGAAATAAGTGGATATATTACCCAATAGGAAAATTGGGAAGCTTCCCGAGGAAGGCATTTGGAAGTTTTAAAAAATATGAATGATATTTAGTAAAATTCTTAGGAAGTTGTAAATTATGTACATATGTATATATGTAGAGGTTTAAAATATTGCGTTTTATGAAAAATGTGTTTTGTACGTGCGAGGTCAACTAAAGTCTTGAAAAAGATATTACGAAGTTTGTTTATTTTTTCGTTCAATTACATAACAAGTGTATTTTTCAAAGTGAAAACATCATATTAGCAATGACAATGTATTCTATAACAGACTAATTATTCTAGTATATTGAAATAGTCAGAACCAGTTGACCTCCAATCTCAAAGTTTGGCCTCCAATCTAAAAGCTGTTTAAGCTCTTTCTTATTCTCAGGATTTTTTCTTAATTTCTCACTTTTTTAAAATATATTCTCTTTTCTAACTATTTTCCATACAATACATAGAAAATTTTAACAAAAATTTGAGAAATTTTAATATTTTTAACTCGCTATACAATCATTCTCATGATTCTCATTACTATACAGAATCATATGGAAACAGCTTTCCCTTTACTGCGTATATTCAGATATATAGTAGCAAAAAATATATAGACAGAAAGAATTCTTATGTAGTATAAAAATGTCTAATACAAAAGTTTTTGTTCTGGGGTTCCAACATTGGAACCCCATTAGTGAAATAGCTTTGAATGTACATCAGTATATTTCAGTTTTGTTAAAAAAGCTTTTACTTCTGCATAGAAATACAAATGTACATGCGAATACGACAATTACCTTGTTTATGCACAAAAATTAAAACGTATTAACGATAAAACGTTTTGAACATAGTTTTGAGATAATACATTTTAATTGGTGTTTATGCGTAGTACAACATTTCATTCTCACTTAAAACGTTTTGAGTAATAAACTAATACTACTCTAAAAGTTCATATTGATGTTTAGTATGTTACCAACACCATTTTGAAAGGTCAAATATGACAATTCATTTAAAACGAAGAAAGTGTACATGCACATTTTAAAAACGCATTGAAATTTTAAATTCGGATTTTATAGTGTATTCACTCAAAACGAAATAAAGTTTCAATGCGTTTTAAAATTTGGTTTATGCATCCGTATTTAGTCAAAACGGCATGAGTTAATGCGAATTAAAGTTTCGTATAAACAAGGTAATTGATGGTGTCGGTGTGACTCATTTTATTCACATATGTTTCACCATTTGAAATTTTTTTTATATTCTATTTAACCCACAAGAGTAAAATTTTTTTTTTATTTTTCATTCATCTTGATCATGTTAAAAACAAAATTAAATTTCAAAGCGCTTCAAAGCATAGTTAAAAAAGCTTTCACTTCCTTCCTTCTCTTACCGTACTGTTCTATAGTCTAATTTAATAATTACAATTTTTAGTCGATACTACATAAGACTTCTTTCTGTCTATATATTTTTTGATAGTAGTATACATATCATTTGGTTTTGTATAAGAATTTAACCAATTTGTATGAGAAATTGAAGACATAGGATTTGAGGGTATATTTCAAGAAGAAGAAGTATACAAGTAGCTAATTTGCATATGATCACATTTATAAATTTTAATGATAATTTACATATAAAATTTATTAATTTGCATATCAAATTTGATCGTTTATCAGGTCAAATATAATGTTGATATCAAAATGATATTTTTAGAAAATAATTTTATTGATAAATTCGATCAAAAATCCTTAATTTTCTAGCACTAAAAATCATTTTTGCACCAGGCAATCAGAAATCGTAGCGAACAAAAATTTAAACAAAATCAAAGTATGAAATGAAGTTAAAGTATGAAATGTTTTTATACTTTAACGATTATATAGGACATTGTATTTATCCAGATAAGAATTGTTTGATAGTATGTGTTGACGATACCTCAAGAAAACAATAAGGAGATGTTATACACATGTATGCCTTCGAATAATAATTAATTATTACCTTACCTCTATACATTTTTCAATGCCAAAGACCAAAAATATAGTTAATCACCGCACAAAAAAATTGTATATGTGTTTGAAAAAAATTTACAACCCAGTAGGAAATGGTAAGCGATGGTAAGTGAAACGGTAAGCTATAGACTTTCTTATTTCTGCTATGTATTCCATCTGGTATAAATTTCAGGAATATCGGGGGTAACCCTTTGAGAGATAATAATAGAAAAACAACTATTTGAATTTAAGAAGTATAAAAATTTTGGTTATAAATAATTTATCTTACTTACCTTTTTTTTATTTAAATTTTGTTCTTCAATAAAATATGTAGAGTAAATTTCACTCACTGCACTGCACTCACTATATGAATTTGTCCTTTAAATTACATATATTAATAAATTATTTCACCAAAAATATTTATGTATATTTAATTTCTTTTTATAAATGTTCTAATAAATGAGGATAAATTACACTCACTATTAATTTGTAATTGAAAATAATGTTTTATGTTGTAAATACAAAACGCAAAACGCAATACGAACCTGTCCCGAAAATGACTCATTATTTCATAATAGAAGTACAATATAAATATTATATATACATATGTACATACATTACACGTTCGTTTACCTAGTAATGCATCTTTTCTTCGATTGCCATTTCATCGAAGAACTCATCTATTACCTGTGTAATACATTACCTATTTTCCTGCTGGGAAATTATTATTTAAATTATGCGTAAATGGTATTTTTGTGTTTTGTTGTTTTTGAAAAAGATATATGATGTGTATGGTATATGAGAAATGAGAAATGTATGAATATAATATTTTTAATGTTGCATTTTTTTTTCTTGTGTTTGCTTGTGTGTATATATTTTAAAGTAAAAATATATATTCAGAACAGCATTAGAAATTTTTTAATGTAAAACAAAATAAAATAACATGCCTGTTGATTCTGATCTCCTGATCCATTACAGATAAAATTTTCATATTTCCTAATGAAAAAAATTTCTGGATATGAAAATTTACGAAAATGTAAAAATTAATTTCTAAAATTATTTTTAAAATTTGAAATAACAAATACATATTTATCTGGAATACTATTTTAAGGGATACATAAACAGCAAATATATACCATATGTACATATTGAAGAATCAGGTATAATTTTTTTGTTTGAAACGAGAAACTAAATTTACAAGTTGAACACTTTTTAAATATTTTTATGCGTATATTTTGGCTTGTGTTGAATTTAGTATTTACAGTAAATATTTCAATATATGCATTAAAAAAATTTTTAGAACGACAAATGGGAATTAGGTGTGTGTATATGTATTTGTTATATGAATAATAATATTCTGTGCGTAAATGAGTAATAAACGAAAGTATTTTTTCGTGAGAGATAGAAACTTTTCGTCTCTCACACTTCCCCGCACAGGTCTACAAATTTTTTGAAAACTGCTGATTTTCGAATGTACTGCCAGTGTACCTCTCTATGTATCTGCTCTGTGATATTAGTGAGTCAATTTTCAAGTTAAATTTTTAAAATAATTAATAATTAAAAAGTGAATTAGTTTTCAGTATGTTTCTCATATAATTATTATAATTTCATTTTAATATTTTATAATAATACATTTTTCTTTTGTTAGAGAGGTTGTTAAAACAGAGAACTTTGGCCATAAATAATTTGACATAGATATGAAAATAGTATTAAAATTGTCAAAAAATAGATTTTATAAGGAAACATACAAATTGAAATTTAATAAATTGTTTTACAGAAAAATCAATATACATACATATTTTCAATTTTGTTTTATAATTTACAGGGTAGTTGTTTCTCAAATTCTTTTTTCGTTTGATATTTTCACTAATAAGTAATAAAATATATATCTTTTGTACAAATGAAAAAAGCCTTCTATGGAAGGGACTAAGAAATATTATTTTTCGCTTCTTGAGAATGTATCCAGAATGCTTTTTGTTATCGTCTTAGGAATGCCTTTCTGCCAATGACATGCCTGTATAAAAAAGATATTATATGGGATAGAGAAAGGAAGGCTTCCATCAATGATTAAAACTTCCGAAGAAGGTATCCGTTTGCATGTACAATGCTTCCATTTCTTACTGGATATCCACTTATTTCATCATCAACATATGTTTTTCATATACCAATTCATTCTAATGAATTCGAAAGAGCTTCAGAATAGAGTTTTCTCAAGTGAATTTTTGAGCTTTCTTAAGTAAATTTTTATAAACAAACATTTTTTTAGAGATGAAATTTAATGATATTTGTTTTTCTTTTTCTTTTTTCTTTTTTGGCTTGATTTTTTCTTTGCTTTTATGTTATTTTTCTTTTCTCAAGCATTTTTTGTTTTTGTTTGCTTTTTTCGACCCTGACCTACCTCTACAAATCTTTGTTTTTAACAGTATTAATTCATGTTATTCATTTACATCGATATTACATTTTATGGAATTATTTATGAATTTAATTCTGATATTTTACGTAGGTCGGTAAAATTTGATAATTTAAACTTAGAACAAGCAGATAATTTAGTATGGAAATTTTAAAATTTTTGTTATGAAGAGCTCTAATTCAGCATTTTGTCTCTTTAAAATTATATTTTACGCTTTTCTTGTATTTTTTGATTGTTTTCAAGATAAATTTCAAAACAAGGTAAAAAAATTGTAGTATTTTTACAAACTTATAAGAGCAGACTTTAGTTAAAAATCTGTATCTCAGCATTCTGTAAACCAAAAATTGATATTTTTACGCTTAAATATTTATAAAAGTGTTTTCTTCTCAAAATTCTCTAATGTAAAAATATTAGTTTTTGCCTTTTGGTTCAAGCGATGCTGAGATATACACCTTCAAAGTCAAATTTAGATATATGTATGTAGGTAATTTAATGTTTGAATTTGTAAATGTGTGAAAAGGAGCAGAAAGTTGTTGCCAAAAAAAATGACTTTTTGTGCATTTTACCCTATAACTTTTGTCCTAGTAAACGGATTACAATTGTAGACCTCTCAAGAAACATCCTGTCCAAATTTCAAGTTCCTAGTCCTACAGGAAATCTCTGCTTAGTCAATAACCATAGCAAAACTTTTTTTTCATACTTTTGGAATTGTTTTTTAAAAAAAAGTCTTTTTTGTTGATTCTAGGTATGTACATATATTGAATTGAAAATTGATTAAAAAACTATAAAATTTGTTATAGTTATTGTTTAGCAAGGGCACGTGAAGCCGAGGGACATCTGCAACTGCCATCATCAACAAAACCTTCAATTTGATCGCTTTTAATATTATATTTTAAATCGGGCCGTATTACAATTTTATCAATGATAATTACCGCCTTGCGCGACAATGAATCTAGTATTCTTCGATTTTAGGACGAATAAATTCAAAAACATTATTATTAAAGCCAGGAATTCGATTTTTAATAGGTAGCCAGCGATGTAGAGAATTATACGCTGGTAAAGTGAATATAAGGCCTTTTTTAGGTATTTGTACGCGGCTGGAGACTTAAAATATATAGTAATGTAAAAATACAAAATTAACAAGAAATTATTATTACATTTCCGTTCCCACGAAGTAATAACACAAAAGTAACAGAAATTATCATTGCATTCCCATTCCCACGAAAGTTGCAGACTAATTTTTGTAAAAGGTATAAATAAAGTTATTTCAATTATAAAAAAATTAAAGGTTCGTTTTATTTTTTTTTTTATTTTTTCGATGTTGTAAAATAACAACATCGTTGGCGCAGTCGTTAAAGATCTCGTGAAAAACCACGACTAAAACACAAAAAAAAAACAAACAATTAAAGTGATTTGTGAATTGTGTTCTCAATTAAAAGGAAAAACTATTCAGTTAACACAAATCAACAATAAATCTTTTGCAAGAAAAAGCGACGAAGCATTTTCTTCAATTTCAACAAGCATCTGCAATTCCACATCAAAGGAATCAGACATCTTGGAATATCATCGAAATCAACATTGAAAAGAAGCGAAGAAGCTCTATTGTCAACAGTAAAAATACCTGAAATTCTAAATAGGGAGAATCAAATTGCTGGATAATCATCGATATCCTCAACCAAGGGAGTAAAACAAAAAAAAAAAAAGGGGAGGAAAACAACTAAATTAAGGCAAGTACAAATATTTGAATAAAATTTATTAAAATCATTTTCTCTTTTTTAAATTTAAATTATTAAAATCGAATTGAAACTAGATAAATAAATAGTTGAATAAAAGATATTAGAATCATTTTCTTTTCCTTTAAATTTAAATTATTATAATTAAAGTAAAATTAAATAAATAAATAAATAGGTATAAATAAAATTATAAAAGTTTTTTTTGAAAATAAATCAAAGTGATAATTTAGTAAATAATAATTAAATTATAATAATTGAAACTTTAGACGATGCTTTTAAATTAATAGTATTAAGCTACATTGTCGATAAAATTACTGGCGATGCAAAAGAAACCCCATTTAAAAATGGCGCTATGGCAAGATTTGAAACGTGTATTACAAAAGAATCACGGTGAAAGAACACCAGTGATAGAATTAATAGACGAACTTAAATTAACTACATAGGTGTGATTCTAGCATTGAAAATTTTTATAATAAAATTTCAAAATTCTTATGCAGAATTAATAATGCAGTTATCCTAAACGATGAAAACAACGCGGAAGCTATTGAATCTAATCAAAGACTAGCATTTAAACATTTTACTGATTGTTTGCCCCCTCTAGCTAAAAATCTAATTATCTGCCGTAATTTCACTAATTTAGAAGATGCATTTGACCTACTTACCCAGCAGGGCTATTTGTCAATGACCCATGATAATAAAAACAAATTAACTCATAACCAAAATAATAGGGGTATTAATAATTCCAATAATCAACGAAATTCCATCTTCAGAAGTAATAATTTTAACCGTAATAATCAACAAAATAATAGCATCCCAAATACAAACAATGATCGTAATACCCTGCAAAATAATTTAGGACCTGACAGACGAAATACGCCTAGACAAAATAACACAAATAGTGAACAAACAAGAAATTCCAACAACTCTCGTAGACCTTACTATCAAAACAATAATCATACTCATAATAACAATAACAATAACGGAACAGAACCCATGGATATATCAATTAACGAAAATCAACCAAGATCAAAATCTCAATAATTCAGAACAAAATTTTCAGTCAGATCCCGAAAACAACTACCTTTAAAGCTATTAAAATAAAATTCGTAACATGAAATTTATTATTGACCTCGGTGTAGAAAATAGTATATTTAACGCCAATATTTGTAACCCAAAATGGAAAATTGACTCAAACAATAAATTAGTTAAAATATTAAATCGAAGTGTCGAAATAAACAATAAAAATCGTTTCCTATATTCAATGAATTTAATGAGAACAGTGATTATTTCGTAGAATTCCTAGAGTATAAATTCCATGACAATTTTGACGGTCTGATAGGCAAAAACACATTGGTCGATTTAGAAGCAATAATAAATTATAAGAATAGAGTACTGATAACACGTAATACTGTACTACCAATTTATCTCAATGAAGGAGAAGAACGCTACGCGATTAATTGTTATAGAGATGAATCTGTTAATATTTTTAGTAGTGAGTCAGATACTACAACTACCCTAACCAACACTTTTGCCAAACATTTGAATGAAAACGACAGAAATCGATTGAAACACCTATTAAATTCTTATAAAGACATTTTTTTAAAGAAGGAGATAATCTTTCTTTATAGCAAACTTTATAGATACCCTGAGGTCCATCGACAAGAAGTGGATCGTCAAATTAAAGAAATGCTTAATCAAAAAATAATAAAACCTAGTAATAGTCCTTACAATTCCTCCATTTGGGTTGTCCCAAAAAAATTGGATAGCTCCGGTAAGCAAAAATGGAGAATCGTCATCGATTACAGAAAGCTGAATGAACAGACTATCGATGACAAATTTCCAATACCTAATATGGAAGAATTGTTCGATAAATTGGCAAATGCCATTATTTTTCTACAATCGATCTCGCTAAAGGATTCCACCAAATAGAAGTTCTTCCAGAGGATCGTCCTAAAACCGCATTTTCCACAGCTAATGCCCATTATGAGTTTATTCGTATGCCATTCGGGCTAAAAAATGCACCGTCAACATTTCAACGGTTGATGAATAACGTCCTAAGTGATTACATTAATAAGATTTACTTGGACGACATACTAATTTTTTCTACAAGTTTCGAGGAACATTTGTTATCAATAAAAAAAATACTACAAAGATTGAGGGAAAAGAATCTTAAGGTGCAAATAGATAAGTGTCATTTCGCAGAAGAAATTACTAACTATCTAGAGCACAGCATAACAAATAAAGGGATAAAGCCAGTTCCGAAGAAGATAGAAGCTATTCAAAAATTGAGGCTCCCCAATTCGGTTAAAGAAATAAGACAATTTCTCGGTATTACAGGTTTTTATCGAAAGTTTATCAAATATTATGCAAAGGTTGCATATCCCCTGATTAAGTATTTGAAGAAAAATTCTAAAATCGATCAATCAGATCCAAATTACATTTCTGCTTTCGAGAAAATGAAAATCTTATTAACAAGTGACCCGATTCTCAAATGTCCAGAATTCGATAAGCCCTTTGTCCTTACAACCGACGCCTCAAATCATGCAATTGGTGCGGTCCTCAGTCAAAACAATCACCCAATTAGCTTCGCTTCCCGCACCCTGAATGATCATGAAAGTCGCTATTCGACCATAGAGAAGGAGCTACTTGCCATTATTTGGTCAGTCAAATATTTTAGAACATACCTATACCACAGAGCAGATACTTATAGAATATATTGTCATTGCCTATACGGTCGAAAATTTATTATTTGTACAGATCATAAACCTTTAGTCTGGCTAAACAACATTAAAGAGCCAAATATGAAGTTACAGAAGTGGAAAATTCAGCTGAATGAGTATGATTTTGACATAATGTACGTCAAGGGCAAAGAAAACTGCATTGCTGATGGACTCAGTAGATTCATCAATCAAGAAAATAACCTTGAAAATGGAGAAAATCATGATAATATCTTGCATAATTCTAATGACTTAAATGAAGATTACGTTATAAATACGGGTACAAAACGTAACATAAAATATTACTCCAATCAAAAACGACGAAAATACAAATACCAAACCACACAGTCATAAAGAAAACTTTTTTTTTTCAGATGATCTATTTCCTCATACTTTTACTTCCTGCCATGAAAAAGGGGTTCACGTTACTGGAAACAGGGAATAGACTGATAATTGACCATTACATTAAAATCCTATACATTGTCGACCTAAACGAATAGGTACATTTCTACAGTTAAATCAATCGAAACAAATGTGCACTCTCTTAACTTACAGACAAACACAAACGATTACAAAACGTTAGATAGAGAACTTAAATTCGCAAAACATAATTTACAAACTATCATACCTCATATTTATACCAAATTAACACTTGAATCGTTAAACATATAAAACATCAAAAATAGGGAAATAATAAAACAAATTGATTATAAAAACATAGCATTAAGCTCAACTTCTTTAAGTCTTACAACAACGTTAATTATTGTAATATTAGTTTTAATTATTCCTAAAATCAAATCATGTAAATAAACAAAAGAAAGTGTCAACATTGTAAAGGTAGAAGTTATAGAACAGCTAAAACCGAGCCCGTTTGCAGGGACTGCAAACCCTCTTAGGGGTGGAAGAGTAATATAAAAATACAAAATTAACAAGAAATTATCATTACATTTCCGTTCCCACGAAGTAATAACACAAAATTAATAGAAATTATCATTGCATTCCCATTCTCACGAAAGTTGCAGACTTCAGCAACTTCTATTTTTGCAACGTTACCTTTGCAATGTGATTTTATTAAGAATTAGTTTAACTTCTTAACATTTATTTCTTAGAGAAAATTCATTCAAATAGTTAAGTCTAATTCTTGTAAAAGGTATAAATAAAGTGTTTTCAATTATAAAAAAAATTAAAGGTTCGTTTTATTTTTTTTTTTATTTTTTCGATGTTGTAAAATAACAACATTGTTATATGCTTTGACATAATGGTATAAAGTATTATGTAATTTTATAATTATCACTTTTTAAATATTACAAAAATAATGTTTTTTTATTTTCAACAAAAAATATTTCACTTGCTCTGAAATCATTACACAAATGAAGAGTGTAGAAAAAACAATGAAATGAACTTATAATGGGAAAATTATTTGGAAAAATTTTGGCTCCCTTTTGAGAAGCACATCAAAGACGAAATAAAAATAAAATATATATACATATATGTAAATATATCTAAAATGACAAAATTTCTCATCTTAATCACGTATCTACAACAAATCGCATTGAAATAGGTCAATTTTGTCATTAGAAGAAAAACAAAAACGAAATATAATCAATTGAGAATTTTTCACTTCTATCAAAATTTACTTAAAAATAAATATTTTAAATAATATTTTTATCAAATATGTACATGCTTACCATACTGGTATTTTATTCAAAAACTGAATATAATTACCTGTAAGTTATATCTTCACCGGTATTACCACCGTTTGCTGTGAACGAATAATTATTATCTTTTCTCACAGACGTAATATGATACAAAATGCTATACAAAATTAGTTTCCCACAAACTTTTAAGTCACGTTTAACAAACGTACGTTTTTAAAACAAACTCATTTTTGCAAATTAAACACTTTTACATTCCCAAGCAAAAGACTAATCCAAAGAAAAGTTCAAAACAAAAATACAGTTCTAGTTTTGACTTTAAACCTTTCGGTCCGCTAATTACTTACTATTGTTAAAATAAATCTAAGTTCTAGAAAATAAATTAATATAAGTGAAGTTAGTTTGTGACTTTAAAATTTGAACTGAATATAGAAAAAGAAAAGTGTTTTTTTTTTATTACCAAATTATACACATTACTTGTATTATACATATACATATATGTATGTATACATAAGGTAAAATTAATACAATTATACATTAAAAATCTCCAAAAAGGAAGAAAGAAATATTTTAAAACTCTTTGTGTATATGTATATGATTAGATATAAATACAATGTAAAACCTGTTTTCACTTGCATGTGTGCATTCAAGCTTCAGAACATACTATAATGTAAAACAAAATTTAAGTTATCTGTGTTAAGTTTGTTTCATTTTCTTCTTCGCATCTCTATTTTATTTCAATTCTCTTTGCACGCTGATGAGCTAAAAGTTGGTTGATTGAATAATGGAGAATCGAGATGTTCATAGACCTGTTTAAGTTGTGTTAGAGCTGTTCACAGACCTGTTCAAATATTTCCATATGAGCATATTTATTCTTTTGAGCGTTTAGATGAAACGTGTTACATACACAAATTTTCCGGCAAACTTTCTTAGCATGAATATATGTAATGTTTATCAGAACATTTACTATTTGTTAGTTTACTATCAAAGTGTTTTTTATTAGCTTTTATAACGAGTAGACCTCTCTTAAATTATTATCATTCAATTATTTAATTCACGTAATGTAAAAACTCATAATAGGAATTTCTAATTATAAAATTTCACTGATTTATGCAATAAATTTTTATTAGACAAAAAATATTTTCATACGGAACAACTTTGATAACGCATATTCAAAAATTTTAAACAATAAAATGATAAAGCATGTAAACCATTTAGAAAACAATATTTTTGATGTTCTTAACCTTTATAACTTCTTCACCAATATTTTTTGAATTAAAAAATGTAAAAACTTCTTTTAGATAAATAAACCCAAAATTTTTTTTAATAAATGTTTTTTATTTTATTTTATATACATTTTTTCAGTTTTCTTATTCTAATATTATCCTAAAATGACCCCATGCATAAGTACTAACACCATCTTCTCTAATATATATCTTATCATCTATACAACTTAAAGCTACTTTGTTTACATTTTGTGTATATATTTTATGAATATATGATCTAAATACTAACACCACAGAGCAGATACATAGAGAGGTACACTGGCAGTACATTCGAAAATCAGCAGTTTTCAAAAAATTTGTAGACCTGTGCGGGGAAGTATGAGAGACGAAAAGTTTCTATCTCTCACGAAAAATATATGAGAAAACTTTCGTTTACTACTCATTTACGCACAGAATATTATTATATTCATATAACAAATACATATACACACACCTAATTCCCATTTGTCGTTCTAAAAATTTTTTTAATGCATATATTGATTATTAAAATATACTGTAAATTCAACACGAGCCAAAATATACGCATAAAAATATTTAAAAAGTGTTCAACTTGTAAATTTAGTTTCTCGTTTCAAACAAAAAAATCATACCTGATTCTTCAATATGTACATATGGTATATATTTGCTGTTTATGTATCCCTTAAAATGTATTTCAGATAAATATGTATTTGTTATTTCAAATTTTAAAAATAATTTTAGAAATTAATTTTTACATTTTCGTAAATTTTCATATCCAGAAATTTTTTTCATTAGGAAATATGAAAATTTTATCTGTAATGGATCAGGAGATCAAAATCAACAGGCATGTTATTTTATTTTCTTTTACATTAAAAAATATCTAATGCTATTCTGAATATATATTTTTACTTTAAAATATATATACACACAAGCAAACACAAGGGAAAAAAAATGCAACATTAAAAATATTATATTCATACATTTCTCATTTCTCATATACCATACACATCATATATCTTTTCCAAAAACAACAAAACACAAAAATACCATTTACGCATAAAGTAAATACATAATTTGTAAATTTTTTTTCAAACACATATACAATTTTTTTTGTGCGGTGATTAACTAATATATTTTTGGTCTTTTGCATTGAAAAATGTATAGAGGTAAGGTATAACGGGTAATAAGGAAAAAAGATATTTTTTTCTATTTGAAGTGATATTATGTAAGATAAACATATGTGTATAACACCTCCTTGTTTTTTTTTTGTTACCGTCAACATATTCTATCAAACGAAAGGCTGTTCTAATACAATTTTGTATATCAATGGATATCATTAAAAAATACTATCAAACAATTCTTATATGGATAAATACAATGTCCTATATAATCGTTAAAGTACAAAAATATTTGATACTTTTGTAGATGATTTTGTTTAAATTTTTGATCGCTATGATTTCTGATTGCCTGGTGCAAAAAAGATTTTTAGTGCTAGAAAATTAAGGATTTTTGATCGAATTTATCAATTAAATTATTTTCTAAAAATATCATTTTGATATCAACATTATATTTGTAGGAGGTTTGAGTATTCTTCATCAATGATTTAGGTGGTAACTGAGAACAGCAAACGACATGGCATTCGGTAGCTCAGTGGTTAGAGCATTTCTCCGGCAAAGAAAAGGTTCCGTGGTTCGATTTCCGGCCGAGTCGAATGTCGTTTTTTCATGTTTTTCAGTTACTACATATTTGACCTGATAAACGATCAAATATAATTAAATTAATAAATTTGATATGTAAATTATCATTAAAATTTATAAATTTGATCATATGCAAATTAGCTACTTGTATACTTCTTCTTCTTGAAATATACCCTCAAATCCTATGTCTTCAATTCCTCATACAAATTGGTTAAATTTTTATACTGAACCAAATGATATGTATTCTACCATATATTTCAATATGCAGTAAAGGAAAGCATATGATTCTGTATAGTAATGAGAATCATGAGAATGATTGTATAGCGAGTTAAAAATATTAAAATTTCTCAAATTTTTGTTAAAATTTTCTATGTATTGTATGGAAAATAGATAGAAAAGAGAATATATTTTAAAAAAGTGAGAAATTAGGAAAAAACTTTGAGAATAAGAAAGAGCTTAAACAGCTTTTAGATTGGAGGCCAAATGTTGAGATAGGAGGTCAACTGGTTCTGACTATTTCGCTATATGGGAATAATTAGTCTGTTATAGAATACATTGTCATTGCTAACACATAACCATCAAATAATTATTTCTTATATAAACAGTCTTTAAAATTTTCTAAACTTAAGTTATCTACAGCTGTTTTCTTCACACCTTTAGCTTTTTTATTAATTTACTATCTATTTCATCTATAGAATACATTTTTGACTTAAGAGCCCAATTTAGTAAAATGGCTTGCAAAAGGACCGCCTACAGCCTACATTTTTCAACCGATTTTCATGAAATTTCGAATATAGATAGGTGTAAGGGAATTGTGGTCCTTAAGTGGAACACATTTTTGAAAAAGTCGTTTATTTCAAAAATACAAGGATTCAAAGTGTGGCTGTTTAGCGATTTTGGGCCTGCAAAGTGACCACCTACAGCTTACAATTTTTAACCGATTTTCATGAAATTTTAAATATAGATAGGTGGAAGGGAATTGTGGTCCTTAAGTGGAACACATTTTTAAATTTTGGTCCTTAAATTTTTTTATATTCGATTTTCGAAGGTACAGAAAAAAAAAAAATTCACTAAACTTTTCACACTTTTTTCATGTATTAAAACGTTTAGATACTGTGATTTCTTCTTATAGGATTGAAATATAACCTTTTCCAAAAAGTTTAAAAAAAAATTCAGGAAAATTGGTTACGTAGTTTAATTATTATAAATAAAACAAATTGTTAATTTTTCATAAAATTTTATTACTAATTTTTCATTTCACATACATTTTCTTGCATATTTATGGGTTTAAATAAGAATCACACAGATAGTATAAACTCTATAAACTCGATGCAAATAAAATTGCAATTTTTGTAGTATGTGTGATGATTAAGTAACGTAAACAGCATATAAAAGTTATGTATAGTTAAGCTGCACAAAGCTAGGTATACTCGTATAGATATATTAGCAACACATTTTGTATGGGGATGGTGATCGGTGATGATGAATATGAAATAATAGAATTAGCATGATATGTACATTCATATGTACATATATACTACGCATAAAAGCATATTTTACTAACTGTTGTTGGATTGAAGCAAGTGTATTTTGGGTTTTAGTGCTAATTTTTTATATTCTGAATATTAGAAAAATTATAGTGTTACATAGAATTTAGATTTCAGTGATTATTTGGTGATAAATATAATATTTTACTAAAATTTCAGTATTTTTGAATACTACTTTTTTTTAACCCTAGGATTGCCTGATCGTATATAAATGTATACATTCGGACTTTGAGTCTTAATTTAAATATGATCCCTTCGAGCTAGGACCTTGAAACTTCACCAATTCCCCCATTGGAGGATCTTCACTATACACCCCAATTTTCAAAGTCCTAGCTCAAAATCGGTAAAACAAAATATTCTTTTTTATGCAAAAACACAAATTTGACGGTGCGTATACAAATGTATACCATACATTTTATATGGAAATTTTGAAATTTTTTTTTCAAAAAACGATATCTCAGCATCCCATAGACCAAAAACTAAAATGTTTATACTAAAAGATTCATCAAATGTTCTCTTTAGTTTTGTTTTTACAGTGTTGTTGTACTTTTTTTTTGTTTTCAAGATAAAATACAAAACAACATCAAAAACATGAATGTTTCATACATTTTTCTACATTCATAAAGGCAAACATCTACTTTTAACTTTGAAGATCCATATCTCAGCATCCTCTGAACCAAAAACTAATATTTTTGGATTACAATATTTGTTGAAGTGTTTCTATTGAGCTATCTTATACAGTAATTCTGTAAGTACTATTATTTTCAACCAAAAGGACAAAATACGCGAAAAATCATGAAGATTTTTAACATTTTTAACCTTATTTTCCATTTTATTTCGAAAATAGAAAAAATATAGGACATTAATAGAAAAAACACTAAGAAGAACACTTCAATAAAGATTTTAATATAAAAATGTTAGTTTTTGGTTCACCGGATGCTGAGATACATCTTTTTGAAAATAAAATTTCACAATTTCCATATAAAATGTATGGTATACATTTGTATACGCACGGCTAAAACTTTGACAATCTTGATCAGGCAATCATAGGTTAAACTCGTCAATCATTCTACCTCCAAGGTGACGCTGAAAGAATGAATTGAATTGAAAAATAAAATGTACAATATTTAAAATTTCTACAAATTCTTCATATTTTGAAAAGCTTATACCTATATATTATATTGTATTATTTATTATTTTAACACTCCATTCAATTTTTGACCGCTTTTGTTTTTAAAGTTGAATATCTCAGGACTCTAAAAACCGATTGAATTGAAATTTCTGTACTTTAGGCTTGTCATTCTCTTTCTAGCACCAAAAAGATCCCTGAATTAGGACGCGAGTTATAGGGCGCTAAACATAAAACTCACACGAATCAATTTTAAGTATCAAAATGTTATATTCTTTGACTCCTTATAAAAGTATGTTGCCGTGAGACTAAGGAGCTGAAATTTGGTCAGGATATTTCTTGAAGGGTCTAATATTATATGAAATTTGAACTGTGAATATCCGTTAACTAGGGCAAAAGGTATAGGGTAAAATACAAAATAAGTCATTTTTTCAACATACAACTTTTTTTTTCTTTCTATAAGGCTCTCCTTAGTTCATACCCCGATCCTTGAAAAAAGTATGCATTTCAATTTAAGAACTATTTTCTGACCTAGTGCATTTTATTTGAATCAAATCGGTAGAACAAAGCCCGAGATATAAGAGTTCAAAGTTGAAAAGCCACGTATCCTTCCATATAAAAATTTAAAAAATAAAATAATTCAGTATTTTTGAATTTTTAGCTACATAAAAAATTTGTTGTACATATGAAAAATTTGTAAATCGCGCAATGAACCATCAACTGAAATAATTTCAGCTATAACAGCTGTATGCTAGCTGTAGCCTATAGAACAAAAAGAAAACAGGTGTACATACACATTTTACAAACGTACATCCATGCAGTATGATCGCTATATATAGCTATAGCTATAGCTATGAAAATTTTTCAAATCATATACACCAACACTTAGAAGAAATTTATTTGCTTGTGTTGGTGCAGACACAAATACATTTCAGACGATGTTATTGTTGTTTTCGAAAATTTTTTTTACTAAATTTGGCTCTTAAGACCTATACACTCTTTCATTAACCGACCATTGTTCTCATCCTTCATTAAACCAAATACTTTTTTGTATATTATAAGGGTTATCAGGTGAATATTCGGAAGTATAAAATTTAGTGTCAATATCATTAATTATGTCGCTATAGAAATCATCAGTTTCTATTGAATATATAAAAGAATCAATTGCATCTTAAAATTATATTTGTAAAAATTGTTATGAATTTTAAAAACAATAGATATTCATATTATTTTTATTCATTCATGATATTTATTTTATTATAATTATATTATTTTTTATAATTAATACTTTTTTTTCACTATAAATTATCTATTTTACACCATTTATGAAATTCATATTTTGCAATCAGAAAATATTAATTTAAAACAATTTGTTAAATTCTATAAATATTTTTAATCAATTTTACATAAATTTGGTTACAATTTTCTGATGAATTAATATTTATATTAAATTTTTTACCACGTACATAAATGTGTTAATGATACATCTTCGTTTTTTTTTTTCGTTCCATCTATACAAACTGTATGATTCGTTTATACCACGGGGCTTTTGGTTGATTGCCCAATGTTGTAAACATACAAATAAAGTACATTTCTTCTTTTCTATTCATACAAAATAATGTTCGTTCTCATTATCTCATTTTTTTCTAATCCAACCCAACATAATGTTTAAATTTTGTTGTTTTTATTTTTTGTACATATAAATTTTATTCATTGCACACAAAATTCACTAATTCTTTTTGTTTTAAATTTTTGTATGGAAGGATTATGACTTGCCAACTTTAGGATGTTATATCTTGGGCTATGTTGTATTAATTTGAATCAAATAAGAAGCACTATTTAAGGAAACATTTCACCTATGTAAATAAATGGGTTGTCAGTAGGAGGAATGGGAATAAATTTTTTAATTTAGTAGAATAAAATTTACCCACAAAATTGTATAAAAGGATTCAAATTTTTTAAGCTCTGTACATACTCGTATGTACATAGGTATGTATATGTACATATGATGTAAATATATATTTTTGAAAAACATAATTTTGTGTCTTGTAATGATATTATCTACATATGTAGTATTCAGGGCCGGATCTAATGATTTTGGCGCCCGGTGCACTTATAATTTTTGCCGCCTTTTGTTATGAAATTTTTTTAAACATGTACAATGCATGTTCATTTCCGCACCACCCAGTAGGTAGAACATTAAAGACGCGTTTATTCTATAGGCCTTATCCTCGTTCAACATATTTTTTGAAATGAAATTATATTTCAAAGTTATTTGACATTAATCGATTATTTAAAAATTATTTTTTGATTTTGACTTTTTAATTATTTAAAAACTAAAAAAATTATTTACTTTGTTCCATTTGAAAAAATATGTGATTGTATCTTAAAAAGAAATAAAAAAATAATAATAATGTTTTGTGAGTATGGGAAGAAATTCGTTATAATTTTTTCATAATCAAAAACTATAGATGCTATGGCGCAAATTTTTTACTTGTACCATTTCAACGTAAATTTCATTGTAAAAGAGAAAAAAAGTGAGAATGCGATGAAACTCGTTATAATTTTTTCATAATCAAGATTCAAGAACTAGAGATGCGATGGAGCAAATTTTTTACTTGCACCATTTCAACGCAAGTTTCATTGTAAAAGAGAAGAAAAGTGAGTATGCGAAGAAATTCGTTATAATTTTTTCATAATCAAGAACTAGAGATGCGATGGTGCAAACTTTTAACTTGCACCATTTCAACGCAAGTTTCATCATAAAATTTAAAGAAAATGTGTGTGCGATAAGGAACGACACAAATTTTACCATATAAAATTTTGATAGCGTTGGAGCAAAAAGCTTTTCTGCTCCATGAGTTGAAATTGAAGCTGATGCCTATATACAGCCGCATTCTGTTTTCACGTTATTTCTTCTTCACACAAAATAGTAACAATAAATGCGGTAATATTTTTAAATGAATATTCGTGCATCAAATAAAAGGTACTTTTTAGAAATGTTATGCATATAAGAATCTAATATGAATATACATTTTACATAATATAATACATATGTACATATATTTAAATTAGTGAACTTTGAAAATTCTTCACTTTTATGTTATTTTTTATTACACAAAATTTAAATAAGTGAGCAGTTATTTTCAGCGCCCCTAATTTTTAGCGCCCGGAGCAAGTGCTCCAGCCGCTCCTATGGTAGGGCCGGGCCTGGTAGTATTTAAATTTTTTTGTTTAAATTAGGCGAAAAAGAGTATATTTTTAGTAGAAAATATTTATTTCAAAAATACATAACAAAAATTTTCAACCGTAAAGTTGGAAAAAAAATTAAAAAAAGGAATTTTTGTCTAAGAAACTGTTTAATTTTTATATTTTTCTAAAAATATAAGGATTCTAAATAAAAGGACATACTGGACTATTTAAAAGTGTTGAAAACCGAGCAGAAATCCAAATAAACTGTCTTCAGAAAAAACGATGTTTTGAGCATTTTTTTCTGCAACTTTCGGAGCCTAAGCATTGATACGCGTAGTTTTTTCGGTGCTCTATAACTCGCGTCTTATTGAAAGAATCTTTTGCATGTCAGAGGTAGTTTCGTAGAGAGTAATAAGAAAAATACCTTGCAAAAATTTCAAAACAATCGGATAGGAGAGTCCGGATATTTAAAATTGAAAAACGGATTTTTCAGAAAAACATGTTAACATTAATTCGAGTACTAACATCCTTGAAACCTTAAGCAGCCCCACCATTTGATTTCCCCACGAGCCACCACTGCTTTACTTATACATTTATACATCTATTCATAAAAAAACTTTTATTTTTTATTTTATTTTTGTTTTGTTTTTACTTTGTCTTTTTGTTGGTTTATGACACAATCTGGACCTCTATTAAATGAGTAAATATATGTACATATTTTATCTATTTATTTATTTATTATTTTCAACATTAAGGATTTTCTTGTAATAAAAATTGTCTTATATTATGAGGTGCACAAATGACTTCAATGTCCTTTATCGGTCATTTAAAAGGACTTTATATACTTCATATGGACCTCGATATCTTGCATGTAATTTCTTGTTTACTCCCGGAATATTGGAAACATTTTTAATCATAACATAGTCACCTTTTTAATATTTGAATGGAGGTTTATGTGTTTTATCACAAAGGGCTTTATTATATGCTTGAATCTTTTCAATATTTTGACTTGCTTGGTTTCTTAAACTATCAAGCTCTTTTGGATTTTCAATTATACGTTTTTCTATACTCTATTCACAAAGTTTTTCCAGTACAGATCTTATTGAAGAGTTCATTTTTATTCAGTGTCGTTACATTTAGTAGTAATATACTAAGCTTCTTATACCCCAATCTATTATATGTGCAATTAGACGCTGGAAAATAGAAAAAAACAACAGCAATAAACATACACACATGTATTCTGCATGAACAAAAATTAATAAAATGAATCATGAAGAAAGATAAAAATGATGAAAAAATTCATGCGCACTGGCACAAACGCTTATGAGCTAAAAGTTGGTTGATTGAATAATCGAGATGTGTGTATAAAAAGTAGAATGAATAATAAGTAATCGCAAGTTAGTGTTGCTGTGTAATAACTATATTAATTTATAGTAGTACCGTTCTTAAAAAAAAATTAAATTTTATTATTATAATTTACTGCATTTATTTATACATTTACAAGTATGTATATGATATGATGTAGCATATACTATAAAAACAATAAATTATGTTTTATTTGAAAAAATGTTTTCTACATATTTTTTACATATGTATTATTATAAATTTATACATATGTATACACATATTCCTTTGCAACAGAAATACATTTTGTAATAAATACTCACTATATAGATAAGTTTTTTTGTTTTTACATACATATACCTGAATAAAATGAATAATAGGCAAATTTTTTAGATACTCGACTTTGAACCTTCAAATAATTAAAATTATTAATAATAATTAAATATAAAAAAAAATAAATATTATAATTTTCCTTTATTAGGAAATAATTTTTACAAAGTATGAAATTTTATAAAATTTTACAACAAAGGTATAGTCGGCAACACTTATCAAAAAGTTCATCTGATTTTAGATACAAAATTTAAACTGAAGGGCAACACTGTCGGTGATGAAAATCTGAAACACATTTATGTAATTACTCAAAGGAGAAACAAGACAAAATATGTCCATAAGACCTGTACTGTAAAACTTTGTGAACAGAGTATAGTCCTTTATTTTATCGCAGAAAATCCCTCTTTGGTTGCGACCGAATACTAGCATGGATGGACTAAACCCTGTACCGCGATTGATGGTGTTGTTTATTGCAAATTCAATCTTGGCGAGATGCTTATACCAGTAAGATGTTGTGCTTGATTCGCATTCTTTTGACAACATAGGTATTAGGATACGATTCATACGTTGAGCTTGCCCGTTTGATTGTGAGGACTGAGTTGCGATTTTAATGTGTTGAATGTTATTTTCACGCATGAAGTCACTGAACTCTTCAGATGTAAAACAAGTTCCCCGATCTGAAATAATTTTAGGCCTAGAAAAGTTTTCAAAAAAGGATTGTAAACATAGAATCGCTTCTCTAGATAAGATCGTTTTTACAGCGTATAGTTTCAAGCATTTGGTAAAACCATCAACAACTAGTAAAATATGTTTTCTAGAGTGTGAATTTGCCAAAGGACCTAAGTGGTCAATATGTACTGTGTCAAATGGGATGTTTCCTTTAGGAAGGTTATGAAGTATTCCTTCCACTTTACCAGATTCGGGAGAATAGTAAATGCATTTGAAACAAGTTTTTATGTAGCTTTTAATTTTATTTTTCATATCTAGGAACCAATATGTGCGACTGATATATTCATTGCATTTATCAACTCCCACATGACACATTGTTTCATAATGTGTCCTTACCACCTGGTTCTACATATGTTCTGGTACATAAAATATAACTTTATCTTTTACTTTACGGCAGACTAGACCATCTATCATTCAAACTCTGATCTTTCACGTTTTGCTAGTTCTGTTATTATTCTTGCAATCTTTGGATCTTGACGCTGAGTAGCAGCTAGAACAAATTCGAACGATTCATCAGTATTAGTACTTAGAAGGTTTATAGCTATACTAAGAGCACCTGTATGTGGCATTCTATCACCACGTCTACGATCGATCTTATAATTATAATTCTGAAACTCTAGTGCCCATCGTGAAATTCGAGGATTTAGAGTTTTCTTGTTCAAAGTTAATGCAAAGGATTGGCAAATCAGTAACAATTTTGAAGTTTATGCCAAGAAGATGAACCCTAAATCTTCGTGAAGCATATATTATAGCCAAAGTTTCGAGTTCAAAAGTGTGGTATTTACTTTCACCTTCAGATGCTCTTTTCGAAAAATAAAACACAGGGTGAAACTTATTATCCTGCTGTTTTTGTAACAATACCGTGCCAAAATCGATGCTACTCGCGTCACACTGCAGTTCAGTTTCATTATGTGGACTATATATTGACAAGATAGGTGATTCAATTAATTTTTGTTTTAAAAGTTCAAAAGTTTTTAATTCTGTCAACCCAAAGACAAAAGGTGAGTTTTTCTTTAGCAAGTCGTATAATGGTTTTGCAAGGTTAGAGAAATTTCTAATGAACTTTCTGAAATAGGAACAGAGACCTAAGAAGCTGTGTACATTCTTTGCGCATGCAGGTACAGGAAAGTTCGTTACAGCTTTTATGTGATTATATCATTGGGTCGAATGCCTTTTGCATTAATTTTGTAGCCCAGATAAACAATTTCGTTTTGAAAAAAAGAACACTTGTCATAACGAATCTGTAATGAATTTTCATGTATAATCCTGATAGCTTCTTTCAGGATATAAAGATGTTCATCGATCGTCTCTGTTGCTATAAGGATATCATCTATAAAGATCAAAACTTTACCATTCGAAAGTAATTCTCCAAAAATAAATTTCATATATCTTTCGAATACCCAAAAGACATTCGATGGTACTCATACTGACCAAAAGGTGTAATAAACGCTGTGTATTTTACAGATTCTTCATTTATTTTTACATGGTGAAAACCATTTTTAAGATCTAGGGTTGTCGATATAATGAGCGGCAATGGAAAATTATCCCTAACGGTGACTTTATTTAACTCGCGATAGTCAATATATAACCTAAATTCATCATTTTTAAAAGTAGATCTGATTTTTCCTTACTTACTGTGATATTCATTATCTGTGATAAATGTTCATTTACGTCATTTATGTTGCATGTTGTTTTTTTTTGTATATTACTTATTGCTGTTATTTTTTCATCGATATTGTTGTTTCACCTGTGTTACATGCATAAATTGAAGATTTTTCTTCAGAAATATTTTTGATTTATTAATCTTCTTTTGTAGGCCCAGATTGTTCATATCCAAAATGTTTCTATTAACAGATTAAAATTAATAATTAAATCATAAAAAGAAAGTTTGCTACTTATACATCCTATTACATTAAGTGGGCTATTGTTGATTCCAACATATGAAAATTCTTCAACTGGCACTGCTGGAATGAACTGCTCCTGTACAAAGTTAATAGGACTTCCGGAATCTATCAGGATCATCAAAAAAGTTTCAAATTGAGTAACACCATTGTTGAAAACGTACCTTAATGAATGTTGGAAATCATTGTGATAAACGCATGATAAATTACAGCAACTATTTTGTATATTTTCGTGGATGCGTGGCTAGGAGAGAGCCTAGTCGCTAATATGCGAACTCTGGATACAAGGGCTCTGCCTTGAGCGACCGTTTATTTCCCTAATACTCGTGGGAACACGTATGCAAAATTCAAAAAACAAAGCATCAACATCACAAACATCAATCAAGGAAACAGTTCCTATGGTTCACAAAGTCATAAGAGAAGCTAAAAGCTTAGATAGCTTAAGCGAATCTTATGACAGCGACGATGACACAATTACAAATGTGTCATCCTTGCTAGACAGCGAAGCTGAAACCATCCGAAGTCATGAGGCTGAAGTTGAAACTTCGTTACAGAAGTTGAAGCTGAAAGACTCTGATAAGAGGATAAACTCAGTGGAGCTGGTAGGAAGAGAATGAAGAAACTACTGCAACAAGGCCTAGGCGTTGACGAGGCACGCTTGCAGGCTCTTCAACCTCTTCTAAAAAATGGGAGATAATCTCAAGAGAGGCCGCTCTGACGACTCAACTTCTGAGGCTTCTAGCTCTAAAAAAAGTCAAACAACCTCAGGAGGTCGAGATTATCTCTCACCACAAAGAAAAACACATGCCTTCCACAGTAAGCTCTAAGCAAGCTGTGAAAAGCATACAAGTTGGTATTTTGACGAAATCTTTTCCAGTAGCTCTCTTGAAAAATGAGCAAATGAGTGTTATTCAAGAGCAGATTCTGAAAAAGATAATCGAACAAAAGAATAACCAAACAAAACAGAAATTTCTTGGTGCCACCTATAAATGCGGATGGTTAGTGTTAAGGTGCACCAACGAGAGCACGAAAAAATGACTTCAAGAGCTAATCGGAGACTTGAAGCCATGGGAACGTCGAGGTGATGGTCGAGGAAAAAGATATTCCTCGCACTCAGATACTGGTTGGTCACTTCCTTAATAGTGCCAAAGACAAAAGTGAGGACATTTTAGGACTCAATAAAGGTCAAAATGAGTACAACGTGGATGATTGGCGTATCATCAAAAGGGCCAATGAGAAAACGTCCGCCTTGGTCACTCTGTCCGTGGATCATAAGTCTATAAGAGCCTTGAAGAAGAATGACTTCAAAGTTAGAAAGAAGAAAAGAGAAAATCGGAAGAACGTGAGGGCAATAAAGACCTCACAGAATCAGCAGCCTCACCTCTAGAACTTCTACAGAAAAGGCCAAAATAGCAGCCAAAAAAAATTGTAAACATCAAGATAAACCCAAAAAAGGGGCAAAGGACGAAAGTCCCAGCTTCAATCAAGGCAAACCTTAGATGTCTATCAACATCAAATGCCTACAGGTAAACCTTTACCATTCCAAAGCTGCATCTGATGTGCTTTACCGAAGGTTTATCAAGGACAACATGGAAATGGGACTAATACAAGAACCATGGACATTAAGAGGATAAATCAAAGGAGTTAACACACCAAATTGTAAGCTAATTTACGATAATAAATCCAACAGGCCCAGGACAGCCTTGTTGATAAAAAACACAATAATCTTTTCTCCAATTTTAGACTAGACTACGACAATCTCTGCAAAGTTCATTTAATGACAGCTGCCTGGTAAAGCTAAAGCAGATAGCTAGAAATGTTCCCTGGTGGACTGCGTGGCTAAGCAGATTAAGGTCTTCAGTCAGAAGACTATTAAATAAAGCTAAACGTACTAGAGAATGGTCCGAGTACAAAAACGCTTTAACAGCATACAATAAAGAATTAAGAAAATCCAAAAGGAAAACTTAGAGAAGCTTCTGTGAAGGTGTTACAGAGTTACCTCAAACAGCAAGACTTCACAAAGTTCTCTCAAAAGTACAACGAAATAGGTTTACTAGAAAACCAGGAAGAAACCTTAGAACTATTACACATTTCCAGGCTCAAAAAACCTAAAGAGCGAGATTGTTCTACAAGAAACCCATACAAGGGTTTCAAATAGAATTCATAGTCTAGCCAATAAAATTTTTACAAAAGAAAAAATCTTATGGGCGATAAATAGCTTCAAACCATACAAAGCATCAGGGGGAGATGGAATTTACCCAGCACTCTTACATAAGGGAGCTGAACGGATCTCTTCGAACCTAAAAAACCTGTTTAAAGCAAGCTTTAGGCTAGGTTATATTTCCAAACTGTGGAGAAAGACGAAAGTAATCTTCATACCCAAAGACTGGCAAAAGACTTGATGCCCAGCCAAAGTCATATAGACCTATCAGCCTGACCTCTTTTCTTCTAAAGACAATGGAGAAAATAATTGATCAGCATATTTAAGACAGTAATCTTGTGAAAAAGCCTCTACATGCTAATCAACATGCTTAACAAGCCACTTTTACCATGTGGAACTGCAGACTATTTGCAAAACATGGGGACTAAAACCAGAAATTGTGTATCGGTCATACACGGCCATCATAAGACCCATACTTACATATGCTTCAGCCATATGGTGGCCAAAGACAAATCAAAAAACAGTTCAAAATAGACTCAACAAAAGTGCAAAGACTAGTGTGTCTCAGTATCACAGGAGCTCTAAGAACTACCTCAACGGCAGCACTGGAAGCCATGATCAACCTGCCTCCTCTTAATATACAAATTAAGAAAGAAGCACTGAACTGGGCCTTAAAATATCATAAAAGTAAAAAACTTAAACCAGGTAATCTGACACATAAGCTTAAGATCCTAGAAGAATTTAAGGACTTCCAAATCAGTCAAGTGACTGACGAGATGGAGGTAATATTAAACTTTGAGAAGCCGTTCAAAGTACTGTTTCCGGATCGTGAATCTTGGCGTGATAACAAAATAACCTTTGAAGAAGGAGATTCCATATGGTACACGGATGGCTCGAAAACCGAGTCGGGAATGGGAGCAGGGGTAGCAGGCCCAAAAAGAAGCCTTTTTAAATCCCTAGGCAAACATGCATCGGTTTTCCAAGCTGAAATACATGCGGTAGACATGTGCGCCACTGAGTGCCTAAAAAAAGGATTCAATAAGGCCACAGTCTACATAATCTCGGACAGTCAGGCAGCACTTTAAGCTCTCAATTCACATAAAGTTGTATCGAGGCTAGTATGGGACTGCCTAACGACTATTAAAACTGCTAAATCAAACAAAGTTTACCTTATGTGGATCCCAAGACATGAAGGTATCAGAGGTAATGAGGTAATGGCAGACTCTCTAGCTAAGAAAGGTGCCAACTCAAATTTTCTCAGACCAGAACCCTTCTGTGGACTACCACGAACTTTCGAATGCTTTTTAAATGTTGAGCGAAACTGTTGGCCCTAATTATCAACTTAATATTAGTTATGAAGCCTCATTCATGTAGATGAGCTTAAGAAGAAGGTCAAAGTGGAGTGCGCGAGAATCTTCACTAAAGTTGAAAAAAAAAAAATAATTAAAAAAATCCTGTAGGTAATTGAAGATGTATGTGAAAATTATTTTTTCAAGGCTTGGTCCTATAATTTACTTTTTAATTTTTAATCTTTTTTAATGAAGGAATTAATGGAATTTTTTGAGTCTTCGGATGAAGAAGATGAGACTACACAACCTGGTGGTGGTGCAAATATAACAACACCCGTATGTGAAATTGTTCATTATTATATTGGAAAAAGTGAAATAACCATTAACAATTTCAATTGTTTTATTTATTTTTAATGATGTGTCAATAATCAGATATGAGATGGAAGTCATGTTAAAATTTGAATTACAAAACAAAAATATATTTTTGGAATTTTTTAAATATTTTTTTAAAGAAAAATTTGCTATCTGTAATTCAATACTGGTTTCATACTAACTGAACAATCTAGTATGAACCTGGTTTTGAAAGACACCTAATTTTCCTGGTATTAGAGTAGTATAGAAGGAATTTGCTAACCGCAGTCCGTAACGGTTATCACAATAAAACATAAAAAGTTTTTATTTTAATTTTTCGAACTGTCATTGGATACTAGACTTATATCACAAATGATATGTGTCACATCAACTAGTATAGCCTATACCATGGTATACCTATACACTATACATAGTATGAATACTACATGTCTGACTAGGCCTTGAAGTAAAATAACGAACTAATCTTTCTAATTTAAAAATATTTTTATATTATAAAATATGTAGATAGAGCTGTTGTGTGTTAAGGTAAAAATTTCATTTTCTTTTCAGCATTTTAACAAAAGCAACAGTAAAAAAAGGATATTTTTGAAAGTGTAATTTTCTGAGTTTTTCGTATTGTTTTGTGAAGCTAGTAATTTTATTATAATTTTGTACATACAAAAAATTAGAAATATGTAAATGAAATACGCCTTCGAAATTCGTAACTTTAGAGTCCTTTTTCTCAGAAACTATTGAATATAGAACTAAAAGGACTTGAAACTCGTAATCAGGACATCAATATTCACTGATAAACTAAATTTGGGGACATTTGGACAAGTATCCTGCGTTCGCGGTGTGTAGCAAAGCCAAAACTGGTTTAACTACCTAGAAGGGCTAAAAATTTCGTTACAGTAGCTGTTTTACTGGAACTGAAGAACCGATATGTCATCACTTCGGTTTTGCTCAGCTCACTTATCTTCTTATTGAAAATAGCTTCCCTTTAAGTGCCCAATAAATCATGTTCATTTCATCATATGACATTTGCGATTGTGTTGACAGTTCATTTAAATTTTGTTTTGAAATTTGTATTATGCGGAGTGGATTTGATAAAAATTTATAGCTACAAATTATAATTGAAATTTACAATTTTTATGGAGAATGTAAATGCTGATGAACTGAACTGAAACTGATAAACACAACTGAAGAAAGAAAATTGTTCTTCAGTTCTTTACTGAAGAACTGAAATTTTTCGTAGCGACATATATTGTCGAATAGAAAGTGTGTACCAAAAAAACGTTCTTACTCGGTGAGAAAGCGAAAAATATCATATTTATCAGTTCAGTTCCAGTAAAACACAGCTAGTGACACACATTTTTAGCAGATTTCGAATTTCGGTTAACTGACAGCTTCATAAAGATTTCGAAAAAGACTTATGACCAGAATACGAATGTTGAATAATACACTACCATCTCAATCTGCTATCTTTTTTAGTAGAAAAATTCGCTAGCTAAAGTTTTTGACCAGAATACGGTCCATTTTCAGTTTTCGATTATTATCCTTTGAAAATTAATGTTCAGTAACAGTTTTCTCTTTTTTAAATGCTATAAAGGGCTATATAAAACATAACCAGAATGGACACTCCACATAGTACCATATTTTCATTTTTGCTAGTTAATTAAATGTTATACTTTAACTGAAACAAATAAAAAATTTATTAATATATATTACTTTATATTCTCTTTGACTTTTATTTTCGTTTTTGAAAATTTGGGAAAGTTGTAAACAGTGACCAAAACAAAGAAAAAAATGGTAAACATCAAGATAAACCCAAGAAAGGGGCAAAGGACGAAAGTCCCAACTCCAATCAAGGCAAACCTTAGATGTCTACCAACATCAAATGCCTACAGATAAACCTTCACCATTCCCTAGTGGAATCCGGAGCTAAGCAGATTAAGGTCTTCTGTCAGAAGACTATTAAATAAAGCTAAACGTACTAGAGAGTGGTCCGAGTACAAAAAAGCTTTAACGACATACAATAAAGAATGAAGAAAATCCAAAAGGAAAACTTGGAGAAGCTTCTGTGAGAGTTGTTCAGAGTTACCTCAAACAGCAAGACTTCACAAAGTACTCTCAAAAGTACACTTCAACGGAATAGGTTCACTAGAAAAACCTAACGGGGAATATACTCTGAACCAGGAAGAAACCTTGAAACTATTACTAAGTACACATTTCCAGGCTCAACAAACCTAAAGAGCGAGATTGTTCTACAAGAAACCCATACAAAGCACCAGGGGGAGATGGAATCTACCCAGCACTCTATAAAAATGGAAATCGTCAGGGACTTTTTTCATAGTAAATAACAATTAAAAACAATTGAAACATACTTTATTTTATATTGAAAGTTATTAGAATATATTATGAAAAATATTTTCTAAATCATGTTTCACTATGTTTGGTGAAAATTTACTATGAGAATTATTATGTCTTCGAATGAAAAGTTCTAGAAATCTTGAAAATAGTAATTATGTGTATGATTTTTCGTCACATTTTACATAAAATTTTCCTTTGCTGATGTTAAAAAATAATAATGCCTATTTATAACCTATATTTTTATAGAGTATACATATTACAGAAATTGATGTACCATGTACCTAAGTAATTTATTTAAATTTATTTTTACATTGACACATGATGGAACAAGCATAACGAAGAGAAGATTCGTTTGTTATTCGCTTATATAATTGATCTTCAATGAAATTTTAATATTTGCAAATCTTTCAAAATATCTAATTTTTTTAAAAATGTCTTTGCTATATGTTTTAGAAAAATATTGATCATTTTCTTATATCTGTATTTCTATAACAAAAAAATTGAGTACTCAGTAAAAAATTTGAGAAATATTCGAAAAAAAAAAAAATATTTTTTATTTTATTAGTCATTTCTATCTTTTTCTAATTATCTTAGAAACTTTGAATGTTCTAGAAATTTAAACATTAAAGTGTTTTCTACATTTCTTTAGAAGAAAGTTTGCACTTTGCAGCTATATTTGACAAAGTAATACATACAAAGAAATCAATGTGAAGGCCTGTATTTGAGGAGGCGTGATAGAAAAGAATACTATATCTTTATATTTCACATCTACATATATGAGTGTACCAAATACTCCTATCGGGGTACATCCGACAGCACTATTCAGAGTTGTTAGACAACTGAACTGACCAGTGCAGGAGTGGCAGTACGTAACTTGTTTCGACTATTGTTTCTTCGACTTAAATGAAGTCGTTTCAACTTTAGTTTCATAATGAACACATTAGGTTGTTGTTACAACGACGCAAACCGGTTATAAAACCTGTTTTTACAACTGCTCAAACTACATCTGAAGGTGGCACGACCAGTTGTAACGAGAGTATGAGTGTATTACAACCGTGAAGCTAAAATTATTTTGGATGATTCTTACCATACCAAGTTGAAAAAATTATACCATTATTGTTACAACCAGCGCAACAATAACCGGTTTAACCACCAAGTGTGCAAAGGGTGATAGCACGTAAGTTGAAACGAGTTTGAATTGACGTTGCCGCATAAAAAAGAAATTTTTTTTTGCTGTCATTAAAGTGGAAACGGTTTTGAATAGTTATAGTTATAACTAATTTATTGATAGTTTTATAAAATATTAAATTTATTAATTAAAATGATATATTTAGAGGACGCTAGTGATTCTTTATCACTTTTTTCATATACATATGTATATATTTATGATTTTTTTTTTTTAATTTCTAAATTTTCTCATCTACTTCATATTGTCGTTTGAAATATTTTTTAATATTCTTTACTTTCGCAGTGAGTGCTTTTACGTTATTATTCAACTGCTCTATTGACTGAACATATGTACTGTTGCGTTGAGGTCTTGTTTTTTTTGTTGATTTTTCTTCTACATATTATCAAAAGCTACTGCTGCAGGCGCAGTATTTGTTTGAACACCAATCTCATTTTCTTCTGCATTTTCCTTATATTTCAAACTCATCAATAAATATATCTTTTTCACTCATAATAACCTTCATGCATTTCATATGTTCCTTATTGATGCTTAAACCTAGTTTTTACTTTAAAAAAATTTAATTCAACACATGTAATATATTACAATTTCTTTTAAATACTTACATTTTATGTGATAATTTACTTAATTAACTCACTAATTTTTAATCTAAAATAATCTTCGATAACACCTCTACTGTCGACTAAATTTTTTTTGTTACGACTGATAAAAACACTCGAAACAACATTTACATGCTACCAAATTAAAAAAAACTTGTTTCAAACCTTCTGTTACAAGTTACGTGCTGCAACTCCATTGTTAGGTTAGGTTGTATTCCACTTATTACTTCATAACGTAATTAGAACGACAAAATTTTAAAAAGCATCGATACCCGATAGTATCGGCCGATACTATAAAAATTAAAATCCCATACTAAAAAATTTAAAAAACCATACATGTCAAAAAAGGAAAAATTAAAAATTGAAAATGTTATTTTTTCTGTTTATAAAAGTAATTTATTTTAATGTTTGAAGAATATTATTATAATAAACAAAGATAAAAATGAAGGTGACGCCACGCTACTTGAAAAAAGAGGTAAAATTATATTCTTTCTCACTTTTTCCAGGGCTATAATATAAGCAAATAATCTGTTGGTATCGATACCAGTAAAAGTATCGGGGAGAGACTATCGAGTACTTGGTATCGTGGTTTCGGATCAAAAGTATCGATACCTCGATAGTATCTTTGGTATCGTGACGTCCCTAAACGTAATTATGTTCCATTGAGTATGGCAGTGATAGCTATATGACACGGTAATAATTTCATTACTAGTTTTGTTTTTAAACACTATTAAAGAGATAACAAGTATGCTTTAGGGAAAAACCAACGTGAAAGAAAGAAAAAGTTTAAAATTATTCCCATACTTCTAAGTAGCAGTTCTATTTAGGAAAAATGTCAAATATAAGAATTTGAAGTTGAATAAGTAAATGTTCAACTCTTCACTGCGGTACTAACGGAACAAGGTATTGCCAAATTTTCTGTCCTTAAAATATTTTTTGTTTTCCCTGGAGATTATTAGTGTTAAAATAAGTATGGAATTTTCACTCTGGACATTTTAAGGGAAAATATCAAGAAGGAATATTTTAAAATTTTAAAAATTTTCAATTTTTTTAATATTTCCTATGAATTTCAAACATGTTTATTTACTTTGTGGCCAGTCTTTCAGTATGGATTTTTTTTACAACAGATCAATTATATCAAAACAAGAAGTCAATATGTTTTAAATTCCATCAAACTACAAGAAACTTGTACTACAAGTAACACCCTGTTTTTGCCTATACGATATGTATGAAATGTTAATTAATTTGGAAAAAAAACATTCATTTATCATGAAAAATTTAGCAAATTAGTTTAAAAAGCAAAAAAAAAACCAATTATTAAAAATTACCAATACTTTTCCGCAATAATTAATGTTAATGATAAATATTTTTCGATAATGAACGAAAAACATGACATAGGTACCTACCTATATAAATTGTGAATCAACACTGTGTTCTTGTGATTTAATTTAAAAAATTTTCCAGAAAATCAAAATAAAGGAACATGTTGAAAAAATATTTTTCAATTTTTTGTGCAATTTTGTTAGTTTTAATTGTCGAAGTAAATCAAATCAAAAGTTATATGATTCCTCGGCAACATGGATATCAACGTATGAGATCAGGATGCATAGGAATGCCAGGATGTCCTCCACAACCAGCTGTTATCGGCTAATTAGAAAATAAATATTTTCATATTTTATTTTAAATATACTGTTCCTACTTGTGTGTAATATTTAAAAAAACAATTATAAATTAAAAGAATAAGATACTTAAATTTAAAAAATTATTTTAAATATTGTATCTTTTTTTATCTAACAATCAGTTGTTAAAAATTTTCTGAAGCTTAGTACCTATCTTCCATAAATTCATTTCTGAATTGACATAGCAATGTTTTAAATCAATTAATTTCAATAATTTTTTTCATGAAAGCATTACTAAAAACTGATGAAAATCGATAATTCAATAATAATGAACCATTAAATATTATTTATTTTATGATATTAATAGAATTTTTTGGTATTTGCTCTTTATTTTTTGTTTTTTTCATAATAAAGGCGACAGTTACAAAGAGTTCGTTAATCAGAAAATGATTCATCAAGAAAAAAAATTATTTTTTTAAATTTTTTCACAAAGAAACAAAATGTATAAAAATTACCTCACTATTTTTAATGTAATTTTAATAGTTGTTTTATTGTTTCAAATAAATTATGTTAAAAGTTCATTTTCCAAATCGCATTCACTTCCATTTGACGGATCAGGTTCACGTTTTAAATCAAATATAAATCTTGGATTTCGTCTAAATATAAAATCACGTTTAAGACTTTCAAAGTACCAACAAATTGCTAAAGTTCATAATGCAAATCCTTATATACGTTCAAATCTTCCAAAAGGACCGGTTTGACATGGTTATAAAAATTTTGTGAAATTGAAATTTGTTTAATTAAACCTAATTTATTTTATTTTTCGCATTTGTTATTAAAAAAAAAATAAAATAAATAAATAATAATATAATAATAAAAGATTTTCTTGTAGTATACTTGTAAATTTCTATTGATTATCCTTGTCATGTAAACTGTGTGATATTAAAGGGACAAATATCTAAGTATCTATCCACTTTTTTATTTATTTATTATTTCAATTAACTACTACATGATTAAGCTTACAAACTTATTATTACTGTAGGTTATATTAGAGGAAAAAATGTTAATATAAAAAAAAATATATATGTATATACTTATGTATAAAAAAATAATAATATAGTGAAAAAAAGAAGAAAATCAACCAACTAAATCCTATATTTTGGTAAGTTATACTTATGACAGACCGGAGTTCAGAAACTGTCTAAACGTTGAAATGGATAAACTCCTTGGTCTGTCAGCAATGGATTGAGATAAGAACGTTGTTAAGTCGTTAAGACCGAACAACTTAATATAAGTAGTTTAGCTAATTTGAAGCTTTTTTTTTATACAGACAACACCATGTGTGAGAAAAAAGTAAACGAAGTAAATAAAATTTTATACCTGAAACAGAATGTACTGTTCATACGTAAAACGTTCATAAGTAGTATTTCTCATAGAATTGGATTGAATAGAAACATTTTACACATTTTATAATAATATTCCCTTTTTATATAATACTCAGATTGGAGTTGATTCTTCAAACTATTGCAATTATTTTCCATTTTTGAAATTAAAATTCATATACAAAAAAAATAGTATTGGTTTTTTGATAGGATAACAAACGAAATATGTACCAGTAAATATAATTTCTTTGAGTTTTAAAGGCTACTAAACCCGTTTTGTTCTGTCAATACAAATTCTTAATTAAAAGCTCTTTTTAAACTGGTTTAGCTAAACCCAAAAAAAACTTTTGGTCTGTCTTACCTATAACAAAATTAGTTTATAAAAAAGCAATTCAATTTATCTTTTTTTTAAATACTCAAATATTTTGTTTATAAAGTTTCTAGTTTCATTTGAAAAAATAAAAAATTTAAGAAGCTTTACACATGATATCCTTTCGAAGTCTAATAGCACTAACGCAGTGAGAAGGGTTCGACCTACGGCTTCATGTATTATGTATATCACCAGATATTAGTATTGAGTTTCAGTAAGTATAATATACATGTACATATACGATATTTACTTTCTCAATTATATTAGCTATGTTTTATACGAACTGATGAAGTGATAATTCTGATATTTCTCACTTCCTCGAAATGTCTTCTGAATACATTCTCGCTGTATTTGTTTAAGAAGTCCGGTGTGTAGTTCTTCCGATGACCACAATCATCTTCAAAATCACAACTGCTAACGCTTTCACACGTGTACGACGTCTGGTCACCTCCAAAGAGATTCGACTCATCGTCCGTAGAAAACAGTACATTTTACAAAACCACCTCATTACTACCTAAATTCAATTATAATTAAGTAAAACTTACCAAAGCATTAACATCCATTATAAAAATTGTAAATTTCAATTATACTTTGTTACTTATAAACTTTTATCAAATTCACTTTATCATATATTTCAAAACAAAATTTAAGTGAACTGTCAACAACAATCCTAAATGTCATATGATAAAATGAACATGTTTTTGGGCACTTAAAGTGAGGCTATTCTGAAGAAGATAAGTGAGCTGAGTAAAACTGAAGTGATGGCACATCAGTTCGAATAAAACACAGCTATTTTAATAAGAGCTGTAATACAGGCTATCTTCAAAAACGCATCGTCACTTTGTAGCTATTATTAAAGAATCGTGTAAAAATACAGATTCTAGGCTATTAAGCAACTTGTTTTCATTGTACATGTTTATACCTAATCCACTTTTAATTCCTATATTGGTTAAATCCAAATTTTTGTATATTTATGTGTAGCTAAAATGCAATATGGCGGATTATAATTTTTATAGTGCGAATTGTTTGTATACTATACTTGTATCAACGTTTGCATGAATTATTTTAATCCCATTTTAAAATTTGACCCGTTTATACATTACTCCCAATTTAATCCAAAATACGGATTTAATTCGAATTATTCTTTTTACGCTATAAACTAGTAAATAGACATGCCTTATAATTTTTAATCATAATATAAATCTATGAGTGAATTATCCTTTCAAGAGCCTTTGTTGATAACAACGAAAGGATGGAAGTTTTTACTTGAGGTTTCTGTGACAATTTTTCTGTCATACATGTACCTACAATTTAAGTTGGATTGCGAACCACTGAATTCGTTAGTAGAGTACGAATTTTTATTCGTATGATAGGGCTAGACTGATATTTGTGTAGTTGTACTTGTTTTGCTTGCTTTTGGTTAGTAAACAGAGCCAACAAACTACTTTAATACCGAACACTTATACCCAACTCAAATGAATTGATACTTATTCAAAGTCGAGTGAACTTAGGCAGATTTGATCTCGAGAGCTTCAGCATCAGCACTCTACGACTTCGGCCACTGCCGCCAGTTCACCAGTGAGTCTTGTTCACCAAAAATTTTACACGGTACTTACACCTACTTTTTGCAGGACTCAGGAGTAAAGTTTTGATAGGTTGAATAACTCGTAAACGAACTGTCATTTCGTCAATATTATCAATTATTCAAATGGAATTATTCTTCAAATTAATTGTTAATTGAAACTTTATTTATATTATTTACAGTAAACATAATAAATAATTTACAGAAAAACAAGTGGAATTTTTTAAATGCAATATATGAATTTTTTTATGAAGAAAAATGCATAGAAAACATAACTTGTAATCAGTATTTGATAAGAATTAAGAACAAAAATTAAATATAATGCAGCTCAGCAAGAAGAAACTGGCGCTGAAATACAACGCGTAGTCACTATTTATAAAAAGGATGCATCATCTCGTAAGACAATTGATTACTTGCAAAAAAAATCAAATTACATTCATCAGCTTTGGGATTCGATTGAGCAAGTTGATCTTCAAATACGAATAGATCACGCTCAAAAGTTAACTCATCCCTACTTTACGAAAGGGTATTATAACATTATAAGGCAACAATTTCAATTTATAGATTCTGATATCCAAAGCAGAATTAAAACTTTAACAACCAAAGAAACTTTGAAATCTACCGACAATCAATCTAAAATTCCAGCAGGTGGAAATGGATTACAAACTAATAACCAACTCACTCCAACAGGAGCCTCTTCCAACCAGCTGGCTAAATTAATCAAAAAACAAAGTGTGATTCTAGATACAATTTTATCCACATTAGGGCCTTTGATACAAGATGATGCAGAACAATCTTCTCAATTTTATTCGATTAAAATAAAATCAATCGAGCAACATTGGGAAACAGCACAAAAGCTACATCAACAGATATGGGACCTAATGGATCAACCAGATCCTCTCGTTTACAATTTATCCGATTATATCGATAAAGAAGAAAAGATTCAAGATGCCTTAATTATATTACATGAACGTCTAGCTTCATGCTCATCATCAAATCTATCAGTATCACAACGGCATCCGCCATCACTCACAAATTCACCAATCCCTATGAAATTGCCTAAAATTGAGATACCTAAATTCAGTGGCGATTATCTACGATGGAGGCAATTTTGGGATCTCTTTTCTGAAATGGTACACAATCAGCAAATTCCGGCATCTTAAAAAATGTGGTACCTCAAATCAAGCCTTACTGGAGATGCAGCAAAGCTGATCCATCATTTTAAAGTGTCGAATGACGATTACATTACTGCATGGAATGTAATTGACGACCACTATGAAAATTCTCGCCTATTGGTTACAGCGATATTAAATAAATTATTATTCCAACCAACCATACAAAACGAAAATGCGTCTTTTATTAGAGCTCATGACACTACACAAGAGTGCATACTGAGTCTTGAAAACCTTGGCATCAAAACCACAAATTGGGATCCTCTACTCCTACACATATTACTCAAAAAATTGGATCGAAACACACACACTCTTTGGGAGCAGTCTCTCAAAAAACCAAAAATCTTACCTTCATTAAAAGAATTTCTTTCATTTATAGAAACTCGTTTTCAGTCATTGGAGGCTTTAGGTGGGAAAGATTTCAAGCCTACACCGAGGGGCTCACAACATAAAAATTCAACTCCGTCTAGGGCACTAGCTTTGACTACGGCAGCGAACTACCCATGCATATCCTGTAAAGGTGGACATCCACTGTTTGCTTGCCAAAAATTCCTAAAATTGTAGCCAAAAGAACGTCTCAAATTGGTGCAAAAATTCAAACATTGCGTAAATTGTCTCAAACATGGCCACAATGCAAAAGGCTGCTCATCAAGAAGTTGCACACTTTGTCAAGGAAAACACAACACTTTGCTGCACTTGAAGCCTTCTAATCAAACCACTAACTCAGTAGCGTCAGATACAGCAATTGCACCGAGCAAACCAACCAGTTCGACAAATAGTAACCAAGTACAGGGGGCTATTTCTCTCGCCTCTCACTCACAGCGTGCAAGAAAATTACACAGTGTACTTCTTGGCACAGTACTGGTACAAATCACCGACAAATGGGGCTCCAAGATAACTTGCAGGGCGATTCTGGACTCAGGGTTGCAGTTAAATTTTATAACTGAACATTTACTGCAAAAACTTGGTTTTAACGGAAAACTAGACACATTGTGCATAGAAGGCATTGGTCAACGTCAATATAAAACACAAAGAAAAACAAATTTAGAACAAAAATAGATTTTCATTCAGAATGGAAGCCCATATTCTTTCGAAAATAATTTCGCCGCAACCCGCTCAAGAGATTAATATATCTAAATGGTCCATTTCAAACAATATTTCAATTGCAGATCCGCACTTTTATCAACCAGGTGCTATTGATCTACTAATTGGTGCAGAGGTATTTTATTTGATACAGCATTATCAATAGGGCAGATAAAATTATCAGACGACTTGCCTATTCTACAAAATACTTTGTTCGGGTGGACCGTGGCAGGCAAAATCACAAACGCAGGTGATGACTTAATGTCAGCTACTTGTGGAATATGCAGCGAAGATGAAGCCTTAAGTCAACACATAGAAAAATTCTGGCACCTGGAAGAAATAAATAATTAAGATGATGAGTATACAGCTGCAGAAAGGAGATGTGAAGCCAATTTTGTGCAAACTACATACAGAGATTCTGATGGCCGCTTTACTGTACGGCTACCCTTTTGTGGCGACTCTACTACGCTGGGCCACTCAAGAGAGATTGCTTTACAACGTTTCAAATCCATTGAAAGAAAGCTTAGCAAAAATGAAGAACTTCGTAGTCAGTATGTGAAATTTATGCAAGAATATCTAGCGCTTGGGCACATGCAAGAAATTTCGTTTGATGAATTACAAAGGCCATACTATTTTTTACCGCATCATTGCGTATTAAAGGCAGAAAGCTCAACAATAAAGCTGCGTGTCGTTTTTGATGCTTCAGCTAGAACATCAACCAACATCTCTTTAAAACACATTTTGTGTAAAGGTCCTGCTATACAAGACGACGTCTTTACTATATTACTACGTTTTCGAATGCCGCTATTTGCATTGACAGCTGATATAGAAAAAATGTATCGGCAGATTAGGATGGAACCATCCGACCGTAAATATCAGCTGATTTTATGGAGAGACGATCCCAATCAACCACTCAATGCTATCAACTTTCAACAGTAACATATGGAACAACTCCTGCATCATATTTAGCTACGCGGTGCCTCAAGAAATTGGCTGAAGAAACAAAAAACATTTACCCGCTAGGAGCCAAAGCTCTTAGTCAAGATTTCTACGTTGATGATGTCCTCTCAGCATCTGATCAAATAAGTACTGCTCTTGAAATACAAGCACAATTAAAAACTATATTAGCATCAGCAGGTTTCAATCTTCGCAAATGGTGTGCAAATCACCCCAGATTACTCCAAAACATACCACCCAGTGATCAAGAAGTGCAGTTGAATTTTGATGACCATTCTGAAAATTATGTTAAAACTATGGGTCTTGTATGGCTACCAAAAAAGGACTCTTTCTCTATAAAAATAACAGTTATTGAGAGAAAGAATCACCAAAAGAACGGCACTTTCAGATATAGCTCATATTTTTGATCCTCTGGGTTTGTTGACTCCAGTAGTAGTAACAGCCAAGCTATTTCTTCAAAGGCTTTGGATCTTAAAACTAGATTGGGATACAGCCCCTCCTCAAGAACTCCATATTCAATGGAAAAACTTAAGGGAAGGCTTAAAAACATTAAATAATATGCATATACCAAAGCATGTTTTCGCCAATCAGATTCAAAAGGAAATGCAAATTCACATTTTTGCTGATGCATTGGAAAGGGCCTGTGGAGCAGTCGCATACATCAGATCAGTTAACAAAGACGGCATTGTAATAGTTCGTCTTCTATGCGCTAGATCGAAAGTAGTACCCGTTAAGCAAATTACTCTTCCTAGACTTGAATTATGTGCAGCGAAATTAGCGGCAGAACTTGCAGAGCGCTTGAAAAAGGACCTCCATTTGAAAAATGAATTAATATTCCTATGGTCAGATTCAACAGCTGTATTTGGGTGGATCAATTCTAATTCATCAAATTTTCATACATTCGTAGCAAATCGAATATCAGCCATTCAACGCTTGTCGCTGCTCAAACAATGGAAACACGACAACTCGGATCAAAATCCAGCTGACCTTCTATTTAGAGGGGTAGCTCCCGAAGAGTTAATGAAAAATACGATGTGGTTCTATGGACCCCGCTTTCTTCATGGCAACGAAACTATTTGGCCCAAGTTTCCAAAAGCACTTATTGAATGTACCTTAGAAAGCAGAATCAAACAACACACTCTTGTAGCAACACAACATTCGGATAACATATTATTAACAATATAAACCATTATAACTCTTTTCGTCGCCTTCAACGTATATTGGGTTATGTACATCGCTTTATTAACCGGCTACGAAGGCGTCACAATGACAATACACCAACATCTTCTCTTAATCTATCAGAAATGGAACAATCCCTTCAATCCATCATAAGATACATATATGCAAGAAGGAGAGTTTGCAGATGACATAAAACATCTACACAGACATGGGGAAGTGACAAAAAACAGCTCGCTTAATAGTCTAGCACCCTTCATTGACGATGAAGGAATTATTAGAGTCGGAGGAAGATTGGAGGCTTCATCACTAAGTTTTGATGCTATGCTTTCACCTTACGCGCATAGTTACACCAAAATGCTTCTTAATCTACATGAGGAGCACCTGCATATCGGACCACAAGCCCTTTTGGGAATAGCACGTCAACGCTTTTGGCCAATCAAAGGAAAAACTTTAGCACGTTCAGTAGTACAACACTGTGTCCGATGTACAAAAGCCAATCCAACGCTGTTATCACAACTAATGGGTAGTTTGCCAATACATCGGGTACAACCTGCACGCCTATTTGTGAATTCTGGTGTAGATTTTTGTGGTCCTGTATGGACACACTTTAAAATAAGAGGAAAACGGCCCCAAAAAGCTTACATCGCCGTGTTCTGCTGCTTTGCCACTAAAGCAGTACATTTGGAGTTGGTAAGCGATTTAACATCTGATGCATTTCTAGGTGCCTTGAGGCGATTCATGGCAAGACGTAGTAATTGCCAGACAATATATTGTGATAACGCAACCAATTTCGTGGGCGCAAGGAATCAACTGCAGGAAGTGACAAACATGCTTAAAGATGAAAAGGATAAGAACAAAATAATATCCGAATGTCATTTAAAGAGAACAGAATTCAAATTTATTTAGCCTAGGGCTCCCCATTTACTCGTACGCATAGCAGCCTCAGCTTCCCTAACATACGAAGAAATGGAAACTATTATAATCGAAATTGAAGCCATTCTAAATTCTAGGCCAATTACGGCTCTTTCTTCCTATCCAAACGATTTGAGTCCATTAACGCCTGCATATTTGCTCATCGGAAAGCCTCTCACAGCAAGCATAGATCCTCATGCCAGCCCATTACATGCTAACACTTTGAAACGGTGGAAACTTGTGAGCCACCTGAAAAATGAGTTCTGGAGAAGATGAATATTTAAATCAGTTGCAAAAACGCTATAAATGGAAGCAGAAATGTCAAGACATTAAAACTAATACGATTGTTATAATCAAGGACGAAAACCTGCCTCCAATGAAATGGCCTTTAGGACGTGTGATAAGATTGATCAAAGGAGAGGATGGTTTGGTACGAGTGGTTGAATCAAAAACGGCAAAAGGCATCATAAGTCGTCTAATACACCGTTTAGCTCCGTTATCAACAGAAGAAGAAGAATCATCACCTAGAGGCGAGAATCCTGAAGAAACTGAAGACAAACAACAGCTTGCAGACGATTCAACTACGTCCAATCCTCGAAAAAAGATACGATTGTCAACTGTAGCATCACTGCTGTTAACGTTGTTATTACTACCGGTTGCTATCGCATCTAAGGTTGAAGTAACACCTTTCAGAACTAATCTAGGAGTATATTTTGAAAATCTAGGGACAGCCAACATTATTACTAGCGAATGGCACTTGCTCACTACAATATCCAGCCTTATTGGAATGATTTCGAAAAACTTCTTAATTGCAGCACGATGTTAGAACAAACCTGCAAGACCATTCAAACTCATCCAGAATCTTGTACAAAAATTCTTGCACAACTTAAACATGCCGTTCATCAATTGCAAGAAAACAATAAAATGTTAAAGGCGAAGAAAACGACAAAAGTTAAAAGAGGTGCATTCAACATTGTGGGTAACGTTGCTCATGCTCTGTTTGGAATTTTAGATTCCGAATATGCAGAAGAAATGTCACAAACCATTGAAAGGGTAACACACAATGAAGCACACTTGGCAGCCTTAAAAAAACAATCAAACTTCATTCATAGACACTACCATCAACGTTATGAAAAAGGATCGTAAGGCCATTGAGCAAGAATTTGAGCATATAAAAATCCTTTTCAATGAAACGTCACACCAGCTCAGCATTACTCATCAACAATTGTACGCAGAGAGAGCGGCACAAACTTTTACACTTCTAACCATTCAAATCATGCTCGCTATATCAAACTTCCAGCAAGTTCAAAACGCTGTTCTTGATATCCTCACTGATACTCATCATGAGAAAATTAATCCACTTTTGATTTCACATGAGCAACTCAAGCAAAGTTTACTGGAGATTAAGGAAAGTATCCCAGCTAAGCTAAAGCTACCCGTACAACCATCAGATATTTTAAAGTTCTACAGTATAATGTCCATACATGAGAGGGTTACAGAAAAATACATAATTTTTAAAATAACGCTACCTCTCCTAGCAATACCAGAATTTGAGCTCTTCAAACTAATCACCGTTCCAGTAAAGGTTAACAACTCCTTCATTGGAATACAGCCTTCATCTTCCTT